>OY982926.1:4480000-5680000 GCA_963891755.1 Pyrrhia umbra
GTCCATTACGTTGTACGTAAAATGCACGTCTTTTATCTAAACAAAGAAAACAACATGTTTGTTTAATTCAAAGCATTCATCGTGTTGAATAACTTATCCGACTTTATTGCTCACTTCAGGGTCGTAACTTTTAATACTTTACGTTGTAAACCTGAAATTTCTGTTTTATCGTTGTTTTCATTGCAAAATTGCGTGTTTTGTGGTACATTAGGAGAAGGCGGATGATAGCGCCGAAATTGAATCGGTTCACAAAATATTTCAAGTTTTATCTAACAAAACAAACAACTAACGATTTTAACACTGACTAGGATTCGTTTTCTCATTAAATAATATGTGACAAATAATCGTATTTTTTCTTTTTTAAAAGTCATGTTTCACAATAATCATAAAACGATAATCACACACCAACAGGTATATTCCAAGCGCAATGAACCAGTAATCCTACCAACTCAATAGAACAAAGATCGGGGAAAATATACCTACGATTAGTAATGCATTTATAAATTCTACGTCATATCTACATTTTATTACTTGTGCACTTTAAACAGATAAAGTTTATTGAAGTTTATTATCCTTCCTCCTAAGCCTGAATATTAATTTTACCTAGTGTATTATAACTAGCCTGGATATCGATAATATGTCTAATCATACACGTACCGATGTATCAGATATCCTTATCTAATCAAAATGAGGATGACACCTTTTGGGAAAAAACGTGTTTGTCACAGGTATTCCTGGGTTGGTACCATTGCTACCTATTGCATCCTAACTATACAATCATCACTACATAGTATAAAACAAAGTTGCTTCCCGCTGTCTGTCCCCATGTATGCTTAGATCTTTAAAACTACGCAACGGATTTTGATTCGGTTTTTTTTAATAGATAGAGTGATTCAAGAGGAAGGTTTTAGTATATAATTTGTCAAGTTTTTGTTTCCATTAGCTAAAATATCGCGGGGGAAGCCACTGGCGGAAAGCTAGTATTATCTTACCTTCCCGTGCATAAGCGTACCGTAGTCAATTTGGACGAAATTTGATGTGAAAATCTGTCTGTTTGTTTGTTAAACGAAATTTGGTGTAGAGATATCTTGAACCTTGGAAGGATGTCGGATAGTTTTAATCTGGGTACAGCAAGTAGTTCCCTCAGTAAACACACAAGAGTCATTTTTTCGTTCCATTATCGCCCAAAAGAAAAGGAAATAACATATTTTTCGTGAGTAGTCGTTCAAATAACAAACAAATTGTAGTATCCCAGGAAAACTGTGCAAGCAATAAATATAAAACATTAAATATCTACCATCAAAATATATGTGGAATAAACAACAAGAAAGATGACCTAGAAATATATTTGTCTGAACTGAACAAAGAAATAGATTATATTTGTATTAGTGAACATTTTCTGAATCAATCATTAGCAGCCCAATTTAGTTTGATAAATTATAATTTGAGTTCTTATAATACAAGATTAAATAAAAAACGTGGAGGTACTTTGATCTTGACATTAAATGATAGAAAGGTTGAAGACTTACAAATATGTAAACAACTATATAAAATTAACTGTTTTGAAGTTTGCGGTGTAAAGGATTTGGAGACAAATACTTGTATTATTTGTTGTTACAGAATTCCTGAGAATAGTAACATTGAAAGTTTTATGCAGAGACTTGAACAGCTGTTACAACATTTCATTAATAAACAATGTATAATTTGTGGTGATTTTAATATTAATTTATCAAAAGATGACTCAAAGCGACGATCTTTTCTATCGCTCCTGGCATGTTACAGTTTTCGACATTTAATTTACTCAGATACATTTAGACGCAATAATTCAAGCTCTTGTATCGATAATATATTGACTAATATTGATGAGACAATTATCAAAAGTATAGACACAGACCACAATGGTCTATCTGATGGGCATGCGGGCCTTTTTTGTACATTATCACTGGAAAAAGTGGCTTATAGGAAGAAACAAAGTTACATGTACATCGAGAGAAGATTATATAATGAAACGAATAAGTCTTGCTTTAGGCAGAAGTTGTTACAGGAAAACTGGCGCGCAAGTACATTTATTGACAATCTCAGTGAACTACATTTAAAAGCATTTCCTAAAAAGAAAATAAAAATAAATACAAAAAACAGTAACAAATCTAAATGGTTAACGGAGGGAATAAAAGTCGCGAGTAAAATGAAACGGTTTCTAAAATTTGTTGACAAAGAAAATTGTGACGATTCAATATTAAACTATCGTATTAATTATTTTAGGGTACATAGGAAAGTAGTACGACACGCGAAACGACTAGTAGTAAGAACGGAAATAAATCTAGCTCGGAATTCTTGTAAATTTATTTGGAAACATGTTAATAGCAAGAGGAATCCTAAAAAATCTCTGAATGATAATTTGATACTTAAAGATAATAATAAAATATTTCATAATCCTTTAGACGTTGCTAATATTCTATTAGAAAAGTTTTGTAGTAGTTCGAATCTTACCATGAGTGACATCAATACAGCTAAAGAGTATTTACTAAATCATGGAACGAGAATAAAGGAGGATATGATCTTTGAACCAGTTACACCTTTCGAAGTTTTTAAACTGGTTAAAACTATGGATAGTAAAAATTCTTTTGGCCATGATGAAATTCCTATAACTATCATAAAGGAAAACATTGATGTATTGGCGAGTCCTTTGGCCGTTTCAATAAACGAATATATAAATAAAGGTGTTTTCCCTGAGCAATTTAAAATAGCTAGAGTACTACCTTTTCATAAGAAGGGATCTAAAACAGATTCAGGCAATTATAGGCCTATCTCTTTGTTGCCCGTATGTTCCAAAATATTTGAAAAAATAATGAAAGTAAGGCTTGCTTCTCATTTGAAGAAACACAAAATAATAACCGACCAACAATTTGGTTATCAAAATAATTTGGGAACAGTAGATGCTATTGACATGTTAATTGATGACGTAGTGTGTAAATTGAATGCTCAACTGAAAGTAGCAGGACTTTTCCTCGACCTAAGTTCTGCGTTCGATACAGTGGATCATTTTATTCTTCTGAACAAGTTAGAATTTTATGGCATTAGAGGAAATGTGTTGAATTTATTCAGATCCTATTTATATAATAGAAAGCAGTATGTGGAAATAAAAAAAATTCAAGAAGATGGGTATGAAAAACTATACAAATCAGACACTGTCATAATAAATAAAGGTGTGCCACAAGGATCAGTTTTGGGTCCTGTCTTCTTTATAATATTTATAAATGATTTGACAGCGTACATGAAAAGTTTTTCAAATGATACAAAACTTGTAGTTTTTGCCGACGACACAAGCGCCATCGTAGCTAGCGACACTATAGAAAATTTAGAAAAGAAACTTAACTTGGTTCTAGGTGCTCTTGAAAAATGGTTTACTATGAATGGTTTAAAACTAAATCTAAAAAAGACACAATGTTTGTTATTTAAATCGACTGTGAAGAGCAATGATACTATCAAAGTGCATATATTAGGGAATAGAGTAGATATTGTTGACAATGTAAAATTTTTGGGGGTACAAGTAGATGCAGTTTTAAATTGGAAGAAGGAATTGGAGGTAGTCACTAACACTATAAGTAGTGCTTGCTATGCTCTCGGAAGTCTGAGAGATGAATTAACCATTGCTCACCTTAGAATGGTATATTTTGCACTTATTGAGTCTAGACTTAGATACAGCATAAAGTTCTGGGGCAACAGCTACCAATACAACATTAATGCTGCTTTCGTGTTACAGAAAAGATCCTTGAGAACTATGCTTCGCGTTAAACAAACGGAGTCGTGTAGAGACCTTTTTAAACATCTGCAAATTCTTACAGTACCATGCCTCTATATTCTGGTCCTGCTCAGTCACTTCATACAAAATATTAATAAGTTTGAGACAGAAGAACAGAGACATATCAGAATCAAAACGCGAAGAAAGGATCTGCCCAATTTCATACAACCTAAGCTTAATGTCGTTAAACATGCCTCAAAAGTACAATCAGTAAATCTGTTTAATAAATTGCCTGTAGAATTTAAAAACTCTATGAACCCAAACGAATTCAAAAGAAAATTAAAGTCATTGTTATTGAGGAAATGTTATTACAGCATAGACGAGTTTCTTAAAGATAATAAAAAAGTAATTTAACCTGATATGTAATTTGTCGACTATCATGCATGACGTACCTACACTTGATAATTTTATTAACATACTTTTGCTTGAATTTATACATCTTATTGCACTGATATTATAATTATGACTTATGTTAAGTATGACGAACCAATGTTGAAAGTTGTATTGTTGTAAAATTTTGTATTCTTTATTTTTTCCTGGCTGTACAATAATTTTTAAATATTTTTTTTGTTAAGAAAATTTATTGTCAAAACCCACTGTTCCACACAAATGTAAATTTGTTGAAGAATAAATAAATAAAAAAAATAAATAAAATATCCCTCGATACGCGGGTGAAACCGTTGAAACAGCTTACACAGCTAGTTTGGTTGTTGTAACTAGGTAGCCTATTGTTCGTTAAGGCTTTATTAAGCTGCTGTTGGTTTTGTAACGTCTGACCAGTGATTGAGATCTAAATTGGTACTTGTATCTATTTTAATCAAACCTACAAATAGTAGGTAGTATTTTGAGTTTTAGTTTGATTCCTGAACTATCTATTCTGGTAGGAGCGTGCAAAATGCTTGGGTAGCTGATACCTTAAATTATGTCCTTATGAAATTTTATGCTTATGCTTAGTCCGTACTGATATGACAGAAGAAGACGTCAATTACTGAAATAATTTAGTGTCATCGACTAATACTCGACAGCCCGTTGTGCCTTCTGGGTGTAAAGTTATGGTCTTTTACTAAACTTGGACCCAACTGCCTGACAAAATAGTAGAATATTGGTAGATTTGCATTTCCTACTACATAAATAATTCTCAAGTTTAGTAGGTAACTGTTTACCTTGAACGAACCACATTCGAAAATGTATTCGTAAAGTATTTTTTTAATGAAAACTCGTTTCCCATAAATATTTTATGTAAATTTAAGAAGTCTCTATTCATATCTAGTTACGTTACAATTACATTTAGTCCGATCATGCTAGGCCTATAAAAAAACTTGTTCCAAAAAACAACGTAAATTTTCATAAAAAATCATGGCGTGTGGAAGCAATGTAGATGTAACCGGAAATTAATAGGAAACATTATCCACAGAAGTTTAAAAATAATGCCGTTCTATAGCCCTCTTTCAAAAAGTTTCCCTTGACTTAGATCGTTTGAACGCGATAAGTCAGTCGCGATTGTAACAGTACGCTTCAAAGGACCCCTAATTTATATGAACCTTCCAAAGTTTATAGTTTCGTGTTTCCGCAAAGTTTAAACTTTAGTGTCGTAATAAAGTTGCGTATTTAGGTAATCTGTTTCTGCTTTATGAAAGCCATGTGATGTGACGAGGGGAAGGCTTCAACCGTTTCAGTGCAAGTGGTGTTCAGGGTAGGTCGTGCGGTCCCCCGCGGGGCGGAGGGAGGCCGTAGTAGGAATATCCTTCACCTCCCGCGCTAGGTCAGGGTTAACGGTACCCCCGAGCTCGGGTGACGGAGCCACCTTCGACCTTGGATAGGATGCGTGCGTTAATGCACTTTATATAAATACAGCGCATAGCGCCCCTGCTGCTGGTTAGAGGAAATATGTGTCTGGAGGCTTGATGGCAACGATGATAAGTTTTATAGCCACCGAAGTTGGACATCGTATAATTCTTTGTCTTTCGACCTTTAGTTTATATCTTAAAAGCCATGAATTGTCATATTACAATTTTATTCTGATAGTCTCCGGTCTCAAGAGTCCAGTCTATGATCTGCAGACTTTCATGTAAGTAAATTACAGGGAGTGTCATAAAAACAAAACGTCCGTGGACATGCGTAGCCAATTCCCGCGTCGCCAACAGTCGTATTGCGCAGCCAACATCGTGAACAACCTTATAACTATCGCATTAGAGAAGATAATTCATTAACTACACTGGCTACGTGGAAATCAAATATGTGCGTTCAGTAATAGTTCACAGAACGTCTTTATTAAGGTTCAAATTTGGTGTACGCATGGCTTTTCCTGTAGTGGATTCTGAGAAGGAACTTTTGCCGGTAGCTTAAGGGGATACGGTTGAGATTTGCGTGAGGAGCCCGTTTGGGTGGTGGGTGGAAGTGGGTCGATACGAGCCGGGCGTCGGGCGCGCCGATCGATAGTGGAGAGGGGCGCTACCCCGGCGGCGGACCGTGCATCGCCTGCCGCGTGCCTACACACTCGACAACAATACATTTCATATCTAAGTGCCTTACTTTGTCAGCAGATAATAGGGGAATATCTTGTGAAATCTGAGGTAACATAGCTGAGAGGAAGAAGAGTCAGAATATATCCACATTTATTCATACGTTTCCTCACTGTATCAAGGACACTGTTACAATGGATCATCCATTATCTTAGGGGCTATTTTCGTGTCTTCTTAGAAAATAAAATCTAAAAATAATATAGGGAAAACGCGCCTGCAATTGAACTGACTAGTCAAATTAGGTTACGCTTTAATAAAAGATAAACAAATATGTAACATTTTTTTATCTTATCAAGCACGAAATGGATCGACGACTATTGTAACATATTGTTACAGATACAGCCACAATATCGTTGCATGACAATACACCTGGTGGAATACGTGATGACGTTAAAATATGCATGAAATCGTCATGTTGTTTTTCCCAAAGGGATAGGGTCAAGCAGAATTCGAAATGACATTTCGACCTCTCTCATGCCAACTCTGTGGATGATATTCACGACAATGCTTCATCCTACAGAATGGTAACAATGAATAAACTAATTTCATTAAAGCCTTATCTTTGTAGTCGTCACTTTCAAATGAAGCGAGTGTTTAGTATTAATAACTAAACAAATTGGTACCTACGTCTTCTGAAATATTTTGAAAAACTATGTATTTGAAACTTGAGAAAAAAAAAAGTAGATATAGGTAAATACGGTATCCTATTTTGTCTATTTAATCTTAGTGAGATCGATGATACACTACTTTAGAAGTCAGGCACCACATGTAAAGGAGCTCGTTTTCCATTGTACATTAGTATACTGGCGATGATATTGTGTAATACTTATCATACTATAAAAACAGGTAGATAATCTGTTGGGCACAAGTAATATGGCCAGGTTCCCCCATTCGACTCTTGTAATCTACGTGGGAAAAAAGACATATTTTGTAATCTGATCTTACCCTTTTACCCTTGTTGGATAATTTTGTGTAGGTTATTGATTAATCGTCAATTGTTTTAATGTAGACAACGTTAGGACTATACAATATAAAACTCTATCATAAACAATAAAGCTTACCTTACTTTACTTATTGTTTTTTTTTCCTTTAGTTTAGTCACTTTTAATTTTTATTTTTTATGGCTAAACGATTTTTATTTTTATATTTATATTAAACTAGCTGTTTCCCGCGGTTTCACCCGCATTCCGAGGGAACTATTTAGCGCACCCGGGAAAAAAGTAGCCTATGTTGTTCCTCAGGGTCTATTCTATCTCTGTACCAAATTTCATTTATATCGGTCCAGTAGTTTTGGCGTGAAAGCGTAACAGACAGACAGACAGACAGACTTACTTTCGCATTTATAATATTAGTAAGGATTGAATAGAAGGTCCGTATACCCTCATATTATGAATGAGAATTTGAGTTTGTTTGTCTGTAATGGTTACAAGTCAAAAGCCGACCCGATGTAGATGTATGTACATATGTAATTTAGTATGGAATCGAAACCTGGGGAAGATTATATAATTTTATCCGGGTACAAGGAATAATTCCTTCAGGACGGGAGTTCAGACGCGGGAAACAGCTACTTAGATTAATTATAGTGCAAAAAGTAATTAGTTGGGTAATCAATTAACTAAATAGGAGAGGGACATTCTTTATGCAGATATGATCAGTTTGCATGAAGGTGCTGTGCAGTGAAATATATAAAAGTTTCTTGAACAAACATGCAATTTGTTAAATGCACATATTGAAGTATTATCGATCCTATAAATTGTTTTGATAGATTTCTGTCATCTTGCATTTAAC
Source organism: Pyrrhia umbra (assembly GCA_963891755.1). Lineage (NCBI taxonomy): Eukaryota > Metazoa > Arthropoda > Insecta > Lepidoptera > Noctuidae > Pyrrhia > Pyrrhia umbra. The sequence continues at coordinate 4,488,113 of OY982926.1, forward strand.
TATAGAATACCTTTATAATGAAATGTACTTTACACATTACAACTATTCGTCTAAACTTTTACAAATAAATGTTAACCAATAAATTTGCCAACGACTGAGGATTGAAATCAACACCTTAACTTTTGCTCTATCGTCAGGCATCTCTTGTGGTTTTACAGTAAATTGATAAATAATATAAATTTTACCCACACTATGTAGAGTTGAATTATATAATTTTCTCAAAGATAACCAGCAAGTACTGTAAGAAGACTATTGTAAACACTTCTTCTTGAAAAGAATATCTATGGAGTTTCTTGCCTGTTCTTCTCCAATCCTTATAACCATGCAACTAGTAATTGGCGTTTCATAAAAGCCTAGAAAGACACATATGAAATAAAAAAAAAGTTTCGAGAGAATTTAGAGTTTTTTGGAGAAAATTTATGTCGCACCACACCGATCACAATGGCACCGCAAGACTGAATTTGGTATTACTCGATGGTGGAGCCCTGTCCATGTTCAAGGGTTTGCCAAAGCCCACTTTAAGCCGTTTGGGGATCTACTAAATCAATCTACCAAAAGCACAATCGTGAGTATCTGATTCGAATATAGACCACCAAAAAGGTTTCAAGCTTACTTAAAATGTGAATGTAAATTACATTATTTATTCGCTCGATCCCGTTGACACGTGTTCGGTGAACTGTCCTTGGAAGCACTAAGTATAGCGTGACCTTTTGGGTACTAAAATAGAGCCATTTCATTGGTTATTAATACACCCGCCATTTTGGGAGAGAGTGATGATTTCTATTGGTAAGGTCAGTATTGGATTAATCGGGGTTATGTAAACAGTTAGGTTGTATTGTTACATTATAATTATCATACTTATCCTACTATAGAATAATGTCTGGATGTGCGTAAGTTTTGATGTTTTTTAATCAATCACTTAAAAACGGCTAAACGGATTTGGACTTTTAAACCGATATATGGACCCAACTCTACACAGCGTGCAGACAAAGTCTCGGCCAGAAGTTGTAGGTAATATGTAGGTTTCCCTCTATTTCGGGAAAGTTCAAAAACAATCCCGTGATAGTTTGAGAATATATCTACATAGATACTTATTTGTCCAAATGCAGTGTGTCCCATTATATGATAACTAGCTTCCCGCCAGCGGTTTCGCCCGCGATATTTCAGCTAATGGATACAAAAACTTGACAAATTATAGACTAAAACCTTCCTCATTAATCACTCTATCTATTAAAAAAAAACACTTGCGTAGTATTAAAGATTTAAGCATACATAGGGATATAGGGACAGAGAAAGCGACTTTGTTTTATACTATGTAGTGATTAATACCCTACCAATCTAGAAACACGTTTTAACCCCCCAAAAAATATATCTACTTCCATAAGTGCTTATCTCAAAACGATCTTATTTGTTACTGTTTATAACCAGGTCTACGAGATTGTAGGAGAATCTATGATATGTTTAGCCTCGAGTCCAGAATCTCAATAAACCACTTCGCTTCGCCAATCCCAATTGGAACGATATAATAAAATTGCAAAAAGTAACAGACAATTGATATGGTCCAACGATAAAAAGTCCTCCCATTTAGCTGAACGGCAGGTAGAAACTTAAATACACAAAATCGACGATAAAACTACGGAGCGCGCCAGACAGCACAGGTTAAATTTATACGACCAGTACGTGGCCTGCCTGAGATAAAAACGTATGATGGATGTGGTGTATGGCCGCAAATAATGTTAAAGCCTTTTCATTTTCCACGGCATGGCGCAATTAGCATGGAAATGTGTAACAATTTTCAGAAAAAACTATATGTAAATTCTGATTAATTAGCCCCCAAAATTCTTTGACCCCGAAATCAGTCAGATTTCGATCATCATAATAATTTCCAGCTATGATGATATCGGTCCAAAATATTAATAAATATTTCTTATATCCAAAATATTTATTTGTTCACAATAGGATCGATGTCCACGTGTTTTTGAGAGCCGTTTAAATCTTGTCGTCACGTCTTGATTTCGACCAATACATTTAGGAGCGCCTTAATACAAAGTGTCCTATAGTTTTCATTACTACGGTAGTTTTAATTTGCAACAGTGTACACGTACTGGTAACCCTAGTAGTTTGCTAGCTACCAATGAATGATAAGTGTCCATTACCCTGAAAGGAAATGTTTTTAGGAATAGTAAATCTTTTTACTTTGCAACTGTATGCTACACTTTTATTACAATGCAAAATCCACCAACGCGTTCACTGTTAACACATAAGTAGTTATACTTATGTCTCCCACAGATTTCTATGGAAAGAGGAAGAGGTTTATGTTATCATTCGGTTCAAGGGCGCTGCATACAGCGCTCCCCACGGCCTTCACCAGGTTCGTCTAGCCGTGGGGGCGTCCCACGCTGCATCTCCCAGTCCGTAGCGGGAAATATCTGCTATACTATGAATTATCATCTATTTGTAGGTTGTTGGCATGGTGAAATCGTGATTTAAAGACCTATAAATAAATGGGAGGAGTATCACTTTTTGGAAGTACGTAGTCCATTCTGTTAGGAATACGTTTCAATACGGGTTAGATTGGCTACTTTATTATTAGTTGCAAATATATATTGATACGTTTTTCCTAAAATAAGCAAGTGAAACTGGATGGTTCGAATGAAGTAGAATATTTTTTCTAAGTAAAGAACAGCCTCCGCGTATTTCCTTCACTCAATCGTTTTGTAGTGATTTAGAGATATGCAGACGGACTGACGAATCTTACTCGGTTTTTGCTTTTTCGTAGGAACCGTAAATATTACCGGTACAAAGAGTATTTTCGGTAGGTCTTAATCCAAATCATGGTCTACCTACCATCTTTCTCTAACTCGTTGAGCTGTGTCCAAGACAAAACTTACTGTACGAAGGTAGTTCGGTCAATAATGTTCACTGACCTGGAAGTTGATAGTAGAGGTGACGATCTTCATAGACTCGGCGTAGTTTCTAAGCACGGAGTCTGTACTGAGGCAGCTCTGTCGCCACTCGTACAGTTGCTCCAGCCGAGTCACGCAGCGTTCGCAGATCTTCTTCGGCAAGAAGTCATCCTTCGATATCTGCTGGATTTACGGGGAAAGTTGTTAGACAGGCGTTCGCAGGTTACACAACAAATACAAGGTGTGACATGTGATGTTGAGTGTGTACTTATTTATTTGTTTAATGTATTTACAAATTACCTGTATTTTTTAAATAAAAAGTTTTAAGTAATTAAAATGCATATAAATTGAGCAAAAAGTGTGATAAGTATATTATTTAGTATTCGATTTATCAGAGATTTAATCATCTGCCTCGCTCTTTCCAACTATGTTGGCTTGGCTTCTAGTCTAATTGGATGCATTTGAGTACCAGTAACTGCATCGGCATTAAGCGACTGCCGATCTGACCTCCACTACCAATTATTCGGGTAACACGATAGACTTATCAGACTTTTTGGCTTCTGACTACTTCCGTCAAAGATCTACACTACTTAACGATTTATTCATCTAAAAACCTAAGTATCTAAATAAAAAATAACAGTAAGATTTAAGTTCGGTGAGACCAAATTAGGGGCAAAAAAACAATATTAATATCTCATTACTCAACTAAATCAACCAAACAAAATTGCTTAATCACTAAGCGGCGATCACCGGCCACTATTATATTAAATAGCAGAGTCATTCAACTTTGACCTCTATTCCCTATATCTTAAAAGTCAAACATAAAAAAAAGAGAGATTATGTGACACGTGACGATTATTACCAACATCTCTGGTAATCCTTAATTCTCCGACATGGGGATGCGTAGTAAGTCGGTGGTCTGACCTACTTCAGCCGGTGGCTAGGTGGGCTGCGACTATGCGGGGTCATTGATCTCAGCTCGGCATTACGAATGCATTAATAAAGAAAGAATCGATAGTTTCTATAACAAATATGACTTGTTCGTGAGTGAATTGGTTCTTCTTAGATAGTTCATTGTTGTATGACGTAGGTATATTGAAAAGTAAAATGCTTGTTGGATAGTTCAACTGAGTTATTTTGGACAATATTTTGTTTCTTAATGGAGTTCTATTATTTGACACATGTTATTATCATTAAAAATATATATAAATACGGTTGGGACATATTTTATTTATTTATCATTCAATCTTATTTACGCGAAATTATTATTTACTAAATTGAGTGCACCTAATGAAAGTACTTGAATATTTTTTTAATTTCCTCCGTTTTTATTTAGTCTAAAATATAATATCTTATAAACGAATCAAAAATGTATAAGCATAAAAAAATCAACAGGTATTGTGAGATTTTCGTTATTCCTTGTTGTGTTCGGTTCGTAGCGCGCCGTAGAGCGCAGGCGTCTACGAGAGCTACGTCCGACCGCTTCGTAGCACCATTATTGCACTTCTTAGAACTACAAAGCCACTGTTTACGTTGCACATTTCTATATCACTGTACATTACGGTATTAACATTATTATCTTTAATTTAATTTATTAGATTGGAACTATTATTAACACATTTCTATTGATATTGCAAGTCACTGGAATGTCAAGGACAGAAGTCCGAGAGGCAGTACAAAGGGCTTACTCACCATAGTCGGCAGGCAGGTCCTGAGTTTAAACAAGATCTGCCGTTGCTCAGACTCCTTATCGAAGATGTGGAGCCTGGGACCGCTCTTCAGGGAGCACAACCGACATAGGTCGGTGAACGCCGTGAAGTTGAGGTCCTCGGGCTCGGTCATCGCGAAGCACCTGATGAGGAGGTCAAGGAGGCAGGAGTTGTCCATGTATACGGCGGTGGTTCTCGGGTGGCGGGAGACAGGGTCAACGTCGCATGTCGCGGGTGCAGGCGTCGGGGAGGCGTCGCTCCGCCGCTGCGTCCGGGGGGCACTGGGGCCCGGCGCCCCCGGCGGCCCTCGCGCCCCCTCGCCCCCCTCAGCCCGGCCCCGCGCCGCACGCAGCCCCGACGTGCGTCCCCCGCGCCGACCACCGCGCCCCCTCCGGCCTCGGGGTGGCGTCCACGGAAAACGCCAGTTTTCCCATTTAGTGTCTCAGAATGTCTGTTTATCGATATGCAATTGATTTTATTGTTTGTTTGTGTCTGAAATTGTCTATCTATGTTAAGAAAATGGGTTTAGATGGCTATGGAAATAAAAGTAGGCAGTACATGCACTTTATTTGAATAGGTCCTGTACATAATTAGTTTATTGAAAGTTGTATATAATTTGTGAATTATTTTGTCCCCTTTTCCCGAATTCCACCAAACCAAGTTTATTACATATACAAAATGTTAAAAAAAACATAACCCTCCTTCTGTCGCAGTCGGGTAAAAAAACAACTTAATAACTTCATTCTTTATAAATCACATCTTCAAGTTCCTATAACAACCATTTTCCACACATTTTCCGTAACAAACAACAAAAGCTTGTATAGGTACACAGCCCTATTATCATATTCACGATCCATTAACATTATACTAAAGTCTAGAGCGACCAGTATAACTTGATACGCGGCTACATATTGAACTAAAACAAAACTAGTAGAATTTGTCACACTGTTTAGAATTCGTCTTAACAAACAGCGCTAAACTGACATACCAAGATATATTGGTCATTATGGACATTCGACCTCTTTTCACGACCTACAAACGTCAAATGTCATTAGAAATTAGAATTTTTCTACGAAAAAACCAAGAATTAAATTATAAATAATGTCTTTAGTGTCCTCGGAGACGGATGCTGAGTACCATGCGTATTCGGAGCGTACTTTGGCGATCATCAAGCCAGAGGCGTATGAAGACGCCGAGGCGATTGAAAATACCATATTGAATAATGGTTTTAGTATTCTTGCGGTTAGTACCTTTACTTGAAATAGGATTTTTATATGCCATACAACCTTTGTAACTGTTGTTACAACCAAGTCGCTTTACAATGATGTGCTTGTGTTAGCACCAATTATTGTGGTTAAAATAATACTCAGTGAGCTAGTTAGTATCGGGCTCATGAGTTCACTAGTATACCTACTTACGCATCTTGCCAAGAAGGTATTTAAAAGCACCATCAGTTCCTGTTTGATAAGCTCTGATAACCCAGTACGAATTAGGGCATACAGTGGGCCTAGTACAAATTGCTTTTAAAAAAGTATTCGTATCGAAAGCAATTTTTGAATTTGAATGTAATCGCTTCTTACGTAGGTACTATTTTAAATTGATGACTTTAATAATATCTTTGGATGCTGCAAATTGTTTTAAATGCATTTTAAATTAACGTTGCGATTACATTCAACTTTAAAATATTCATCGCTGTCAACAAGACTGGCAGCATTGTTAAAGTAGGAATTATTATTGCTAAGTTAGAACATTAATCAGAAAATATTTGATAGAAAGCAATACAATGTATAGATCCAGTAAGTAAACTGTGTAATGTTATCATGAACATTAATCTCGTCGCTCCGTTATTACTGAACTATTAAACACAAATGTCGCGCCACACGCACGTGTTACAATGTTTTATTAACGATATATTTACTAAGTGTATGTAGGTAGGGCAAAATTACATAGTACTAGGTACTTCACGCGGTTTCATTTGCGTTCTCAGGAAACTTCTTTATGCATCCGGATACAAATATCTCTATGACATTTTGTGTCTGTTCTCAAATACAATTATATTAAATGTATATCTTCAGACAAATATTTACAACGTCCACGACTCCAATTTGTAGCGTATAGTAGAGTATCCTACCTCATTGCCTATACAACTGCCATTACGTAAACGATTTTTGTTTTGTTTTTCACTAACACCGTAGAATTCCTAACAAGGTACTTTTCACAATAGACGTTGGCGTATCTAGACCACTAGGCAGATGAGTGATCTCTATAATATTATTAATAAACAGGTGCTCACCCCCTCGGTCCCTTCACGTGATAACACCCACCGGTAGAGGTTGAAGAAGTTTATTTACTAATATAGCTTTTTAACAGATCTATGTACTATTGTACATCATAGTGACCTTTATTCTGATTCGTTTGTTAAATAAAAGCCGGATTCCTTAATTGAACAAAAGGTAAAACAAGTATTCCTTAAATAAATAAAACCTTCCTTAAAGAAATAAAAAAATACCCTTTATACTATTCATTCACCGGGAATCATGCAAATATTTACGACAGCCACTGGTGAAAATGATCACATGCAAATTTCACAGGGGTTGTAGGATTATGTAAAACTCGTATCGACGTAGCTGCACCATGTTCTTATTCTTGTTTAGAAAATGCTGATGGACAATATTCTTGACAGGTTAAAAGAGACAGTGTTATAAATATAAACATCTGTTATTATAATATATAATAAAGTATTCTTATTTTTGTGAGACTCACATATTCATTTGGATATGCGAGCTTAAAGCTTTTTGTTTGTTAAAATATCGATTCACTTTTTTTAAGTCATTGTCTTCGCAAATACCCCTGAATAAAATTCATGCAGAATAAAATGCAGCGCACGTCTATCACAATAAAAGGAGAATGACCATCCCCTCATGTCCGAATTTTGCTATCCGCGTGCCGCCGGCATTTTAAGGGTTGTGTGTGATATGCAAACCCATTCGTCGTTTAGCAAGAGAGTTGAAGGGTAAAATCCCCAATCACAAAAAAAATATTCTGTAAAAGATGTTGCTTATTAAATTTTAAGTCAACGTCATAGTTAGGTATTACAAATACGGTAGTAATGTCTGTTTTTTATGAATTAACCTGATGATAGGCTAAAACTTCTAAAATAATCCTACAGGATTCTATATTTATCTATCACACTGAATTGAAAAAAAAAAAATGTATCCCAAAAAAATAAATTCTGTATATTTTTTCAAGTTCGTTTTCGAAATAATCTGCGCCGGTTTCTGCGTGCCACTAGCGCATTTTAAGTCAAGGGTATTCCGTGATATGCAAATGTAGACTTGTAGGGCAATTATGATTGACTAAAGTAGAACTATGTAGGTAGGTGAAATACAAATTACATTTAAGAACAATATCTAACAATGTATGCAGAAATAAGTAAGTAGTAAATAGGTAAGTAAATAAAGTTTTAGTCAAATTATTGCAATGCTCGCGAATATTTTAAGGGTTTTTCGTCAAGCATTTGTATTCTTTGGTCGGACGGCCATCCCCCTCGTGTCCGAAATGCGCTGGCCGCGTGCCGTGAGCACTGCAAGGGTTATCCGTGATATGCAAAACTCATATCGACATTAGCAGAGTTGAAGAGGGGCGCCTTCATTATTCCGCGTCACATGCAACCCTTGTTAGAAATAGGGTTGGCAAGTTTTCGTAGTTGAGAAATAGTAAAACGAAGTTTTAGAATTTGGTTGTTATTTTAACTGTTTATAAAAAAAGTAGGTGAAATGATCTTAAAGTGTCATACCACTTATGTAATTCTTTACACAGCTGTTAATCTAATACAATATAGCTATTATAAAATATATGCATTGTATTTCATCCGAAGATCAAGAAATATAGACGAACTTCGTCCACGTGGTTGTTTCACACGAAATCAAAAAGGGAGTTATATTTTCCTGTAATATTATGTGACCTCCATTTATTATTTAGTGAGCCAGTTTTGCAATATATTAAATAATAGTATGTACTATATATAGATATTAAAATGAAAACAATAAAAATCATGCGTCAACCCTAAGTCAGCGACAGATCTCTGGGCTCTCGTGTCAGCCACCGCTGTTATCTTTGGAAACCGTAGAAAAAACTAATTACGTCTCCCTATTGACGTTTGGAGGGGACACTGTTTATTATCGCACATGATAATAATCGATATCTGAATATGTTCTTACTTTCCTCACTATTGTTGCGTAAAGTTGATGTTATTGAGAAACATTTTCTGTAACACTTCTATGACTTCTTATAGTATTTTTCCCTTAGCAACTAGGTATCGTATATAGCTTGTTTGTGGTGTTTTTGATGTCTAACAGGCTAAAACAACAACAAACTTCAAAATAAAGTTTAGGTATGCCTCATGTAAAATATTAGGTAGGTACTTAGAATGGTATAGTATAGATTAAAGAATGAATTAGATGAATTTTGTAACTTATAAAAAAATATCCGGGTTTTCAAAGAATCTGTACCTACTACATTAATCCTACAAAATGTATGTGCCACGTTACGTCTCTCGTTCAAAGAATGTACACCTCGTAGCGACGCGACTAGTGATTTGAAACAGAATGATTCGCTACGCCAGTTGCTACGCGCTACGATGTTATTAACTCAAGTAGGTAGGTTGAAAATAACAAAATATTGAGAAGTTTCTAAACTTGTCGGAGCTGCGGGACTGCTCCAAAGAGTTACCGCGGCCTGGAACACAAAGGTCAAAGGAATCAACATAGATGAATTTTGGTCAGAGTCTGACACTCCCTCCCGCTTTGCACACATAAAGTTTTTTTTTATAAGTAATCTAGCTAAGTTCATACGTGCTAGATCGAGCAGGTAGGTAGGTACTCGATGTGTTTTTGTTATCTTATTTATGTAGGTACCTAGTTAGTTCCACTATCAGGTCGTCGGCTAATAACATGTCTACTTCGTGGATTGATCGATAGATTTGGCCATTGCCAAAATTTGGTCAAACTGGGCAATGATTAGATTTTAGTTCATCATCTAGAACCTTCATTATGTTATTACAGAAGCGTTATGTCCGCCTCACCCCCGAGCAAGCCGCGGAGCTGTACAAGGGTCACTACGGCACCCATCACTTCCCCCACCTCGTGGCCCACATGTCCAGCGGACCGGTCATCGCGCTCGTACTCTCCGCCAAGAATGGCATACAGAAGTGGAAGACGCTTATGGGACCCGCCATGTAAGTTCTTAGGATATCTAGATAATTTAGTGTCAAAAGTTTGACCCGTTGTGGTTAATTGTCTTATTATATCCTCATATAACGATGGACTTATATAACGAGATATATATAAATATCTATTCTGTGTTAATCCCGTTTATAGTTTTCGTTGAGTATTTTTTGCGTGAAAGAATAACAAATATATATAATAATCCTTTACATTCTCACAGACTTCCGCATTTATAATATTATTATTAGGATAACGCCGTATACCTACATTTTAATTTGACAGAAAGGGATAAAACAGTTCCATCGCTGAAATAAGTTTATAGCGAATCACTTTATTATCCATTAAGGCAGTTGGTGTCTAATATTGTATGTGTTTGAAGGGTACTAGAGGCGCAAGCCTACTGGCCGGACAGCTTGCGAGCGTGCTACGGCAGACGCACCAAGTACGGAGACTACTTTAATGGGCTGCACGGTAGCGTGAATCATGCCGAGGCGCTTAGAGAGATACATTTCTTCTTTCCTAACAGTAAGATTTATGATAATACAGCTAATTATCCTTTGATATTTTTACGTGTAATAAATAGGGTCGAAATAAATGATGGAGTGTGATAAAATTTTTTTTTCTTTACGCTCAATGGCTTCCTATTCAAAAATGTTGGCGATTTTGTTAAATTATGATAGTTAAACGTTAAAAATGAGGTATCTGACCCATCAGTCTGGAAAACAAATCGGAGACTTCAGAGGCCGGTATAAAATCGGTTTTCAAGAGACTTTTGTTTTAAATTTTATTTTGTTCTACCTATTAGCAGGTCAATGTGTATATTTTTCTGTCCACAGTGATAGTAGGGCCACTTCTCCGTCACTGGCAAGTGAACGACTACATACAGAGACACATAACGCCCTCATTACTGCCAGCCCTAACTGCGTTGGCTCACGAGCGCCCGGCGGAGCCCATCCTGTGGCTAGCCGAACATCTCCGAAGGCACAACCCGAACGAACCCGAGCTCGCACCGCAGCCGCCGGAGCAGAGGGAGGACAGACGATGTCACACACCACTGCCCTCTGAAGAATCGCTTGTCAAATAGTATTATTTGTGAATTGGGTAAATTCTAAGACATCACTTTCCTAAAAAGATTCAACCATGATAAAACTAGTAATTTTCTATTTAATAAAAAAAAAATGATTTTTATTTTCTTTGGAATCAATAAATAGTTCGTAAATTGAGTTGGCAAATAAGTTACGTCACAGCTTTGTAATCCCATGCAAAATCTATGGGAGAATCGCGTTATGACACCTCATAAAATGTATGTCGATTGGTGGTATCATCATCTACCCAATTATTTTTTAATTCGCATAACAATTTTATTAGGAAGGTTACTGGTGATGTTTTACTTTGTTTTATATTATTTTGTGCAATTCAGTTTCCTTTGATTTCATGTGATAATAGAGGTTTCTATCTAGCTTTGTAAATTTGTATTAATCTATTATTAAAATTATTACGCTAAAACTTGTGAGTTTGTGTTGTAGGGTAGCTAACCTCTGGAACTATTAGTATACTAGGTGTTGCCCGCGGTTTCACCCGCGTCCACCCTGATAAAAAGTAGCCTTAAACCTTCTGCTCCTGAAGATAGAAGGGACCCCCTTCTATCTTCTTACCAAATTTTATACAAATCGGTCCAGGCGTTCACGCGTGATGCCGTGACCAAGGGAAATAGGGATTCATTTTTATATTATAGACTAGCAATTTGCCCGCGACTTCGTCCGCGAAAGATTCGGTTTTTCCCACACATTCCAGAGGTGTCGCAATATAGCATTATAAACATTACTTATGGATGGCCAGTTTTACAACCTCCAGAAAAAATACCAGTTTCCATATAATTTCAAACAAAAAATGTCCCACTAACGTAAATCGTTATGTCTGTTAGATAATTAATTTACAAAGGTAACGAAACTGAAAAATAGGTACTTAATTTTTTTTTTATACCTGTGCATAACCCTTCTTCCTGCAGGAAAAGTTCAGGTCACATAAGGGTTATGTCTCTCTGTTCGTCTGTCTATAATACCTTCATGGAAAAACGGCTGAATAAAATGAGATGAATTTGGTATAATATAAACTAAAGCCTGGGAAAGGAGGACATTGAAGTTTTTAATATTTTAACAATACGAACATACCTGCGTTTGTTCGTATTGTTTAAATGTAACATATGACTACTTAAACAATTTTGTATGCCTTCTGGCGGAATGTAGTATGGACCAATATTTACTTGTAAAAAATATAAGTATATAACTATAATCCTATGTTCACAAAATTAATAAATGAATTGAATTGAATTTATCCGGGTGCGTGTCAATTTCAAGCAAAAAGAAAGAAAGGAATTGGAGGGTATTTTGGCTAGCTCGGGCCTCCAAATTGGAGTATTGAGAATCGAAAGAATGTACTGATCTCATACGACAACAGAGTAAACTTAAAAGGTCCAGAAGGGCTTCAGCTTGTGTGCAGATGGTCACATGAGAGGGTCTCTCTAAATAATCATATGCGGAGATTGAGGGGCTCGTATAATAGCCATGCAAACCGATAAGCGGCCGTTTTCTAAACAGACTCATGAATGCCTAGAGACCACGTAAAGCTGTCAGTCCTGCGCCTGATCTTAGATTGGGGATAATTTCATTTTAGCTACGTATTGTAGCCACATCTTTGAATGCGTCACTGGGTATCTTGAGGGAGTTGGAATGCAAACTCTTTCAAGACCAGCACGTAGTTTGAAACAATCTTAAACAACAGATTTTGGCTAGAATGCCAGCACCAACCACTATAAGGGAGCTGAAGACAGCTGTGTTAAACGAATGGCAAGATATCCCTTAATAAGGTATTGAAGACATCATTGATGGATTTATAAACAGCAGAACCGCAGGAGGTAATAAACTCGTCACGAAAAGTGGGAGAAGTTAGGTGAACATGTTATTTTTTTTAAATACCAGTGTGTCTAAACATTAAAACAGGCGGTTGACGACGACGAATAACGAAAAAGAAGTAGGTGGCCAAAATGCACCTTTTTAACAGTAACTTAGTGTAGTGTAGTAGACACCAATTTCTAGAGCGATGTTTTAGCAAAAAAGTAAAAAAAAATCTCTTTGAAATGCTTTGTAAGCCAGTTGTATTTTTTGTGAAAAGTTTGTGCATTGAACCCTTAGATTCGCATAAATATTATACGGGCATAGGTCCGGTCAATATAATCTGGAAAAAGATTGTTTACTTTTTTAGGTATATAATTTCATAATGATAATTAGAATACCCTAATTACATTATCGAACGTCTTCGAAGAAATTACGTGAGATGTAATTCACATCAAAGGATACAAAGGCAATATTATCGCTGACAACTTTATTTATTTTAGGCGCAAACGGAAAGCGCAACATTATTTTCGGCCCATTTATTGTCCCACTACAGGGCTATGGCCTTATTTTACAGTGATTTTTAAGGCGGAAGGAGTAGTACATATTAGTATAGTAGCCAAATAGGCAAATATATTTTAGAGCCGTTTGAGGTCGAAACTGTACCCACCTTAGTTTAAGATTTCAGGGTGTCCACTCCAAATGCCAAAAAAAACCTTGACTTTCCAGGGAAAGTAACATAAGATCAGGGAAAGTCAGGACTTTCTTTGATCACTCTACCACATTTCCCTGACACAATATTGTCGTCTTATAAGGAAAATATGTATTTTTCTCGTTTTAAACCAGATTATGAATGTATTAATACTTTGCACTTTTAAAGTCAAAGTCTAGACCATGTGTACGTGAACTAAGTAAGGAGAAGAAATCTAATTTGTTTTTAGAGTCATGAACCCTAAATAGTAAGCTAAAGAAATATCAGGGAAATACGAATTAGATCGCGAGCGTAGCGAGCGCGTTTTTTATTTTAGAAATATGAGGAACAAAAATCTTAGAAATCATATTTTTATTTGATGACTCTCCCTTTTTCATGAATTTTTACTAATATTATATTTTTCCCCGACAATCCCTGATCACCTATTGCTTCCCTGATTTTCCAGCTAGTGGATACCCTGGATTTAGAGAAGCGGCTTCTTAACACTTCCCGTGACCCAAGGGCTGCTTTTATCTTGACCAAAGACTAAGCATTGCCATCCAACGTGGCAATTCTGCTAGCCTCTTGGGTTCGCTTCCAGTTGACGGTGATGAGAAGGAATTATTTGACGCCACATTTTAGTTATATTTTGATTTTAAATTATATTAATTTGTGGTTTCTATTTTCATATTTCATATCGTAAATAATAAAAAAAAATGTAGATACTAATTATTGATTTGATTTGAAAGCGCTTACTTTTAACTTGTAACCGTTTCTAATAGTTATTTATTTATTATTAAAGTGAAAAAATATTGTGAAATCAACCAAAAAAAAAGAAAAATATAATTTACCAAATGCAAAAAAAACTATGCGGGATTCGAACTCGAATCAATCGACTCGCATGGTCGTTAATTTAATACAGGCTACACTGTAATTGATTATTGATTATTATATGAATCCAGCAGCCGATTGCGATGTAAAAATCAATGGATAAGCAAGTAAAAAACAGACTTATCTAACCAAGTTCGCTAACCACGGCGTCATGTACTCGAGACGCTTTAGCTCAATTGTTGACCCGTGGAAATGAAATGGCACAATAATAATATTCCAAAACATTTAAATTGATAACCTCATCATCCTTTGACAATTCAAAAGTGTGTGTGAATTCAACAATAATATCTCAAGAAATTATTTTCAATTGACGCCTCAACGCGACGCGGCGACGCCTCCAGTTTCTCCGGCAACGGTCGCTAGGCATGCGCGAAATGCCAGCGCGGCTGCGGCGCTCCAAGAAACATCTGTCATTTTGAGTGATTCTATTTTATAGTTTATAGTTTAGTGTTTTTATTTGTTTTTTTATATATAGGTATAAGTATAAATCTCAATGCTCCATGGAAGCAGTAGTGATGCCGAACTTTACAGTGCGTGTCAACCTTCCACATCGCTCGAAGGCCTGGTACGTTGCCCCCATTGTTCCCAAACCCGGTACTTTAAAGGTAACCGGGGCTTAAAGATACACTGTGGTAAAGTACACAAACTACAGAGTGTATCTTTATGCCCAATAATCTTGCCTTCTACACCATCACCCATCCATCAGCCCCTTTGGAATACCCTATCAAAATTGAAACTTACGACACCCATCCTGAAGCGGGTTCCCCGGAGTGCTAGACGGTCTGTTGCTCTAAGTTTAGCGCGATGTGTCCGTCTTGCAGTCGGGGAGAACTCAGCAAGTGCCTGGGAGCAACTACTCACCTTTCCTTACCGAATTCTACATGTCGACAAAACATTGGCAAACAAAAAAACTTTAGCTACCCAAATTAAAGATAACTGCAATGCTTCAACCATCATTTTAGACTCAAAATTACCTGTTTTGCAAAATTATATTGCATCTAAAGATACAATATGTCATCATGTAGAATCGAAATTGAGGGAAGGTGACATCAGGGGAGCTGCTAGGATGCTCTTTAGCAGCGATGTGGTGGCGCCCTACTCTCCAGAAACCCTTGCCGCTCTGGAGAGTAAACATCCGGCTCCGGCGGATGGCCTCACCTTCCCCGACCCCCCCGATCAGGATACAGTTCCATTAAATATTACAGCTCGCCATGTTACTGCAGCCGTGGCTTCCTTTAGAAGTGGCTCCGCCGGCGGCCTCGACGGCCTGACTCCTCAACATCTAAAGGATCTTTTAAGTTCAGGCGCTGGGGAAGCTGGTGAGTCACTTTTAAAAGAACTTACGGCTCTAGTCAATTTAATGCTCTCCGGCAATGTGAATAATGCCGTCGTCGATGTGCTGTATGGAGCCAATCTATGTGCCCTACGCAAGAAAGACGGCGGCATTCGTCCCATTGCCGTAGGGTGTACCTACAGGCGTATGGCAGCCAAAATTTGTAGCAAGCACTGTAATGATTTGCTTGCTACTAAGTTCCAGCCCCAGCAGCTTGGATTTGGTTCCAAGGGGGGCTGTGAGGCTGCCGTACATGCCTTGTCCACCTACTTAAATTGTGACAAAGGTGAAGTCATCCTTAAGGTTGACATAAAAAATGCATTCAATTCTGTAAACAGAGACACTTTGTTGGCTGAAGCAAAAAAAGAATTACCCGAAATTTATAGTTTCCTTTGGCAGTGTTACAGACACCCTTCAAAATTATTATATAAGGACAATATTTTGGATTCTGCAGTTGGTTGCCAACAAGGTGATCCTCTTGGGCCGGTCATTTTTAGTTTGGCAATTCATCCTATCATAAAACAACTAAATTCTAAATTTAATGTGTGGTATTTGGATGATGGAACCCTAGGAGGGGATATAGATACAGTTTTAAAAGATTTAATTTTCCTTGAACAAAAATTCAGCAACATCGGTTTGGACCTTAACTTCTCTAAGTGTGAAATTTACCTCCCTGACATAACCGACAGACATTCAACCCTATCAAAATTTAATGCAATAGCCCCGCAAATCAAAATCCTTGAAAAAAGCTCATTGCACCTCCTAGGTTCCCCAATTTTGGAAGACAGTTTTGAAAATTTCATTGACTCAAAAATAGCTAATTTTAAAGATATTTCGGACAGACTACTCAAAATTAATTTACACTCGGCTTTTACTTTACTAAAATATTGTTGTTTTGGCCCAAAATTTATTTATAATCTCCGCTCTTCCCCTCTATGGAAGCAGCCGCATCTATTAGACAAAGTGGACCAAATTATTCGTAACACGTTAACGTCATTATTTAATGTGGCTTTGGACGACCGTGCGTGGCTTCAAGCTACTCTTCCCATTCGTTTTGGTGGCCTCGGCGTCCGCAAAATTTCTAGTGTTAGTCTACCGGCGTTCTTATCCTCGGTCTACAGCACTGAATGTTTAACCAGGAAAATTTTAGCTCCATCGCTGGTTGACTCTGAGGTGCCGTATTTGACTGATGCTATGAACGCCTGGAAAATGGCTTGCCCAAACACAGCTTTACCTGACAACCCCGCTTCCCAGAGACAATGGGATGAGCCGCTTTGCAGGTTGGTACGAAAAAACCTTATTGAAACGTCTACCAACACTGCTGAGCGTGCTCGCCTTCTGGCTTTGGGAGAGTGGGAGTCAGGTCTTTGGCTTCACGCACTTCCATCACCCAACATAGGCACTATGCTGGGTGATACAACATTTCGGCTCGCTACATGCTTGCGCCTGGGCGCTCCCTGTGGAGCTCCGCACCGCTGCCAATGCGGCGAATCCGTGGACAGCCTTGGTCACCATGGTCTTTCCTGCATCAAGAGCGCAGGTCGCATAGCACGGCATGCCAGCATTAACGACATCATCCGCCGTGCTCTTGTCACCGCCGGGGTGCCAGCCGTTCTAGAACCCAATGGTTTGGCGCGCGACGACGGCAAGAGACCGGATGGGATGTCTGTAATGCCATGGAAGATGGGAAGGTCTTTGGTGTGGGATGCAACTTGTGTCGACACCCTTGCTCCATCCCATCTTCCCAGTACGGTGGGCTGTGCTGGTGCAGCTGCCGCAGCTGCAGAAAACCTTAAACGGCGCAAATATATAAACCTTAGTGGTAATTATATATTTGAACCGTTTGGGGTAGAAACATTAGGGCCATGGGGTCCAAGTGCCCGTCTACTATTTCGTGATATAGGCAAACGTTTAGTAGACTCCACGCGTGATCAAAGGGCTGGCCTATATTTCGGTCAAAGAATCAGCATTGCCATCCAACGTGGCAATGCAGCCAGCCTTTTGGGCACGATTCCCGTTGACAGCGATGCGGATGAATATTTTGATGCCTAAATATATTAGTATAATTTATTATTTTTATGTTTTTATTATTGTAAATACAAGTAAATATGTAAATAAATAAAGAGGCTACACTGTTCCTTGACATTATAGTTCAAATTGACGTTCTGATACAACGTTCAATTCAAAATTCTACTATTCTACCAATGACTTTCTTGAAGAGAAAAACATTGTTGTAAAGTATATAATAAATATTAAGATATATGTAATTAAGTTAAAAATATAATTATTTGTACACCGATTCAGTAGAATATATGATACTATATAATATTATCAATACCTTTTGTACTATATTTTAACAATTCTTTCGTGTTTTCAAATTCAATTACTGCTTATCTTTTTTAGGAATCAGATTTTCATATCAACGATTGTAATAATAGCAAAAATGCATAATTACTAAAAAATTATAGGCCATCCCATTACAAAATGATTTACAATGCCTCACTGCTCATTCCCAATAATATTTATCGTGATGATTTATAGCCTAAAACCTGACCCGGTTCATAACCAATATTTTTGGTGAATTTCAAGTAATTCTGTTCAGTCGTTTTGGCATGAAGCTCAAACAGATAAACACACAAACAGACAAACAGACAAAAATTCTAAAAATCATATTTTTGGATTCAGCATCGTTTACTGATCACACAGAGGCCACTTTAAAAAAAATATCTTCAATGTACAGATTTTCTACCATTACAATTTTATTATATGTATAGATGATAGGCCATCCCATTAGAAAATGATTTACAATGCCTCGCTGCTCATTCCCCATAATATTTAGCGTGATGATTTATAGCCTAAAGCCTGACCCGGTTCATAACCAACATTTTTGGTGAATTTCAAGTAATTCTGTTCAGTCGTTTTGGCGTGAAGCTCAAACAGATAAACACACAAACAGACAAAAAACTAAAAATCATATTTTTGGATTCAGCATCGTTTACTGATCACACAGAGACCACTCTAAAAAATATATATTCAATGTACAGATTTTCCACCATTCACATATTAAGAAAGGTTGGTTGAATTATCAACAGTGAAAAAAAAACAATAAATTTACTTTTCCCAACTTTATTTATAGAAACAGTTTACAAATGAGCTATCACAGGCTAGCGCGTGTAACTACAATATCGTTGCAAATTATATGACGTTAATAGCGAGTGTTACTGGTTATTCATGACGGTTACAAATTGTCAAGAATTACGATTAACTTAAGAAAACATCTAAACATATACTTAAAATCTCGTTCACTTCAAAATGCTGTTGAGATATCCTTCACTTGATCTTATGTACTTCCAGTTGGTCAAAAATTAATAAATATTTTCACGTGCAATATCTAAACAACATTAGGAAGCAACAGCTACATGAAACAAAACTTTATTGTGACTATTTAGTTCGCAACATATAAGTACACGTCTTCGCGTCTTTTTTTATAAAAATATTTTTATTTATTTTTTCAATTCATTCCAATAACTTCATTACTTTAACGTTTCACATAATTATATTTCAAAAATCTTTTAAACCACTAAAATTATCTACCCCCAAAAATAGTCACAACAATTTTTGTTAAAATGAATCAAACTTATCACTACACAGATTTGGTAGAAAAAAATCATGACTTAAGTAAATTAATATTAGGAGATTACGAATATCGGCTAAACACCGCGACCAATCTGAAATAGAGTAAACCTTATTAGAATAATTCTATAACAATAGTGATGCACATAAACATTATCTTTAGTATCAACTGATTAATAGTATATAGTTTTAGATTAATTTAATGCATTCATATATACTAATATTATATATGCTAATATTATAAAGAGGTAAAGTTTGTGAGTTTTCTGGATTCACTGAACCGATTTAGATAAAATTTAGTACGGATATAGAGGGGACCCTGGAGAAGGTTATAGGCTATAAAGCTATAATAGTTTTCAATAAAAGTACTTTACGACCGCCGAATCTTGGCTAGTCTTTAAGTTAGCCTATTAGCTCGGAAAAAGATTATTTAGCTTATTGATTGACTGTAGATTGTCTGTTCAGCCAAGCAACTAACTTCAGACCGGTCAAGAATGGTCAGCCGCACTTGCAAATATGTACTTTATATACTCGTTACGATTGCATGAGTACATTCGTACTAAGCCCCTTCGTGTCCTGTGTCCCATCTGACCTATCCAGGCGAGTCAAAGAAAATAAGATGGAAGATATAATTTACCACCACACAGGCCACACATAATATTATAACTACTCACACAATTAGTTCCTCTTCTCGCGGTACATGTGCACGTAGGCGGCGTCGGAGGGCGAGCACATGCCGATCTTCTGGCACACTCCCTTGGTGCCGAACTCCTCGATCAGGTGGATCACGCTGTCGCCGTAAATCTCCATCATCGAATGGCACTGGTAACGAAAATGAATAAGGATATTAAAATTAAGAATCAAGTGCACATAAGGTAGGTAAGGTACACAAACCTATCTCTAGTACGATAATATCTGGATAGATAGGTTATTCAAAATAGCCATTAAGGAAAGAGGTACATTACTGCTCGTCGTGTGTTTTATGTGGAACTTACATTATAAAGTCATCGCCCTATTTCTAATTATTTAAAGTCTCATCTATCCTTTTTTTTTAATTTGTCCATCTTTCTCATTTCATCCTTTACATTTTGGTCTTAATTAAACAGTTACTGAAATTAAACGAATAGAACCGCTAATTTTAATATATTGACTCAAAATTCTAAAATTCAGCGTGAATATCATTTTTGTTTCATATTTCGTATTTTCACGTATAAAATTATCGTCGAAAACGTCGATAATGTGATCAACTGATACCATGCTTTAAATTAGTTTTATCATCGATCTGTCAAGTTCGTACAGATAATAATCGTATCTTCCTTACTTTACTTCATTTTTAATCAAATTGCCAATCTATATACAAATCCTACAGCTATCGTATTTACGTTACTAAGGAAGATAATTTTAATATTTGTTACGGTAAACATACTTAACAAAACAGTACAGAATTGTGTATATTATATGTCTTTGTATTGAATAATATTTACAGGTTTTGTTCTGATTGCGTACACGTGAGGTTTTAACCCGTTAATATTTTTTAATCTTGACCTACGGTTGCCAAGGAAGTGCTATGTTTTTTCATTATGAGCTGCCGGTTACATCAGAATTTCATAACATTAAAATGGACAAGCGATTAGTGTTTGCAAGCCTTTTGATTGTATGTGAACGTCCTCATAAACTACTTATGTGCTTATTATCATAAATATATGTTTATCCACTTATAGTAAGCCAAAATGATTCTCTATGACAATAAAATTTTAATATTACTGCAGATAAATGGTGTTAAAGTGACAATTACATAGCTATATTAACAAATTTACCGACAATTTACGCAAAGCATTGACAAATCCTTTTTATGATCGATAGTAAAGATATCGATATTGAAGTAAAAGTATATGAAGTGCAGAACAAAAACGTGTTTTTTGTTAAAACAGGGAGTGCCTGCTTGTATGGATAACCGAGTAGTTAGCGCAGATTTTAATATTTTATCGTTTTATAATCGGGTTTAATGTATTTAAAAAGTCAAGCTTAAAAATCTGGCGGGAAATCTGATATAAAATGTTTACTTTACGATTATGGGGTATTCTGTTATTTTCAACTTGTATTGTTTCTTTTATTCATTCCACAAATATCCATACAGTTGTTGCTTTTATTTCCGCGAACGTTATCTACCCTTTAATATAATTGTTATTGTAATCATTCGATTGGGGTTACGTATTTACATATCAGGTTTTCAATTTGATTAAAGGGGAATAATGTAGGTCACATGTCATGTATCTAATGCACATTAAACATATTTTTTATATTTAGGTCAGTCATGACGTGTGAGGGGAGAAAATAGGTCGATTTTGATATTTCAATTTCACTTTTCCCTTAAATATTATTGTTAAAATAGGCATTCGAATTATTAGTAAAAACGACTCAGCTTTGCGTCGCGGATATGTATCTCTTAAAGATAAAATATATGGCCACAAGTGAAGTAAATGGAACATTGCCAAGTATTTGTACGTATCTATTAGACTGGCTTACTTGTATGGTTTAATTAAAGTTACAGGAAAGCCAATAGAAATCTCTACGAACCGTTATTCATAGAACAGCAAAAACTGATTAAGTGATTACACCCTCATTTCGTCACAGCGTTATCTTATTTGTTTATGCCGTGCATTTCTTTGATATCCGTATCAGAATTCGTAACAATGTGTTGACAAAATTTATAATTTTTGTCTTGGTATCTAACAAAAAGGTTGCGTGACTGCGCTTTGATAAACCTTTATTGTGATAATACCATTTTTGTTTACTTATTATAATGATTGTTATATTATCAGTAAAAGTGCAAATACTGCACCTAGGTGACCCTGATCTATCCGTCAGAAAACATGTTGACCAATGATGTCATGGAAAAAAGGCTGAAAGGGCATCTATTACTTATTGTATACTGATTTCGAAATAAGTAATAAAAAACCTCACATCGATACTTTTCAGGTTCCATTTTCGATCCCTGCATAGTAAAACGAGCTTCCTAACCTCTGGTATCACACGTATAAGTATTAAGATATCTTTTTTAATATTCGCTGTATTAATTATAGACACCGTCCAAAGTTATTAAACTCCAGCTAGCTTTCATTAATTTTCACAAAAAATTACCCTTACCAACAATATAAATGCGAATATGGTTGCAATATGTTTACACGGTAATCCAGTCGAATTTAGATGAAAATACTGGAGGTTTTAAGATAGTTTTTACCTGGGTTGGTGACGAAATTGTTTCAGGAAGCGGGTGAAACCGCAAAAAACGTCTAGTAATATTAAATTGTTAATTTGACGGCACGTTTGGCGTAGTGGCTGAGCAATTGGCTGCTGCGCTGCGTGTCGCGGGTTCGATTATCGCACGGGACAACTAAAGTTGATCCGGGTCCAGTTGTTTGTGCACGTGTAATGAATGTTTGTAAACGCACCCACGACACATGAGTGATTCCTAGTGTGGGGTAAAGTATTTTAAAAAGAAAGAAAAGAAAAAGAAAGAAAAGAAAAAGAAAGAAAAGAAAAAGAAAGAAAAGAAAAAGAAAGAAAAGAAAAAGAAAGAAAAGAAAAAGAAAGAAAAGAAAAAGAAAGAAAAGAAAAAGAAAGAAAAGAAAAAGAAAGAAAAGAAAAAGAAAGAAAAGAAAAAGAAAGAAAAGAAAAGAAAAAGAAAGAAATGTAGAAGGTTGATACTCACTCGGCTGTTATACTTGGCGGGTAAGAGTGCGCACGACTTCTCCACGATGTGCACGATGTCGCGGTCCACCTTGTCGTTGCTCAGTACTTTGCGGACGGCCATCGTCACCGCCTCGCACACCGCGCAGTCTAGGATCTCCTCTGTGAAATTATTGTTTTATTATACTCTACGCCTTGAAAAGTGCCACCAAAGTAATCATAACACGAAACTGTATGAAGCATGGGCAAGAAAGATGACGGTGTATCTAGAATAGATACATATTTATTCGATAGTGGACACAACACAACACAGTATTAACATAATAAGTAGTACGTGGAATGTTTCATTTTTATTTTAGCCAAAACTGTTAACCTTGAGTAACAAAGAAAACATTACTAAGGCATTTGAAGGGCAATTTTCTAATTTTTAACTATGTATTAGAATACTTATTAAAATTAAAAGAAATTGTTTATTTTGTAACTTTAGGATATTTAAATCACTTTTACACGTCAATTATCATAATAATGGCGCCAGCAGTTCCTAGCTGACCCTCGAGAAGAAATACCGGAATAAACTCATACGGGAATCTAGTCCTAATCCTTACTAATATTATAAATGCGAAAGTAACTCTGTCTGTCTGTTACGCTTTCACGCCTAAACCAGTGAGCCGATTTTGATGAAATTTGGTACAGAGATAGAATAGACCCTGAGGAACAACATAGGCTACTTTTTACCCGGGTGCGTGAAGTAGCTCCTTCGGGATGCGGGTGAAACCGCGGGAAACAGCTAGTATACTATAATTATGCAAGTATTTGTTTAACATAATTATAAATATTAGATAATAAAATGGTGATTTTAATGACATTAATCATTTCATTGTAGCCACTTTTGGACTGAGCGACTTTTCGCTCTACGGGGACGATAGTTTAGATGTAGAATAACCCTCCACGCTGTTGGGTAAAACCACCAATCTTATTCAACAACATACCTTTAACAGTAGCGACACTGACGCTGTCGCAGAGCTTCAGCTCCTCGCAGACCTGCTCCGGGTTGAGCTCCTGCGCCAGCAGGCTGATGACCAGGTCGGCGTACTTCTCCACGAACTGGTCGCAGTCGGAGCGGACGGACTTCGGCATGCGCTTGCACACGCCGTGGATTACTTTCTTCACTTCATCCTGGTTGGAAGAAGTAATGTTTAGTAAAATTATTCAAAGTACTCTTTGATTTTCATATATGATTTTACAATTACACAATCATAAACTTTCTATATTCGTGTTATATTGAGTAGGAGACGTTGGTCAAGTTTTAGGGCATAATATGTGCTTATCGGTAATTTTGATAACTGACTGTAAGCATGTAGGAGTTAATCAAGATAAGTATTCTACTTTTTTTTCCAATAGCTAGTCTATGATTACGACGCAATACATAGCATAGGCTAAAATTGTGAAGTATAAATTAAAATCAAAAATATAAATGAAATTACTACTTGAACGAGTTAGAGTTGAATTTATCGCGAACAATATAATTATCAGACAAATAAACATACCTCCTTAGATTATATACATGTCTAGATGGAGCGTCAAGTGCGCGCAAACATGTCAAAATGTGTCAGCCAACGATTTGCTCACAAGTGCTTACCCGCCGATCAGTACAGTACGTAACCGTCGGTAAACCTTGTCGTAATTAATAAGTCTATTATTTTTATGTGATTTATGGGAGAATTGCAATAACTGTTATCATTATTTACACACACAGAGACGTATAAGCACAGTTTAAAACGACGCCCGCACGCACACATGCTTGAAATTGTTGCCTCGTTTTCTTTGTTATGATTGTAGCGCGACGCTCCATCTAGACATGTATATAATCTAAGCATACCTCATTATGCTTATCCTTGATCTCGTCATCGATCTCTTTAAGCACAAACTCGCACACGACGCAGACGGTCTTCTGCGACACTGGAGATTGCACGGCGCGCCCGTTTACTGTGTTGTCGTAGATTTCGTTCGTTTCTGCAAATATCACAAATAACGTTTAAAAAATGCTGAGAAAAACATGTAGAAGTAAAATAACAATTAAATCCAAAGCTTTAGGGTTGTAACATTTTTCTTATCATACAAAATGTAATTCAAAACGTACTTAAAAACATATACAGTCACAGCAAAATCCAATTGTGGTTATTTTTTCTTATTTTTTTTCAATTATAACATCTATGTTTTTTTTTACAATTAAACATTACATGAATTACTACATATTTTAATATATAGCCATTTTAGCACCTTTGATAGTTTATAAAAAGCTCACCGATATCACGGTCCTTATTCGACACCAACATCTGAGTAGGCAGCAGAGACTTTCCCTTGAAGTTGTTCCTATCGCCCATCAGCTGCGGCTTCTCATGGAACTTGTCGATTGCGCTCTGAGTGACCCTCAAGGGGTCCTTGACCTCGTCCTTGCACAGTTTCAAGAACACGCATATTTCCTGAGCGTTCAAGTTGGCCACCAACATCTCGACCAACTGTTGGGAGTATGTGTCGACGAAGTCTACGCATTCGGTGCGGAGTTTGGTGGAGAGGTGAGTGCATAGATTGTCCAATGCTTGGCGAATGCTTTCCTGTACGGTAAAAATGGGATGGATTATAGGTATTTAAAAACCAACGCATTTGATTGCAGAAGAGTATGTTAGAAGAAGGTGTGTCCGTTTATTGTCAACGACATCATTGGGCCACCCCTATATTTTTTGAATGTTAATGAAGCTCAAATACAAAACTTATGCCTTTATCGATATCAATATTATTAAAATTTTATTACACGTTACACGCCACTAGTCTGTAGTGGTGTTACAAAAAATATATTGACATTGACATAAGAATTATCTACAAAATTAACTCTTATTTGGAACGTCATTTGTATGATATTATCTGGCAGATAGGTTTAACTGGTACTTATGAGTATTTTTTCAGTAACCACTAGGTGATATTAATATAACAAACCTCAGTGTGGTTGTTCTTGAGCATAGTCTCGAGTTGTTCAACAGCGAACAAGCACAGCGGGCAGTTAGACTTCTCAGAGTTGATATCAACGCGACGGACTTCGCCGGTCTGTGGGCAGATGCCCAGCGCTGGGCAAACCTGGACAAAAAATATACATATGAAGCTTTTGGATAAAAGCCGCTTCGTAAATTTACAAAATAAATACTCTTGTCACTGAATAGCCGCTGTGTCAAAGGTATTCTAGTTACATTAGATAATATAATTTCATTTAATTTTCTCTGGTCAACTTGTCTTGAGGTGTGAACAATTCGCACGCTTGAATTACCTAATACGTATGAATTATTTTTTTTGGGGAGAAATAAAAATTCGAAAGTTATTTATTCAAACTTTTTAAAATTGCAATTGAATCGCAATAATAGTGTTTTTTTATGTTAATGTATACTTACGGTGGCTGGGTCAATTCTCTGCACCAGCAAGGCGACGACTGCGGGTCCGTACTGCGTCACGAATTGTTTGCATTCTCCGTTCACTGACTGCGGCAGTCTGTCGCATGCCTTGTCTACCGCTTGGAAGATTTCATCCTGTACAATACGAAAAAAAAAACATAATTTGGCACTTTCTTTTTCACAAAACAATTAATCTGACTACCATTATCACTTCAACATATTATGATGTAGCTTTATTTTTTTTTGTTGAGGAACCTATTTTTTCAATGAAAGCAGGGAAGTCTCAAATGTTTTCCAAAAAAAACAAAGGATAATGAGCGAGTCAAGATTTACGGTAAAGTTAAAAGAGAATTCGACCCCCTGAGTTTGTTTTAAGCATTTTTTCTCAGGGGTAGTAGTTATCTAGGAAATGATGGCGCCAGTGTTCTCTTTATATTTCTAAAAATATTTTTAAACACTAATAAGTAAAATCAATGTAAGACAACTGAAAACTGTTAACGTGTAAAAATTATTCAAATATCCTAGTTACAAAACAGATTTTCAAACAGATATTACATAGTTCCATATACTGTTAAATAATAATCTATATATATGAGCATACACACCTCAGTCCTGGTGTCGCTGATCTCGACCTGCAGGTAGTGCAGGAAGTACTGGCAGAAGGAGCAGGCGGCCTTGCCCTGCGGCTGCACGGACACGAACATGCGCTCGATGGGCAGCGGCGCCACCTCCGCCGGGAGCACTCGCACGTTGGTCTGCTTGGGTACGGGCACGCGGGCCAGCTGAACATAAAAAAAATGAAATATGAGCAAAACTCTCGGTAAAATCTCTCTTGAGTCTAAAATATATTTGATTGGATCTCGAATGTTACTTAAAACAATTTTGGATCTATTTTTAATATTAATATTTATTATGTTTTCACACAATTTGAGAATTGTAAGTTGAAAGTGGCATTTTGAGATTAGACCATAACTAGACTTTGATTGCTTTTGTTAGCCTTTGAATTATTGTGCTTAATATTGACGTAGTTTAAAGCAAAACATACTAGCCAGGTCTTCAAAAAGTCCTAGTTTACAATATCTGTCAATTAACTATTTACTTATAACTAAGGTTAAACACTTAAATACAGCTTGGTAACTACCAAGCAAGGTGCGATTTCTGTATCGCAAATGTTGCCAATCCATCAGGAGGCAATAGGAAACCTAACAAAGTTTCTATTTAAAACATCTTAAACAACAAGACAACCTAAAACGATTAATAAAAATAAACCTTACCGTCTCAGTATTAGCGTCTCTCTTCGAATCATAGCCGCCGATGAGTTTAGTGGGCACAGCCTTAACAGCCAGCTCCCCAGTAATAAGTGGGGCGATAGGGGCGTCCGTCTTGTTCCCGCAGACTCCGATCATCGAGCAGAGCGCGTCGGCTTGCAGGTCGTCCACTAAGTACTTGTAGATCAAGGGGTAGTACTGTTCGGCGAGGTGTAGGCATTCGTCCTTGAACTTGCCAGTCTGCTTGCAGAGACCTGTGGGGGAAAGCTTCTTAGTAATATGTTCGAACATGTTACACTCAATTTGCACCAAAAAATATTAGGTTACTTATACATGAAATGGAAGAACTGTCATTCAAGATCTGTCAAAATGAAGGATAAAATTGAATAATATTGGTATTATTTTTGTTTTTCGTCTAAATATGTATATAGTTATTATATTCTTGTATTGATAACATAAAAATATTTATTCTTATATGTTATGTTTATTCTGCAGTCATTAAGGCTATTTTTTTTCCGAAATTGAGTTCAATGCGTATTCGTAATCAGAATCTTTTCCTGATTCTAAATATATGCTTAACTCAATATCGATAAAAAAAATGGTAGTTACGGCCTTTTTTCTCTTGACATCCGTACTATAAAATATGTTTTTTATTTATCAATGTCCTTGTATTATATTATTAGTGTCACATAAATTAATATGTGTTTCTTTGTACAAGTGTTTACAATAAGCTCATTAGTTGTATTAATTACCTTTCAGCACCCTGTAGAACTCGGATTCGGTAGTGTTGGCGACCATGACGTCACGCAGGTGCTTGACAAGCTGCTCACACAGTTCGCAAGGCACGTCCCTGTCAAACAAGAAAACAATGAAATTTAAAACCTTGCTACATAATATTAAAATGCAAAATAACTATGTGTTTGTCTTTCATGTTGTTTGTTTACGCATAAACGTTTACCTAAAGGGGATTTTTCGGAGCTGTAACGATGTTTTAAACAAAGGATATTGGAATTAGATCAATATATCCCATCGTTATCCATAAACTAATAATGGGGTAAGTGAACCTTCACGATGATTGTGGAAGATGTCGGCGGAAAAACGCGTAAACTAACGTAGTTATGTGTACTGAAGAATCCTCCCTAATATTATATGTATATCCGAAGTAACTCTGTTTGTCTGACGTTTACACTGTAAACAGCTGTAACTATTTGGACAAATCAGACAAAAAGACATCGCTTGTTACAGAGTACAAGCGATGTCTATAGAAAAAATTGGAAAATTCTGAGAGAAAAGGGATATTTTTATCCAGATATTCCGAACGACTGGACCAAATTGGATAATTAATTTGTGTTCGTAATCGTCAGGACAAGGCTTGTATAAAAGAAAAAATAAAAAAAAGAACAGAAACAAATGACGTATATAAAATATGCAGTTGACTCACTCAGTAGGTCTGAAGTCGGTGAACTGCGCGGGGAAGGTGAAGTCTTCGTGCTGATGGAACTTGTAGGCGCACTGGCCGGACACGTGGCACATGCTCTGCGGCGTCAGGTCCTTCTGCAGCGCCTGCACTATGTTCTCGTAGTACTTGAACACCAGCATCGAGCACGAGTCCGATAGCGAGTCCATCTTGCGGCACATCTGGGGAACATTTCAAGTTTAGTGTTAAGCTTTGTAATGGTTTCGTTATGAAGGTTCTAATGTATTAGTACATGGTTTTAAAAACTGGAAACCATTGTCATCATGCTTGTGTCTTTAACACAAACTATTTGGGGTCGGTTCAGCATGTCTAATTTACTAGCTATGCGGCTTAGTTTCTGGCAACCCTGTGCCTGACGTTAACCTTCTTGGAAACCATAAGATTTTTTTTAATATGACAATTTCAATACTAATCTGTCTATATGATATCAGTAGAAAAACTACCATTAGTGCTATAAGGCAATGTTTCATTGTGCATAAAACACAGACCACGCTGTGGGCAAAAACTAATTAAAAAATTCAACCAAACTTGTTAAATAAAAACATTATTTTATACATACTCGTAACAAAAAATCGAAACGAAATCGTATTTCTCCTAGTATATATCATCATCATCTGCCTAGCCTTTTCCCAACTACGTTGGGGTCGGCTTCCAGTCTTAACCGGATGCAGCTGAGTACCAGTGTTTTACATGGAGCGACTGCCTATCTGACCTCCACAACCCAGTTACCGGGTAACACGGTACCCCTTGGTAAGACTGGTTGTCAGACTTTCTGGCTTCTGACTATCCGTAACGACTGTCAAAGATGTACAAATGACAACCGGGACCAACAGCTTAACGTGCTTTCCGAGGCACGGAGGAGTCTCGCTATGACAAAGATGGTCACCCATCCACGGACCGACCGCGTCAAGCGCAGCTTAACTTTTGATCGGCCGAACCGTGCGGCTGTTACTGAGCCACGAGCTCCTCTCTCTTTCTCTCCTAGTATATATATCCTTACTATTATTCCTTAATAAATGCGAAAGTAACTCTGTCTGTCTGTCTGTTACGCTTTCACGCCAAAACTACTGGACCGATATAAATGAAATTTGGTACAGAGATAGAATAGACCCTGAGGAACAACATAGGCTACTTTTTACCCGGGTGCGCTGAGTAGTTCCCTCGGGATGCGGGTGAAACCGCGGGAAACAGCTAGTTAATAATAAATATATGTATGCTTACCTGCAATAATCCAATAAGGAAGTCTTCGTAGCTAGTGGCATCGAACTTCTTCCTCAGCACGCCGACAGTTCGCTGGCAGTTGTTGCATTCCACACGCAGGCTCAACTGGGTGTTCTAGAACAAAATGTATATGTAGGACACTTAAAATTGCGATTACAAACCCTAACTCTATTAGCACTAGGTTTATTTTATTTAATCATTAAAAAGTTATGGTATTACCGAATATTTTTTTGTAATTATTCAACTTTATACAATATCTCGCTAGGGATCATCGCGTAGCCGGATAAAAACGACCTTATGTCCTTCTCCAAGTTTCAATCTATATATCGAATAGCCGTTCTATCGTGAAAGCGTCACAGAAGGACAGACAGACAGAGTTACTTTCGGATTTATAGTATTAGGAACGAAGTTAAGATTAGTGGATACTTAATTTTTGTTGCAGCGCACAAAACAGTTGGACATTTTGTTTTAAGCAATCACTTTTCAGTGTCAGAGAATTCATAAATCCATCTTTTATAGTTCTGTGGACTGATACACAATATGTATGACATCATATACCTAAACTGCTTGAAATCCAACTAAACAGATGTTTAAGAAATGATTTAAAAGCAATTTACAATTTTTACTGTTTTACTGAGTGTTTATCAACACAATAAAATAAAAAATCGCAATATTTACAAACGTGGCGCGATGGAAGGTTACCGCGTCTAATGTTATCGCGATAATTTGATAATATTATTATAAACAACCTTGCGTGACTAATAAACTAGTACTTAAACGACTTGTGGATTTTATTTCAACAAAAGTACGATTTATTACTTTGTATGTCTTCCATACACGGGACTACTAAGTCCCGGATCTTTTGGGAGGAGTGCGGGCCCTTTGAGACAATATAATGTAATAATGACTGTATTCATTATTATCCTTACTAATATTATAAATGCGAATGTAACTCTGTCTGTCTGTCTGTTACGCTTTCACGCCATAACTACTGGACCGATATAAATGAAATTTGGTACAGAGATAGAATAGACCCTGAGGAACAACATAGGCTACTATTTACCCGGGTGCGCTAAGTAGTTCCCTCGGGATGCGGGTGAAACCGCGGGAAACAGCTAGTGTAAATCATAAACCATAAAATCTATCATCACAAAATTTTATGATGGTAGATTTTATGGCTACCATCTTTAACAGCCGAAACTCGTTAATTGTTGGATATAGGCTTCCATATACTGGTAGCAACACCTATCTCGCTACATGTAAACTACGAAGGCAAGATTCCTACATCGCGCAAGAAGTGTTCGCAAGCAAGTTAGAACATATACAACTTCCCGACATCAACCATCGGGCAGTCACCCGCCAGGAAATATCACCCGCCTGGCCGGAGGATCCTCCCTTTTCAAGAAAAAATCAAATTCACTAGGTGCAGGGAAAACACTATAGTTTAATTTTCAGTTAATATTTTAGTAAAATACCTACGTACTAACTTATATAGCTTGGAAATGACTAACCTAAAAATGATTACCATGACTAAACTAATAAGGTTTTCGACTTTAATACACAGAAATTTTAGTTTCAGTATAATAAATTGATGTCAGTAATTATTTTAGGTCTATTACCAAGGTTCGTGAGTCAAGCAAATATGTGTTATTGAATTATTTTATGGAATGTTTTCCGAGTCGAATTTCAAACCCATGCCTTAATATGAAAAACTATTACAAATATATTTGCTTCTATCAAAACATATTTTATACCTACACTAGTCTAGTTTTACCCGTGTCCCGAGAGAACTACTTAATGCACCTGGATAAAAAATAGCCTATAACCGGCTTCAAGGCCCTCTCTATTTTCGTACCTAATTTCATCCAAATTGGTTCAGCCGTTTTACCGTGGAAGCGTTACAAACAAACAAACTCACTTTCGCATTTACAATTAGAATAGTTAGGGCATATCAATACTTTTAATAATATAACATCATATTAAATTTGTTTAAACTTAGGAATTATAGATAATCTGAATGACGCATTCATTTAGGTCATCGTTTTCACACAAGTGGATCAGTACAAAGAGCGCTATATTGTGAGTGTTACAAAGACTTATTTTATTCAATGAGACTGGTCAGTAATGAATTTACTACTTCCGATGCAAGTTGTATATGTAGTTGCTATATTAATTTACTTTCCATCAATTATAATAGCAAAACATTGAAGAGTAGACGATAAATCCACCTATCATCCGTGTATTCGTATGAATTTTGGTACACGCATAGTTTATAACCGAGCATAATGGATACTTTTATCTGGATGCGTTGAAACCCCGGGAAAGGGCGAAGAGGATATCGATCATTTAATAAATGAAAAAAGTTTATTTAATAGCTTAAGAATGAAATCGTCTGCATTGTTGAGCATTCACTTCGGAACGGAATTCTTACTTGATCTGTCATGGTATGGCCACTGAACTATGATTTTTGACAGCAATAGACATTATTGGCGTGTCTGTCCCAGTCTTTCTCTTTCTAGCAGAGAAAGCCGAGATAGGCCAGAAAGAGAAAGGCTGGCCACAAGAGTGAGACAAAAGTGATTTAGATCGACATCAGTTAAGTATGGTAGGTGATTGGTGACTGAGCTGAATGGTAACTTGAACAAACTTGTACTTTGTATTTTTTAAGTACTTTTTTATCACTTTTAGTACCTAGTGTTTATTGTGTCACAACAAACACAATTTGTATGCCAATTTGGCGAAATGTCTGTACTATATCAAATTACCTATGTATATTGTAACTCATTTCAAGCAAATAAACTTATTCTATTCTAAAAGATTAAAGAAACAACAAAACGGTACTTACAAAGTCTTCAAGCAGTCTGTCAATCCTGGCACTATTACATAGGCCGGCGACAGAGCACACTTGCTGAGGGTTCATCTGAGAGGCTAGGGTCTCTACTAGCTCGGGCACGAAGTCATCAGCCAGCCTCATACATTCCTTCGCCACTATGTTGATGGGGATCAGCTTGCACGAGCCTTCGAACACTTCTTTTAGCTCTTCCTGTAATTATTAATAAGATGCTTTATTTTGATGGCTATAAAGTTGCATTTTGCAATAAAACTGCTTGAAATGTTTTAAATCTAACTAGTTTTATACAACAGGATAAAGGACAGAGCATACGGAAATTCCACGTGTTTTGCAAACAGCAAAGGCATCGCATTCACATAAAAAATTTCATCTATTCTCATTTTAGGTTTGGCGTACTGCGGCCTTCATCACAATATATATTCTAGGTAATTATAATAAGCACTGAAAGCTGAATTATAATAATATCGTAACTGTTACCGTGACAAAATATTGGCAGTAGTAGTGTCATAAACACTGCATTTCAAAAAATACATGGTTAGTTTATCAGCTACATTTATTTATTCTATTTACATATTAGAAGGATTTCCTTGTATTCAACTAATAAAAAATACTTTTAGAATATTAAAATAACAACAGTATCCACTAACAGTTACTGCTCTAAATAAGATAGCTACATTATCAGAAAGAATCATTAGCAACAATATATCTACAAGTTCTACAACATAGAGAACATTATCAAGTATTCTAAAACAAATAAGCTCCACGCTAATTACTAACACTATCAGGGTATGCGGACTTACTATAAATGCAGAGACCACTATCTGAAACCACGTGCATCGTTATTATTATATCTTATTTGTTGGATTATTGCTGCTACATTTTATTCTAATCATAATTATCAAGGGGTAGGGTTTCAACCGATTGGTTCAAATTATTACTACTAATGAGTGTGTTCCTTAGAACAACAGTTCTAGGCAGTCAAAACTTATGTTGACTTCTAGTTGAGCTCTATTCACAAAACTCTAGTGGTTGCGTTTGTAACTACTGATCATTTTTTTTTGGATGGTAAAACATCAAATTACCCCTCCGTCCGTGGGTAGGGCGGGTGGGAGTGTCAGACTCTTACTAAAACCCATCCATGTTCTTTCCTCAGCCCTTTGTATTCCGGGGGCGCGGTATATCTTTCAAACGTCCCGCAGCCCCGGAACTACTGAACATGAGGTCATAGGTTCTACCTTGGTTAAAGTTTTATTAGGGTTTTTTACGTCTATTTTCTCAGAAGTAGATAGTTTGAATTTGTGTTCGGTTAATGGCAATAGATCGCCCTTTATAACAAGGAATTGAACTAAAAAGATGTAGGTGCGTTTTTAACGCAGCGCTGTCTAACTCATTGTGGGAAACAGGCGTGATATTATGTACTAACTGGATACTAATTAGCATGGCCAGATGCATAATCAATGTTTGGAAACAATGTAATCGTACGCGAAGACATTGTTGACTTTGTGATACTTTTTATGAATGTATCCAGTCCGAAACAAACTGTTGAATTCAGGTCATTCTTATCACTATAGCAAAAACACGTTGAGTACAGAAAATAACGTTTATAGCTTAATTGTTAATAACAAGACAATGCTTTATGCATTATGGATTCTCATTGTTCACGTTAATATAATTAAAGAACGGGACAGAGTAATCCAAAAAGGTAGCTATATACACAAAAAACTTTTTTGTAAAAATAGAACAGACTTCAACAGGACTACAAATTGAAAAATAACGAAAATACACAAATCAATACCTAATTGGAGACACCTACTTTTGAAACGGGTGTACTAAACCAAATCGAATACCAAAACATCGAATTCCAAATGATCGAACACGATAAATCGAATGCCCAAATAGTCGAACGTTCAAAATATCGAATGGTTAATAAGTCGAACTTTCAATATATCGAACACCCAATACATCGAGTGTTCAAAATATCGAATGTTTATTTGATCGAGCGTTCCACACACCACGTATTCATTATGCTAAGTGCATGGAGCTAAAAGACCATCGTTAAAGACAGGAATTGTAACACACCCTCCAAGTTTCTAGTCTCTACGATCAGCGGTTTAGGCTGCGCGTTGTTCCGCTAGTCAGTCAGTCATTCAGGACAAAGGATTTTATATGTATAGAAGATAGATAACGAATAAATTCGTGACGATGTAATTTTTTTCCGTCTTTAACGATGGTCTTTTAGCTACATGCACTTAACATAGTAAGTTAGTAATTATCTTGATATTTCGATATAATGAATACGCGGTGTGTTGAACGCTCGATCAAATAAACATTCGATATTTTGAACACTCGATGTATTGGGTGTTCGATATATTGAAAGTTTGACTTATTAACCATTCGATATTTTGAACGTTCGACTATTTGGGCATTCGATTTATCGTGTTCGATCATTTGGAATTCGATGTTTTGGTATTCGATTTGGTGTAGTACATCCTTCTGAAACGATGTATTAGTTATTTTTCTATTTGTAGTATTTTTGAAGTCGTTTCTATCTTTGCAAATAAGTTTTTTTGTATTAAAAGGTAGATAATAGGCAAACTAATTATGCTGTCTAGATTTATCCTCAAATATAAGACTTTATTATAATAATACAAGCAATATTATAAAGGTTAGAGAACATTGTAATTATTCCATTGGCGAACATAATTTAGAATAATAATTTGTTCCCTATCTATTAAAGAATGTAACGTGGGCGTCGTGTAGTGACAACACACTATCGGACAACGACTCACGCTTTGTAAGGTGTAAGTTCAGCCTTTGTTTGTTCTAAGATAACTTGAGAGCGAGCATTGAACAAAAAATACTGTCCTAGATATAAAATCGTTACTCGTATAAGAGATTTTAAAACTATGACTTTTAATTCATAAATAAAAATGAATCGCCGAAATGTTTGTACATTGTACGCACATAACGTCCGAACAACCTCCACCAAATTAGATAATTCTTTTTTGTGGTCGTTATTGTCAGGACAATATAAGATTTGTCTAAAAAAAGTCATTTATTCAAATTAGGCTGAAAATCAGCAATCACAAAAGACAGCCCCCAAAACACCCGCCCTCCACCACTTTCTATGAGTTGTCTCATTGTCTAAAAAAAAAATTCAAAAAAACCTACTAAAAAAAAAATACGCCTTATGAAGTTCGTCAGGTCAGCTACTATAATATGTATTATAAATATGTTGCAGAAGAATTTTAGTACATCCATGTTTTACGCAAATGTTCTTATTTTTATTATACTTTGTAAATTCACCTAATTTTTTTTATTATTATTTTGAGTAGGTGCGTATGCTATCTATATCACAATAAAATATGATTGCTGTGTATTAAATATTGACAGCATAGAAAATAGCAAGAATAAGATTAAGTTTGGCCTGATAGCCCTTTTCCAGGTCGTAAAATAAAACAATGGAAAGTCGCAAATGTCTTACTTAAAGTGACAAATATAGGTACTTTGAGACACAGATCGAAAAAAGCGTAAAAAAACTTTGGAATTATATTGTACCTGTGTCTCATTGCTCTGTAGTTGGTCTCTCGCCTGCTGTACCATGTCGGTACAAATCTTGCAGATGCTGTCGGTGTCTTCGGGCACGCTCATCTTGGGCCATACTTTGGATACGCAGTGGTGGGTCGCCTTGCATTCACGACCGGTGCTAGAGAAACAATGCAAAACATACGAGATTATTATAAAATAAAATGCGACGACTTTATGTTGGATTTTGAAGGTGTATTTAATTTGTCGGTTAAACGCTCAAGCTATTCATCTATTCGCAATGGGTTTTGTTGATCTAATTCTCAATATATTGTAACGGTGACCTCCGCCTTCATAGGACGATCCAATCAGTGGCTACATGTCAAGCGTGAACTTTTTAAATTACGCCTAATAAACATTGTTTTGATAAGAAAAATAATTTTACATAATTAAATTGTGTATTGTGGAATTATTATGAGATTCAGCCAGAGCTTGAGGACTTTATAAGGTTAACGTTGATAAATACATTTAGAAAATATAATATTATCGATAAACCCTCGCGTGATTATTATCTTATCCTAATCTAGTTGTAATAGTTGTATTTCATGTCAATTCAATTAAGATTCCAATGTACAACACAAAATTTTAACTTCAACCACATAGCTGCGAAAATTTTATCAACAAGTTCCATAATCAGGGCGTTCAAATTCAATGGAATAGTGTTGAAATTAATTCGACACGTATTATTCGTTTATAAAGTACTAAATGTAATAGACAACGAACGGGTTATACAACACAATTGTGTAAAAACAGTTTTACAATCGATTGTACCGAATACGAGAATCGATATTCGATGCAAACCGCTTGGATTGCAAATTGGCGGTCTGCATAAACGCAGTGCCGTTTACTATGGCTGTAGTTCTTACGCAATCTAATTGAACTATTGTTCTAATGAAAAAATATCGATTATGTATTTGTTATATAACTAGTCTTCTATTATAATGCAAAACGTACTTTTTGCAGAACAAGTGGAATGTAATACTAATATTGTGTTCTTTAGGTATTCGTTGTGCTATTTATTGTTGTTTCTTATAGCGTCTGCAAAGCGATTTAGCTGATAAATCGAAAACGTAAGCTAAAGTAGCCTTTATATTATAGTATTAGGGCAGAAATTGTGACACAAATGTCAGAAAAAAGTATTATTCCGTTCACACTTCAAAAGTTTCTTTGTGATGCCACTGTCGCAAGAAATCGTGGTGGCTTAGTAGAACCCTACAGCGCGTGGCCTGTTCTTATTAAATTACAAAATGTATGGAACTCAATATCGAAAAAAAAAATAGTTACGGCCATTATTCTAATTCGCGTTTTACGACACCCGTGCAGAAAGGGGTTACTGAATTTTACAGATACAACGCGATTTTGCAAACTTATTCTTAGTGCTACGGATATTTGTTATGACAATGGTCGTGGTGCAATGTAATTGAATAATTTGTTCTGACGGATGCATTAACATAGAAACAATGGTCATTCACCGATATTGACAAAGTGTTCATACGTATGTATGTTTCTGTTATGTTGGGTAAAGATAACGTGTATTATTATAAATTACTTTAAGTATTAATAAGTTCCAATACCTAATCGTGCCTACTTAAGTTTCAAACGAAAGATCTGAACATAATTATGGTCTAAGCTCAATGCTCGGGGCAGGAAATATTTTACAGCTTTTAGTCATACATATAAATCAAAATATATTGCAGTAAACAAATACCTAATAATTATATTGTTACAACACCTAAGGTAAATTAATTAATCCTACATGACAATATAACCAATTACTCAAGTTGTATAGTGATTTAATTAGCCACAATACTAACTTATTCAAATTCATCCTTATTTATTGTTTTTGCATTATATTTGAAAATTATCCACAATATGAAGCAAGACACAAAATTAACAATTAATTTATTCATTGACCACTAATTGGCACAATAACAAGTTATAAATCCCACAGTTGATTATGTCGTTTAACTCGCAAATATTAATTACAACTATGAATCTATTAATAGCGGATATCACTGCATAGTACAAAGCAAAGTCGCTTCCCGGAGTCTGTATGCCCCTATGTATGCTTGGATTTTTAAAACTACGCAACGGATTTTGACGTAGTTTTTTTTAATACATAGAGTGATTCAAGAGGAAGGTTTTAGTAAATATATAATTTGTCAAGTTTTTGTATACATTGGCTAAAATATAATGATATTTGTTGGAGGTGTATAGCCCCCGCAGGCAAGCCGCTGGCGGAAAGCAAATACAGGATATACCGCAGTGTTTATGCCATGAAAATAATCTACTTCAGTATTATCATTAGGTAAAAATATCTGGTGTTTTATGTCGTGGTGACCTAGTGGTTAAGGCATCTGCCTCTCGATTACAAGTGTACGGGTTCGAAACCTGGCAAGTACCAATGTGAATTTTCTAAAGTCATATGTACTTTCTAAGTATATCTTAGGCACCACTGACTAACGGTGAAGGAAAACATCGTGAGAAAACCTGGACTTAAAAAGTCTGAAATCACCAATCCGCCTTGAGTAAGCGTGGTGATCAATGCTCATGCCTTCTCTGTATGAGAAGAGGCCTGTGCCCAGCAGTGGGACGATATATAGGCTGATGATGATGATCTAGTGTTTATTTACCTGAAATTGCTGCACCAGTAAGACGGTCCCCATGTGCACTGGGCGCTACCCAACAGTTTGCCTGAAATAGAGGTGCATTGTTAGACACAAACTCCTGGTTTGGTAACATAATATGCGGTATAAAAGCTGATAAGTATTCGCTCGTCATTACGTTAGCTAATTACTACCATTGCTACCAGAAAACTAAGATTGGTATTTTTTATGAATAATACGCTTAAATGCGCTATGGCTGACCAGCGAAGGAGAACGGAGAGGTGACTCTTTTGAAAGACTGATCCAAAGGCTAAGTGCTAGTGTCTCATATAGTCGATTTTTTATTAACATATTTTAAAAATGCATGCCTTTTTTCAATACGAAATGAGTTACTTTTTGTGTATTCATAGTTGAATCGTTGAACTGAGTTGGATGCAATTTGTCATAGCACTGAAATCCAAATTGGAGAAGTTTATAGGATAGGTCGAGTTCATAAGTATTTCTACAAGAATGGAAGTTTATTCCAATATAACATAACTGTATAATATAATAATGATATCAATGGGGGTAATATTTTGGAGGAAAAATTATACCTTAACTTTACCATATTTACGAATGAGTACCAAGTACTTTTAAAAGATTTTTCTAAAACGAAATAAAGATTCAACTATTTATAAATGAGCAACAGCGGGGATAATTAGTTCACTAAAATATGAAAGTCATGGCTTGGCTCATGTACTTGTAAACAAAAAAGTGACGTGTAGAATGAAGTGCAAAATTATGATGTAAATAGTAAAAAAGTTTACATAAAATCATGACTATACTGACGTCGTTAATTTTAGTACTTAATTAGTGATTAAACGGTAATTAGTTCTACTGCATATAACATTCATAAAATAAGAGTTTAAAGGTTACGCAACGTTGTAAATTGGAGGCATAATTAAGCACCGAAATTACCAAAATTGACTTCTTTATTAATGACCTTTATGTGACTTTAAAACGCTGTTGATTTTACTCATTTTTAAATGGCTAATTAAACAATAGCATGTAGCGTCTTAGTAATCATCGTATTGTTTTTCCTCTTAATGAAATAGGTACACTACGCGTTTATACATCGACGTAATATTTCAAGACCTTCACAGTCTTTGCACTTGAATAAATAAATCGCAAATCATATTATCAGTTCAGTGTAAAATGCACCAGCTTTTTGTATTGGTAAAACATTGTCAAATTAGTCAATCCTCATCATTTCGATCCTTTATCGACTTTTACACCAAGCAACATCTCTTATCAGTACAAATTGACACTAGGCACTGTTCGACTGAATTAATATATTGAACGGAATCATGAATGAAAACTGTTTCTACTTCATGTTATCTTACTGACGCTACTTTGATTTTTCGCTGTACTGAATGAAACAATGGCATTGTCCTGCCCAATGAGAGGAACCAGTGGCAAGTTGACATTCTTTCATATTGCCAGCAGAAACAAAGCATTCACTTGTATAAATACACGAACTATTAGCTTAGCGATTTCAATATAAAAAACTGACTGTTCCGGAAACAAGTTGTGTACTCGATTTTGGGTTTTAGTTCCTGAAATAATCATCTGTGACAGACATACAGACGAAGTAATAAGGGTACCTTTTGACTGTTTTTGGTTGGAAACCTAAAAAACATCATAAATTAAACATATAAAATGATGAGTGTTCTTTTTTTGGCGGTGAAAATGTATTGATTGGCTGAGTGGCTTAGTAAAATACAAATAAATGGAGTAGTAATTTTAGTATGTAAAACTTACCCTTGTATTTGTCAGATTTGGGCACAGTGGGCTTCTTTTTCTGCGAAATAAAAGATCAAATTAATAATAGCAATATTTTTTAATAACATAATTAATTTTAAAAAGATGTCGTAAATAATACCTCATTCGAATTATTACTAAGACGAGGTGACCAATAAAGTATAAATAATATTGTATCTATGTGAGTTTTATTTAATAAAAGTCTTGTTATTAAGCTCGGAATCAAATAGATGAGATTTAATTCGAGTTCGAGTGCACGGGTTCGAAACCTTTCTCAGTTAGAATATGGCTTTTCTAGAGTCATATTTATCGTTCAAGTTTATACTGGACGCCAGTGACGTAATTCGCTGTGAAGGAAA
Organism: Pyrrhia umbra; assembly: GCA_963891755.1. Classification (NCBI taxonomy): domain Eukaryota; kingdom Metazoa; phylum Arthropoda; class Insecta; order Lepidoptera; family Noctuidae; genus Pyrrhia; species Pyrrhia umbra. Next base: position 4,529,689 of record OY982926.1, read on the forward strand.
CCATAGTATATGTACAGCTTTTTCCTATCGTAGTTCCATGGGGAATCATGAAATACCTCGTCCCGACGTTAGTACCTATCACTCTTACTGATTAAAACCCATCCATGTTCCTTGCTCAGCCCTTTTTATTCCGGGGGCGCGGTAACTCATTTCGAACAGTCACAGTCCCTATCGCTTACTTGTTCAAGCAATAGTAGCCAGTATGTAAAAAATAAAGGGATTATACATCCATTGCACATGGATAGTACAAATTAAAAAATATCTAATCCATGTGAAACAATGATGGACATCTATTGTTGAATATAGGCCGGTCCCACGCTCCTCGATAGTAATAACACGATGCTGAATTACCACAAACATCATTCATTGAAGAGTCACATACATAATATTGTACATTTCCTTACTATATCCCACTGCACGGTACATTCATAGACATGTATTGAACATTTCATTTTCCGAATGACTGACTAACGCTTCCACGATAACAAAGGCTATGAATATGTATGACAATATTGCTATTTGAGGTGAGCTGAAAGCTAGTGCCTCGCTGAAATGGCATTCATGTCTGATAGATAATATAAAATTTGGAAGACATGATAAAAGTGTTATCTATACTATTTCCTTATATACTGAGTACTAAATATGTGAAAACTAACAATGGATTTGGTGATTAGCTAGTCTACAATTCTTTTGCCCGAATACTACTCAAAAGCCACTAGCATTAAGTGTTACTTAAAACATTTCCTGCTGCTACCAACTCGTATGTACGAACACAAGATTTAAGCGCAGCTCACAATTAGGTGAAATTTTAGTATTCAAGTATTACTGGTCCTAACATTCTGTTGTCTTACCAAAAATACTTGAAAAGTGGAAGCGAAGTGAATTCAATAAGACGCATCTGTGAAGGCACAAGTAACACTTACATGCATAGAGATGATGTTATCAATCTTCAAGTTGTTGCACATGCCGATGAGCTTGCACATGGTCTCGGGCGAGGTGTCCGACTGCAGCACGTGGTTCAAGTACTGCTGCAAGTGTGCAGTGTTCTCCTTGCACATCTTGGCGATGGCCGGGTACTGCACGTCTTGGCATTCCGACGACACGCGGGACGCCAAGTAATCCTAGTTTTAGAAGACAATAAAAATGTTTATCGCCCAAAAACATATTAAATTCACGGTGATTAAATAATCAAGCAGTACTTAAAATTATATTCAACCAATCAAATAGCTCCAAATCTGTTCTCAAGAAAAGATTTATGCTTAGAGTCATCATCTGCCTAGCCTTTTCTCAACTATGTTGAGGTCGGCTTCCAGTCTAAACAAATGCAGTTGAGTACCAGTGTTTTACATGGAGCGACTGCCTATCTGACTTACACAACCCAGCTACCGGGTAACACGATATACCCTAGTAAGACTGGTTGCCAGATCTATGCTAAGAGTATATCCTTAAAAAAGGAAATAAATTTGTACAACCCGCAAATAGTGGAATAATGTGATTTATTATCATACCTAAGCAGTGGTGGAATTTAAGGATTTTGGGACATATTTGTTGACTTAAGAAAGATAAGGGAATTAAGTTCAATGGCTTGGAATGTGTGTGGTACTTTTCTAGTCGATGTTGCAAGTTATAATATTATGCAAGCGAACTGTATTTTACAGTATTCGCGTATTCTATTAAAAACATATTAATTCTATTTATTAAATGTCCAAGTGTCATACCTAAGATCTTAAAAGCGATAGTGGAATCTTGGCAACGTAAAAGTACTCTTACTCGACTTATTATACAGCATCTATGATTAAAAAAAAACTAACTAAGCTTAAATCGCCAATCCACCTCGACTGGTACTCAATGCGCGTAGTAATCAATGGATTTGGAACTCAAGACTCGTGGTAATCAATGGATTACCACGCGTCTCACACCTATAGACAAGGTATGAACATTTTCATACCTTCTCTATAGGTATGAGACGAGGCCTTTGTCCAAGGTGGAGTAATAATGATGGTGAATAAACACCATTTAGGGCTATTTCTGGATAAGAGCTATCAACCAGATTAATTCATAATTGGAACATCATTTCCAAGGCCGATAGATTAAACCAGTATTTTATCCGACGGTCGCAAAACTAGTCATTCATGTAATACAAACCTCATTAATAAGTTCCCTGATATCCTTCAGCTGTCTGAACAGCCTGACGAACTTGTTGGACACATCATTGATCTTCACATCCTCAGCTTGTTTCTCCCACACGGTGGATGTGCAGTGACCTACGGCCCCGCAATCAGCGCCGCGCCTGCGCATCAATAAGCGTCATTACGTGACTCACGCGTGAGTAAGGAAGTTGTAAAGTAGACATACTCTTACGATATATTTTTTTATTGGATTCGTGTAAATGCGATGATACAATATGGCCTTACGTGTAGTAAGGAATGAGTTTTTGTGTTTTGTTTAGAATAGAATTAATTAATTCGACCACCAGTTCAGCAGGTGTAAAGCAGGCAAGGGTCGTAAAAAGAGATCGAAAGTATTGAAATAGTTGTGCTTAGTTTTATTCTTAATTGGGGTGACTCCAAACAGAAGTATAATATTAAGCTAGATGGGAAGGGAGAAGGGGGCTGTGAACTTGTAATCATTAAAATCATTTAGTTTTTGTTAAACATATTTGGAATAATAGACTCTAAAAATTTAACTCAATATCTTTGTAGTGACCTTATTATGTGATTAATAAAATATTTCAGTAAAAACTTTCATATTATGACACAGTTCGATGTGCAGACGCATGTTATGATTATATATCCCCCTTGTGCAGTTAGTAAACTGACGCGGATATGAGTAATGGATTGTCAATAATCATTAAATTGTTGTGACTGTTTTGATATACCTATATATTATTTTATCTTCTAGACGGATTACATCGGCAAATCCTCTCTTATGGTAATAATGATAAATTTAATTATAAATCAGGTATTCAAAACTGTAGGTTCAACGATTTTATAGTGAGTTAATTTTTTTTTAGGAAGTGAGATTGAAACTATTCGAATGATGAATAATTCGATAAAATTACCCATACTTAATTAATGAACCAATATTTAATGTTGTGGAATTTAAATGTCAAGTAAGCCATTAAAGATATGACTCATTTAAACTAACTCAACTGATTGACTTTGCTTATTCGCTAAAGACGTCTACCAAACTCAAGGCATATAATGTTTGAAGGAGTTTCGCTGGGCAGTGAAAAACAAGAATACCAACCCACCTGTTATACACAGTTGGAAGAAAGTCAATAAATATGTCAATAGTACCTACTATGCATTTAAAAATATGTATGTATTTTAAATACAAAATATAGGCAACTACTTTGTTTCATGTAATTTGATAATCACATTGTGTAATGTAATCACACCAGTAGCTAACAGCCAGTACATCCCACTAATGTTATAAATGCAAAAGTTTGTGTGAATGTATGTATGTATGTTTGTGACTCATTCATGCAAAAACTACTAAATAGATCTGAATGAAATTTGGTATGCTCATAGTTTTTAACCTGGATCAAAACAAGATACTCGTTATCCAAGTGTGTGAAGTAATTCCTTCCCGATACGGGTGTAACATCGGGGAATAGCTAATATCGCTGGCCCCGGGCAATAAAGCGGTAATATACAAAATCGAATTTTACAGGAAAAATAAAAGAAGCAAATTTGTTTATAGTGCAGCGTACAGTGATCCAACACAGGCGTTCAAAATGTCAAATGAAAGCTAATTTTTTTACCAATATAACCTTTTAAAAATAATTGTTATGGTATAAATATTTAATGAAATAACTGAAAAAAATTATAATACAAATTATAGACGATACTGTTTCAATTGCAACATCATTAATGACTTTATAAACACACCGACCACTGATATTCAAGAATGTAAGAAAATAATACGACGTAATTTCCACTTTAGATCTCGAGCGTACCAGCCGATTACCACCTTCTTCACGGAAATTTTGTAGCCAAATCTTAGCTGTATCATCCACTATCGCTATTTTATTTTAATACGTTTATTTCCAAAAAACGCGTTTAAATTTATTACTGTTATTCTTTGTTTAGAAATTAAGTGTAAAGATGTTCACCGGTTTTTTGTGTAATGTTTCTTAGAGTAACGCAATAATACATAACTTAGTCGTAAGAGAATTTTCCATGCAATAAAGCTGTTATTGTAATTTACTCTAGAGAAATATTATTTTAAAAAGCTGAAAAAAATAAGAGTGATAGATTGATACTCAGGGAAGCTAAAAATCAAATAACATTAAAAAGGGCGTAACCGGTGTTTACCGCTATATTGCCCGGGGCCAGCGATATTATTATATTCGTACCTGGTGTTTATTTTTATGATATGTTTGTATTGAAAATTAACAACTTACTTGAGGCTCTGACACCATACTGATGGGCCTTTAGCACACTCTTTCGGTACTTGTCGTGCAAACGACAAATCTGCGAACAAACATTAATACTGAAATAACACAATAATTATAACACAGCTTATCTCCATATTAAAAATAATGCCAGCAAAACAAGTCAGGCGGGTCAGCTACTGTTTATCTTTATAAACTTCTATACAATTAAATAGTGAACACTGAAATTGATAAGAGAACAAAGCAGACATGTAGAACATAATGGTTCAATGTTTGTGAGTTTGATTAAATGATAGAGAAAAAAGTAATGTAAATAATTGGGATCAGCGAAATATATCCTTACTAATATTATAAATGCGAAAGTAACTCTGTCTGTCTGTTACGCTTTCACGCCAAAACTACTGGACCGATATAAATGAAATTTGGTAAAGAGATAGAATAGACCCTGAGGAACAACATAGGCTACTTTTTACCCGGGTGCGCTAAGTAGTTCCCTCGGGATGCGGGTGAAACCGCGGAAAACAGCTAGTAGGTATATAACTCAATATCACTCAAAATGTTGCTTAAACCAAATAGCCCTTTACCCCTCAATATGTATTTATATTTCTTACAAACCTTTTTTGTCAACATACAGGTATAACATACAAAGTAAGAAATATATAAGCCATAGTTTGCACTGAGTGTACATACTTAACAATTACCACAATATTTATGCAATGATTTCAAAGTATTATTGATGACTTTATTGACATTAAAAAAACAATATAGATTAAGATTAGTTTGTAATCTTAATGCTTTTGTATTAATTTTGATTAAAAACTCAGTATCTCACATTGATATTCAAATTATGAAAAAGAGTATCCTTATAAGTTACTTTGGCTACAACTAAATAGTCATACATATTGACCAGAATATTTTAACTTAATTTACCTGTTTTGACAAATATTATTATTGTACATTTTTTGATATCCTAGTTTAGCCACACAAATTGCAACAAAAAAAAAGTTTAAAAGTATAACATACAATTTAAATACCTACATATTATTATTATTTAGTTATGTACCACCATACTGGAGCAATTTGAACAGGAAATTTGATCCCAAACCCACTACACGACAAATGTAACTGATATCATTAAAAACTACTACAGTAGTTCATTACAGTATGTATTACATGATTACGGTAAGTGCAAAGGAGTTTTTATATCTATTTCAAGTATGGTGAATAATAATTGACATGTGGTAATAATTAAGGATACCTACCTCACCATTGTTAAGATTAATCTGCCTCTGACTTGTTATACAATGTTACTGTTGTTGTATTTCGAGAATAATCTAAGGTCATGGGTAGTTACACCAGAATGTACACATAGTTTTAGAACAATGAATAAATTGAATTCTATAATTTTAGTAGATATATTATCTATTTAATTGGTATGAATTCCAACAATGATCCAACGTTAATTAATCAGCCTGTATTCGTAATTCCGCGATGAAATCACTACGTAACACGAAATAGTTCACGATTTAATATAACAATAGGGGGTATTTTCTAGCATAATGGTTTTCTTTGTAAAATCGATTCACGAGCGGAATTCTTATGTTATTTACTTACGAATACACAAATATTACAAGGACGAAAATAATTACAATTACGATTCAGCGTAAAATAATGTTAGTTCTCACCTGTACAACAAAAGAGTGCAATTAGACAAACCGCAAAGGTGTTTGTCATTTTTAAAGTTTTCCCTTTATCTCGTGCAGTCCAGTTTCGTTCTCTCCGTACAAAATACTAAACAAATACTGTATAATTTCACTTTGTTTGGAAGTTATTGCGTATCGATTGATAAACAATTGTCAAGTCACTCTCAACAGCCGACCGACAACGAACGTCCGCTAAATAACGCTGTTGCTGTCAAACTTATAGTGTTGTGCTTTGATTAGCAATAACTTAACGATAACGATTTTAACAGTTTTTAAGTTGACTAATCATAATAAAAGTAATTTGGCTAAGATTGAACCTAAAACTAAAATTCGTGGCTAAGTAACAGCCGCACGGTTCGACCGATCAAAGGTTAAGCTGCGCTTGGCGCGGTCGGTCCGTGGATGGGTCTCGGAAAGCACGCCCGGCTGTCATTTGTAAATCTTTGACAGTCGTTACGGGTAGTCAGAAGCCAGAAAATCTGACAACCAGTCTAACCAAGGGGCATCGTGTTACCTGGTAAAAACTGGGTTGTGGAGGTCAGATAGGCAGTCACTCCATGTAAAACACTGATACTCAGTGGCATTCGGTTAGACTGGAAGCCGACCCCCAATGTAGTTGGGAAAAGGCTTGGCAGATGATGAATCACGGTAATTTTCAATTAGATTTTCTAAAATTCTATAATCGGTTATAGTAAATAAGTTTTTTACATGCATCAATGTTATTTTATTTTAAAATATTTTTAAAACGTTAAAATTAATATGAGTAGTGGTGCCCAGACACCGTTCAATTATTGTGATATGAGGATGCTAGGTAACAAGTACAACATATATTTTTCTTAACCTTAAATATTTTTTTACTGATGTATATATCACAGATTTTAATAAAATTAAATATTAACTTAACGTACGTCTACTTTAACGTTTTTTGTTGTCATATTTTATTTATTTTGTTATGGAATATAAAATGCTCTAAAAATATTATTACATGATTATAATATAACTGATATAATACTTAATAAAAACTTACTTTATAATAGGAACTTAAAATATTTAAATACAATTAAAATGTTACATTTAACAATAGACTGGATATTTATATAAGTTAAATAAAATATAAACGTTATGCGATGAAATAAGGAACATCACTAGTTACATAATTGAAGTCAGCGCCCTCTAGTAATTAGGTACGCATCTATTTAGATCTAAGATTGTTGCACTAGTGCTTGCTATTCATCACTTGATGGCACTGAAGTCAATAAAAATCATAAAGCTATTAAACAATAGATGGCAGCACTGACATAATTTGGTGTTATTTTGAGTTTTTTTACAGATCCACTTTATCCAATTATTGCGCCATACGGTCACGAGAAAGCGGTAAATTCAAATGAAATAAAATGAAGAACTACAGAAGTTATAGAAAACAGGATAAGTTTTGTTGTATATTATGGTAAGTATTAGTTAAAAAATACTGTAAATTTACACATAGGTAAAAGGTATACACAAAATACAGGTAACCTATAAAAAAATACAGTCGAATTGAGAACCTCCTCCTTTTTTTGAATTCGGTTAGGAAGTCTTGAGATACTTACCTAAATTAAGCACATAGTATTAATTACTAGTTTTAAAGGTAGAGTTATTAATTTCGCTTGGTTATCCGAGAGCCTAATATAACCGACAATATAATTTTATCCCTGCAACCATTGAATTTTTTAAATTAATGTCTGCCACCCATGTAATTAATTAGAGATTTTGAATTAAAGATAGATGAAGAGTAAGAGATGAGAATGTAATGCATTTCAGACTTTATAGGCAAAACAAATCGGCGAGCAGGTTAGACAAAATTAACCTTATGTTCTCATCAGATCAAGGTGTGCCAGTGAAGCTAATATTACCCAAATCGATTCAGCCGTAACTAACCTATTCATTGTTTATACCTACATATTGTTATTATGTAAAAAAAACTTACACATTTATAATAATAGAATAGAATAAAGTCGCAAAACTGAGATAAGTCTTTGCAATAACTACTTAGATATTATCAATCCTTATCCATTAGGATCTAAATACCTATCTAAACAAGGTAAAGATAGAAAATACCTACCTACGCCAACACAGCCTTAGAGAAACAAACTAAATATGTAGTAGGTATATAAATAAATAAAATACTTACCTAACCTTACATAAGATCCGAGAAAAAGAACCTCGACCCAATAAGACGTCGAACACCCATAGAAGAGGACGAAACAAAATTGGTAATTCCATTCTGCAGGTTGGTTTTTCGAGACACAATTAGGACATTTTGTTGGAGTTCGGGTCGTGTAATAAAATTAAGGAGACGCCGGCTGGACGGTCGCGGTAAGTCGATGTCTTCGGTCGGCATAAAACAAATCCGACCCGAGCCGGCCCGTGAGGACTAGCGCACACAGATCCGTGGAGACTTCTTTGCTACATTATTTTTGTGAAAAATTAATACAGATTCCGTGTATTTAGTTCTTGTTGGTGGCCTCTGCACTAGCTCCAAAACTGGAGTTCTTCCAGCTGATGTGACGAAGTTTCTACATTACCATGAAGGAAATACCGATGCCGCGTATTAACATTAGATGGCTAGAACATCTATGACATAATAATTAATTAAAGTATTTAGGTATCAAGGAAGGTTGTGACTCAACACCTTGTTACCCAATGATCTTTCAAATGAACAATGATAGACTGAATAAGTAAGTGAGCATCAATAGTTCGTGTATCCTTACCCAAGTTATAGAACAAATCCATTGCAGACTACCCGACTACCTTTTCGAGTCGCTGGATTTAAATCTTACAAAAACTGCAAATTAGCAAGATTTACGGTGTAAGTAAACACCGGTAATCTACTAGCATAGTGTAAACGTTTAGAGCGAGCCAAGTTGCTGCAAGATATTTGTTTATAACTGCAGCAACAACTACTTCATCGAATGGTATGAAATTTTGCATGTAGGCAGCATCTCCACAGGTTTGCGCACGTGCGCGATGTTCACATATTCTGAATAACACTTGAATAGCGCGTCCTAACGCACTGGCCACTGGCACCACGTGACGAGACTACGCCCGCACGATACTTTGTTTGTGTATCAAATCGGACAACAACGGTGACTTTGTAAATGGCGAGGACGTGGTTATGTGCTGTTTTAGGGGCCCTTTTTGTATCCTCTATGTTTATACGGAGGCTATTTCCTTAGTACTTTACCTTTACAAGAGAATATGAGAAGTATCTAATCCATAAAAAGTAATTTTGGACCTCAATATCAGTGGCTTTGTAGCTATGAATATTTTTGTTCACAGTAAAGTTTTCGTATCAGTAGAGTTTATATTGTTCGCACTTAATGCTGCTCATTGTGCTCATATTTGCTGTCTACTAGAATTTGGAAATACAACATAACAATAAAAATACTTAGTCGTGCGAAAACATATCTTCATCGTGAACAATAAGGCCCAACAATACTTAGAGAATAGCAAACGTGCACGGCATATCTCAGCAGCAGCGTCCACATTCAGCATTCGCTTAGTCCAGAGCGTCCGAAGCACCTGTAGTCTACAAAATATAGTGTCGAGAGCTAACACCGAGTGGAGTCGCGAAGTTGGCCGCAGTTAGGAAAGATTTGTCGCGAGCCCGCCACCTAATGCCGTATACTCTTGCTCTTGTAAGTAAAAATTATGATTATCGCCCGGCGCGAGCTGAGCCCTTGATCCCTAACTAACGGCCGGAGACGCGAGACTTTCCTTTTCTTCTCAACTATAACTCTTTTTTATTGGCTCCGCGGCGGTTGCAGCGCCGGCGGCCACTGGATTATGGACTGACCTAACTGATCGGCGAACTAACGACTCTTGAACGTACGTTATTTACAAATCGGGATAGCGCAAGATGCTTGTTTGTGAGCTAGTGGAGTAAGGTTCCGTGGGACAGTGACCGATGTACGTGAGGTTATTGGGGGAAATCGTGGAAAATTCTGTTCAAAGCTCTAAGGAAAAGGTGCTTTACTTGTCGCTGTCTACTTATTGTATCAAACGTTATAATTGAGACCACAGTGTACAACATCCTATTCCAAGAATACCTAGTTTAAGTTTGTTAAGAAAAATCTTTTATATGTAGGTATATGTTCTAAAACGACCCAGCCCGGGCAGTACATACGCGGCGCAAACATCATAAAACACAAGTCAGTCCTGAAGTGCAATACAATACATAAATGAGAGTGGGCCGGAGACGGCGCGGGCCTGCGACGGTCGATTAAGGAAGCGACTGCACCGTTGCCTTGGCGACGCCGCCATCTTGAACCCACCCCGCCCCGCGCCGCACCCCCTTGCGACCCCCGTATACCCACCACAACCCCCCACTGTAAACAACTCGCTGTATCGTTGCACTGAAATACTCGATATATTTAAAAGGCTCTCCAGTCGTCCCCCTGAATCACTGGCGTAAGATAAAATTGTCAATTTATTGTGGATCAAAAAATATGATTGCACTCTCGTTGATAACTATGTATTTACTTAATGGGCATATAAGAACAATTTTTAGTGGGTAGATTTAAGAAAACTCAACCGCTATTTATGTGAAAAATAAAATGCTACAGTCCTAACTCTAATGCAGAACTTTCTATAAGTCCACTGATTACACTTACCTATTTGTCTCATACCATTTTATAACTAGGGATTTAGTTAATTACAATATTAATACCCGTTAAATATATTAAAATATAAAACAAACATAATTATGTAAGATAAAAAAATATCTATTGCCTTCTGAAAACTCTCAAAGAAGCAAGTAACCTGTTAATTTATTATGCATATGTATATGCTAATTTGTAATGTAGTTCTTAAAGTTGGCGCTATGGCCTTCTACGCTACGAGTTGCGGACTCCATACTGTATGTAAAAAAGATTATGTATAACCTCCAGTTATGCTGGTATCAATGTGATGTGAGATTAAAGTAAGCGAACACATACACGATACTTAAATAATAAGTATAGACTAATATTACAAGTTACAGATGCTTATTAAGCGTTTTGGGTCGCTCTTGTTCATTTGCCAGCTAAGAAATAGTCAAACAATAATAGGACAGTCAGAGTTTAATGCTAATATAGGTAAAGATATCTAATATTTATGCAATTTAATATACTATTTATGCGCCATCGTAAGGTAGACCGGCTAGACTATTATTTCTTCAACTTCAAACAAGCAGTACAAAATAACTCTTTCAGCTGTAAAAAAAACCAATGAAATTTAAAGCATGGGAGCATTAGACTCATAAAATAAGTATTCGATTATGAAACTTGACTATTTTTACGTGATTTACATTACGCACTCTCCAAACAAGGACAGATAAATAAACAGTAATATTTCCCGCGATGAATATTGAAGCAGTGATTCTGAACGGTGACCGTCCAATTACACGTGAACGGTCGCGAAGACAAATGGCGAGCATTACTCAAGATTAGGAGCCGCCCGACTCTAGTCCACCTAATGTCGCAGAGTGCACTAAATCATATCACACGATTCGCTGAAAAACATTCGCTATACTCCTTTTATTTTAATGTCTTTTTTTAAACAAACAAAAATTTTATATATTTGGACTAAAATTGAACTTACGTTTTTGCCTTGCCTTTTCAGGGCTATGTTGAAAATGAGAGTGAAAAGCTGAATTAAGGAGATTTAAATCCCAAGGTTCTAATGATCATTTACCAAGACGTTTCCCAGTTGTAGTGGGTAAACTTTAAGTGTAGCCGGTCTCTTGTACATGGAGCGACTGCCTATGTGACCTCCAGAAATCTAAGTGGTAAGACAAGTTGTCATATTTCAGACTACTTGGCTATTCGTTATGACGATCAAAAATCAATTGAGTCTTGCTTAACGTGCTTTTCGACGCACTTTTAAAGTGGCTCATTAGAATGTGGTTGGTCACCCATCCAAAACCTTGGCCGATCATCCCGTGCGGCTGTTACTGAGCCACTAGACCTACCTATATACCTTTATATTATGTAATACTGTTAGGTATACAGGTATATAACAAAATGTCGGCAAGCATTTTCCGTTACACATAGGTACTAATACCCATTAAGTTGATATTATGAAAGTAGAAGGCAATCGGTACAACGTTTTAATGTATTATGTAGAATTATAAAGGCGTAGAGCCCCGCTTACTTCTTATGATTTATTCATGAGGGAAGAACAATGTTAAATTTGAACATGCCTACTTGTACGGCAGCATTTTAGTAGAAAATGTCAAGCGGTTTATTAAGTAATTTGTTTTTCATAAAGATTTATCGACAAATATAATGAAAACACCTATGCTGTGACTTCATTAATATTGACAATTAATTAATTGTAAGCAATTACGGCTGACTGTATAAAATTACGCTTAAAAGAAAATTTCGAAATTAATTGTTAGAGTTGAGTTGAGAGAGTTGAGTGAGTTGAGTAGAGAGAGATGAGCTCGTAGCTAAATAAAACCCGCACGGGTCGATCGATTAAAGTAAAGCTGCGCTAGCCGCGGTCGGTACGTAGATGGGTGACCATTTATATCATATCGATAGGTACTCTTGCAGTGCCTCAGTAAGTTCTTTCTGATTAAACTGGATGCCAACCACTTGAATGAATTGTGTGAATGATGTTGGGTTTTTCTTATTATTTTTTACATGTAAGTATAATTTTAAAATGACTGGTGATTATTGTAAATGATAGGATATTATTATAGTTCCAATTAATAAATAAGTAGAAAGTCTGACCAACACAAAAGCTGTGTTGGAAAACAGTAGGTAGGTACTTTCAGTATTCCTAAATGACATATGTTTGAAAGTGTAATCTTGAAGCAGTAGAATCCGTTGTAAATGTACCCATTTTGTCAGTGCTTACAAAATTCTAAAGCTGGGAGCGAAGTAGCGAGTGCAATATACAAGGAGGGAAGTTTGCGCGGCTGTGTGTGTGCCGCCCCGCAGCTCACCGACCGACTTGTTTTATACACATAATATTTATACGAAAAGAAAACTTGTTTGAAGTCGTGAACAAAGCCAATCCGCCGCGGTTATTCGTGATATTTTCAGGCAAAGTCGTACCTTATTCGCAAACATCGAATCCCGTATACAATACAGTGCGAAACGAAATTCGAAGGATAGATAATTTCGGAGAGAAAGAAATAAGGCGAAAGGGAAAAAAATATAAATTGAATAGTCGAATACACGCATCCCGGCATTACCATAAAGGCAACAGGGATCAAGCCGGATTCCTCTACGAACTTTTTTATTTTCCTTCCACCTCTAAATCTCCCAGGCAAAGCTTCGCGAATCTGCAAATGTTGATTTGATGATGTGGTGTCTGTGCGCGGCGTGCGTGCGACAGCGCCACGTCGCGCCGCGTCGTGTCGCCTCATGCCGCGCCGCGCCGCTCACGTGTCCCGCACTGCTTATTGCTGACCTGAATTTTATCGCTTATGACATGATGTCGCGACGTCAGCGTCCCGTCCTACGAGCCGGCTTTTGATTACTTGCACTTTTATTGCCTCCCGCTCGTCTAAGATTTGTAGCTCCGCCGTAGCTCGATGAAATCTGCTTTAGTGTTTGTTTATTCAGCGCAACGGAGGAATAAACATAACAGCACATCCCAGCGCGACGCGTATATCTAAAACAATTGAGTAGGAGGGCAGGGTTGTAGCAGCGAGTAGATAGCTAACGAGCAGGAGCAAAAGGTTGCGGGCGCGCGCCGCTGGAGGGCGGATTACGGTGCTCATCCATTGCGGTCATTAAGACACATTACCCCGCCCCGCACCTCGCCGCGCCCCGCCGCCGCCCGCACAGACCCGCTTTTTAATTCAACTTTCCTCCTTCACCAATTTGCATGATTACTTTCGTTTTTATTGTGCTCCTCCGCGGCTCCATTCTCTCAAAGTATTGGTTATTTGGATAAGCCAAGCACACTAAATAAACATGTATTTCGAATTAAATAACACTCATGCAGCTAGGGGCTATAAAATGTATCACTTTGAGACTATAGAATATCCATTTGCGCTACGCAGGAGGTACAAACTCTAGGCAAATATCGTAGTCAATCTTGTCCTTGTACCTACTGGTACTTGAAATTTTTTAATGCTCATTTAAGTACCTACATACGAATAGCTAGTTTACAATATGACTATTATCAATCACCAATCAAGCGCCGTAACTCTAGTACGTAACACCCGCCATACATTAGCGGGCACCACTAAAGCGCCGAGAAACAACTATCCGAGCTACAATTTTGAAACAATTACCTCCAGCTCAATATCGTAAGATTAAGAAAGTCCACGGTCGGAATTAGGATTTGGGAGCGAATGAGGGCAAACCGTCTTAACAGCCCGACTCCACAAATTGCGGACCTTAACGAGGGCATAAAACTCGAGTCGCACTCCCGGAGACGCCACAGATTGTACTCAGACTTAGTTCAGGATTAATGGTGTAGAAAACAGATTATCATTGGCTGGATTTCCATTAGTTTGGCCCCTGCCACCGGCGCGTGAAACCTACGAAGATAGCAGCCACTCGGTGTTATTATTTTCCACATAACGGAGCAGCGCGTCTCCCAATTTAATTCTATTAGGTTCTGTCGCGTTTGAACGACAGCACAATAAAGTCGTTTGAGTGGCGACGAGCCGCTCCGCTCGCTCCGCTCCGCCGCTCCGTGCCCTCTCTGATATACGCTCATTTGATTTCCGCTACTGTTTTGTTTATAAATTTTATATTGAACACGCTTTATGTGATGTTTGTTTAGTACCCAAAATGTATCTGAGTGATACATATTGTTTCCGAATGATGTTTTATTATCAATATGGAATTTACATCTAATGAAAGATAGATTTTAATTCATCATCAGCCTTTTTATTGTCCCACTGCTGGGCACAGGCCTCTTCTCATACTGAGAAGGCATTGATCACCACGCTTGCTCAAGGCGATTTCAGACTTTTTAAATCCAGGTTTCCTCACGATGTTTTCCTTCACCGTTAGGCAGTGACGTCTAAGATATACTTAAAAGTTATATAGATATACGTTAAAGTACATATGACTTTAGAAAAGTCACATTGGTACTTGCCAGGTTTTGAACCTGGACACTCGTACACGAGAGGCAGGTGTCTTAACCACTAGGCCACCACGACTTTTAATATTATTATATAAGATTTTAATTGCAACTGTATATTACTGAATTGAATTTAAATATTAGGTTAATAAATAAACGTGGCGAACTAATAAACTTAATTTTTAATGTAGGTATTAGTTAGATACCGAGATCTAGCAGGACAGGCATTAATTTAATATTTAATTAAGAATCGTAATAGTGAACTCTTATTTTAAGGGTCCAGATTCTCTTATTTTTGTATCAATGCTTTTCTGATCTATATAACTTCTATGTTTATACAACAATCAAGATATACATTTTTTGTATTACTGAATATGTATGACTGAATAAAGAATTCAAGCTTTGTATAAACGTGACATCTTATTATATTCAAAACAAAACTAGACGTATCTTTCATTATTTTAATAATTCATGCAACTCGTGTAAATACCTACCTCAAACAACAAAGCATATAATTTCGGTTATTTCGACTACAAAACCGTTCTGTAATGAAATGTCGCCCCGGTTTTTCCGTTTAAAAACATTACACGTACGATGTTGCGATGTTTTAATGAATACAAATTACATTTGCAAATGTGCTTAATCCAGAAATTAGTTACGCCCCCCTTCGTACCTCGGCTTGTGCCCTGGCGGCCTGGCCTGGCTAAGTACCGCTGCACCCGAGTTTCATATTCCGTCTGCAGGTAGAAATATACCGCAGTGTATTAGATATTCGGAGAACACACAACTTCTATTATAAGTGCTCATTTATATAGTTGTAGGAGATTGTTGGATATTGTTTACCTTTGGAGCGTGGATCTCGTTAATTTTGTGAGAAGCGAGTTTGGTCCTTCAAGTCGCATCTATAGACTGAATTTAAGTGAAGGACCAAGAAAGAAAATGGTTTTAAATAAGTATAAAAAATAAAATTAATTTGCTTTTATATTTTTCATTGCACTGTATTTTTCAGTAGTAGGTAATTTTCTTTGAAACCTTTATTTGCACTTTTCATATTTTATGTCTTGTCTCGTAATGCGTCGATGTATCTCGCGTTACCAAAATATAATCAATGTACTACTTATAAAAGTTATATTCTTAAATATTTTTTAAAATACCTACAAGGCACTGCCAACTAATGAGAAAAACCGTAATATTAATAGACGTGGTTGTACTAATTATTAGTTTACAAATTAAGTAACAGCAACATTCAATAAACTCACTAAACGGTTTCACAACGATCCACTTAAATTTAGTTTCCAAACACTACCAGTATAAGTTCCATAAGGTATAAAATTGTATAAATACGGTCTATACTGAGGCTGTAGGTATAATAACCGGAATTGGGCTTCTTTACGCCTCATCTAGCGCTCGTTATGCCACGATCGTAAATCTTCATTCCTCACCCCCCGCGCAGCCCTCCCCCGCTCTTGATTTCAGCTTCCCACCACTCGAACCTCGGATGTACTCGTAACATATCATAATACGTTAGTGTTGACGTGATGAGTATTTAAATGCGAGGTTTATGAAGCCTCAGCATTTGCCGAGGCACTTCAGAATACGTAATTTGTAAACTAAGTAAATTGTAGGCCGGTCATGTTTTAGACTTTAGTTTAAAGATATATTTTTCTTTGATTTAATGGCTGAATACTATCTCATGGGATCATCGTAATGTAATCATCGTAAATTTTTTTTGTATAATTTTAGTACCTAACTATTTTTAATTATTATATTTTTTTCTTTTAGACTAAGTTTAGATTTTATTTCTCAGTTCCAAGAATTATCAATTACCTCGTATCTTCACCGATTGTGCGCTGATTTCAATGAAACCTTGTAGTTGTTTTTCTTGTAGGTACACAATATAATTTAATTTGTTATTATTTGCTATCGGAAACCCTGGCAGATTGATTGCCTATCTTATTCGAATCATACCTGCCACTCAAAATGATTTCTCTCCATAAAATCTTTGCATTATTCGACAAGGCTTGCATAAAAGGCCTGTATATCGCAAAAAGTATCTATCGCATTGCAAAATTCATGTGCCTTATCACAATGTACTTTGTGATAAAGAGTATTCAATGCCGATATGCACCTTTTTAGTGTTATGTAATGAAATATGCAACAACATTTACTAAAGTTGTCATGATAGAATTATTAAAGTATCGGATCATAAGAAAAACAGTATTTGCAGTGTGAAAACATTACTAACTATAGTCACGATAAAGATATTCAACTTTGTATTCAACTACTAACGATTGAATGAATTTGGAGTTAAAGCTACGAACTTTCGTAGCACCGTAGCATATTGAATAGACTATTACGTAGCCCAGTGTCGTAGTGCACTGAACGCTTTTATTCGTGAAGTTTTTAACATATAATTCAGATTATATCAAAAGTTGAAAAATGGAAAAATAACCAAAGAATTTTCCGAGTATTGCCTCATAAGTAAAGAGATTCAAAAGCCTTCAACTGGCAACTTCTTTATGAAGTAAACATATCTGCATGAGTTGAGTAGTGTTTGCAATAAATCCGTGTCGCAGTGTATTTATTTACTGCTCCCTCCCTCCCCCCGGCGCGGGGACCCGCCGCCCAAGTCGCCCGCCCTACGCGATGCACGATGTAATATGTCTAGAAAGTTTATTAAACTCCCTGTATGTCATATGATGTAAACTAGGTACTTGTTTATTCATGAGAAAGTATGTTTTATGTTGATAAGTTAAAAGGTATAAAGTGACGAGAGGCTTGTAGAATATACTTGTAGGTGAAAGTGCTAAGCCTCACCAAAAAGGTAAAATTACTTGCATTTATATTCAAAGAGGTTTTGTTTAAATTCTTTTATGAATACGAATTAACAAGGCAGTGTTTATTAGGCTAGCAAGGAGTGTGTAGTAGAATATGATAGCTGAATGTCGCAAACGATAGTAATTCATAATATATTCACAGATCAATTCAAGTTACGTTTGAATTCATCATGTCTAGTCTTCTAATTTATCTTAATCTAACATAACAACCGAATCTACGTAGACAACTGAAGTAAATTTTCTATTTCGTGCAAAATTCGTGTACATTTTCAGTTAAAGTTATATAGACGCATAGCGTAGTGAGTGCGATATTATTCCGTAGTCAGGCGGCTTCAGGCACGGAACACAATTAACTTGTAAGATTGTCTGCGGAGGTTGCACTCGCTACCCTCGCCCTCCTCATCCATCTACCCTCCCTTCCAAACAAAACATCAATAAACTCAACGAGTCAAACGACTCTCAGTCTTAACCATACGACCGAAAGTGTATAATGCTTTGGCTTAGAATAAGTTTTATGTGCCGCATTTATTTCGCGTAGGTATAACAGTCCAGTTACCCTTGATTGGTTGTCGTTCCTCTAATCCCGTTTTGATCCTTTCCACCCAAAACCTAACCCTCTACGTTCCTCTAACTATTGACATGCGTGCCTACCTTTACGTTTGTGTGACGTAATCATATCGACATGGAAAAACATAATTGCATTTTAGGGGGTAAGCTGGGAGAATCACTTTTGGAGAAAGGTTTGAAACAAATATTTATAAATAAAAATTGAAGTTTATTATTAGATATGTCGAAAGTATATCGGTTTCTTTGACTGCTAATTTCTAACACTATTTGAAATGTGACATTAATGAAAACCACATTGATATTAATATGGTGATTTATTATATTGTTAAGAATGTATTAATTATCATTTTATTTTTGTGGATAACTTGCAAATAAAATGTGTCTGCCAAATGGTAGAAAAGCAAAGAATAGATTAAAATATTTTCGACAACGATACTATGTTGCTCAAAAACAATGACTTTCATATTAAATCAAGTTATCTGATAACTAATGCGAAACACTACGTATGGTATTGTCACCATGTCACCAGTGCATGCTGGCTCGCGACGTATCGTGAGTGTATGTGTGCATGTATTACGCTCGTATTACATCTCATGTTAGTTTCAGGCAAATATTATATAGGGTTGATATGATAAGGTGCTCGTATGTGCACGTAGACTCCGGACCTCGGTGACTAAAGCGATCCTTGATAAAATAAAAAGCCATACTAATGTTTGTCACCATAAAGATAAGCGCAGTGACGCGCGGGCCCAGTCGCGGCCACCGCACACTCGTGCTTACGTACACACGGAACCGTGAACAAATACTATGTACCCTAATTAAACATCAAATAATAAAAACTCGACATTGACTCTCTGATAATGACAGCGTTGACAAACACAGTGCCGTACACACAGGCCGAAACCGACCTTTGACGTCAAACCCGTGCGGCGCAATGATCGTGCCACCCGAATATGGTTTGATTGCGTCCCAAACCGAAAGCGATTAGAACGGGCGACAGCGCGGCCGCGTTAGTCCGCGAAAGCTCCCACCAAAAGGAGCAAAGAATCGGAAAGCGATACGGCTAATCCCACTAATCGGGGAGCAATTGAAAAATAAAAATGTAGATGGCGGAATGATTCCATTTAGAGCCAAAACGATGCGACAAAATAATAAAAAAGGTACGGGCGGAACGGAATGGGCCTGCCCCGGCGGCCGGCGGCTAATATTGAAAGCAAATCCTCGGCTAAATCCTTAAAGCGCTCGGATTCGAGCACCTGGAAACTGTGTGTTTGCACCGCGCCGAGTCCGCGCCGAGACCGCTCCGCGCCCGCGCCGCCGACGCAACGATAATCATTCGCAGGATTATTGTATACTTTCCGGCTAATATCACAGATTTTCATGAATCAATTGTTGGCAATTTATTCGCATTTGGAGCTTAGGACCACTTTGCTTTTTAATTATTGCTGTTATTTTTCTAATAACTGCAAAGCCCGTTAGGTGAAAACGTTTGTTTAATTTTGATTACCTATTTTGCTTTAAAAAATGTTAGTTATTAGGTTCATCAAATTCACGTCTAAGCATTTATTAAAAAATATTATGATGTTTTTAAAAGAAATGCATCCATTCTTGTGCAGATATCGTCACAGGTTTTAGAGCTAAAACTGTAAAAGCTGCATGTTGCTATGGACCTTCAATCGCCTTTTATGTTACTTTATTTAATTTTTACCAAGTATACACGGCTCAGAGTCTGGTAGGGCTGCGTTGCCATGACAACGCAATCTATCTCCCACGCTGGCAGGCGTCGTCAGAGCGCCGCTATAAAATAGCTTACAGTAACGCGAAATTTATTTCCATTTCTCTATAATGCACATCTTTCGTTGCAACATTTTAGACGCGACTTTATCGTGTCGCATTCGAGAGACCTAGTTTCGTTTGAGCATTTTATTTTACCCTGTATTGTTATAAAATTGGCTTTGAATAATTTTCAAATGGCTTTAGAGAAAGATTTATTGAATTTCTTGAGTATTTTAGCGAAGCCGGTATGTACTTATTGATTGATTTTTTACAGTTACTTGGTTCAATAATCTTAGGGTATTTTGTACTAGTACTTAGTACTACTGTCAGTGTAAACCTAGGATACGAAGCGGTATGTAAGTAAGTGGTGTGGCATTAAATTCTTAAGTGTTATTGGCTGTATTTCTTGAAAGGCGAAGTTTTGGGAAGCCTTTCACACAACATCACCTTTCTGCAGTAAAACTTAACAACGTCTACGAACTACGATTACATATTCAAGTGCCAAATTTTGTGGTGCTGACCTGTTTGGTAATTAGGATACTGGTAAACTTGTTAACTGCTAATAATTTCGCTTGGATCTTAGTAAAATAATTGTAATGATAACACAAATCAGATTCATTAAATGATTTTATTGGTCCTTTGAGTGTAGAATCACGTCCATTAATATAAGCCTTCATATATTACAACTAAGTAGTCATAAGTGAAAGATAATTTAGATAACTCAGTGATAATTTGAGTAACACTATCCAATTGATTCCATTAGGTATTTTCCGCCACTCGAAATGATACACTGCTCAATTATTATGTAGGAATGGGAAACGTGTATCAAGAGTCAAATACGTTACTTTACAATTTCCCTACCAATAGGTAATTTATTTTTGAATCTTAAATGTAGATCAATATAACCGTGAATACAAATAAATTGGTTATATAAACATATGGCCTGAAGAGCTTTATAGAATTAATATTTAAGACATTTCTGAATTTTGCAAAAAGTATGGTAAACACCGGTAAGAACTCCATGAAGCCTCTTTTGAAATAAATTGTTCTTTAAAAATTTTGTAAATGTGAGGAACATGCATGTCAGCGTAATTTAAAAATTACCTACCTTGAAATTATTGTCCCTCATGGACCTGCGTTTAGTTTTAGCTTAATACAGTCATAATATTGAAACAAAACTTGAGTTCAAACTTCATTGTCCCACCACTAGGCACAGGCCTCATTTCATACAGAGTAGGCATAAGCATGAATCACCACGCTTGCTCAAGGCGGATTGACGATTTCAGACTTTTTAAGTCCAGGTTTCCTCACGACGTTTTCCTTCACCGTTAGTCAGTAACTAAGATATACTTAGAAAGTACATGTAACTTAGGAAAGTCACATTGGTACTTGCCACTTGAACCCACACACTCGTACACGAGATGCAGATTTATTTCAAACTTACCCTATAAAGATTTGGAGAATTTTCACCTACATTTATAGTCTTTCTGGTCTTTCTGGTCGTTCCCTCAATGCTGAGGATCGTGACTGTATGTCAATCTTCTCCACTCAGTCCGGTATTTATAGTACCTTAATGAAAATATCATACAGTAAGTAGACGGTGTTCTCATTTATTTCATACTAGCTTTCTGCCAGCGACTTCCCCCGCGTGGATCCTTTTTACACCTTGGATTACAATATTCAAGTATTAGTAAGGATCCCTAATAATTTCTGGAAATAAATATAGCCTATGACACTTCGTAAACATGTAGCTTTTTAACGATGAAAGAAATTTTAAAATCGGTCCGGTAGTTTTTGTGTTAAAACCCTACAAACAAACAAATCTTTCCTCTTTATAATATTAGTATAGATCAATTTTTGCTGATTCCTACATAAACTACTTATTTTCCGGCATGTAGAGATAAAGACAGGCCAGCCGCCTTGATACTAATAACGTCTTGTTTCGTCAACCAATCCGCGTATCATGTGTTCAGAAATATTCCCGATATGAGGGTGATCTTCATCATTATGGATGGGATCTATGGATGAGATGTTCCTTAGGTTGAAGGACAAAGAGATGTTTTAGGAACAATACGTGTTCAGTCAATTACAAAGGGATGTTATAAGTCTAACGTGTGTACTGTTTACTCCCAAACTGATGAACGCAGCAAGTGAATTTGCGTTTATTCTTAACTTTAATTTATGGAAATCCCTCCACTGGTTTAAATGTTATAATTGTACCAGTGGGGACTGATACGCTAATTTCTTACAATGTTTTTATGATAAAAATGGTATCGGAGAATATTTTTTTTTCTAAATTAAATTTAGTAATTAATATCTTCAAAGGACTCCTTTTTTATTTTGTGGTTAAAATGTAGGTATTTCAGTCTAGGGCTTTCAAAGTTAGGTATTTCAATAATAATAAATAATTAAAACCAAAAACATACTCAGTGATATCTTTTATTATGACTAGAGGTTTTTTTAAGTTACAAAACAATCGGTATTCTCTTAGGTAATTGTTACAAAATAACTTTAACAAAATATTCGTGTTCGCAGATATTTTGTTCTGATATGTATAAAATGAAAACCTCGAATTTCACATCAATTATTATTTAAAGTCAAATCTATATATTTACATTATTCATTTTCATAATTTAGTGTTTCCTTCACTGTAAGGTAGGCACACGGAAGTAGGATAAACTAATTCGTGTAATAAACTAAATGTTATAGCTAGTGAATGTTTACATCTAAATAGTTACAATATTTTACAATTATTACATCCATAAACGGTGTTAAGTTATAAATATTTTAATAAATATTGAGATCCTGGTTACGTTAATCTCATTGTGTAAGCAGCTATTTCTAGCAATGGATGTTATTTAACATAATTTTGGTTATTTATAGTATTTGGTTTCGTTGGTTTCGTTGGTTACGTTAGGCTACGACGACAGACAGTTGCAAACGACAAGTGAAACTTCCCAGTTTATTTATTCATTTAAACTGTTCAATTTGTAATCGTTACATTGATTAATAGGAAACATATACAAACAGTGACTATAATTAAGATATGATATGCAAAGGATACCTACGCAAGTATCGACGTAGCCCCGCGTAGCAATTATCGTAGCAGGCGTAGCGCGTAGTAACTTTACAGATAAAATTACATTATAAAGTTCTCAACCATGCTTTATAAATGTTTCAAGTAGATTCAATTTGAACATTATTCCATACTGGAAGTAATGACATTGTCTAGACACAATTAAACTGAATGACTTCAGTAAATTTCAGAGATTTGCATTTCAGACTGACGGTATGAGAAAATTAATTCGCACAGCGAAAATGTCTGAAAGGTTTCTATCAAACATATGACCCGTCATAATGTTTTGTGGGCTTTCTTACAATATGGAATTTTTAAATCATAAAAATTGTGTAGTGAATGTTTGGCAATAACATATTGATATTAAAAGGTGTAGCTTAATCAACGTCTGAACGATTTTATACAGAACAATAAACAAGGTGCAGTGGGAAAGGGTCTAAAACTGTTTTCTAGTTTACCCAATATTATCTTTGCATAGAGTTTATGTGAATGCCATTTATTTAGATTAAAAATTTTCGACAATATTGTCTTTAAAATGTACTCAAATTACAATTTCATAATCATAATACCCTATATTTACATTATTAAGGTTTATTCAAAACAAAATTGTTGCAGTACGTTAGTGAAAAGTTTATTAAAATGTAGGTATAGAGCAACAACCTGTATATTAATAATGTTTTAATGAGAATTTAGAACAATCTTATTACAATAACCAGTTGTTAAGCGAATGATTTTCGATAACAGCCGAACGTCACTAGTGCTTGCAGATTACATGTTCACAGACTGAATGTACTTTTTTTATTTTACTGATATGTTTGATATGAAAGTATTAAATGCGAAATGTGGCGAACTGTTAAGTTGAGAGACTGAACTATGCAAGTTTCCCTCTCCTGCAACACAACTAAACACATTTGGAACAACAACGTTAACTTATGATTGCAATAATATTCTAGTAACGATTTCCAATGCTCGTTATTTCTTTTTCAAATAAATTATCATGTTCATTTATATACAATGTTCAATATTAAGCTAAACACTTACATTATCTAAGTATATTATAAGCTTGTAAAAATTGCACACATCGCTTTGGTATACGTACATACATAACTACATATTTACAATAACTTTAGAACGACATCGTTAAGTTTTTATTGCCCGAGGTTTCGTAACGAAGTGGATGCACGGGATGCATAGTCAGTGTGCTGCACGGGGCGCACGGGGCGCACGGGCGCACGGGCGCGGGCGCACTCAGTCGAACCAATCCCAGAGGTGGCGGTAGAGCGGGTGCGGCGGGTGCGCGTGGTGCGGCGCGTGGTGCGGCGCGGGCAGCGGCGGCGACTAGGAGGCGCGCGCCAGCAGCGGCGCCTCGCGCTCGTCGCGCCCGCGCGCCTCCTCTCAGAGCCGCTCCGCCACGCCGCCCGCGTACTGGCACGCGGCCAGCGGCGCCGAGCCCGCGCGCGACACCGGCGACACGCCGCCGTACCCACCGCCGAACCCCGACGAGTGCTGCTTCGCCTTCAGCCGCAGCGACGCGATCGACGACGACATCGCCGCGCACGGCTCCGCACGGTACATGCTGTACGGGTTAGGTGGCGTGTACGGGCACGGCGCCACGCCGCCTCCCACGCCACCGGTGCCCGCTACGCCGCCCATGCCACCGCCACCCACGCCGCCCATCGACGTCGCCGTGTTGAAGCAGTTCACTGAGCCCTGGTGGTGGCTCGCCGGCACCACGGAGCCCAGCGGGTTCACCGGCCACGGGAAGCTCTTGGTGCCGAGGGGACTGGGCACCTTAGCGGCCCAGTTGTTGTACGGGTAGGACGAGTAGAGTGCGTCCGTATCGGGGAAGGGCTGCATTAGTCCATTGAACTGTGTACTAAAGCCGTTCTTGAAGTCTGCGGCGGCAGCAGCTGCAGCATTCATAGCGTTTCTTTCCCTTTTCCGCCATTTTGCTCTCCGATTTTTAAACCATACCTGCAATAGAAAAAACGTTTAAGATTTGTTAGGTACTCGCCGTAATTAAGAAACCTAAATTCAGCAGTAACTAATCTGCCTATTTATGTGTTAGTAATTACGTCTATTAATTCTTTTGAAGACAGTTACTTAAAACTTTCACGCAATACAACCTTTTTAAGGAAATGGTAATTTATAGGAGACAGGTAAATTGGGTGTCCGGCTGGCGTTTTCACGGCAAATCTACAAGTTTTAACGAGATTCAGAATGTGGACGCGACTTGCGTTACGTAGTTATCAACTTTACTCATTACAAAGTTGACAGAGCGTCGTGGCTGTGGTGCTGGCGATGGCGGCGTGTATTCGAGCCACGTAGCGGAGGCCGAGCCCCGCCCGACCCGCCGCATGCCGCAGCCAACGACCCGTCTAATTGCGGCCGCGAAATGAAGATAAACGAGCGTCGCGATTGGGCGGGACGGGCGCCGCCACTCGCCGCGACTTGATCGAGCCGCAATAAATGAGCGGCTGCTGGGGCCAGCACCGCGAGGCGCCGCTCAATCGATGCTGCTGTGTAGCCCCGGAGGCGGAGTGGTGCGAGCGCGGTGATAAGTCGCCGTGAGCGCAGATAACGCGCGCGCTGATGTATGGCGCGCGTCCGTCACCCGGCGATCGATCGCTCCGACGACACCTCCGCGATAAATTGCGCAATCCACGTAGCGACTGCAATAAATATTGTGCCGCCGGCGGTATTTGTCTCACTCACTGTGGCGGGTTCACCCAGCCGAAACGGTAAATAATACCCTCTTTCCTCGGTTAAGTGAACATAAACGGTCGTTTCCACCCCATATACAATCGTTTATTTTTCGAAACATAAATTTCACAAATTCGCATGAGCGCATGTTTCGTACACAGGATGACACAGGTAAACCGCGCTTTACCATCTAAATTCACACGCATGTGGGGCTACAAAGATTCTTTATTCAAAACTTTTATTACTTTCAAATACATTTAATATTAATGACAATCGAAACAACCAATATGTGGGCACTTCCAATACCAAAACAAAAAGCTTTACACATCCGCTATTTCCCATTCAGACCGCGAACAAACGGGTGAAAATAACTCCACAGAAACATCGAGGGTGTTCAATAATGACGTTGGAATGATATTTATTTAGGTGCACATATGTGGAAATAATTTCCATTATTTGAATAGCGGCGGACAGCGAGCGCGGCGCGGCGGGACGCGGCGGGGCGCTCGGGCTCGGAGGAGGGTCGCGATATTGCGACGCGGGGCTAATCCTTTAAATATATTATTGCAGAATGGTGACCGTCCCGCGCCCTCCGTCACCCGGCAAGGAGACACCCCGACACTTTTTAATGCTTCCGAAATCGATACTAATGCGTGTTCGCTTTAATTTATTCCATGTGATGGTTGTTTGTCGCATTTAGAGGGTTAACACCTACACGAGATTATGAGAAACTTTAATAGTGGCTTCACACTTGAATTTATCTAATATTGTTCGAAAAGATATTGCATTTTCGATACTGGATTCTAATTTATTACACCTGTATACCACAGTGAGCAATAATACTAAAATATATCTTATTTTAGTAGAAAAAATCTCCCATGACACTGAGAAAAAATATGTTCCAGGTTCAGTAGCTTGCCAATACTAACTTGACAATATCGACACCAGAGTGCAATGATGAAACGCTGTCAGCCGCGTGGCGTCCAGTCTGCAGTGTGGCGGTAGATGTCTGGGTTATCAAGTTATCATGCGGGAGGCGGTGCATGTACAGCAAGATTAATGCGAGCCTGCGCCGCACACCCGACTACCTACTGACACATACCTTCAACGAGCGACGCATATTATGTGCACGGAAATTATAATACCTCAATTAAGTATTCGTAGCATTTGCTACGGACACTACGAAGGCTCGTAGAACTTTAACAAAGATTCTATTCGTAGCAATTCAATTACAGAAATACATAGTTATTTATCATGTCTAGATTAGTATATAAACTCAGAGAGACAGCAAAATCGGCCTATCATCTACATTGTATTGCCGTCCCTTAGGAAGCATGTTTACTCGTTGGTCCCAGTTGACATTAGTAGATCTTTGACAGTCATTACGGGTAGTTAGAAACGAGAAACTCTGACGACCACACTTACCAAGGGTTACGGACAATCGCTTTATGTAAAACACTGATACCTACTCAGTTGCATCCGGTTAGATTGAAAGTCGACCCTAACATAGTTAGGACGTTAGGTAAAAATAATCTATTGCTAATCATACGCTATCCCAAGATGAGATATTAACAAGTACCGAATAAATTGTGCCCTTTCTAAATTCATTACGTTAGTAGTGATGAATGATGGGACACCCCACCACCAATAATGAAGTTATTTTACGGTCAGCAGAACCACAGGGTCGCTAAATTGCCTTAAATTTAAATTAAACTGGAATTACAGTTTTATTAGTGTCATCAATCAAACTACGGTTTATCCGACCGGATGGCCATAGTTTACGGACATTGGATTATAGTTCTTATACCGTAAGCAAGTGGAACTATTATTGACAGTGCGATTTGGCCCGAGACTATTCCAAAGTCAAATAAACACGCGCTCGCATAAATGGATATAGCATAATAAACTCGGGATTGACTCGTATTTGAGTCAGGGTTGCCAATACAGTCAGTAGTCACTAAAAATATAATTGAACATATTTCAATATAATACTATTTTTTCGTAACTTTAAATGCCTTTATACTTCTATGATTAGATTTATTAAACAAATATACCAATAAAAAAATAAGTATCATATATATCAATATTTCACATTATCTATGTTTCTTCCTATCTATGTTCCAATAAACGTTCCTCCATATTTTTAACTGTTACCATAAAAGAAAAAAATTAGTCTACTTGCGTAGCTTACCAGGGAGCCATATACACAGCCTTCCTACATAGCAAATTAGAACTACAATGTTAGTGCTGGAGTCTACTGGAGGCTAGCCGCTGTTAATCTGTCGTGACCAGTCGCTGACGCCCCTAACGTTGAGTAGATTATTAAATGCACCCTGCCGAGCGAAGCGGCAGTAACTCCCACATTATGGACAATACTCTTGTACCAGTAAAACCACAGAACATCTAAAAATGTTACAGCAATATCGTGTTCTAATTGTTACATAAACCAAGCATTTAGAGCAGCGAATTTTAAATAAAAAACAAAAATACTAACTAAAACTAGACAGGCACATACATACACAAGACACATAAAAAACCGGCCAAGTGCGTGTCGGGCCACGCGCAGTAGGGTTCCGTAGTAGGAGTTAGTTAGTCGACTATAGCTCTGTAACCGGTTAAGCCTACTTAGCCGTGATAGTTTTCCTTGTAATTTCATTACATGTACTACGTCTGTGATTTTTTTCACACTTCTAGGTACAGCCATTCAAAAGTTAGAGGGGGGGGGTAACTCGTATCGAACAAAAAATTTCACTTAAAATCTAGATATTTCGCAAATGGCTCGCTTAACTGAAAAATGGTCTTCACACACCCATAATATTTTTGGAAGACCTATCTAACGATACCCCACACGAAGGGGTACGCGAGAAAAAAATATTCATCCCTACTTTACATGTTTCGGAGCTACACTAAAAAAAAATATTTTTCAAAATTTTATTGTACCACTTTCTCGGCGTGATCAATATACATATTCATACCAAATTTCAGCTTTCTAATTACAAAAACCACGGAGCTATGCCGCGGACAGACAGACAGACAGACAGACAGACAGACAGACGGACAGAGCGAAACTATAAGGGTTCCTTGTCGGACTACGGAACCCTAAAAACTAAGACAATTACAACAAGAAAGATGACCACAAAATATAAGAAGAGCAAGTCAAATATTGCAAAAGACTATTCTGTTTAGTAAACAGAGATTAATAAAGTTGATTTGGCGCAAGAGGGACAGTTAAACAACCACAGTATTTGACAGTGAAGTGATCTTCGCTTCCATTCATTGATATAAATTCCATGCTAACGCCGTGCAAAGTCCGCGGGATCACAACACTATACCGTAAGCCTATCAAAACATAATCGGGATAACTCATTGGACATCTAGTATGCCGGCCGCTCAACCTCGACTTAACTTACGACTAGCAATAATAAACCCTAAAACTTCACGTACAAAGTAAACTTTCCGGGAATACAAATACTTGGCAAGAATACGAGATGTGAAATAAATTTTGTAATTGAAATGCGTTAATACCGTATCTCTTGTTTACTGAAACAAATTCAGCTTGTGAGATTATTACGGAGACTACCGGTTGGGATCGGGCCAGCCGTTAGAACATGACAATGTTACTTAATAATTTAATTATAGCAACATTTGTTTGTATTGTAAATGTCAATATTGATGGGCTGCTTCAGAGACTTAGCGACGTCTAGGCGCTTTATTTCATGACTAGTTGACTCATTTTAGCTAAACCAAATTATTTTGTTCCTATTTCAATTCTAAAGTAAGTAGTTAAAATGTCTACCTGCGGATACATAGAAACTAATAAAATGATTGAATAAATTTGCTATTTAATGATTTTAAAGGACAGTTTATCTACTTATTGGTGCATGAACACGTGTGTAAACTTAACTTCTAACGACTTCGTTGAACATGCACATCATAATCCTTCTATATTTTGTATAAATTAGGTTTGGTGCGCACAAAGGGAACGAACACTAATGGTGGACACAAACGGGCCACTGCTAACACAGCTCTGTCAGAGGCCACAGTTAGTTCTTGCACGCGTGACCAGTGTGTAAAAACAAGGTAAATCTCGCTAAACTGTTTGCATGCAACGAGACAGGCGACAGGGACGTGCACTAAAAGCATCGCAAAAACAGACCGAGAGCCGGTGGGGCGAGCCGTTTTCACGTAAAATAAATAATGTTCCGTGCCGCCTGCCCTGTCGGCGGACGCGCTTGATACACGCCTTTTTTACACATGCACACATTAAAATGTTTTCACATCTTAAAACTATTAGTTTGATTTACATCCTTTTTTAGAATAGAATAGAAATTTATTATTATTATTTTTCAGTTTAAGTTTGTGCTTTTAGTAGATACTTTATATCAACTATTTCATTATTTTGTAACAATGCATTTGCTTATATAAATCAATATAACTTAACCTTCTGATAAGTATCCATAGGTACTAGTACTACGATATTAGATTATGACTTTAATGAAGAATTAATAATGAGAAATATGTACAAAGGAAATTCAAGCAAATAAGAGTAAAGTGAGATTAGTTTACAAAGTAACGATCAACGCTTCTCTCTGACGCAGGAATACAGCCAAGGATTATCAACATCTATTCTAGACTACCTAAGATTTCACGAAATAATATTATGATGTTTCTCACAAGAAATCATAACAAGTAGTTCAGTTTACGATAATGTTCAGCCTAGGTTCACCATCTAATACGTCAATAGTTAAAATTATGTGTTAGTGTTGTGCGTAAGATCGATGTTCTAATTCCACGTCACGCAATAGATCGACAGGGCGGTGTCGGTCGTGTCAAATGAAATGTGTCAAGAGCTGTTTCACGGACGATTGCCGGCGACGTGCGATGATGCGACCCGTGTCGCTTCGTTTCTCAGAAAGGAAAACTGCCGGAGGGCGGTTTTGCGTTTACAAATTGCTGTGCAGAAAAAAATGACCCCAAATTATGTTTGTAATCACTATCGTGTGTTGTATTTAGATCAAATAAATTTTAATGTAAGTAGGTAGTATGTTTTACAGTTATAGATTGCTTTGCTTTAGTAACATTTTTGACTTGGAAACATACATAACTTGAAACTATGGAAAAGAGTTTAAAGTACATGTTAAAAATATGAATTCGTAGTAAGATGTGGTTTTATTTGCAAGGAAGTACGTGTTAAAGAAAACAAAGTTAAACATATCATACTTCACAGACGCTAATTGAGTCAATAAGCAGGCAATGACCCTAATGAGTTGGTAACAAAAATAATGTTCAACGATTTATCGGTGCGCGCGCGCACAGATTTATTAGACGGCGCGCGGCGCGGCGGCGCTGCGCGGACGAACGAACCATAATCCCCTGTTTAGGGCTGTCTTAATTAGAATATTGCTCAATTATCATTATTTCTTTTTTAAGTAATTTTAATATAACATTTTCGGTATTATCTCTATGCTTGCAAAACTAATTTAAATTGTATGAAATAGTAAAATATCGTCGATAATAAGTTTTATCAAAATAAAACATATTCAAAGTATCCATTTATAAAAAATACTTAGCGATGGAAGATATAATACATTACCCACGTAATGCTTACGCATCTATTTACATACTTCAGTCAATTAAACATCAAGAGAACAAGTGAGAAAATCATCAGTGAAAATCTTTATATACAAATCAAAGTTATGAAGCAGCTTACAGCTCATAATAACTATTTATTACTTAATAAACAATTACAATATAGTTTTTTTTTTTTTAAATAACAATTTATTCCTCATATCTTGCATCATCACTAGATAGGTACACCGCCTTAATATAGAAAGATGGCATTATGTAATTAATAATCTATCTAGATTTAATCAGTTCTAGGCTATACCTTCACAATACAATAAAAGCCCAACGGAAACGATAACTGGTACTCGACAAAGCACTTCAACTTCAATAACGATAAAATGTTGAGACGCGCCGCACAGCCCTAGCATACGAACGAGTATGTTTTGAAGAACACACGCGTATGATCCAGTGCAGTCGAGTACACTGAAACGAATACCTAACACTTGAACCAACGCGATCAACTCATAAAGTATCGATTTACACGTATCTGCATGTGATAACCGAGTAATTAATTGCCCACGGTGTATTTGTGGTGGAATCACTCCTCGCAGTGTTACGGTTAGCTGCAAATTATTATACCATTGGAATTTTCAGCTTTATCCATCGCATTTGTCAGTACAACAGTGTTAACTCTTTAATGCATGCTCACAACGGTTAAAGTATGAGTGTTATGATGTATATCTAAAATAGTATCTTAAGTATTTTTGGTGAGCTATGCAAATAAACGAGAAAGATTTAAGGAGTTAAAGGAGCTGACCGACAATACAGAGAAGTCTATGTACAATGCACCTTTAAGTATACTTTTTAAATTAGTACTAGAGCTCTCTCTGTTCATTATAATAGCTCCTCTGAGCGATTCAATAAATAATTGAATAAATTAGGTACAACGAAAGAGTAATTTTCCTGTTCTAATTATATATAACCCTGAGAATTAATTGCTAAAACTTTTATGTTTCCACTATTACGTTACTGAAGTTTATAATTGATGACAAACGACAATTGGCAAATACTCCAGGATTCTCCGTACTGGATATTCGAAATAAAAAAAGATGTGATTTATCTCAGTTGTTTCATTTAAAATTCTATTAATCATGTCGCGATGAAATATGCTCGAAAATAAAACAATTTTATGTACTTCTATGCGACACTGAATAAAACATATTGTATTCGATTACGTTCGTTATTAAAATACATGTAAATAAGTTCTAAGAATTCGCCCGATACACATGTTCAAGTGATTAACTAAACTAACCAATCCACATGCCAAAGAAACCGTAAAGTATTCCATGAATTCAGTACAAGCTAAACACTACAAACTCGGTTGCAACCACAGAATCTCTAACAGGGGCCTTCCAAAACTATTGACAGTGAGTGTGGATGCGATCAGACTTAAGCCGGGGATTATGAAGAGACCGAAATAGACGCATCAAATCCTCGAGGATTAAGGGATTCCGTGTTCCGTCGGCCGGCACGGCACAAAAATACCGAAGACGCGCCGGATGCGACGATTAGCCTAAACATCTAGCTCGTTAATATTGTAATGCACTCGCGCTCCTGTCACACTGCAGGCAAGATCATAAAAAGTGAATAGCCATGTACTATGCGGTGGCTGGAAGTGTGACACCCAATTTTATACCTACTAATGCATTTAATACTAAGGAATCAATTGATTGATATTTATACCGTACCGCGCTGATCAAATTTTCCAAATTCAAATTAGGCTTTGTGCAAATGATAGAATAGGATTGACTTTAAGTTGATATATTTATACGTAGGTATTCTTACCCTAACTCTGGCTTCAGTAAGGTTGGTCCACATGGCGATTTCCTCGCGCGTGGACATGTCGGGGTAGCGGTTCCTGGCGAAGGTAGCCTCGAGCTCCTGCAGCTGTTGGCTGGTGAAGTGCGTCCTCTGGCGGCGTTGTCTCTTGTTCTTCTTGTCGCCCTTGTCGTCCATTGACGGCTCATCGGGCCCGACGCCTGGAGTCGTTGACTCCGTCTTTATCGTCGGCTCAGACGTTAGTGGACGATTGCCTGAACAGATAGCCGAAGTTAGTTCCAAGTTTGATAGTTTATTTTGATACTATGTGTATGTTGACTATTTACGAAGTTTAAGTTCACTTTACGTTATAACTTAACGTACTACGTTAATACTTTGATATGAACATATATTGTACAACAGTACTTATTAATTTAACAGTGATTGTAACGAAAAATAACTTAGAACATTCCTCTAAATTCAAGTAAAAGCTACGGTATTCAAATTCGCACTCTAGCACTCTGCTAATAAATTATAATCCGAAAACAAAAAAGAATCAATCATCACAACATGTGACGTAAACAATATTTTCACATATAATATTATTATTTAGATAAAAATATAGAATCAGGGCCACGGTCGGCAAGTACCAGTAGCAAGCCCATAATGCGGTGGAGGATTAGGCGCAAGCGCAACTAATACTTTTACGACACTGCCGTAAATTCGTTGATCTCGATGAG
This sequence comes from Pyrrhia umbra, assembly GCA_963891755.1. Classification (NCBI taxonomy): domain Eukaryota; kingdom Metazoa; phylum Arthropoda; class Insecta; order Lepidoptera; family Noctuidae; genus Pyrrhia; species Pyrrhia umbra. Next base: position 4,563,945 of record OY982926.1, read on the forward strand.
CGACGTCACACTTCATATAATTTATATCACTTACATGCAATAAAATCTATTTTCGGCACATATTTTTTATAGGACCACTTAACAGTACAGTAAAATAAAGTTGTTTTTTGAACGCAAATTAGTATATTAAAGAAAATGTTAGCTATTAAGTTTTTATATCGTAATATTGGAAATAGACTCACAATATTTAAATGACCTTTCCGTTATTGTAGTCTATATTATATGCGCTACTAAATAATAGAGTGCGGTTATTTAAAGCTTTAAATTCTCAGACAACCAAGTGTACAGCTGCATGCTCTTGTTAGTGTTACTTGTTTTGTCAAAATGCACGAAACCTATAACAAAGTATGACTTATAAAAAATATAGTGATGATTTTACGTCATCATAGATACCCACAAAGATGAATTTCCCTTAATTTTTTTTTTCTTAGAAACTCTGCATTGAGGCAACATTTCATCGCTATGTACGAGTAAAATACTGTTAATGATAGTTACTAGTTCAGTGCCAGACCAATTTTTACAACATCTATAACCAAACTATTGAAAGTATTAGAGCTGTGTGATTGTATAACGTTAAAATTCCCTCGAAAACGGTATCGAGCGAGGGGACAAGTGATACGCTGTTGTTATTACATCAATTCGTTACTGATAACGCGTCGATCGCAATCAAGCCACGTATATTGGCTTTACTCGAAATCCCTGTGTCAATGTACCTATTGTCTCTAGCTGCAATAGAGGTCACTACTGAATAACTACTGGTGTCAAAAAGCTGCGCGGTTAGGTTAAACGGTCCGAATCGATTGAGGTTCTATTAGTTTGTATGGTGATGTAGTGCATAATCTGGGGAAGTCCATAATCTAAAAACCCGCTTTTATAAAAATAGATTAGGCACAAAAATCGTCGCCAAATAAAATAAAAGATACAATATTAGCAATTTTAATAAGTACCATGTGAATGCAAATAAACATAATTATATAATTCAATTCATATTTTGTTACTTTTGTTTTGTTCTTTTATTTTATTTCTGATAGTTTATTCTGTTCTTTCATTGCGATTACTGCGAGAATAATTAGTTTTTCGATCTTCATCGCGATTAAATAAAATCGTCAAACGGTAACAATTAATCGTATAAAAGTATTTTTCGAAAAACCATTGTAATTAATTACCGATTTATTTTACAACATAATACCCAAAAGTTCCGACACCTACGGTAGCGATATGAATTAAATTGTTTATTTTATGTTGATAATAAATTGTTTTAACTTGTAATTTCATTTATTACATATCGGATTAACGTTTACATTTTTATTGCTAGCATTTATCTTGATTGAACATTGTTAAATAATCATTATTGGTCGATATTATACCTACTGAAACGGCAGGTTGTGGACATAGATAAATACGCACAAATATTATGTTTTTTTAATGATTTCATGTATTTTAAGAAAACTTTAATATGGAGCAAAATATGTTAATATTGATTCAAGGGAAGACCAAACACAAGTCTGTGTATCTTAATTTACAATAATCTTTATATTTGTGTATCATAGTGTATCAAAGTTGCTATAAAAAGTACCTAACGCAGAAGAAAGAAACCCAAAAAAGAGCTCCCTTTTAATGCAAGAACAGTATGTATTACAACAATTGATTCTTTCGTTTGCCTGAAAAGTATTTATCACAAATCTGTAGGTCTTCAATCTCATTGGTGTACCTATGTGTACATATAATGAACAAGGCGGGATTAAGGTCTCAAAGGTTACGCACCCGGCTACCGATGCCATCCTCAACTACGATCATTATCCGCCCATAATATAGGGCTGACACAAAACTTTGCAACGAAACTAACTACTCGTATATTTCAAAAGATGGTGACATAGATTTTGAATAACAATGGCATTGTTTAGGATATTTATCACACTTTGTACACAGCAAAACTTAAAAAATAATAATTTACCGTTCAATAATTTTAGAGTATTAAATACGACTGCTACTATTTTACACTTTACTGATTTGTTCTCTCGTTTAATTGTGAAGTTTCACAAAACATATATACAGACCATTTAAATCATAGACCAAATAAATCGAATAGATTTTGATGTGAGGTTGCGACAACCCTAGATAAGTCCGATACGCGTCGATAACGCATCGATAGCGTTTATCAGCGATACGCTTTGAGCGTTCGCCGACCCATCCATCATTTGGAACTAACCTTTGCGTTAGTAGGTAACATATTTAATCTATGCCTTTGCGTTTGGCCGACATGACAAGAGCGGGTTGGTAAACAGCGTAGTTACATGTGTTACCGATATCAGAATATGTTGCCACTTCAAAGCCCGACACTCGATTTTGATAAAACATCGCAACGTTTCCTTTAATGTGTTTACTTTCAAATAGTTTACATCGAGTGTACATTCTTACTATAATGATTCTTATCACAGGGCTTCAAATGTAGGATGCGTGTAGCATTAATACACAGTCACTGTTAAAATTTTTATGATAACTACGAATTAAGTAGCCACGATTTTTATGACTTATAATATTTACACGGATTTAAATATTATTTCTGCATACAATTTATTTTGACAGCTGTATAATTCATATATCTTCAAAAAATGCAGATTGGTAACTTCCGTGTCCACACGTATAAAATGCTATTTATGTTACATCTATAATACCTGTTATATATGGCATTAGGTTCTACTTTTCGCTAGCAATTTAAATGTAGGTAACTTCTTTTATTATTATAATATTGTAGTTCCTTCTGGAGTTCTCTTACATATACTAGTAGGTATAGGTATAGGTATATTTTTAAACTAGACTATCCTAATCCCATCTAGTAATAGTGCAAATGCGCGGTCGGATATCATCTCCATAACATGATATTGATATGCTGATAATTGCCGTACTAGACCATAACTACCTGCTTAATAGTTATTATCTACCTATATTAATTACTGTTATGATAATTAGCAATTGGTTATTGTTATGGAATCGCGTCTGAGTTATCAAATTAATTATCCAAATTGTTTGTTACTAATATAACATGTGTTACATAATAACAAAAAAATATATATTAAATGAATAGACGAACAACTTTGTACAACACCATTCAATTACACTGCATCTACGGTACCGACTGTAGAAAAAATATATAATACTTTTATTTAAGACGACGACTACCGCCAATGACCTTGAGCAAATGGGCGGAGCTTGAGCTTCCCCCCCGCGACCCCGCAATGCACACCGCACGGTTGTCATTTTATATTTTGAAGAACTTTGACGGGTGACCATAATATTATGTAGAGATTCTAAGGACAGTCGCATATTGTATTTTGATATGCATGTCTAAGATATAAAAATAGAAATACAAATAACATCTGTCTGAGTAATACTTCGAAACACTAATTTTAAATTTCCAACCCCCACTGCATACTTCGTTTGCCAGAAAAGCAAAAATATTTTCAATTTCTTTAATCTGCAAAACATGTTTATCGATCTGAATTGTTACAAGTTTCAAGAAAAAATTCTGACAACTAGCATTCTTGAATTAATCCGCTGTGAAAGATGGACAGACAAACAGACAAAATTGCACCATAGGAGTTAATTTTTAGGCCATATTGGTGTCCACTTTGAGCTCTTCTAACAGAAATGCACGCAAGTTTTTTTCATATTTGCATTTTACGACATCTGCTGCTTCTCAAATAACTTCAGCTCATCTTCACTTGTATAGGAAAATCATATTAGTTTTGTAAGGAGAGCCTGGAAGCCAGTTAATTAGTTCGACGTTTCTGATCCATCTGTAAAGTGTCCGACCAAACCTTTGGTATCAGCTTTGGCCAAACCATTAGCTTAAAATTGGCCTAAGTTTTGATACCAACAGAACCGAAATTGAATAATCTATTACGTTTAAAGACCTAAAAGTGAGTGAGACTGTATTACAAATGATGTTAATATTTTAAATAAGCTGCAGGTAGTTTTATTCATATTATTAAGTTGATACACCGAACATATTAGTAAAAAGTCATTGTGGCTTCTTTGCTAAGGCACCTGCATCTCATTTATGAGTATGCAGATTCGAACTTCGAAACCTAGAAATTACGAATCTGACTATTCCAAAGTTTTACATGCACTTTTTTTAGTATAACTTAGACACCATTGACTAACGGTGAAGGAAAACATTGTGAGGAAACCTGGACTACACGGTCTGAAATCACCAATCCACCTTGAAAAAGCGTGATAATTAATGCTAATGCATGTCTATGTCATACCCAAAAGTGGGATAGTAAAGATTCCGATTATGACCAGGATTTTTTCAATTTTTGGGCCCAATTTTGAAAGTGCCGCAAAGCAAAAAATCAATGCAAAAATAAATGTGCTAAATTCGGATATAGACTTTGTCTGAATGAGAATTAGCTGTTACATTTTCAAGCACCAAATTTGTACAACCCTTTTCCACGGTTTCATGCATTATTGAAGAAATAAAGTAATGGAAAAAAATCCTACCATTGTATGGCATTTCGATAATCTTTTAGAAAGATGCAATACCGATTTAAATATTTTTGATCTTTATCTTTTTACCTTATATTACTAATATAAGGTTTTTTATAATATATTTTATCAGAAAAAGTCACCGCAAAAATTGACAGATTTTTTTATAAAAAGATTATTAAATTGACATGCAGTAGCTCAATTTTCATTTAGTTTTCTTATTACAATTCATCGGAATTCAAACATAACCTTGGAATTGGAAAATGGTCGAAATACCATATTAAGAAAAGCATTTAAGAGAAAAATGTACGGAAGTCTAATTATTTCAGAATGTTTGTTTTACAAACTACGGAGAGTTTTTTTTAAATTTAATTCGTATACCAAAAGATGTCGAAGAAAACATTAAAAATATTAGAATATGCATTAAGCCTTTATATCAAGCCGTTTCATAATTATGATGACGTAGAAACTACACTTTGTAATTTTAATTCCCATTTTTCCTCGAAAGTAATAGGTAGTATTTTTCTACTTTATCCATTTGCGATATATTTCAACAATTATTCCAAATCGATAAGGTTAGTTATTCCTGAAGTAATTATCAGCTCTGACAGACAGACAAAGAAAGTCGCATCCCATAAGGGTTACTTTTTACTATTTTGGTTCGGAACCTTAAATATACTATTTGAATATATCTTCTTTTTTCATTTTCAGTTCTTCTGTCTTTGATTTCTGGACCAAAAATTAAAGAAGATCAAGTCCTTTTTATTTATCAGGGCTTTAGCCAAAGAATTAAGCGATTGCCTATTAATCGGCTTAGGCCTAGCCAAAAATCGACGTTCTGTCGGATACTATTTGGTGTTGAAAATAAAACATAAGAGTGGCATAGTGAAGTAGGACCTTCATTTCTAAAACACTATGCTTCGTCTTATCTTTTTGATTGTGTGTATATAATACTAGCTTTCCGTCCGCGGCTTCGCCCGCGTGGACATTTTTTTTACACTTTGGGTTACTTTATTCAAGTTTTAGTAGGGATCCCTAGTTATTTCTAGAAATAAATATAGCCTATGTTACTCGTGGATAATGTAGCTTTCGAATGGTGAAAGAATTTTTTAAATCGGTCCAGTATTTTTTGAGCCTATTCATTACAAACAAACAAACAAAGTTTTCCTCTTTATAATATTAGTGTAGATTATCCCACATTAGATACCTTGACTAATAAATTAATATGTATATCATATGTGACTGCTTACTTGGCGTTTTTACTAAAGTTCGAAAATGGTTGCTATGTAAAGCATCACTACCCAATGTTACCAGTAAAAAACCGGCCAAGTGCGTGTCGGGCCACACGCAGTAGGATTCCGTAGTAGGTCTTAGTTAGTCAACTATAACTATGTAACCGGTGAAGCCTACTTTGCCGTGATAGTTTTCGAAAGTTAGTTTTTTTTTATTTTTGAAAGACCTATCTAATGATACCCTACATGAAGGGTTACGCAACAAAAAAAAATATTCATCCTCATTTCGCGTGTTCGGGAGCTCCACTAAATTATTTATTTTTTTATTCATTTTTACCACTTTTTCGGCGTGATCAATACACATATCTATACTAAATTTCAGCTTTCTAGTACCAAGAGCCTCTGAGCTATGCCGCGAACAGACAGACAGACGGACATTGCGAAACTATAAGGGTTCCTTGTCGGACTACGGAACCCTAAAAATAAAACTAATGTAACCAATCCAAAATAGGAAAATGGTCTAGCTAAAATAGTCAGACAATACAATACATTTTACAATTTTACATTTTACAATACTCTTTTAATAGCGTAAGCTTATTTTTTTATCATATTCTGCATTTTTTTTCAAATTCGTCTCGTAGCAAAGAAACTCGAACCCAAATTCACGTGTTTAGAAAAATATTTTCATTGGTAATAATTTAGAATAGCGCCACCTTTTTACCCATGGATAAACCGTTTTATTTACAAACCATTAAGTTTTGTTCTAAGATATCATCCCATGCCCTGACTTATAGCTACTATTTCTATAAATTCCAAACTATTAGGAAATATTGTAACATAACATGAAAGAATTTTAATTTTGACGATTATCTTCGAACTACATGTAAAATTTAAATGAGGTATGCAATATTGTCGTTTTGAATACGCAATGTATTAAAAGAAATACATATTTAAATCCTAAAGTACATTTAATTATTTAGTAAGTCAATAACAAAATATATTTGTCCTGCCAAATTTAGATACACACATTTTAGATTATGACAGATTATGGATGATTTGGTTTGAAAACACGTTATTCACATCAAAAAAATATTTTATCCGCATGTAGTGCCTTTTCAATGTAATAATTATAATTCACCAGTCATCTTATCACAAATATAATAATTTATTTACATCGTAATGTGCTCGCTCTGAGTGACAGCGTCTACCCGTGACAGTGGTCACAGACGTACTGCCCCCGTCGCCCGGTGGAGCCCCTCCGTAATTTCAACTCAACGTTTTGACAAAAGCACAAAAATTGACGTAAATGTACGGTTTAAAAAAAATAAACGTATACAAAAAGACAGATAATTAACTTTTCTATAAAATGGTACATGTTTCATTAAAATCCGCTTGATAAATTCTATGTAAAACTCAGTTTTTCTTCTGCGTTCGACCTAACTTCATGATTTTTTTATACAATGTTATAAATACATAATTAAAATAAACGTTATACAAAATGATCAAGCATATGCTCTAGTTCAGTATATATACTTTTCAAATCATGAAAGCAAGTCGTTAAAGCGTAATCATTAGCTTTAAAAGGGCCAAAGTCGTATATCGCCGCCTTAAGAACGCTAATCAAATCAGCTAGTATAAATAAAAGAGCAATTAGTGCGGCGCCGACATACCTACATAGTGCACAAAGTTAGGGCCCGGCCACACCGCGCACCGTTAGGTAACCGCGCGCCGTGCTCGCGCGGCTATTTGTGAAAGCATTAGAATAACGCGCGGCCGTATTTGCCATAGATTTCCCTACGCTTTACTGGGTTTACTTTCAGTTTTAAGCTTGTCACTTTGTGTGGTCCACCAATTAAATTGCTTTGTTTTCACACTGTATTAAGGAGTTTTTTTTCTTTTAATGATGACGTTGCGACTGTCATACAACTTTACGTTTGAGTGACGTGAAACTATTGAGGCCTAATTTTTAACGCAACTTTCAAGAATACAAACTATAAATCACTTTTATCTATTTGGACATAAGTTGAGTACATAGTCAAAGTTTTTTTTATGCGTATTAAATCTACCTTAACGCTTTAAAAACCAGTAAGGAACTCTTTTAAGATATCACTACTTTTTAGAACGATTTCCATCTAATTATATATTGTAATGAGTATGTCTTTTAGTTTCCAGCCGAACTTTCGTAGTGTGACTTGAAAGATAACGTTATGTTTGAGTTATTTAATAAAAATCTGATTCTGTTTTAGATCTTTTTTGAAAGTTTTACTTGAAGCTAAAAAGCATTCAAATAAATATAATCAAATTTACAATAAAACTTAAATTATAACCCCTAAAAAATAAAGCAATATAAAAAGGCTAACTAATAAAGGGCGTCAAAAAATTCCTCCTCTTCCCAGTTAACTGGGAGCGTACCCAAGAATGAAAAGGTTTTTTTTTTACGTGTTATAATTTAAATTTTATTGTAAATATGATGTACCTAATTAAATTAATATAATAAGAATTACATATCTGGAAAGGTAACTTACAAAAATACTCACTGTCGTCAGTGGGTTTTCGGTCGCGTCTTGGTCGAGGTGGTGCGTATAATGAGGACTGCTCCACTCCGGAGCCGACTGACGCCAACGATGAGTGACCACTATCTCGGAACTCGCCGGTCTCCGCCCATACTAGACAAAGAATATTAACTTTTAATTACACTGATATTACGCTTAGAAGCACCTGAAACCATTATGTAAAACTGTCAATTGCTAGATATCAAATTCGACCAATAATTGCAATTAAGTGGTAGGTACCTATTAGATCTTCCAGCTGAATCCGTAATTATCAGTCAGAGAAATTAGGTATGATGTTTGTAAAATTTTGTTTACACATCTCCACCAGCCAATTCTTTAGTCACGGGTTGCGGTATGCGTTTTGAATTTCTTCTCGATTTTTTTACCGACTTCAAAAACGGAGATTCTTACTTTATTCAAATGTAACATTATGGTATCCCGGTTTTGCCAGAGAGGGATTATTGGAAAGAGTTAACGCAAAGGGCACAAGAAAGTACTGTTTCTCACCCACAGCAGGAGAGGTAGTTAGATGGGTTCCTACCCATAAAGAAAAATAATATCCCGGTTTAAAAACTGTAAAATTCAATTTTCATTTTTTCAGTCTTTCTCTTAATTATGTTATTTTACATTTATGTTATCTAATAAAACGAAACGAAATTATCACGTTTCTTTAGAAATATTTTAATAGATAACAAAATGACATGACTGCAAGGAAGTGCCTGTATCAAATATTCACGTAATATTAAATATAAATTGTCTTGAAATAAACTATTTGAACTAAGTGATAGCATCTTGTATGAATGAAGTGTTATTTAAACAGCCAATGAACCAACTCGGAATATTCACACGCAGGTACAAGTATACTAATTTATCACTCCTCATGGTCATAAATATGATTTACTTGATAGGCGTTCAAATACAATGATGTCGAACAAAATCGCTGTAGCAAAAGCGGCAATGGGTAATCACGGAAGCAGAACACAAAACGTGAATGCTTCCATAAATTCAATTAAGGTAACTAATAGCCGCATTATTTAACAAGGATATCTTGACAAAGTAATGTATTCGTTGAACGACGCTGACGCCCCGCTGCTTGCAGTGTAATTAAGTGTCCCCGAACACTTGTTAACAAATTAGTCACTGGAGACGCGGCCGTGTGAGCGCCTTATTTATAGCGCCCGCCATATGAGACCAACACATGCATGCTTTTTATGAAACATTTTATGAATGTGAAAAACATAATAAAAAACGTTAAATCGAACGATTATAATAATTCAAAATACTTAATTGTATTTTAGGTCGATTGTTGTAGGTGTGGTTTGAAAGAAGTTTGGAATATATAAATTTTACTGTCCATTGTGATATTAATAAATCTTAACAATTAAAGTAAGATATTTAAGAAGATATTTAACAAAACAAATGAAGTTGAATGAGAAGAAAGTATATTTATATAATTGCATTAATGCTATGTAGCTTTGGCTTTACCTCCACTTCAGAGTCCAAGCTTTTTTATTTTCATTACAAATCAGTAAATTGCACGTTATTTTCCATTGTTAAAATTGTTATAACTGATTTTATATCAATGTTTATTTAAAGTCGTCTTCGTTGTAACGTGCACTGATCCCATTGTTTTGGGAAAAGTCACGAACTGTACAATTGATAGCTGGGAATGCTGTCAGTAATTACAATTAAAAATGTGACCGCATTGTCATTCTTTCTTTATTTTAATGTTGTGTTTATTTTTAATTTGAAAAATAAACGTTCTACTTAATATAATATAGTAGGTATTGTAGAAAAGTCTAAATAAAAAACACTGAAAAGAGAGAAATAAATTTACTTTGAGCTAAAACGCTTGTAGACCAATATATCGCTCTGAAGTCGGTGTCTCTAAGTTACTGTTTTGTTAATATTTGGCCAACGAAATCGCGATACCTGGCTACCATCTTCTCGACGGCTTCGGTATGCTACGAGGTGTCTGCTTAGCTGAAGTACTTATATTCATCATAATGACACGAAATAAACATTTATTTTTACAAAGGTGTGGAAATTTGCAATTCATTTAGCATAAGCACGTCCATACCTGTGGTTATTTTAAAATGAATACAATTAGTGCATGTTATCGCGTGTCAGTGTAGAACAAACGTCGGTCCGTACAAACGTATTTACGAGTACATTAACAAGGAACGCGTACAAATAAATTTTATGTTTGCTGCGTTTGATAACGCGTGATAAGAGCGCGTTTATTGTTTTATTGGGGGCTCTAAACCGTCTCCTCTACACTCTCGTTAAATGTGATCAACTGTGGACACAATCGCACATAAAAGTGTTTTATATTCTACACACGACATGAACTCTGTGGTATATCATATTTGTTTAATTGTATTTATCTTTTAGTGTTCTACGACAATATTAAGATATTGTATTAAGTTTTACTTTAGTTTGTAGATTGCAAAAACGTAACCTACGTTGATTGTTCTTGCAATTTGAACTAGATATTTGTAGTTACCTCTATAATATTTACATTTAATGTTACCATAATGAAGTGACTAATGTCGTTCAGTCAAAAACATCAAGAAACCTTACGTCTGAGTAGATGATAAACAAAAAGATAAAATAGCACTAAAGTAAATACAAGTAACTAAGTACATATGTACCAAAATAAAATCACGTTTGTTTCGTTAGCACATAAATAGATAATAGATAATATCTCTTTGTGAATCAATCTTTATTTAAATTATGAAGAATTTTAGATAGCATTTACGTATTAGTTTTGAAATTTCATATAAGATTTTTTAGTTTAAATATGTTCTCTATTTAAATTAAACTTAAGAGACACCACTGCTCACAGATCAATGAAAAAAACACATGCAAATGGTGGACACTCCCTGCAAATACAATTCTTCAATTAAATGAATGGTACTAAAATGATAATCAAATACCTACGTAAACGAGTGTACTTCCCACAAGTCCTAGTGTTAGTCAATAGCCATGTGTATCATCATCAACAGAGCTCATATCGCACAGTTTATGGCAGAACATTACAACCTGCTATTTTTACTACAAACACGAGGTAATTCACGCCTTCAGGATAACGCGCGATAGTTCTGAGCTTTCTATTTACTGAAACTAGATTAGAAATAAAACTGTGTCATGTAATGAACGAGTCATATCAGGTAACATTGATAACTCTGTATTACTAACGTTAATGCGGTATAAACTACTAACAAGTAAGAAAGCTTCATTAACAGACAGTTTTGAAATTTTCTGAATTTTAAAACAAACACAACCCCTTTAAATTTTCAAAAAAACTCGTAATAAAGCCATTCGTCTAATAATACGTCTCTTTAGTCCTTGTCTATCAAAACATTTTTCATTCATTTTAATTTAACAGATAAGACAGACAGACATATAGACAAAACAGTTTGATAGCTAAAAGAGGTTTAGGCTTTATTATGAACAAGATGGTTAGGGTTTATAATAATGAAAGACACGTTGTTTTTCTCGAATTGCCTACATTTATATCATATCTGTTTCAAAGAATAATTTATTCAGCTATTTAGCACGAACATCGAGCTATGAGATACGTCCCGAAGACGTAAAGTTATAAATTTTAGAGGCTGCAGAAAAAAGGTGTAAGAACATAAACAGATAATTTTGTATTTACATTAAAGACAGATAGTCGCGCGGGGTAAATATAGATAAGTGGTTGTAATTTACGAGCGCTGGCCTGCTACGCTCGTACCTGCCGGCTTTCGGGAGACACGGCAGATGTTGCAAGTAAACGTTTATTCATTAATTAACCAACAAAGTTTTAGGCCCGCGAACTTGTAATTTATATTTTTGGTCAATTTTAGCTCGAAAGCAAAAATGCATAGGGACTAGGCACAATTTTGAATTTTTAACCCACGGTGCAAAAAGAGGGGTGTTATAAGTTTGACGTCGATTTCTCTCTGTCTGTGTATGTCTGTCTCTAGCTGTGACATCGTAACTCTCAAACAGATGGGCCGATTTCGATGCGATTTTTTTTATTTGAAAGCCAGTTTCATTGCGGTGGTTCCATGTTTGGTTATAATATCGATCCAGTAGTGTAAGAGTATCAGCTCTTTTTAAAAAGGATGTTTTAATTTATTTTTTTCTTGTATTAATTGTATTATTAGCCATCATAAATCATTCATTCATTTGCTAAATATTTTGTAAACATTAGGTACCTTGTTTACAAATTATTTAGCAAATGATATTAATCAATCTACATTTTTCGTATTAAACATCTAAGGAATTAATCAGCGAGTTTTTTTAAGTAGTTACTTTATTAATAAAGCACACAATGAACACACATCATAATATTAATAAAATATTTATTGAGTTAGCAACAAGAATAGATAACTGACATTAATTCACGCATTAACTATAGTGCAGTTGCAATCAGCACTAATCCATTGTGACTGTTTTGAAGACATGAGTAAAACATGGCTACGAGAATAAAACTGGACACCTCTATTAATAAGGATTTACTATTGAAATTGTGTGCATTATTCGAATCAAAACCTTGGCTTGATAGCAATTTTATCGACCACTTATTGTTTTATGATTGAGTGCTGTAAAATTTTGAACGTTTGATCTTTAAAATACATTTTAGTATTTTCCTAGAATATCTGCAAAATAAAATGGCATGTGTCTTCGCGTTATTTTGAATGGCAATAGCAGCACGTGACGTCACATAATATCCAACTCAATTGATGATAGATTTTAAAGTATTAAAAAAAATCTATAGTTAATTCCAAAATACCGAGTTCTCTAGGCTAAGGTAGGTAATAAAACTGTCATGGAATTATTGGTTATTCCTGTAAACTACAGTTTCTAAGTTTCCAATAACCAACGTCAGCTCAAACTTATCAATATACCTACTCAGCTCTGCAGTACAATTAACTATACAAGTTAATAGTTTGGAGCACTCAATGGGATTGTTAGTAAATGTTAAGTAGCTATTATCAGCGACCACCGCGATGCGATGGCGTCTGCTTAATAACATAATCCTGATAGCCGAGACGGAAGCACTGACGGCTAGCTACAAGCGCCCACTTCCTGCTGCACGGTGTTTACACGGCAACTGACTTGAGGTCACTAGTGGTGGTCCACGGATGTGGGGTAACGTGTTTAGTGACAGTATGAGGTACTTGTAACATGACTCTGTTATCAGCATATGCAGTAGTTCTATTCTATTATATTTTTATTTATGACAAGCGATGTCGATGCCGATGTCGACAATTCTGCTTGTCAGAAGTCCACAGGAAAGCATGTAGTGATGTATTAAATAATTGACCGTTACTTGCAATTCTGCCGTCATACGAAAAAAAGGCGTAACTTACATTGTTTTGCGATATTGATTTGGAATCAGGAAAGAAAATTGATGCAATAAAGTTGATCTAAAAAAACTGTAGCATTATGATAGCAAGAAAAATACAACTTCTTTACTGAATTTGATGAAAAACAAAAAAGGATTTACTAAAACATATGAACCATATGGTGATAGTTATATATGTAGTCAGCTAAGTTGAAGACATTGATGAGATATCCTCTACCTAGTTGGTAAGTCATCAAGTGACGTAGTTGATATGAATGGAGACACCTACAGTATCTCAGCCTGTAAGCCCACAGTGAGATGCAGTAATGAGTAATTACAATAATGTTTGGTGTCGCGCCACAGTGACTCAACTAGGTGTGCCCCAATTAACCACAACACACACCGGTCACTACGTGGACCGATTTCACGCTAACTATACATATACTATACATATACTATACATATACTATACATATACTATACATATACTATACATATACTATACATATACTATACATATACTATACATATACTATACATATACTATACATATACTATACATATACTATACATATACTATACTATTTTATAGCACATTATTTTAATTAACTGGGTAGGTACACTAGACATATACTAGAATAAGGGTTTCGAGCGTATGGCACTCGTGGGCTGCAGCTGAAGGCCAGCGCTTGGTGGCCAGCATTACTGGTCATCTGGATGTTATGCTGAGTTGTGGCCTTGTTGGTACAAGAATGAGAGAATATTATATTTATAATTTATCTTTATCTTGTTTCGCTTGTATGTTTTCTTTGTTATTTCAAATAAGTTATGCTTTGTGCCAATAAAATATTTTTCTTTTTTTCTTTCTTAGTACAAGTAACGTTCCAGAAATCGTTATAAGAATATTGTAATAATTAAATCAAAATTCGTAAAACATATGTAAATAACTCATTCATTTTTGATATATAGAGCGAATATAAAATATTACAAAATGCATAAAGCATTCACTGTAAAATTTGATTAGATTACCCACCTACCGGAGCGATAAGAACTGTAATACGCGAGTTTCGGTAGGCACGGCTACTGTGTACTTTACCGAATCCAATATCTACGACCAATCGCGTCGCTATTCATGAATTATCACTCAAATTAATGGCGTGTAAGTTATAAATGGCCGGCGGATTAGGGCCCATCCATTTTATTCCCATTTTACCTACCGTAAAGAGGCTTCATTGAAAACGTACACAAATTCACGGAAGCATCAGCTAATTTCCCCACCTTGCGTCCTTCTCTTGCCCACGGTAGGGGTTTAGACTCTATCTCGCTCTGCCAGGCCTTTTCTCTGGCGCGATTCATCATCATTTCGCGGTTTACTGGTTTTCCATTCAAATTGTAGATTGGATGCTGTCAAGGAAAACGGTGGTTGAAATATAAATTAGAACTACCTGTGTTTATTCAGTAACGCAAAACAAGAAACTTCATTATTTGTTCAACGTTGTACAAGTTTTGCTAAATCGAGATAAACTTTTTTGAGATAATATTACAAATACCTGGGATAATAATACCAATAGCAATAAAAGGAATCTCTACAAGAGTGTAATGATAGCTTGTTTTTCGCCCCGGAAAAAGTAAATAGACATGATTTGGAATCCTTAGGCATGCTCAATTAGTATTCCAAATAGCCGCCGACATATCGTACACGTACATAAAATGTAAAGAGTGGACCGCTCGGCGGCACGAACGACGCATAACTTTCTCGCGGATGATACGTACACCCGCAACTCCAATCTTAAAAGAACAGCGGTAAGTGCTAAAGTTGTCTGCGACTGTGCCGAGTGTACGTCTCGGTCGCGGTTTCTATTTCACCCAAGCAATAACCGTCTTACCGCACTTGTAAGTAGGTTCAAAATGATGAAGTCACACGCGCCGGCTGTGGAGTGCGGGACTTTGAGGCTTATGGTAATTGTAATAAAGCGGAGTGCAGCAGTTATGGGACGTGAGAGGTTCTAGACCAAATCCCAAGTAAGCTGTAACTTCCTTTTGGATTTTCGGAAGCCATTTATCAGTCTGATGTGGGCGTCTGGAAATTTTTCATGTTTCGTTATTGTTGCGAAGAGACATGACACGTACGCTTCGAGGATTCCACGCCTTTTGTTTATTGGCCACGTGTCTATTGGTCTCAAGGTCGCACGCAGCCGTTTTCACATTTCAGTGTGCGGCAAGGCGCATTAGCTCTATTAACAAGTCGGTTTTCATACAATTTACTCGCGTTATTTAATATTATGCACGCCGTATTTCATTTGAGTGGGAGTTATTTTGGTTAGTTATGAACATCGTAAAGAAAACAACATCGCTAAATCACGAGTGAATATCATACAAAGCAACTAATTTGCGGTGCTAGATAAATTAGTGTTTATGGTTTGTGGGAAGAGCGCAGGGCGAAATAGTGCGTCCCCAGGCGCGCATTACGACCGAGATAAATCAAGTGTAACTCTTCCTCTGCCGCAAGCAAATTACCGACCACCTGAGACTTGTAAAAATGCCTCACAAAATTATTACTATTTACTAACCACAAGCTGCTACCTCGTTCCTTTTAACTAAACTTCGGAAAGAAATCTGAAACTTAAATTATATAAATACTAGAGTCATTTTAAATTGCTGTCAATATTTGCTAATAAGTTTGTAGTTTACTACAACTATAATTAAAATGTTCAACGTATAAATACACAACCCATCCAATAGGTTCTAAATGTTCTTTATGATACAATACAGATTTTTAAATAAACCTAACAAACACAAAACACAATATAAGAACATCGAGCGTGTTCTGTGATATTAAAAGAGATCTAAGAAAATGAGTTAGGGGCGTCGAAATTGGCCACCAAAAGACTATTCGGCGACCCGGTCGAGGGTGAGAGTGTTCAGAAGGCAATCACTGGTCCCATATGGACACAAATTACTTTTCCTATTTGGTGCACAAATCTACTATGATGACAAGTGGAATAGGGTGCTGTGGTTTGCCGCGTTCTGTTTACAAATGAATCGCGAATAAGGGTCAAATTTAAAGTTTTGGCTTTTAATTTATATTTATTAGTGTAAGTTCACGATCTTAGATATTTAACATCCACCCGTAATCTCTTAGACTGGGACATTTGAGGTACTTAGATACCTTGAACTTTTTAGGGGTTAAATTGATACTTCAAAAATACCTAAATGTAATCTAATCACTTTATAACAAAACAATGATTTTCTTTGTTAGTTTTATATTTGTCCATCCATCTTAGAACCACTAAACGTCTGTTCTAACTCTACCCATTCGAAAAATCTAATAAAGGTACTAGTGGAATAAAATTTAACAGTCAAAAGCGACATATGTCGATGTTGGTCTCCGTTATACAGGGATTAGGGTCGCGTAAACGATGCCATTCTGCACGTTTTCAATTTGCATAAATATTAGTGGGAGCTGTAATGTCATAAATATATTAGTGCGGTGATACAGATTTTATGGTGATTACAAAATTATAGCTACGTTCTGTTTAGGGGTTGTAGATACACCGTTATATTTATCCCTTGTAACTTTAGTAGATGATTTTGGCCCCGTTAACATGCAACATCATTTTCCTTGCGAGCATCATGTACAAAAATATTAGAACTCATAAAATGTACAGTTTTATCAAGGGGTGCGGGATAGTAATAACTTTTTATGTTGAAAATGTGCCAATACAATAAGTTATCTCTCCCACCTCCAAGGGTTTGAGCCATACAACCATATTTGTGGAATAATGTGAAGTCATAATATTATAATTATGACGCAGGGTCCCGGGGACCGCCGCAGCTCATAAAGCGACGTCATTCGCTTTTGTTAGATGCTCGTATCATATTTCACGTTAGTGTCACCGTGTTTTATACTAATACCACATGAAATGCACATGTATAATTGCAACTCGTTCCAAATTAACAATGTGTATTGTATTTTATTTGAAAGCATTTATGCCACTTTATTATCAAAGGCCTGTACGACGATCTTGCAATTAAACGCTTTCTTTGTCTTTCCGTTCTTCTCTCACAATTTATATAAGGTTCCAACGTTCTTGCTGCCCTAAAAGTTATAAATCAGAGTGATACAATGCAGTATTTTGTGTACTTTCATACAGTTATTGCAGCGGGGCGGTATCATTGTATTTGTGTTTACAAATAGTTCATGTCGTGGTGTGGTGTTTGACCATCATAGCATTATGTTACTGTTTGTTCTAGATCTTTTGTTACCGTGAGGGTGACTGAGCTACCGTTCAGACAACAATTTGTCATAAAATAAAAAGATTTATTGCCAAGTCTCCTGTGTTTGTACAATGTGTACAGATACTGTTTTAACAACCGTTATTCTTCCCTTTTATAGCAACAAATAAAATGAGAATAAACGGAAAGTAATATTATACAAAAGATGAGAGCATTATTTTAGAATCATATTACCTGCCCGTGTGTTATAAAAACGTATCTTTATGGCGTCATTATTCAAGATAAGAAATAAATACATTTTCGAATTGGTTGGATAAAATGGGAATGACGATTGCCAATGCTCTTTGCATTATTGTCATCAGATTCTATTATTTTGCAAATAAATAAGAAGTACGAAAACTACTTACTCTGTCGATTTATGATTAGGATAACTTAGAAAATGATTTTTAAGGGTGAAAGTGTGGATAGAAAATAGTTAGTATATCTCCCTGACCATTATAACGGGGCTCAGCGGCAGATGGGCCAGTCGCATCGCAAGGGTTGACCCGACATCTGTCATCCACTATCAATCACACACATTGTAAATATTGTTTGTTTGTACCGATGACTTATTGTTTGCCGATACATCAGTGGAGTTCACGCTGAGATGTGTCGTTACTTGACTTTTGTCAATAACTAATGTGGCCGCTGAAGGGATTTAATTAATTTCAATCATTTCCTCGTCATTTTGACGGATCATATGAAATAGATAGGTGTGAGCTTGTTCTCAACTTTTGTGAACTTAGAAAGACTGTTACTTTATTCAACGGATATCGAAATTCCTCCAAATAATTTTCTACTTTACTCACACCCATTAATTTCGTCGTATTAATTAATTAAGCTCAAATAACATAATGATAACCACATTTGAACAGGTAATTTCGGCAACATTTGGGATGGCTCAATATAAAACAGTGTATGACAATATTATATTTATGAGTTTTTCTCGCGGAGGGCGTGACCACGTTTTCTGCGCGACAGATGTCACGGCATCCGCCCTCTTTGAGAAACCAGAAAAAAGGCCCGTCGAGGAGGCGTGGTAGTAATAAATTTTGTCAAAATATGCTCGACACAAACACTTCCCATAGCTCGCCCTATTAGAATAACAGAACAAATCGGTTTAATTTGTTAACAGGCGTTCAGAATGGGTGTCACATGTCTCGCGAGGTATGCCCAGCTTTTTATTTATTTAGTTTTGCCTTCACTAATTGCCGATGACAAAGTTAATAGCTCGTGCATATGTTAATAGCTATTTATGAATTAAAAACCGACTGAGAGCTTCTTGGATTACGGACAATCTCAAGATCCGACTATTTATTTTACAGACCATTTTTCTTGACATGCTTGTAATTATTTGCATGATAAACATCATAAACTGGTTGATTTTTACGGGTAAATCAGTAAAACATTTAATTTTAATTTGGTAATGAGCATTAACATATTTTTTCACAAAAACACTATTTAAAAGGAGGGTCTAAATCATCTAGTAAAGCTCTATCGATAGAGACTTATGAATAACCATAATTTTTTCTCAACTGTTTATGAAGAACTAACTTGTTTTAAATAAGGATTTATTAAGCTTTAAAGCAATAGGTTAATTAAACTACTAAAAGCTTCAAACGCTTACGGAATGTATGAAATTAAATAGTCAGATAATGAACTCATAGTAAACGATGACAATAGACTGATGTCATATATAAGCATTCTCTTATCCGTACCTATGCGATGTAATCAAAGCTAAACCATTACCTACTTGCTTTTAATAATACCTAATAAATATTTTTATTTAGAATATCTTAAATAATAAACCTATTCCTGAAGTAACATGAGCGCTAAAATCTATTCAGACACGTCACATCTTTTACGTTTTTGCAGCATAAAATTTGTCAAGAATCTTTTTCTAAACATCAATTATAACAAAAAAAGCACATTAATTTATCGCCAGGGACGGCGATCAAAGCAGGCGACAACGGGCTCCGGTGTAAGGCTGACTGTCACAGGGGGATGCAATTTTTTTCATCTATTGAAAAAGTACAGACAGAAGGGCAGACAGTGTGGCACCGGGTTTTTGCGTATTTTTTTTTTGTTACCAGACAGATAAATAATGTCTGTCCGTGATTTTTAACTTGTAAAACAAAACCGCTTGTGTGGAAAAAATATGGATCAAACAGTTTAACGATATGTTATCTAAATCAAAGATACCGCTATCTAAAAAAATTAGGTATTCGATTAGATCCATAACATTTTTGTTTGTTAAGATTTAATTGCCTTGCCCCAGAAGACGTTTAAAGGAAATAGTTGTCTTAAATTAATTCGACACTATTTTTTTCCTGCATTAACGCCTACATCCTGAGGGAACTATATGCCCAGATAAGGAGTCCTATAACTCATACAACTATATCCTATAACCTTCCCTTGGGCTCAAACCACGATATATGAATCGCCATACCAAATTCATCTAAATAAATTTCGATTCAGTAGTTTTTCCGTGAAAGTGTAACAAACAAATAAACTGACTTTCGCATTTATAATTTCACATTTTGTTAGGATTATTTCGTAAAGTGATAGGTAAATTTTCCTACTTAAAGGAAGTGAAACATTCTTATGTAATCTAAGCGTGGTGGTTGCGCCGTGCGCTTGCTTCGGTCAGATTTGGGCACATTCAGATAAAGTCAGTAATCTCGACCCGAGACGTGAACTAACACAACAAATATTTGTTTGGGCTCATGGCCTCACACCATGGGCACACGCCTACCTACTTGATGAAATATTCACAATTTACATTCTTGTACACCGATAAAACTACATCTCTTTTATAGCCCCTGAATAAATCTCAAATATTTGTTAAGATATCTTAATGTTAACTAAATTTTAAAGGTGTCACTGGCTATAAACTATACGCAGTAATCTAGAATAACGAAAACAAAAATAAATATATTTAGTGTTCTATGAACTACGAATTATATTCTTGATGAAAGTGGAACGCAAATAGTAAGTATCGTAAATTAATCAACCTACTTGGAATATTAGTCCAAAATGAGCGTAACATCTTACTCGGCGGCAACTTGTAATCCTTCACATCACAAAATGGTTGATTACGTGCGCGTCAAGCTTCCCAATTCTTTGTTTGGCAAACTTCCCAACACAAACTTGGTTAATGGATGGAAAGAACGTTTGTTTTTCTTATTAAATATGTTTAATCGACTCTATAAGCGATTGTTTTACTTATTTAATGACTAAGGATTATTCTAATATCCTACAATGCCGTTAAATTAATTGACCTAATGTTGTTTAAGAGAAAATAAAATTGATGGGGGACAGTTTTCTAAACAAGACAATTATAGTTATCATAATTCTAAAACGGACGCAACATTACATTAAATTGACTATGTTTCCAGCAATAATAAAAACGTTACACAATTTTACTTCGTTATAGGAGGAAAAAATTAATCTTTATCACACACCTTCATGAAAAAAATAATGTGCTCAAATCCCACGTAATTAATTTTCCATATTTTGTTCCAGGAAATAATGAGATCTGCCTCCGGTTTAGCGTCGGATGAGGTGAAAAAAAGGCATCGACAGAATCAACGAACGAGGAGGCTTTAATAAGATTCCGCAAAACCTGATCAATTTAAAATTAAAGCCACGAAACGTGTTTTTCGCCTATTTTATAAAAATCTCGGGATATGGGAACAATCTTCGACGGATAAGCTTGGAGAGGCAATATCATACGCAGAACAGATGAGATTTTGAACCGCATATGCAAAAAATTGAGACACAATTTTTGCAAAGATTTTGTGCGATCTAATAAAAAAAAATATAATTTTCAGGTGATGTTCGCACATGCCTGACGAGTTGGTAGGTACAAAATATTTTTTTATGTTATTTTTTATTTAAAAACGAATTTCTCATATAATATCAATTAATTAAATTAAATCATCAAATTAGAACTAATAAAAATAAAATGACGACATCAATCGCGTAATGAAGTAACACACAATATAACTTTAATAATATAATGCACACAGAAGCGTTTTAATCCCCCATTTAAATTCAATGGCAAAAGCGGCAAGTGCAAGTCTAATCATCGCAATATAATGCTCCACCGACTACGGGCTACTTTGGAGGGTTGTTTTTTTAGGGTGCAAGGGAGATAGAACATTTGTTTTATTAAAAAACGTTGTATCGGAAAAGAGAGAGATGGTGACTGATTCATTCAAGTTGACTTTAAATGATTACCTCTATTGCTCTTTTTGTCTGACGGTGATGGATTGCAAATCATTGCTTTACGACAAACTCACGTGCAAAATGCAAAAATATAATTATATTTTATTTGAATATTTAAATAATCTTCTTTATACACACACACACCTACCAACGCATGGTTAATCAAAAGAAAAATACTGAGACAATCATACACAATTTTTAAAAAACGGGTGACGAAACCGTCACTGATTCTTTGCCGAAAAATTACGGTCACAATTTTACAGTGATATTCATTTGACACACATCACAAATTATTTGGTGTTTTGTGACTTGTCTATAAGAAATTTGCACCAAGCAATTCAAAATATTCTCTCCACCATATAGCAGTAGAGCATCTTCCTCTCTGTTTTAAAGTTCGGGTCCCTCGAGGCATGACTAATTGCGTAACTAAACATATAGGGGGCGCGTAATCCGATATTGATGTGTTTGTAAAAACTATCCGATTAGCCCCGGCACCCTAGCCCGTGTTGATTTGCTTGTGATTATATTGTACAAATTGTTTTCTTGTGCAAGCGATTGTTAAATCTTTCATTCGTACAACAGGTAGCTGTAATCGGATTGTGTGTGGATTGTGTGAAGTACGTAATATGTGACATAAATGTTGAAGTATTTTTTCAATTTAATTCATTTAATCTATTTTGAAAATCGAAATGGTGAAATTGACTATCGAAAACTCCTGGTTCAAAAATGGTTTCATAAGATAAAAGAAAATCGTTTTCATAGTTCAAAATGTATTTTAAAAAGCTTGTCTTTTTTACATTAATGTTCTTTGCTGGTACTACACATTCTTAAAAATGACTTTCGAAACCTATCTAAAAGGACTTCAGCAGCATTAAAAAAAATATGCATCGTGATGTGCAGCATGTCATGTACTGACGTAGACAAAAGAGGCGAATTGCGTGTCACGCGGGCGGGAGGTGAATAATCCCTAATTTTGTATACAAAGTGCGCCCACATCGCGTCACGGTTCTCCTGCCCGATCGCCTGTGACGATGCACCGCTTTTTATTTGCGCGTCACTCCATAAATAAAGCTATCAGCGACTGTACCACGTGCACTCAAGTCTATTGTCGAGTATTGATGACAAAAGTCATAATTATGTTTTTTATTACTTTGTTGTATAAATAAAATTATGATATTAGTAGATATTTCTGTCATGAAATTTAAGCGATTAGTTCCGTTGTAAGTTATTGCAAAGTCATTATTTCGTTTTCAATAAATTGAAAATGCATACTAAACGTATTGTGGATATGTAATTTGTTATTATTCCTTCAGATCTGTGCTTCAGATACTTTATACGAGTACACATAGGTAGCATATGTATAAGCTGATTTATTAAGACTAACTATTTAAGATACGTTTTCCTGAAGTTTAAATGTAGCCCAATTTCAATAAATTCGAGAGTCCTTATATCGGAAATAAAAGACAAAAAGAGTGCATTTATTTACCTCGCCAAATCTTTTAGAGGTTCGTATCTGAGGACAGGAGGAGCTACATATCTTCATAAAAATAAAACGCGCCGAACGAGATCGTATGCGAGCACGGGTCGCGCGTCGCGAAATGAAACGCGAAAACTCCCCTTTGTTTTATTTACTGGCCGGGTACAGCCAGTAGAGTTTAAAACGGGATTTATTCACCAATATAAGAGATTCTCGTTGGTTCACTTCTACGCAGAGACGTATCAATGCGATTGGAAGATACCAATTTAATAAAAATAAGAATCCTAACAAGAATCTTATTGTTCTTCTTGTGTTACTGAAAATTGTGTCTGATGATGCGAAATATGTTATTATATTAGAGTTTTTGTCTGTTTTGATGTTTATCTATTTGAGATTCACGCCAAATTAATGAACTTAACAATATTATCAGGTAATTAGACACAGAAAATAATTTTCAACTTCTTATTCTGATTTTTACAATTTTATTTTCGAAAAAAGAATTTATTTTAAATACAGAATAATGTAATTTACAGAAAAAAAACTTACATTTGAGCTTCTCCAGCGGTTCGTGATGGAGCGGCGGCGCGTGGTGCAAGGGCGTATGCTGGGGCTCATGATGCAAGGGAGCCATTAGGCTTGAGATCGCTGAGCCCACAGACGCGGCCACGGACTCGTGCAAGTGGCCCCCTCCGTGCAGCTCGAGCTCAGATAGACAGAGCCCGTTCTCGCTTAGCGGCTCCATCCCGGCCGCTAGCGCCTCCTTGTACACCCGGAGGTGAATGATGATGCTTGTTCTGACGGTGAGGTGGAAATAAGCGCGCGAGTGACCGTGTGACGGATCACGCGCGAACACGCATTATTTTCCCCACTGAAACAAAATGATCTGGTTATTGGACTGTCTGAAAAACATGTCCCTGATATACGAAGTATATAGGAGCAATAAAACATGATTGGTTATGATTATCATTAGATAGTAAAATACGATTATATTAATATGTTAAGGTGACATTACAATTTATAATGTATTTGGTCCAAATAAATAAAAAGTTTTGTTGACGGTTTGGTTGAATCATTAAAAGTAAAAAAGTTTAAACAAACAAAAAACTGCCTATATTATATAGTACATGAAATTAAACCTCACTATAAATTTGACCTCACGAAACTAAAATCCAACGCTAACTACAACGAAGTTACCAAATGCCCAACCAATTTATTATTACCATTTATTTGTGTTAGTAAACTGCACGAACAAGCTTACAACAACTAGAAACTTCCTGGTCGTACAAAAGTTCCTAAAACATTACCTATAAATCATTTTTAGTAAAAATATCAGCTTGATTTAAAGCGGCACACGACGATGTTTGAGCAGTAAAAAAAATAAGCACCATAAAAACGACCTGATGGAGATATATCACTTTACAACTTTCATATTTCAAATAGCCTTGTCAGTGGCTGGGCATTGGTGTTTCAGTGAGCACATAAAACCTGCCGTAATGGCTAGGAAAGGTAAAAGTAGGAAAAAAGGGCACACACAAAATGATTTATAGGTTTAATTGCCTTTTTACGCGGTAGTGCCTACCTGCGGCCGACGGGAATTCAATATTCAGAAATAAGAGCAAAGAGTTCGTCGAAGCGCCAATGCGACCGTTTTAAAGCTTTTTTTTTTCAGACATACTGTAATGTCTGATATGACTTTTTAATAAAAGTTTTTTCCTGCATATAATTTTCTGTACTACTTTTATGCACACACGACATATTATAATTTATTAAGCTTACCAATAGTTAACATCATAAGAGATGAGAAACTCTGTAATGACCCAAATTACGAATAACTCAAATTACGATTTCCAAATTATGTGAATGCGTATTAAATAAACAAATGATAATCATTTTTTATTTTGTAATTATTTTTCCGGCCAGTCCCATTTTTTAACATCTAAATAAGTTTACGTGGTGCAAAAATATGATTGTTTAAAAAAAGTAATGTCATTAAAATAATATTATGTAATTTTTATTTTAAACAATAAATAAATATTATTTCCATTTAAAAATAAATATTTATGCACAATTTTAAAACTATTCTCAGCTCTGTACAGTAGTTAATTTTTAATTATGAATTCGTACAAAAAAAAATGATTATCCAAAGAGGTTAGATAAAAATATTTCTATTTATTTCTCACTTAGTTTTGTACATATTTAATAAATGTTTAAAAGTAAACACAATCTATTTTGTACACCAAGCATTAAGAATGAAGTTATGTCATTGCACTGGCGTTTCTAGTCCTTGTGATCCCTATGATTATTAAATAAGAAGGTCAAGGTACGAAATCTATATCCAGCTCAACAAAGAAAACTTTCAGAGTTTCTTAATCTTCTGCTAAAAATGTAATGATCATGAAAACAAACCAAAGTAAATATGACAGGCACAGTAATCGTCGCTCACACAACGCGATTGTAATCTTGACTAGGCGGTGAGTAATTGGCCAAAGCTAAAGGCAGCAATCGAGCCGCTTGAGCCACTCTCATCCCTTTAAACCGATGTAAAGCCTTTTTTAAGCCCAAAGATTTAAGTTGGTGAAAGTGCTTCGCTCTATTAAAACGCCATTTGGTTCGAATTTTACTTGGAAGTCGGTACGATTTGATGGTCTGAACTCACTCTCTCACTACAAGAAGGTCGAATGTTGTTGAACTTTTCTGTACATATAGGTAAGTTGTACCTGTATTTTGGAGTACCTAATCTTAATTGTTCTAAATTCAAACAATGAACGCTTGAATACCGAAGTTCAGATTTAGAATATCTGACGATTCCTACTGGCCTGGTAACAAGATAAATGCTACGTAAATTAGTGACTTAGAAATAATGCAACATTCTAAATGAAGTCTAAATAAAAATATATGACAGACAAAAGCATACTTTATATACCTAGTTTTTGCTTATAATATTTTATTATTAGACGTACTTAGATACCGTGTTATATTATTAAATTACACATTTTAAAACCCTTTAATCTTTTGAAAAGCCTTAAAACTACTCATCTCTAATATATCTAACTTTTGTATCCCATACTGTCTTCAATCTTAAATGTACATTTTTCACACATTGTAGTTCGCAAGAGCGAGGTCAACAATACTAAAGTCAGTACTTACAACAATCATTGACTGTCTTATCGCGTAACTAAACTTTGAAATATGCCGCCAACAAGTCTATTTGGAACAAAATCAAATCATATCAGAATTACCTACGTACCTATATGTAAGATATAGATGTGAACAGATAGTTTTGCCTTCAATATCGGCTGTTACAAGACTTATCTTAAATATCTCAACTCATCGTTGATAGGGAACGTCGCCGTGGCATATTTCTCGTATTAGTAGCAATCGGATTTTGAATACAAAATATTAAATACCTTTAATGAAAATAAACCATCAACTGAACCCATAATCCTACTACCCTCCTACTCAACATAATAAATGCGTAAGTTTGCGAGTTTGGATGCATGGATGGATCATTGTAAAATGTTGCCAAATCAACACTTATAAAAAGAGCCTATTATAAAATCCAGGACTTCATTGACGACAAGGATGCGTGGCGTTAATAACTTATTTTCTGCACAGGTGGCTTCCCTGGCGACCAGAAAACTACTTGAAATATTATTTATATTGCTAAATTTAAATTATAATTTAATATTTTTTTTGTATAGCATCATTTGAATTGTATAACTTTCTCAGAGATAACCTGTACTGTAAAAAGACTATTGTAAACATTTCCTTTGAAAAGAGTGTCTATGGAGTTTCTTGCCGGTTCTTCTCCATAAGACCTACTCCTTGGAACCGTGCAACTAACTTGACGTTTCATAAGTGCCTGCAAAGACCTATTTCGAAATAAAAACATCTGAATTTTGAATTGTTACTCTTTCACGCAAAAACTAATTAACGGATTTGGATGAAATTTGGTACACACATAGTTTCTAACCTGGATTAAGACATAGAAAACTATTTATTCGACTTCGTGCAGTAGTTCCCTGAGGAAGCGGGAAACAGCTAGTACCACAATATTCGAAGTATTTAGTGTAAAATTAGTTTCAATTATTTACGAAGGTCAATCTAATAGAAGCGAAATCTTCCATGTTAAGGGTTGGTGTATCCCATGGGATGAAATACAAACTTGTGTGTTTTTAATAAAGCCATAGATTACTGGCGCAGCGATACAATTATGGTTCAGTGTCATACTTTGTTGTCTTTAAATGTCTCAAAATCTTCATTGTACATACAAACCGATTCAACAACTGCTCTTAAATATTGTCGAAAAACGAGCAGTTGGCGAACATGCATTGGTCTAGCTTTTGCGTAATGAATGTAGATATATTCAGTCCTACATTACTCCTCAAAATAGAAGGACTAATGAATTATAGGCTGCCAGTGGTGTAATTTTTACTCTGCATATAGAATACAAAAGCATCAAACATCACGCCTATAATATACGTATAATTAAGAGGTAGGCAGAGATGTTCCTTTGCCTATAGCAAACCCCTTATTTTGCCAATCCTTAATCCAGCCAATGGTATGCTACTGAGAAAAAACCTTGTAACATTAGGTTTTTCTCAGTGGAATTTCTCGCTATTTTCTCTCACTAGCACTTACTGGGATTGATGGCACCGCTAGACAATGATGCAGTCTAACATCAAATATTTTACTAGGAATCTATTTACACAGTGAGTACTAAAATAGATGTCAACGCAGCCAACCCTAATAATGATGCATGTAAAACACATGTAACATGAGTGATAGCACTCCGGTAAATATTTGAATGTATTTGTGTGATAACATGATGTTATGGCATTGTCAATGGACTGATATTATCTCGACGCAAGTAACCGTTCGATTTGTAGATAACATCTGTTTGTATTCGTGAGACCTTTATTTTTAGATGTTATTTTTTTTTCTGTATATACGCGTCAGAGTGTTACTTTATGATATAGTTTCAAACTTTTGTACCTCATCTGCCTAGCCTTTTCCCAACTATGTTGGGGTTGGCTTCCAGTCTTAGCCGAATGTAGCTGAGTACCAGTGTTTTATAAACTTTTGTACCTACCTGTTCTATTCAAATATATGTTCTGACATAGTTATACTTTTCATCTAACTAACTGATTACACAAAATACCTGTATAACTCTCACTTCCTAGGTGTAAGTTTTATTTTTAGCGTCAATAATTACAATTCCTTAGTAAAACATATGGTACACAAAAACCGGATTTTGCATGTATGCATAACAATCCTAACAATCCTTCCTAGGTCGGTACTGCTGATTACGGGATCTTGTGTCTATATCCGAAATGATACTTGTATTAAATACAATACCTACACAAAAGTAATCAGCACTTTCTAATGTCATACTAACAAAACACAGTCCCCAAAACAACCTATTTATGTATTTTGAATAAGTAATTGGTAATCGTTTATTTTTTATTATAGAAAGGGATGCCTTTTATTAAGTTGTGTTTATGTATCAATAAATGTTTATTTCTTTCTAATCAAAGTTGGATTAACAAAATGAAAGATAACACTTTAGTCAATGTTCTCATCTAATTTCTTAGATTTCAAATTTCAATACGAAAATTGTATGTAGTGAAAATTGTAGCTTGTGAACAATAAATACACAAATATTTTAGGTACACTAGAATGAACACGCGTAAAAATACAGGACAAATTCCGTGTACATTTGCCATTTGTGATAGTATATGTTTTTCATTGATAAATAAGATAGTGCCAACCTAGTATATACAAGTAGGTACGTTTTCTCCCTTTCTGTCGTAACTATGTTAAGAATTCAAGGTAAATTGTATTAATTAATATAAATTGTTATTTATATGCTATTCTTTAAATGAAAAAACACAGCAAATGTTAAGTTTTATTTATAAAAAGTTTGATTTTATTTATGCCCAAATATGATTATTCTGTCTACATCTCAATCAAATTGTAGTATTTTTTTTATTAGATTTTTTCAATGATGTTTCTTTTAATTAGAACAGGAATATAGTCCATATGAATAATTGACTATTATATATTCTCATTTCATACTGAATTCAATTATTCTATTAATTAAAGCAATCTATGTATATTTCAATAAACATTTGCCACGAAGTATTTTGGGCGTATCCATGAATACAGGAGTAAAGGTATGAACCGACGTCATGACAATTTATCTATCTGTTATCAATTTAACACACAGATAATATTATCATTCTGCTGATATGAGCGCGCCAACACCTCAAATTGTAATGTTACGGCTATTTTTGGTACTCTGTAGAATGTTATTGAATGCATAAATGTTATTTATTACTGTGTATGAGAATGAATGAGGAGCTCGTGGCTAAGTAACAGCGGCACGGTTCGACCGATCAAAAGTTACGCTGCGCTTGGCGCGGTCGGTCTGTGGATGGGTGACCATCTATGTCATAGCGAGACTCCTCCATGCTTAGGAAAGTACGTTAAGCTGTTGTTCCCGGCTGTCATTTGTACATCTTTGACATTCGTTACGGGTAGTCAGAAGCCAGAAAGTCTGATAACCAGTCTTACCAAGGGGTACCGTGTTACCCGGTAACTGGGTTGTGGAGGTCAGATAGGCAGTCGCTCCATGTAAAACACTGGTACTCAGCTGCATCCAGTTTAGACTGGAAGCTTACTCCAACATAGTTAGGAAAAGGCTAGGCAGATGATGTATGAGAATGCATAGTCTAACTAAAGTTGATTTTGCCGATGCTTTATTGTACAGCAGAAGAATTAAGACAGATACCATTAAAATTAATATACTATTATCTAGATACTTATTAAATTTGGAAATTACGCAGTAGCTACACACATGATAAAGTTATTGCATTTTTTGAGGTAAATAAAATTCCGTATTAAACCGTGATATTAGAGACGGCAAACATTGTCAGAAATAATTACCTGGATTGTATTACGAAGTTTTGCTTTAAGTTACAAAGCAATATGTATCAACTCATTTCAACTTTTGATTGCATTGTAAGATCAATTATCCCTAAACATGAAAAAAACGGCAAAGTGCGTGTCGGGCCACGCGCAGTAGGGTTCTGTAGGTCTTAGTTAGTCGACTATAACTCTGTAACCGGTTAAGCCTAGTTAGCCATGATAGTTTTCCTTGTAAGTTCATGTGATTCGTCTGTGAATTTATTCACATTTCTAGGGTCAGCCATTGAAATGTTAAAGACCGGACGCTCGTATCGAACTAAAATTAAGCTAGATATTTCGCAAGTGGCTCACTTAACCGAAAAATGGTCTTGACACACCCATAATATTTTTGAAAGACCTAGGTATCTTATGATACCCCACACAAATACGCGAGAAAAAAATATTCATCCACTTTACGTGTTTAGGCTACCCAAAAAAAATATTTTTCATTATTTTATTTACCTACTTTTTCAGCGTGATCAATATTGATAGAAATGGAACGCAACCCAATTAGTTTGTTATGTTGCCACCTTCTCCTGGGGTGGCGCTCTCTTCCTTTTGAACCTCTGATTTGTACGCATGCATTGTGATCTTTTAATAAAACTAAATATTCTTTTATAACAAAAATATATTCTTATTTACTCAAATTCCTACATGGTAGCAGAGCGTGGTTCAAAATAAGAATACTGCAATAAGAATTCCGAAGTTTTACCGAAAAGTACAAGTAAGGTTATATGGTCGGCGTGGTCGAGTCCCAAGTTATAAAGTGTGTTGAGAATAATTATGGCGAACTCAAATTATATGTTTAATATCGAGAAGCTGAACGGCCGAGATAATTTCACAACGTGGAAATTCTCTATTAAAACATATCTGGAACACGAGGACCTGTGGGACTGCATAGAGTATAGTGCAGGAAAAACAGTCGACCCAGTGAAAGACGTTAAGGCTAAATCCAAGCTTATTTTGCTAATAAACACTCAAAACTATGTTCATGTTCAGGAGTGTAAAACTGCCAAGGAAGTCTGGGACAGCTTACACAAAGCCTTTGATGACAACGGGCTGACCAGAAAAGTGGGTTTGTTGAAGGAACTGATAAACACTTCACTTGAATCAAGTGCCGGTATAGAAGACTATGTTAGCAGGTTAATGAACGCTGCCCACAAATTAAGAAATATTGGTTTCGAAGTGAATGATGAGTGGCTTGGCACTTTAATGTTGGCCGGATTATCGGATCAGTATAGACCGATGATAATGGGGTTAGAGAACTCGGGCGCTAGAATAACTGCAGATTTTATTAAAACCAAATTACTTCAAGAAGTGAAAGCCGAAGACTCGAGTAGTGCATTCTATTCTTATTTCAAGAAAAATCATAATAATCACCACAAGTCCAAGCCACCTATTAAAAATAAGGGTCCCCGATGCTACAACTGCAATGGTTATGGACACTTAGCAAAGTTTTGTAAGAGCTCAAAGAAAATAGTGAACAAGGAAAACAATAAGGAAGAAAGTTTTATTGCAGCCTTTTCAGCTTTTTCAGGTAAAGTTAACGAGAAATGGTACATTGACTCGGGTGCCTCCATGCATATGTGTAGCAACAAAGAATGGTTGTGCAATGTCCGTGAGCCATCAATCAAAACTATCACAGTGGCAAATCGAGAGCCATTGTCTGTGGAATGTGTTGGAGATATCAGTATTCATATTTCACAACAGGAGAAAATTCAAGTAAGAAATGTTCTTTATGTACCTGGATTAGCAGCTAACTTATTGTCAGTGAGCACCATTACAAAGAATGGGTATAAGGTGTTATTCAATGAGAAAGGTTGTGACATAAAAAATGCTCATGGTCACCTATTGTGTTCAGCTACTTTAGAAAATAAATTATATGTATTGAACACCTTCACAAATAATGATGAAACTGCTCACTTGGTGTCTAGCAAAGTAAATGAAAATGATATTAATGTATGGCATCTTCGGATGGCTCATTTAAATATTTCAGCTTTAAAGAAATTGCCTGATTGTGCTGACGGTGTCATGCTGTCACTGCATTCACAGAAAAGTATTCAGTGTTCTACTTGTTATGAAGGAAAACAAACGAGGTTGCCTTTCAAACATGCAGGTTCTAGAGCAGCGAAGCCATTGGAAATGATACACTCCGACTTATGTGGGCCAATGGAGAATGCATCTTATGGAGGTATGAAATATTTTATTTCTTTCATTGACGACCACACCAGGATGGTCCATATCTATTTTCTCAAAGATAAACAGAATATTTTAGAGGTTTTCAAAAATTACAAGAACAAAGTAGAGAATCAATTAAATCTTAAAATCAAGGCCATCAGAACTGATAATGGTAAAGAGTTCTGCAATCACACTTTTGAGAAATATCTGACTAGTTGTGGGATAACACACCAGACCTCCACACCATATACTCCTCAGCAAAATGGCCTTGCAGAGCGATTTAATAGAACTATAGTAGAAAAGGCTAGGTGCATGATGTTTTATGCAAACTTAGAGAAACCCATTTGGGCTGAAGCTGTAGCCACTGCGGCATACATTGTCAATAGATCGCCAACTAAAGCACTGGGTGATACAACACCCTATAAAATGTGGACAGGAAAGGAACCCAGATTGAACCATATGAGGATATTTGGTTCAAAGGTAATGGTCCATATACCAAAGGAAAGGCGCCTAAAATGGGACAGAAAATCTAGAGAGATGATTTTTGTTGGGTATTGCGAGAATACAAAAGGATATCGTATCATGAACCCACTGACTCATCAGGTCACAAAGAGCAGAGATGTTATTTTCTTTGAAAATGTCAATCAGTCTAATAAGTGTTCAATTTCAGTCAATCCTGTTATAAATGAGTCAATCAAGTTGGGAGGCCATGCCTGCACAGAACAAAAAGAGTCTGTCATCACTCCTCAGCCAAGTGGATCAGTTATTAAGCCAGACTTGAAAGGAGCCGAAGATGAAGATTCTAGTGAGTACGAGACTGACACTGATGACCTAGATGATAGTTACCAGCCTCCGAGCCAGCTATCACAGCAGAATCAACAGATAAGTAATATGACACTCAGACCACGTAACAGGATTCACAAAGATGACAAAGGATTACTATGTCTTTATACAGACATTTCAGATCCACAAAGTGTAGAGGAAGCTCTATCATCTCCATATGCTTGTGAATGGAAAAAGGCCATGGATGATGAATATAGTTCTTTGATGGAAAATAAAACATGGGAGCTGGTTGATCTACCCACAGGCAAAAAGGCATTACCAAGCAAATGGGTTTTTAAAACCAAAACTGACTCACAAGGAAATATTACTCGTTACAAGGCAAGACTTGTTATAAAAGGCTATGCTCAAAAAAGAGGCATAGATTACCAAGAAATTTATTCCCCAGTTGTACGATACACCTCTATTCGCTATTTGTTTGCTTTAGCAGCACAGAACAATTTACAGATAGAACAGATGGATGCTGTATCAGCTTTTTTACAAGGAAAAATAGATACTGACATATATATGCTACAGCCAGAGATGTATAATAAAGGGAATCAGGTATGCTACTTACTCAAGTCTATCTATGGGCTCAAACAGGCGAGCAGGCTGTGGAACACTAAACTAAGCAAAGTCTTGAAGGAGATGGGAATTGAGCAATCGAGGACAGATCCCTGTATTTATTATGATATTAATAGAGGAATTTATCTTGCAGTATGGGTCGACGACATAATAATATTCAGCTCTCTGCCAGCAATTACTGAAGAACTGAAAAGAGAATTGTGTCAAAAATTAAAAATGAAAGATCTGGGTCCAGCAAAACAATGTGTGGGATTAAATGTAACTAGAGATAAAGATACAGTCATGTTAGACCAGGAGAAGTATATAAACGAAATATTATCAAGATTCAAAATGACGAATTGTAAACCAGTAAAAACACCTATAGAAGTTGGACTAAAATTTGATGACAATGGAGACCCATATGATTGCCCTTATGCTGTTTATTGTATGTAGCGCAGGGAACTAGACCAGACATTTCGTATGCTGTAAATGCCCTGAGTAGATATAATAAGGAACCTCAGTCTGAACATTGGGCTGCCGTAAAAAGGGTGCTGAGATACTTGCAGGGCACTAAACATTACAGATTAACTTATACCAAGAATGGTCAAGATGAGATCACAGGTTATTGTGATGCAGATTGGGCGAGTGACATCCGTGACCGTAAATCGTGCACGGGATACATTTTTATTTTGCAGGGAGGCGCGGTGTCATGGGGCTCGCGCAAACAACAAACGGTGGCCCTCTCCACAGCTGAGGCCGAATATATGGCCATGTCTGCCGCGGCGCAAGAGGCACTATGGCTGGAACAGCTGCAAGGAGAGCTTGGTGGACGAAGTGACCGCAATCTAGTCATCCACAGCGACAACCAAAGTGCAATCAAACTCACTGCTAATGATTGTTACCTACCTAGGTCCAAGCATATAGACATAAGATTTCACTTTTTAAAGGAACATGTTAACAATTTAAGGTTAAAGTTTTGTTATGTAAAAGGTAAAGAAAATGTTTCTGATATATTGACCAAGGGTACTACTGTAGATAAGCATTTATACTGTGTGTTGAAAATGGGATTGCGTTCAGGGGTGGGTGATAGAAATGGAACGCAACCCAATTAGTTTGTTATGTTGCCACCTTCTCCTGGGGTGGCGCTCTCTTCCTTTTGAACCTCTGATTTGTACGCATGCATTGTGATCTTTTAATAAAACTAAATATTCTTTTATAACAAAAATATATTCTTATTTACTCAAATTCCTACAAATATACATAATATATCTATACTAAATTTCAGCACTTTAGTACTAAGAACCTCTGAGCTATGCCGCGGACAGACAGACGGACATGGTGAAACTATAAGGGTTCCTTGGGGTGTACCACCACGTTTTTTGCAATCACTATTCAAGTTTGAGAGCTTGACACAGCTACTAACGTCGTATAGCTCCGTCTCTTTTTCATAACGAAAATAATCTTGTTTTGGCACGTCATGGTAAGGCCCCTTATCGACTACGGAATCCTAAAAATGATATTTGAGAGAACAATTAACATATTAACTTCATTGTAAATAATGAAGTTCAGTAGGTAACAATTTATCAATACTGTTATTTTAGAACAGGTAATATAAATAATATTATTTCTTAAATTTATCTATGGGCTCAAACAGCCCGCCATTGTACATATTCTGTGCAAAAAGTATAAATAAATAAATAAATAAATAAATAATTTCTTAAATTTATGGACAAGAATTTGTTCTATCATCGCTTCATCATCCACATATAAATGGAATGATGTTCGTTGGTAAGCTCATCACTTAAGAATCGCTGGACCGGCAGGCTGATTCTGTTTTTTAAATGTTGTTACGTGACACGTTCGTATCAGGTTTTAAAGAAAAGAAAACTTGCTAGAAAATTTGCCAGACAAAATTAATAAAGAAAGAAAGATTTTTGGAGACAACAATATTTGTCGCGTCAGCTATCCGTTAATTGTGAATACAAAGAAAATGGAGTTGTATAGGTAGTCTTTTTTATCATCTCTTAAAATACAGAACAGAATCCTGAGAACATGTTTTACGGAAGACTAAATATAAATAAAAAGGAGTGAAAATACTTTGGCCAAATATCAATTTTTATTTAGCTGCAATAATGCTATTATCAAAAATGCCTCTGAAATAGTAGTTGGTAGGTAATTATCAATATCGATAATATTTTTTATCAAGTCTGCTATTTACTGTACCGTCCTAAAGTACGTTGTATTTAGATCTATATCAATACCTATTACATTTTAGTAAATCCGTAATAATTTACTTTTTAATAACTTAAAACTTCCGGTTATAATATGAATTTTTAAAACAATAGTCATACTTGTTTATTGTTAGAAAGGTAATTAATATAACGCAAGTAATTATGACTATTATAAATCAGAATGTAACTCTGTCTGTCTGTCTGTTACCTACGCTAACATGGCAAAACGGCTGAACCGATTTAGAAAGAAAGAAGATTCGGTATGGAGACGAATTGAAAAACTTGTAGAAGGACAGAGGATTTATATCTAAGTGCATGGAGTGCAAGTTCCCATAGGACATAAATAAAGCGAGTAAGGTTTCCACTAAAGGACTTTCGTATTTTTTATTTATTTTATAAAATTAAATATAATATGTATGTTATATTATTATAGGTATATTAATTATACATATTATTTTTCAATATTAATTATTTTCTATTATCTACAATTCAATGAACATAACCATAAACGTATATTTCGTGAGACTTGCCAATCTAGGCCTAATAAAAGGTACCTCCTTAACCGAAAATACATTTTCACTTTAGTATTCATCAATATATACATGATGTTACTTTGTTAACGATTAATTTAATTTATTTTCAAAGTTAACCTTTGATTTCCAACTTTATTATGATATGTAAAATGTCTAGCGCCGTGTAAGTACGGAGTAAAGTTACGAGCACTCGTTGGCAAAACGGCGGAATAAGTTAGAAGTGAGCAAGCAGTTTTGAAGTTACTACTTAGTCATGTACAGATTTTCATGGTTCGGTGAACACTTATACAGGCTGTTTCATGAACTTTTATGGGTTCTATATTTTTAACCGTCTTCAGAAAATTATAAAAGATATTTATGAAAGAAAATTTAAACATAACTTGTACCTATCAATGCAGGTACGTGTTACTTGACTTTAGGTGTTTTTTAATATTATGGTTCTTTGTAGTTAGTCCTATTTAAATTGTATTAACTTTGTGCCAATAATTTTTTTAATTTTGTACATACAATTTTCATAGATACATAATACTTTTTAATATACCTATTGTGTAGTTAGTGTATAAACTTAAAGGTCAAGAGGTGTATGAAAAAGAGGCTACGCCAAATCCATTTAGAGTAAAATTATGGCAAAAAAATCATGATTATTTCTTTCTACATCATTCTCTGCTTAGTCTTTTACCAACTTTGTTGGGGTCGCCTTCCAGGTTATCCGGATGCAGCTGAGTACCGGTGTTTTCAACGAAAAAACGGAGGATATGGACATGGTCACCCATCCACAGACCAACCGCGAAAGCATAGCTTTACTTTGATCAATCGAGCGGTGGCGGGCTGTTATTTAGGCACGAGCTCCTTTGATTTCTTTCTACATAAAATCGACATTAATAGAATGTTCAATTTAAAATGGTGGTATAATCTAAATCCTTGCTGAGTTTCGCTTTAACTTATTTTAATTTTAATGTTTATTGAATGAATGAATGTTAATTAATAATTTTAAGTTCTCTAATGAGCCACCCATAAAGTTTTTAACTATCTATTTATTAAATTTGTTCAGTACACATACAGAAGATATAAGGGGGAGCAAATGTTTCCATATTAGGCAGTACCTATTGTACTTCTAACAAAAATCCCCATTTTTATGGGCTAATATATTAATACACTGTGTTTCTCTACTGTGTACTAAAGTAGGTATAAACAATCTTGGCAGATCCCTAAACGAAATATGCATTTAAAAATAAATCATTGTTATTTATTAATTTATTTAAAACAGAATACAAAAACATAACTCCGTTTTATATTTTATATTGGCTTTTTTTTATAAAAAAGATGTGCTAAAATTGTATTAATAAGTTTTTGGAAAATTCTAAGTAGTGGTGCAATCTGCAAGTGCAATAAGTCACCATGCAAGTGCAGTAAGTCACGCTAGTTCAGTTCGTAAATAATGTTCTGCTTTCTGCCCTATTGTAACGAGAAAACGGAACGTTAAGAATAATATCTAAGTAGTAAGTATAATACGGTAGTACGAGTATAATAGTTATTTCCAGGCAAAATACAGTAATTTAATAATATAATATTCCCATTGCAAATATTGGCATCTCACTCAGGATAAACAATAGTAAGCATCAGCTTTACTAAGCAAGCATCTAGGTAACCTGTTTACCGTAGATAGGCTTTCTACTACACACATAATAATACCTAATTAAGTAGGATTACTTGGTCACTTAAATATACGCGGCTGTCTTATAAGATTCTTAGTAACACGCCGCACTCAGCTCAACCTGCCAGCAAGTTCTACTAAACAAGTTTGGATTTTAATTCGTAAATTTGGCAGTGATGCTGGCCTCAAAAATACATTTTCAGATAGTAACTTTACACTCCAGCTGTCATAAATAAAGCCTATACAAGTGGAACTTTGACAGTGGATATACTCACAGTTAAAATGTCAGAACGGCTGCGGACAGGCAGTGGTGGTGAGTTCGGCGATTCCTCGGAACGCTGGTTTTCACAGTTTGTGTACACGAAATCCGATGATATCCGTCATAATCTGGTACAAGCCACGGGATTACGCGTCCACGCGCCCGGTCGTCACCCACTAACGTAAACACCAGAGAACAAACCAAATACGAATCCGATACCGATAAATCAAAGCGCACGATCGCGGCGACGTCGCTTATCCGCTAAATCCTGTCGGGATCGCGTAAAAAATACTAGTATTAAAAACAGTCTTAAGTGGGCTTACGTACGCGGCGCGTTGCGGCCCGCGCTGGCTCTAATCTCGGCCACTTCCCGGACCAATTTGAACCTAACTCCACCACTCTATACATCATCCGGAGGACGCCCGCCCACCGCGCCGGTCCAACAACCGCGCGCGCTCATACCCTCGTCTCTTTCACTCACACACATTCCCCCTATACCTTTCCCTCTCGCCCTGAAATCTCGCCACACTGAAAATTCCGTGCGTGCTGCTGCGGGCTGCGGGGTGGGGGACGCAGTCAGCTGGCCGAACTTGTGCGAATAAAATCGACTTTTTATCGCCTCGATGACGCTTCGTGACGTCACTGTTTACTTCTGCCCGTGAAGTGTGGACACTAGATCTTTGACGGACTACTGTGACGCAACGACATTCAGATTTATATAGTTTGAAAAATCTTCCATTGTTTCTTAGGTGATTTTTAACTAGCAAATTAGATTGATTATTATAATATTTAAATATGAACGTTAGATTTACGTACTACAGTCCTTTATATTCAAAAAGCATAAACAGATAAAAATGGGATTTCTGTAGGAGGGTAAGTAAATCTGAGCACATCATCTGCTCTTATAAATTGTGTTGTAAAAACTCATTTAAATGGTGCAATATGTTTTCCTTATAGCGTAAAATAATTGCAGTTTAAATCGCGTGGCGTGCACCGGAGTCGGGCGCAATAAATCGCTAGCTCGCTCCCGGTTCGCAACGTAAACAGATCGGGCGCATTAACCGCGCGTCGGCGTACATAAAGAGAGCGGTATAAATATAAAGTTCCCACTCGCCGCCGCGCAAACTTAGCTAAACAACGCCATAATTGCCTTCATTACTTAAATTACTGAAATTATTTATTCAAAAAGCTGGCAACATTTAGCTGGTAGTGGCTCCACCTTAAATACAGCGCGGAACCAATGGGCGGTTGCGAGAGCGCAGGGGGCGGGGCTTCCGCCAATATGGCGGCAACCTTCCCGTAGCGCTCGCTCCTGTACGCTCGCCGCACGCCGCCGTTGCATGCTGTTTCAGTCTGTTTTCACGCGTCGACTTTCACGTGTTTTCGAGTGGTTAATTAGTTTGGCATTGTTAATGAGTGCGACTGTAGCAGGCAGCGGAGCGGAGTGGCCGCTACGCGGGCTCTACGCGCCGGCTACGCGCTACGCCCGCCCGGCCTCCGAACCAAGTCGCAGCCGTCGCAATTTCGCCGACGGCAACCGACCGACGGACAAATGAATGTTCCTCCTAAATTAATTATTACATTCAATACTACCAAATTAATAACAGTATAGATAAAACATCGAAGCAGTGTTAAATATTTTTAACCAATAATTGTTTTTATTTTTAATAGAAATACATCCCCCGTTATTTGTTTGACTTTGTAAATAGTTATCCCTAATATACAAAATAATAGTAATATATAACATTAGTATTCAAGCTCCGTGGATAATGACAACAATTGCAAAACCGTCAATGGTTCAGCAATTGTTAGATTGTTGTTAGGTGTTAGGCCCCCGCCTTAAAAGTTCAAACTTTAAATATAAATAATGGATTAAAACATTAGGTTTAGAGATAAGTTTAGAAAGCTTTAATCACGTAGATATATCTATCATTATCACGTAAACACCGGACGCTTATAGCAATAATTTTATAACTTATCATGTCAATTTTAATTGGTACATAATAAATTCATTGGAAGAGATAGGCTATCAGCTTTAAACGTGAAATAACCCATCTTCTTTATATAATAATTTACCTAAGGATTAGATTACTGGGTATTGGGATTACCAAGGTATAGGTCAACTTAATAAGTACTTGATTACAATAATTCAATATTTTTTTATTTGCATAATACGATTTAACATAACTTTTAGTTTATTAAGTATCCTACTGCTTACATTATTATAAACGCGAAAGTTTGTAAGAATGTATGTATGGATGTATGTTTGTTACTCTTTCACGCAAAAACTACTAATTGGATTTGTATGAAATTTGGTACCTACACACATAGTTTATAACCTG
This sequence comes from Pyrrhia umbra, assembly GCA_963891755.1. NCBI lineage: Eukaryota > Metazoa > Arthropoda > Insecta > Lepidoptera > Noctuidae > Pyrrhia > Pyrrhia umbra. The sequence continues at coordinate 4,605,089 of OY982926.1, forward strand.
GATTAACATATACATAGAATACTTATTACCCGGACACGCGAAATAGTAGGGATGCGAGTGAAGCCGTGGAAAACAGCTAGTATTATATAAGTAGATAGTATACGATACGATACGTCTTTTTCTGGTAAAGCCATTCGCTTAATTAAACCAATTTTAACTACATATTTAAATATTTTGTTCTTATTTTTCAACTAAAATGAAGTTTGACAGAAAGGGACAGAACAGTTCAATAGCTAAAAGTGGCTAAATAGACAAGTAGCGTTATTATGAATATAAGGCCGTGCATTTTAGGTGTTCAAAAGTGTCTCTAGATATTTTTTTTTGTTAAAAATTACACACTATTCACCAGTCTTTTATTTCAGTTAACTCATAGTCAACCTACCTTAAAAATCTTATTATTTAGATAATCTTTTTATGAAGCAAATACAAGCAGACAACAGGTACCAAAGTATGTCAATGTTATAAGTATCTTGATAGTCAACTTTATACTGATAAAGAGTATTTATTAGTTGTGTGTGTATTTTACAAAGATTTGGATCATCATGAGCTCAAAAACAATACTAAAATGATTATATTTACAATTTTTAAATATACCTACTGCCTAAATATAATTATATATATATATATATATATATATATAAAAAAATAAAACAAAACTGCACAGACATGTGCGACGATGAGATTAGGCGTCAAACTATTCCTCCTCATCGCTGTCATCTGGAAACGTGCCCAGAAGACTGGCAGCATTGCCACGTTGAATGGCAATGCTTTATTCGCAATGATGATTATTAATTTCAATATGTATCATTCAAAGATAGTAGATAGATACACCGATCGATCAAATGTTAAGCTGCGCTTGGCGCAGTCGGTCCGTGGATGGGTGACCGTCCTTGTCATAGCGAGACTCCTCCGTGCCTCGGAAAGTACGGTAAGCTGTTGGTCCCGGTTGTCATTTGTAGATCTTTGACAGTCGTTAAGGGTAGTCAGAAGCCAGATAGTCAGACAACCTGTCTTACCAAGGGGTAGCTTGTTATCCGGTAACTGAGTTGTGGAGGTCAGATAGGCAATCGCTCTGTATAAAACACTGGTAGGTACTCATCTGCATCCAGTTTTGACTGGAAGCCGACCATTGTTGAGAAAAGGTTAGGCAGATGATGAGGCAGGTACAAACAACAAAATTACAAAAACTTTGTCTTGGACCGACAGGAGCAGGTAAGCATATTGTAGCTATGAGACAAAGTTTGTGATATTTCTGAAAATATAGTTCATTACACTCGAGGAAAGTGTAGTTTTCTCGAGTGTAATAAATTATATTTTATTGTGATAAATGAGTATATATACCGCGTATATATAATTTATGATATATACCGCGGACGAGTACAAAAGAGTCACACCAAAGCTATCTCTTTTTAAAAGAAACATCAATAGTTTGTTACACAGCAAACTTGGTCATTAGTATGATTTTAGGACATAGTTCGTACCAACATTCTCTTTAGTTAGTGATTTCGATCGTCTGAGAGCACCCTTGTTCGAGAGCAGATGTGTCGCTAAAATTAGCCACCTATTTATACACGATAAAACTCGCGGTAATGTAAAACATAGCTTAAATAACACTTAAACACAGATGACTTGGAATAAGCAACTGGAGTAAAGTTATGACATTAGATACACAAATAGCTATAACTTTTGAACTCAGCTTAATATACCTACTTCAGCAACTTGTATCGTGTTACAAAACCAATGCATGCCTACATATTGACCACAAAACAATAATCTGGATTGCAACTATTTAACCTAAAATGGAGTTTCTTGCCGGTTCTTCTCCATAAGACCGACTCCTTGGAACCGTGCAACTAGCTTGACGTTTCATAAGTGCCTGCAAAGACCTATTTGACATAAAAAAGCTTTAATAAACGTACGTAGTATTATTATTAGTAGCAATGTAAACATTAAATAACACAGTACCTAATTAGTAATAGCTAGAACTTTACAACAAAGCAACTTCAGACTATACGAGCTACCTATGGGATCGCTAATTAGTAAGGAAGACTTAGATTCCACGATTGAACAAAAATGGGTGGCAGGCAATGAAGGAAGCAGTGTTTTGTCTCACATATTTGCAAGCCAATTTTTGGCCAAGTTATTTAATTTAGCAGGTAAAAAAGAAGAACAAAAAACAATACATATAACACCTTCTTCAAAGACAATGGAAACAGGACAAGAAGAGGAAATAGTATACATACAGAATATACAGACCCATGCATGTATAGATCTATATATAATAGGTTTACTGCGTATTTTTTTTATTTAGGCATTTTTTCAATAATCGAAAGCATCGTCAATAAACATATGCTATTTAGAAAGCTTTACATCGACATATCGAAATGACGACGACGATGATCGAAAACACAATATTGTCGCCATTCCCCCTGACAAATATAATTGATAGTGTTTACATCCCCTTTTATTGCTGCTATACCATTAGCATTAAATTTGAATTTATGTTTTAAACTTGCGCCAATAGCTCACGGATTTATTTAGAATGGAATATTGTTAAACTATTTTCTCTAAACTGCAGAAATATTGGTAGATAATTAAAGTTATGCAGATATGTGTAGTTTTTTTGACCAAGAACATCAGACTTACTTGTATTTGTACATTTTGAGATCCATGTCTTTATTTCAAAATCTGAAAGTTTTTTAGAGTAGGTACCAAGGTATTAATATTTATTTTTCGTTTTGTTCTTTTAATTATTTTTTTTATTTTGTAAATTAAATTTACTGTTTTCTTTTTTTGTAATTATCCTTTGCGATAAGCTTTATGGTAAGCGTAGCATTGTGGCGCAGAAAACCAATCGCTCTATACGACCGCAAGACCTATAGGTTAAGGAAAAAGAAAAAATGTATATATCAATAAAGAGAAATGTAAATTATTTGCGAGTTATGTATGGATTTGTGAGTTATCTATTTAATAAAATATCACATCAAGTTTCTTGACAAATTCTCGTCTAATTTTCTCGCACGAAACACGCAAGATCGATAAAATGGCAACAAATATACAATTCTACCAAATTCATTGCGTTTCATTTTAATAAACTCTGTCTTAGCTTAACGACCTCGATAGATCGTAACTTTTATTTTTATTCGTGAAAACCTAATAAGGTTTCGTAGCAGTTCATCTTTTAATATTAAAAGAAAATTTAAATTATTATTAGTAGTTATGTCGATGACTCATACAGAAGATAATTTCTTAATTCTTCAAAATATTATGCACAATACTTAATTGTACCAATCATTATCTGAATATGTATCAAACTGCACGTTTTTATAAGCTTAGATTAAAATAATTGATTGTTGCGGTGTTGTTTAATCTAAGATTACGAGAAACTAACAACTCTTTACGCCACTAAATAACAAAATAGTTATGATATTTAGCAACTTATTTATAACAACAGTTCAATAAACATTGTACACTACGATTACCGTAAAAACAGGTTGCAATCTAAATTTGTGAGACATTTAAGGGCCTGTTTGAATATCAAATACATTTATTCATAACTAGCTTCTGCCAGCGACTTCGTCCGCGTGGAATAGTGGTGCTCCGCTCCTATTGGTCTTAGCGTGATGATATATAGCCTATAGCCTTCCTCGATAAATGGACTATCTAACACTGAAAGAATTATTTAAATCGGACCAGCGGTTCCTGAGATTAGCGCGTTTAAACAAAATGACAACATTTCCCTTCACTGCTCTGCTCCTATTGATTGTAGCGCGATGAAAAGTATACTATAACCATCTCAGGAGTATGACAAATAATTGTACCAAGTTTCGTTAAAATCCGTCGAGTAGTTTTTGTTTCTATAGAGTTTATACAGACAGACAGACAGACAGACAGACAGACAGACAGACAGACAGACAGACAGACAGACGGACAGACAGACAGACAGACAAAAATTTTACTGATTGCATTTTTGGCATCAGTATCGATCCCTAATCACCCCCTGATAGTTATATTGGAAATATATTTCATGTACAGAATTGACCTCTCTACAGATTTATTATAAGTATAGATTTGAATATGAACATGATATTTTTATGAAACTATCAAACAAATAAGTTTAACCGATACTTATCGGTTAAAGGTGGTCGGAGGTGTTGGAGGGGTCGGAGGTTTATCTAAATTCACGTAACACACGTTTATAATTTAAAATATTTCTTAAAGCACTTAGGTTCTTGATAATATCAATTAATGATTTGCATTTTCATACACTTTATTTTTTAATTCTTTATTACGCTCTGTTAATCAAAGGACGTTTAAAACAAACAATAATCCTGTTTCATCATTCATTCGTCAATGCGAATGAGGTTTACGAATCTGTAACAACTGGTTGGTTAAAATATTCTTTGAAGACGTGTAACGGGATCATAACATTTTGTTTTTCTATAACAAATGGCCATCCCTGTTCTAGACTATTTTTTTTTTAAATACTTAACCCCTTCAATAACTAAAACATTCGGGCACACATCAAGTGTATCAGCTGACGTAAATATGAGCTATCTAAGTGCGTACCCACCTCCGGCTGCAGCGAGTGAAGATTACCTCCAGATTAGCAGTAAGACCATAATCCTGCGCCTGCCATCACCGGCTGAACTTGACCGAGACATGCATATGCTTACTTGTGCGTACGTATGAGACAATATATGACTGCACAAGCGAGTACTATGATAATATGTGTATACTAGCTTTCCGCCAGCGGCTTCGCCCGCGTATATGAATTCAAATTAAAAATGTCAGAGTTTCATACAAACTTTGCCACCCTATTTCATCCCCTTAGATATAGAATTTCGAAAAATCCTTTCTTATCGGATGCCTTTGTCATACAAAGAACACACCCTCCAAGTTTCAGGTCTCTACTATCGGCGGTTTAGGCTGTGCGTTGATCCGTCATGTGATCGGGAAACGATGCTGAAGGCAAATAATATTTGGTGGATATTTGGTTCATTTTTTTACAAACTTAATTATGCGATCGTTAAAAGACAACATAATTGCGACGTTCTGCGTACATTTTTGTTCCAAAGCAAGCAAACGGTAAATGTCTCCTGTGTACTCTATAAAATATCTACAATAATGAAGTCTAAACTGAAATGTCTTGTGCTTGTAATTATACCGGCGGCACCTATACCTACTATTCCACCTAATCACAGCAAACCCAGCTTGGCTGTAGAACGGGATATAGTCGGAAACATCCCCACTACCTACAAAAAAAAGATATAAATTATTCTATGTTTAATGGCTTATCGCTACAAAATAGAAATAGAGCTATATTTCCACCCACCGCACCACAAGATAGCGCATTATGCATGTGACTTGGAACACACCTACGTAATTATCAAACAAAAAACCTAAGTTAACATAATTACATAACAATAACACGTTTCACATGCTTCGGATTAATGCACTGTTATCTGGACAATAAATGAACAATAAATCTAAACTGTTATCAGTGCCACTGAGTTTGGTCGCTAATACCTTATGTCTTTAATTGTTGCATATTTGTGAATTTTTACATGTCATAGTGAGTAAATTCTGATGAGGAGGAGCTTGTGGCTAAGTAACAGCCGCACGGTTCGACCGATCATAGGTTAAGTTGCGTTTGGCGAGGTTGGTCCGTGGATAGGTGACCATCTATGTCATAGCGAGACTCTTCCGTGCCTCGGAAAGCACGTTAAGCTGTTGGTCCCGGTTTTCATTTGTAGATCTTTGACAGTCGTTACGGGTAGTCAGATGCCAGAAATTCTGACAACCAGTCTTACCAAGGGGTATCGTGTTACCCGGTAACTGGGTTGTGGAGGTCAGATAGGCAGTCGCTCCATGTAAAACAGTGGTACTCAGCTGCATCCAATTTAGACTGGAAGGCGACCCCAACATAGTTGGGAAAAGGCTAGACAGATGATGATGAGTGAGGAAATTCTGAGATCTTACAAGTTGAAAAAAAAAAGTTACAGCTTTTTCTTAATACCGTGTTGGCTGCAGGTTTGCTTACCCAATAAGCCCTCGTGTAAGAGTTTAACTCAAATCTGCCTGCCTCTGACATAGAATTGTAACGACGACTGCTATCAAGTTAGCCGGGGACAACGCTTTAACTTGCCCTGGACCACCAAGAAAAACCCAGAAAGCGATGTTGGGTCGACCCGGGAATCAAACCCAAGAACCTGATCACAGGAAGCTTTTGTGAATACGAGACCATCGAGGCCATGTTACAATACAGATAATATGGTACCAAAGTTACAAATTTGTAAAATATCATGGCTTTCCGTAATACACTATGAAGTTTAAAGTATAAAGATTCAAGAAGAGTGAAATATGTTGTTGCAAATCTTTACTATATTCTGACCCTTTTCGATTGGATAGCGAGGTGTAAATGCTAAAAAGTAAATATAATTAAACTATTAATAGCCTAAAAGCTCGCATAATTAAATGGGCCAATTATGACTTCGATTTCACCCGATGAAAACCTCTCTCACTCACCTGCCTAGCCTTTTTCCAACTATGTTGGGGTCGGATTTCAGTCTAAACCCGATGCAGAGTACCAGTGTTTTACATGGAGCGCCTGCCTATCTGACCTCCACAACCCAGATATCCGGTAACACGGTACCCCATGGTAAGACTGGTTGTCAGACTTTCTGGCTTCTGACTACCCGTAACGACTGTCAAAGATCTACAAATGACAACCGGGACCAACAGCTTAACGTGCTTTCCGAGGCACGGAGGAGTCTCGCTATGACAAAGATAGTCACCCATCTACGGTCCGCGACCGCGCCAACCACAGCTTAACCTTTGATCGGTCGAACCGTGCGGCTGTTACTTAGCCACGAGCTCCTCTATATATATAGTATGAAGTCTACAAAGAGTTTATCAAAAACAAGGTGTAAACCTTTATCATTTATAAGAGCGTTGCTATCAGTTTCCGTTATCTCCACCATACGACCTTAGGGTGCACCAAAATTGTATGTGAAAACAAGTCCCGAACCGTATTGGTGAAAACTAAGGGTCCCCGTATCTTTGCCAATATCTGTTTTGAAGATCAAATCGTAGCTTATAAGATTCCGTAAACTTTGCAAGTAAACGACTCTTCAATCGCTTCAGTTAAACATTATCTGCATTAAATAATAACAAGTTGTTTGTTAAATAATCTGTTTTAAAACATAAATGCTTTACAGAAAAATAATGTTTTAGTGTCATTATGGCTAGTCGATTTGTGAATGAATTTGCAGTGTTTTAGATGATTCAATTACATTCAAATTAATGGTCTCGTATGTGAGTAATGAAATGAAATCCGTTTCTAATGGCGTAACCTTAGCGTAAGATCTCTAGGTTTCGGTAGCGTAAGGAATTTATTACTTCATTAAAACCTAGGCCATGGTTAGGTTCTCTACATTGAATTTAGATACTTTGTTAAACTTCATTTCTAAAGCACAACGCAAAAGAAGCTTCTAATGGTATGAGCAAACTGACTTTAACTACGGAAGTATGAGAAAAGCTGAAAATAAATTTAAAACATTAAATCACCATTTTCAAAAAAAGAACTTTTCAAGTAGTTCAAATAAATATTATTTGGTAATAAATTAGTATTTAGTCACAATATCCACAGAACATGGATTATATTTTGTTGTTACAATGTTTCACAATTTTTAAAACATTAAAATTTATTGTGACCCTGCCTTTACCTATTAATAAACTACGAAATATAGTTCCTGTTACCACCTCAACACAAGACAACACACTTTATTATTCAAAGGAACACCTAAAATGCTAAACATTTGAAATTAAATGAAAATTATAAGTATAAATCGTCATATTTCGCGCCTCTTTACAAAGTAACACCGTCATGATGTACGCAAAACAATTTGTTTTCCCTCTTTTGTTTGACGATGCCGCGCCTACATTACCCTTAATTTATTCCCTTTGAATATTCAAACCATTAGCTCCTCAATACTCGTTTAATTTTCTAATATAGGAATAGGAACTCGCAAGATAATATTTTGCTAAAATCTCAACCGATTGTAGCGTCTCTAAGTATGGTGACCATGATATTTGAGACAAAATATTTCAATTTAATTAAAAATATCTAATTAGAGAGAGTTGTATAATTGAAATTAGTTTTGTTGTAATGAGCATCTTTAAACATTGGACTTATAAAACATTATCTGAGAACGAGATGCTGTAGCCCCATAGTTGATCTATTAAAATGATTCTCTGGAAAACCGAATACTTTTTTAAGTCAGGAAAACGTAGAAGTAAGTAAAAAATAAATAACAAAACACGCGTGAGGCAACGAAGCGATACACGCATTCTACTTACAAATCAGCTTGCTTTCAATTTAGACTTTTTCTTGGAATATCTTCGCTGTTCTCTTCATACTTTATGGTTAACCCAAAGTACGTAGCCCCAGAGATCCCTATTATTAATCATTTCGTTCCTTTAATGAATGTAAATTATGCAGATTCCGAGTCGGTATCACAATGGGAGCGATCTTTGGCGCGGCTCCTCAGATGAAGGCTTCCAGGACGTGCCTACGTGCTCTCATTCGCACGAAACGCCCTCTTTATTTTATTAAGTTAAACAACACAATGTATAAAGCTTTTTAATAATGTTTAAATATACAGATGTAAGGCGTTTGTGTATATTAATTTGTTACATAGTATTCAGTACTCTTTAAAATCATGTTCTAAAATATTTTTTTTTAAAGTTCCCTCTATAATTCGTTTCTAAATAACTCGTATATTTTCTTAGTTCTGTTCTATCAAAGAACTAATTCTTCGGTTTATAAAGAACAACTTCGCTCGCAAGTTCACTACTTTCGTTCCCTAATCGTTTGCTAATGAGTATATGCTTAAATATTATCAACGCGATCGTCACGTATATGGGTGTGGCCAAAATTTGGTGATATCGTGCGGAATAGGTACGTTGTTGTATTAACGCCAAATTGTAATGACGAAAATTATATTTTCGGTTTATATTTTCGAATATTACTACTAACATAGCCAACCCTTAATATATTTTAATAACTTAGGTATAGGTACCAAACTGAAAATTTTCAACAGCGTCTAATTAAGTAAAATGTTCAATCATTGATATTACTGAGTGATTGATGTGTTCGTCTGTCCAATGTCTTAAACTGCCGAATTATATGATTAAACTAAGATCCTAGACCTTATATCATGAGATCTTATATTCATATTCTAGGATTTGAATACCAACGTATTAAAATCCTAGAATATGAATATAAGGTTTTTCTTAAAATATTACTATGTGCTTGGATTCGATATTATTAGATATGTATCGAAACATTAACAAAAGAAGGACAATGTCGTCACCTTGGCGAGGCAAAAGGTTTTGTAACCATAATGAAGTTCAACTCATAACAATAGCTCTTTCACTAACACCATTGTAAAGAAAGCCATTATTAGGATATGATACATTGAAATATAGTCTCCAGATGTTGCGATATATACCTACATATAACTACATATAACATTACCAGCTTCATTCCTTCCATGTAACCGATTCTCTTTAAAAAAGTATTCCCCACCAGCGCACTCTCACTAGAACCTAAATTAATAAGTCCCGAGGCTGCCAGCCTCCGCTAACTTCGCAAATTGAGATCTTATCTTTTAATGCGGTCGCCGCCGGACAGTTGTTGATTTATTTACAGAATCGTCTCTCATTACCAATCGGATCTTTTCTAAGTAATCGGAAAATAAATCAATAGAAGTTGAAGCAAAGGTGGTCAAATAAATCACAGGAGATTTCCTCCCCTTATCATGTAGGCTGCAGGTTTTACTAACCTAATAAGCCCTAGAGTCAGTGAAAGAATTTCTGAAAACGATCCAGTAGTTTCAAGATAAATCATTTCACACAAACTTCATGAGTTAATCTATATATATAAAAGAAAGTCGTGTTAGTTACACCACTTATAACTCAAGATCGGCTGAACCGATTTGGCTGAAAATTGGAGGGGAGGCAGCTTGGAACCAGGAAAAGGACATAGGATAAAAAAAAAAGGTAGGAGTTGGGTAGGAGTTGGGTAGGAGTTGGGTAGGAGTTGGGTAGGAGTTGGGTAGGAGTTGGGTAGGAGTTGGGTAGGAGTTGGGTAGGAGTTGGGTAGGAGTTGGGTAGGAGTTGGGTAGGAGTTGGGTAGGAGTTGGGTAGGAGTTGGGTAGGAGTTGGGTAGGAGTTGGGTAGGAGTTGGGTAGGAGTTGGGTAGGAGTTGGGTAGGAGTTGGGTAGGAGTTGGGTAGGAGTTGGGTAGGAGTTGGGTAGGAGTTGGGTAGGAGTTGGGTAGGAGTTGGGTAGGAGTTGGGTAGGAGTTGCATATCACGTGAACGAAGTCGCGCGGGGCAGCTAGTAGTATATAATAATAAGTACCTATCTATAGATTATTTTTTTACACTTTAATGAATCAGACTTACAATGAATAGGAAGTACATTTGATAGGAAAAGAATTACAATAACGAGTGTAGAATGGGCGCTTTTATCGCACAAAGCGATCTCTTTATAGACAACCTTTGGATGGACTGCAATAAAAGTGAGACTTTGCGTGAAAGTATCTTAGGAAAAAAAACATCTCTTTTGACTGAATCATAATTTACTTGCGCTGAACTTTTATTTGCGCTTGATTTTGCTTTGTCTATCTCAGATGTTGCTTTTAATTCCTATTAATTTTTTGGACAAATTGAGCTCAATTTTTTTTTTGTAATTTCGAAACATAAATCCAATTTCCATTTAAATTAGTGTATGGAGATAATTATTAATCACAGAAACACAGAACACATCAACAATCACAGAACACATACTTTAACAAACAAAAAACCGGCCAAGTGCGTGTCGGGCCACGCGCAGTAGGGTTCCGTAGTATTTCTCAGTTAGTCGACTATAACTCTGTAACCGGTTAAGCCTACATAGCCGTGATAGTTTTCCTTGTAAGTTCATTACATGTGCTACGTCTGTGAATTTTTCACATTTCTAGGTACAGCCATTCAAAAGTTAGAGGGGGGGGTAACTCGTATCGAACAAAAATGTTCACCTAAAAGCTAGATATTTCACAAATGGCTCGCTTAACCGAAAAATGGTCTTCACACACCCATAATATTTTTGAAAGACCTATCTAACGATACCCCACACAAAGGGGTACGCGAGAAAAAAAATATGCATCCCTACTTTACATGTTTGGGAGCTACCCTAAAAAAAATATTTTTCAAAATTTTATTATACCACTTTCTCGGCGTGATCAATATACATATTCATACCAAATTTCAGCTTTCTAATAACAAGAACCACGGAGCTATGCCGCGGACAGACAGACAGACAGACAGACAGACGGACAGAGCGAAACTATAAGGGTTCTTTGTCGGACTACGGAACCCTAAAAATGGGACCAGACGATAACATTATCTGTACTGAAAACAAGTTGAACTTATGAACTTACTATCTAAGACGTGCTTTCCGCCATGGACAAGAGCCTAGATTCACTAAAGAACTAAACTCTCATCACATAAATCCGTGTAGCACTAACATTTACGACAGACAAACTTACCCCTTCACATCCCACAGCAGCCGAACTACAACAATTCCATTTACAACGTCTTTAAAACAATTAATTAGTTATTTAATTCGCAGACAGTGACTAAAGTTTAATTACCCGCAATATCAATAAAGCAAGGGGAGTTCCAGACTGTCTCTAATGGAAGACTTGGCGGGACTCAATCACATGGCTCGTAAGGCCTGAGCTAGTTCCCCGGATAGTTACTTCCACTACATATAATTACGATTGAATTTATGGCGTATATTGTTGTTCCGTATAGCTAATGTTTCAATTTGATGTTGTTACAGTGATGTTGCTTTGTTTTTGTGGTATTTTTAAAGTTCCCAAAAATCTTGTGTTGTGACAGAAGATAGGTGCAAGATGGAATTACTTTTTTGGATATAAGTATAAAAAAATTGTTTTGATTTAGCTTACCTGCTCATTTTTAGTGTGTGTACTAAAATGCCTATATAGTATTAAGATATGTTTTTAAGATATTTAGTTCTAAAACACCTGTAAACAATTCTTGTATTTTTACAATAGGTAAGAAATAATGAAATATTCGAATAAAGCTTGTTTTCTTATATTTATAACAAGTACTTACCTAAGATTGAGAGGTCCATTCCTATGTACTATTTATGCGAATCTAAACAACGTTTCACCAAATTCTATTTAGAAACAAAGTTGCACGTCATTATAGTAGGGAATCCATAAATAACTTAATCCTAACACGCCGCAGAAAATCAATCTATTCCCCAAATGTGACAAAATTAGCGTGTAATATTTCCTGTTCGAATTATAAATACCCTCATTTTCCCGCCAATGTCCGCTGGCAACACAAGGGGCGCAGCGCGAGGCGCGAGGCGATCTCTGGGCACGCGACGGCCACGTGGCGAGCACGCGCCGACCTCCAAGTAACCAATCCCTCTTCTGCTATTTATTCTACAACTATCCTCTCATTTAAGGCTCGTGTCATCAGTGATAGACGCAACGCTCCGTGTAAATTCAGTTTAGATTTCATCAAACACCCCTCGTCGCGACATTTACAAAGCAAATATCGTTCCCAGATTGCATTATTATTTAATTGTTTCGAGTGGCGCTCAAAGAGCAGTCTCGTTTGATCCATTATGCATCAAATATTGTTCAACTCTTGTTTCACATTTCTCTTCTAACTGAAATTGTATTTTCACGTAAGATTAAATTCAAACAATAATTTATCTCAGAAGTACCTACGATTCTGGTGTAATCTGATAATTATTAATTCAAGTTTATGAATTCCGTTATAATTAATACATATGAAAAATATCATTGCAAGCAAACTAAAATGTAAATACAATATTAACCATATAAAATGGTGCTAGCAGAGTATAAAGTGCATATTTACGTTGTTTCACAGTAATATCCGAAAACCGATTCTCATGATGAAAGAGCGCGAACCTGGTGCAAAGTAAAGCAACGGCCATACATCAGGCGGCTCCATTCTAATGGTAATTCGGGATATACGCGCGCCCGATATTGTTGGCCGGTCCCTTCTGCCGTAACAAATGTTTATTTTATACACAACGCCACTAACAATAGTGTGCAAATACCTAAACACCGTAAATGGTGGCGCGATGCGATTTAGATGATAATGCTCGCAGAAATAATAATGGGAGGCGTTGGTGATTGTGCGTTCTGTTTACTGTGCGGTGCGCCGAGCGGGCGCGTGCTTGTCTTTGATTCTCTTGTGTTGCCAATTTATTTTGTTTTTAGTTTTGAAATGATGGGAGTTTTTTTGAGATCATTAATGTACCGAACATTTTATTACACATACTATTTTATTATTGAGCGCGTAGTTCAGAAATTCATCTTAAGGTTAATGTTGTTATAAGTATAAAAATAAAATATAAAAGATTATATAATTTTAACCAAAAAATTATAATACTCACCTCATCCCTGATCCATTTTACAATGTCTTCTAATTTAATATTCCTACAATACAAAACAGGCCTAAGTCTTTAACAAAGTCTTTAAAAACGTGAATGTTGTAATATATGTAGGTTCAGGTAGGCGAGTACACGAGCCTCCTACATGTTTAATTTGATATTGTTTAAAGACGGTGCGCGGCTGACAGCCCTAACTCCCATGCATATTCATGTGGCGTGATTAATCATGGCGAACCTACCTCCCTTCACACACCTACAATACATAGGTACCTATATACTTTGTTTATTATACAAACACCCACTGCGATGTTCAAATTGTGAGTTATTGGCTAAAGCACGCCGAGTAAATTAGTTACGAGCGTTAGTGGTAATTTGTCCGCGAAATACTTACTCAATTTTATGTTCCTTTTTTTTCGTAATAAATTAAGATCGTTCATAGGGATTTAATTTCAATTTTTCAACTCTAATGATAAAACACGTGCCTCCATTATTTCGCGTGAAATGGTCATCGATCTATGTAGGTATTTTTTCGTAGCGGCAGCTACGTAGGATTCGCGTAGCATTAACTACGACAAGTTTTTACAAACCATTTGTCGGATGAAATATTCTTTTATTCTGCCATTAATTAAAACAAACTAAAATACTCCTAAATTGCATTTTAATCCCCTAGAATTAGATTCATCAATTATAATAATTGACTACAAAAAAACCGGATGATTAATACATTCCTCACCCAGAGATTTGTCGCGTGCCCTAAATTTTTTTGGTTACTGTAAAATAGTTAACAGCTTTAATAAAAAGTCTTTGATGAATTAAAAAAAGGTTTATTAGCATAGGGAAGCAATAAAGTGGAATGGTTGATCGTGCATCTGCCGGTGGGCGGACGTGCGCGCGATGCATGTCGGTTTTATGCTAATAATGACGCTTTAACCGCGATTAGCGAATGTTATTACAAGAGTCAATGACGCGACGTACACGGGTTATAAATTATAGATAGTCAGCAATAAACGCCGAACAGATAACTCGTAATGGCATTGCCGACATAGTGTAGTATTGTAGCTACTTTTTAGTATGAGTATGCACGGAAGCTATAAGCTGTAAGTACTTTCTGAACTGATATATTAAATATCTGGCTACATTATAGTACACTCGAAAGCGAAAGTAATCTATCTACTTTTTTTAAATTGCGGAGGTATTTCATGTATATAAAACTATCTAAACCTAATAAAATATTATATCTATAGACAACTAGGTAGGAATGTTGATGATAATGAGTTATACTTACATCAAACCAAAAACCTGTAATATGTGATCTTGTTAGGATTACCGACTTTAAGTTTACCTATGATATTTCTAAAGCCGTAATAAATACGATATAAACTGACTGCTTCATAAACTATGACGCAGAAAATACTACGAGAGTGAGCTGCCATGGATGACGAGGGTTCGATTCCCGCGCGGAGCAAATAAGTTGATCTTGGTGGATCTTCGTGGTTCGTGGCTGGTGGTTGTTATAGATTAGGTGTTTGTACATTTAATATACCTGGAATATTCACAAATGCACCCACGTCACAGTATTGTACTACCTACATCTAGTGTCGGGCAACTTTCAAAAAAACAATAACATATAAAATATTGCAACAGACCGGAAAAATGTTACAATCAAGATAGCAATCGACCAATTGTCCTTACGGCAAGTATACAAGATCAAACATGTTATCAGTAATGTAACACAAAACGGGGCCGACACGTGACGTCGACGAGGCGGCGACGTCGTCGTCAATCGTGCGGCAATCCGTCAGCGCGGGCGCGTCCCGCGGGACTGCGAGGCGAGGCCCGATTAGTGTCGCTCACTGACCCAGCTAATTTGTGACACCGCACATGCAGCTTTTTGCAACTGCCAATCAAACACCCACTCGCCTGATAAAACTTACGTTATCGACACCACTGTTTCAGTATTTTTAATGACACTTATGTATAAGTAATATAGGATCTATTATTGTCTTGTTTTTATTAAAATTTAAATTTAAATCGATTTAGGCAGGCAATTATTTGGACTACCTATCTGACTTCTCAATCTTATGTAGGTTCTGAAGAGAAGAGAGATCTTTTATACGACATAGGTATATCGTCGTTAGTGAGACCTTATATTCTTTTGGTAGACTTTTCTAAATTCATTTTCATTAGCATAGTAAAGAGTTTCATTTCAGTCGATCATAATTAAAATAAATATGCTATAATAATAAAAGTCCTATAACATCTACATAAAGTCAATAAGAGATCAATTTTATTTATCGTCGAATCTTTTAAACATCGCTCATCCAGACGGGATTACGCGCGATGCGATAAAAAAAACGTACCAAGCAATGTAGGCATCATTTTTCCACTACGCTGAATCAACACTCGAGCCATTCATCGGCGCTATGAAAATAATGGATCGTTTATCTTTTTGTTTTTCCATTCCCAAACCTTTCGGTTTACTCGGTGTGTGAGCGCGAATATGTCCGCTGACAGTATTCATTTATGCAACAACTAAAAGGATACGTACTCGCTGATATGTGAAATCACTATTTTGTTTGAGTGAGTTGAGCTTTTCAATTTTATTTTTGAGTATTCAGCTATATCATATATTGGATTGTTTGTTTGTAGATGTTTGAAATGAGTTTTTGTTTTCATGTTGTTTGTAAGGACATATTGGATAGGGATTTAATTATTTTGTACATTGATAGATTTGGGATCTATTGATACTTTCCAATGCCTAAGTTAAAAAGAAGTCGGTTAATAATTATGAAATAGTATACAGTAATCTATACTAATATAATAAAGCTGAAGAGTTTGTTTGTTTGTTTGTTTGAATGCGCTTATCTCAAGAACTACTGGTACGATTTGAACAATTCTTTCAGTAATAGATAGCCCATTTATTGAGGAAGGCTACAGGCTATATATCATCACGCTAAAACCAATAGGAGCGCACTATTCCACGCGGACGAAGTCGCGGGCAGTAGCTAGTAGGTAATATATAGTTTCAGTTGCTTAGCTGAACAATCAATCATCAACTGCACATGAAGTTTCACACATAGTCACACTTTCGGCTAGATAGTGAATAGGTCTAGTACCTATAAATAAAGGGCATCGCTATCTATAGCAACTTATAGCAAGGAGCACCCTTTTTTAAGCTTAATCAATTATACCTCATTAATTTGCTTTTCTAAAAAAAATATTTAAGTATTTTTTTTTACTGCCTTGTCCATTTAGCAGTCACAAGCTCAACTGCTGACCTCGAGGTCCTGGGTTCGACTCTCGAGTCGGGCTTTGTCGTGTTTGTCTTTGGCCCTTGCAGTATCTTTGGGTTTTCCATCCGGTATTTTCAGTAGTAGCCTGGAGCATGAATTTGTACCTAACCCGTTTGGCAATTGATATGGACTTGGGCCATACCTACGCCCGGCAAAATGTAGGTGTAACTAGCTGGGTAACTTCTATAAATCCACCTTCCGAAAAATCGAAATAAACCTTCAAGGAATGTACATTCCCGCATAAATCGCTAAGTTACTTAGAACCATTGCTTTGAACTTAGTTTTGACAGAAAAAACAATTGTAACTGGTAAGTATAATGAACCAATAAGCTATACTGCAAACAACGTGTTCATAAATGGCTCATGGCTGTCATAAAACCCGCTATGAAGAAGAGTTTATTAATAATTTTACATTTTTTTTTTATTTTTTTTTTATGGCAAACGAGTCTTTTCCAAACATAATTATTTTAAAGATTGTATTTAGCATTTAAAATAACAGATATCAAATTGTATTCAACTTTTATACTAGTAGCGCCATCTCTTGTGCAATAGCAAAACCTTACAAGAACAATGTTAAAATGCAGTTTTTAAGAAACTCACCACTAGATGGCACTGAAACGAATAATTTGTTTGTCATTTAACAAAAAAGGGCTAAGATCAGTGGGCCTAGCACGAATCACTTTCGAAAATGTATTCATATTGACAACGATTTTTAAATGATTTTTTTTTCATTTTACGAACTATTTATAAAAAATTATGACTTTAATCATATCTTTGGATGCTGAAAATTGTTATTTACACATTTTAAATTTAAATTTTGCTCTAGTATGGTTGTATTTATGATTCGAAAATCGCTTTCGATACGAATACTTTTTCGAAAGTGATTCGTGTTAGGCCCACAGTGTTCAAAACTATTCAAAAAACATCTTCGATGCCTTGTTAATAGTATGTATCTGCCTGTACCTACCAATTACGAATATTTTTATATCTTCTTACGCCGTGGAGCCCTATATTCTATCATATCGTTAAACCAGTAATGATAGTTTTTGATTGTTACGTATACGAAGACGGGGGGTTGAGACATAAATTACTTTTTGGTTCTGATAAAGGGTAAAAAGACGAATAATTCTGCGAAAAATAAAAACACACATGACAATTTTAAATAATTTATATTAATTCATCATACAAAACCCAACTACCAAACCATAGAAATATAAAACTAACAATAACAATCACTTAATTGAGATAATATAAATAATAAGTAACAGTACATTTATAAATGTAAACGTTGTTTACAAACGAATCACAGATGTAAAAAAGTCTAAGACAAACAACAATACCGTTCAACCTTTAATTCGTAATACATGAAAAAGATAAAAATATTTGTTTAGCCTTTTAGGCCATTGACACTATCTACATGATTTTTAAGCGCAATAATAAGAAATTAGTCTCATATTTCAATACATTAAAAAAACTGAATTATGCACAAGTTTATTTGATATTTCTCAAAGACATCAGTGATTTCTTTATTAAAAAATATAAAGCAGATCTATTACATGTCATGAAAATGAGCATTATTGTATTATATTTATTCTATTTTGTATGTTGCATCATTGTTTTAAAACTAGGGTAACTCATAACTCTCTGGGAATGTAGTTATCTAACAACAATGTATGTAAAATTAACTGGACCCACGTCAGTCTTATATCGTAAACAACGGAATGAAACTTACCTTCATAGTTCATGAATATTTCCCTACTAAAAATATTTAAACTAAAAAATAATACAATTTAACGAAGAAAAATACATTACATATTTGAATTATGATAATACAACCTTTTATAAAATTTTCTACCTAAGAGATGTTACATTGAACTGAAGCCTATCACATTGCATTGTAAAACATGCCTTTATTAATAATAGACATACATTTTAAGAAGCCCAAATCATCTCCAGCAAGTTTCATACGAAGTGGACAATTTATATATTAATACATTTTTCTGTTAATACAAGTTAAATTTTAACAAGGTCTAAAGCACCTTTAAAATAAGGCATACTGTTCTTCAAACAACCAGGTTTTTTTTAACACCAGAAGTTAAGATAAGGCAAAATCCGCATCTACTAAAATAATTCCCATTAGTCCTCATTTGTTGAGGAATTTCCTCATGAGGAATTTGTATTAGTTTAGAATATCCGCATGGTGTTGGCACAGCCGTGGTTCATGCGATACTGCACGTACATCATGCCGGAGTTGTGCCAGTAGTAGAGAGCGCCTAGCACCAGCACGTGCCACCACTGGTGGGAGTGGCCGATGTAGTCCACCTTGCCGGGGAACCAGCGTTCTGGCACCTGGAATATCGTTTTTTTTTGTAAAGGTATTTTTATTTAACTATTTATGTATCTACACACAGAAATAAGACAAATAGACAGAACAGGAAATAAACAAACAATTATGCCCTAAAAAGTGTTCGTAATTCAACAGGATGTTAAAAAGACAGTTTTTTTAATCTTTCTAAAAAAAACTTTGTATATAATATAGTACCTCAATATAACTTGTGATAAAGTGTAGAGGAAGTAGAAGAATAATTTAAGGTACATTATATGAAATTTGTTAATAATAAATTGCTTAATTTTAGGCGCTACCGAAAATAAATATAATTTATAACTTTCCTTGTCAAGTTGTTAGGGTTTTACTATAAAGTCACTGAACGCATTTTTTCCCACTTTATCATTCTGTGTACGACGATCATTTTGGTGCGAGGAAAACTGATTGCCTAATTATTAATTTGTTTTGTTAAAGAAAATTAATTTTCTCGAATTCCAATGCGTCATTATCATCATATCATGTTTAACCAAGAAAAGGCTTATCTAATTTTTTTTTCGATTTTGAGTTAAGTGCAATACAGTACAGTAGTTGAGTTAAGTATTTGCAATCAGGAAAAAATCTGATTACGAATATATTAACTCTATGAAAACTACTCGGGTCCCATCCACACTAATCTATCTAAATTATATATCATCATAAAGGGGCACAAATCACTCGACAAGCATCAGAATTTGCATGTTACTCCAGTATTTTAGTTTTAGCATACAATTACTACAACATTGACCTTTTAACCGTTTCCGACTATTAATTAGGTATTCATTATTTCTTAGGCTGTTTACCTAGTGGTACGGTTGAGCAACGCCGCTGGCTCTTCTAGGCACCTGTCAATGATGTAGTTGCATGTCATTGATGTAGTTTCTGTTGACCACTGCGGTCAATGCATACCGAGATACCAGGGCCCGGCAACGAAGCGAGTATTATTACATATTTTTATCTAAAGTGAACTATGTGACTAGACCCTTAAAGTCCTAATTTGGGAAACACTGTTTGAAATGCTTGGTTGCGCTTAAAACAACATACGATCGCTCGTTTATGTTAAGTAATATTAGAATTCTTGCGTTAATTTGTCTGTATGAGGTAGGATGATGGAGTGATCAGCTAGCTCCTCCTACCTTACTGATGCCGACCTTGAGCTTTTCTGTCTCACTCTTGTGGTCAGTCTTCTCTGTCTAGCCTATCTAAGCTTTACCTGATAGAAAGAGAAAGACTGACCACAAGAGTGAAACAAAAGTGCTCAAGGTCGGCATCAGTATGGGAGGTTATCACTCCACAAGGATGACAGTAAGCTTACCTTGAAGGCGTATATCACAAAAGCTGTCCCACTTATGACGTACATCCCTATGACTCTAGGGAAGAACATCTGAAACAACGCAGTAACACTTATCATTAGAAATGTATTAAATTATTACGCATATGAGTTTATACTTGATAAGATAAATATTATGCTATTTTTTACGCAGATTAGGAAATAAGGGCATTGGGGCATTCGAATTGTTTATAAGTAAGTACGAAAAAAATATAAATTTTAATGTATTAACAAAACTTAGTATTTTAAATACTTGCAAAAGATTATCTGTTCCGTTTTCAATTCTCAATTATTTATGGTGTATTTGCAGCAGTTTTCGTTAAAAGTTAATTAATGACAACAACACAACAGTGTTGCTGAACTTGGAGTCTTGGCTATGATTCTTAGGTTAGACAAATGTTATTAAGTTTTTTTTTTCTTCATCTATTCTGGAATTCTGTCCGAAACCGGTAATTGGTTGCGAGGTATTTCTCTGTCTAATCCGTCGGGTAAACAGGCGTGGACTAGCTGTTTCCCGCAGTTTCACCTGCATTCTGATCTATAGAACTACTCTACTACTACCCATATCCCTGTCCAGGTTTCAATCTATCTTTATACCAAATTTCTTTCAAAGCGGTTCAGATGTTTTATCGTGAAAGCTTGACAGAGCTACTTTCGGATTTAAGTAAGGAAATGATGTTATCATAACATATTTATGCATGAAGTGCACTTACATTTTGATAGTTTATTGATATACATTGCCTTGTTGAATAGTAGTAGTAACTATCAATAAGAAAAACGTCCGAACATATGCAGCAATGTGTATTAACCTCCTTTGGACCCGTTTTTTTTTTTACAATTGGAGGGCAGTTCTACATATCTAAACTAACATAATAAAGCTGAAGAGTTTGTTTGTCTATTTGTTTGAACGCGCTAAACTCGGGAACTACTGGTACGAGTTGAAAAATTCTTTCAGTGTTAGATAGCCCATTGATTGAGGAAGGCTATAGGCTATATATCATCACGCTAAAACCAATAGGAGCGCAGCACCACTATTCCACGCGGACAAAGTCGCGGGCAGAAACTAGTATATTAACAAAATGTCAATAAAGTCCTGCTACACACACAGCATCAAGCTGCCTACAGTCTGTACTGACCTGTACCATGGGGTTTTCGAAGCCTCCCATAGTGTATGTCCAGTGCAGCGTGGGCAGCACCCCGTACGCTGCCCAGCCGATGAACACGCACATCTTGACCGGGTACGGCACACCCAGCCGCGGGACCTGCAGCACCATCGCCACCACGAAGATCACCGTCACCGATGTCATGTAGAACTGCTTTAGTTCCTGGAATGTTAGAGGGAAAGGTCAGAAAAGGTTTATACATAAATGATAATATGACATTATAAAGAGGAAAGATTTGTATTTTTGTGTGTATGTTTGTAATGAGTAACTCAAAAACTATTGTGCCGATTTTAAAAATTCTTTCATCGTTAGAAAGCTACATCTTTACGAAGTGTCATAGGCTATATTTATCTCCAGAAATAATTAGGGATCCCTACTAAAACTTGAATAATGTAAGGTGTAAAAAAAAATGTCCACGCGAGCGAAGCCGCGGGCGGAAATACACAAATAATGACATGAAAATGTGAACATTTCCACTTCATTAAATTTTATTGTTCTTACTTCTTGAGGCCGAAACAGTGTAGGAACTGGTTTCATTAAACACTCAATATGTACTGAAAGAATCATTTATTGATAGCAATCCAAAACAATTAATACTTTTTAAGGTGAAATTTCAAAGTGGTCAAAAAAGGTATGGGATTAGAACCATGGTATCTACCTCCCATAGACTTTGTATGGCAATTCACAATCAATTCATATCATTGGTTTCGAGCAACTAAAATCGAAATTTACGGTTTATTTAAAATTAATTGGATTTTCAGGGCTTAATTAATTTAAATTAAGAGCTTTTTCTAGAGAAGTTATTTCTTGGAATAATTTGTTATCGGTGCCCCGTATTGTTTAAAATATATGCATGATAGACTAGACGCCATAGAAAACCTTTTATCCAAAGAGACATCAACTCCCATATGTATTATAAAAAAGTAAAATGTAATGCCCTTAAGTAAGGTATGATCACACGTGGACGAAGCAATCAATGTATAAGTAAGATAAAAATAAAATGTTCTGTAGTTATTTTCGAAACCACAAAATAAACAAATATATGTATCTATATGTTTAAAACACCAGATACCAGTTTTATTTATTCCTACGTAAACCAGCAAGCGTCAGCGAGTAATTTTCCCAGAAATAATATTAATGTACCGCTCGGTCACCCGCATATTTAATTAAATTAATTATATGGATTCAACGAAAACAAACAAGTTATTTTTCTGACCAAATTGCTTTACTTTAGTATCTAATGGCCCAAGAAAATTAATGTGTAAACTACGCTAGTTGCTCGGATAGAATTATTAACCGACTTAAAAAAAAGGAAGTTCTGTATTCGACCCGTATGTATGTATATATGTCCGCTATTTTCCCACTAAGTACTAATCGGATTTGTATGGGATTTTCTTTATATATCGCTCTCCTCAAAAGTAACGATTATGCAGAAGTAACTTTATTCTACGGATAGGTCGAAATGCATATTTTTCAAGGAAGGTTTTTTAGACGTTAATATTGATACTTGCAACTTTTCTACCATCAACAATTATTGAAAAAGCGCACGCACACCACATGGAAATATTATCTATACTTATAATAAATCTGTAGAGAGGTCAATTCTGTACATGAAATATATTTCCAAAATAACTATCAGGGGGTGATTAGGGATCGATACTGATGCCAAAAATGCAATCAGTAAAATTTTTGTCGGTCTGTCCGTCTGTCTGTCTGTCTGTCTGTCTGTATAAACTCTATAGAAACAAAAACTACTCAATGGATTTTAACGAAACTTGGTACAATTATTTGTCATACTCCTGAGATGGTTATAGTATACTTTTCATCACGCTACAATCAATAGGAGCAGAGCAGTGAAGGGAAATGTGGCATTTTGTTTAAACGCGCTAATCTCAGGAACCACTGGTCCGATTTAAATAATTCTTTCAGTGTTAGATAGTCCATTTATCGAGGAAGGCTATAAGCTATATATCATCACGCTAAGACTAATAGGAGCGGAGCACCACTGTTCCACGCGGACGAAGTCGCTGGCAGAAGCTAGTATCAAGAATAAAACTCCTTTTTGTGGACAGTTGTATATAATAACACCAAGATATAAAACAAAACCGTGCTCGTATAAAGTATGGCCACTTATCAGTGGATTTCATCTATCGGATTTATCAACACCAACTACACAAAAGAAATAAATACATGTAATTGCACAATTCCGTATTCTAATTCCGTATTTCCTACGGGTGGTCCACTCAATAACATCTATCATAATTAAAGTAATCAAACTTTAATATGTAAAATAACAATTTAAATTCGAGTAAACTGACTCGGATGGTACGAGAAGGTCATTGGCGCTTTGTTTTGCAACGCCGGTTACAAAAGACGGGACCCTATGTGCATACTTATAGGTCTCATTGAGTCGCATAGTGTGCACCGGGCCTACTGACCGAGCACTTGACCTTAAATAATTACGAAACAAATGGTTAAATTTTATCAAAACTAAATTATGATACATTTTATGTCAACGTTAATTTAAAACAGAAATTAATTTAATTTTAATGATTTCGCATTTTAATTTTTTCAACAGATATATTAAAAAAAAAACAACCTTTTTGGTGGCCCTACCTACACAGTTAGGTTACTAAACTAAAAATCAATCAGTGTACAAAAACTTATATCCAAACCTTAGATATTGGTTTTATAAAAGGCAAGCAGATTAGAATTTTGGTCCATAGAAATTAGTAAATTAAATAAGAAATAAGATTCTCTCAGGCGCCTCTTATGTATTGTTTGAATACCCCAGGGGATCCAGGACTTTAAAAGAGTACTAGTCTTTTTGCTTTACTTTGTTACCTTTTCATGGGGTGTGCTAAGTTCGATAACTTCCCTTTTTAAACGTAGCTTATAAAAACAGACGAGAGATATTTGATAACTGGTTTACCGATACCCTTCGTGGTCAGAATTTCAATATGAGGGATCAAAATCGGCATAAAAACTCTTTAGACGAATTCATCAAATAAGTGTTTTTGCATGAAAGTGTACAAAAGTTGTCAATGTGGAACATGAGTAAGCATATATCATAATCACCTCTGTGGTCACGATGTTTATGGCGCTAGGTATTTTAGAAATCATAATAATGCTACAGTAATTACAAATGCAATTATATTATCTACACTATGTAGGCTTAATATCGCGTGATTGCTATAAGTGCAAATATTATTTATTTATATACCCCATTTATTTAATACTATTTTTATGTATTCTTTCTAATATAAACTTTATCTACGACTTTCGACTTGGGAGTTGTATTTGATCAGACCTGAATAAGCTAAAAGCCCTATCTTACTAGTAATAGAGTGCATTTTAATTTTGATAGACACACTATTCTAGAACAGCGCTAGAAATTATCTAGTACAGATCGATATCACCTTTGTTCTAGACCAAAAAATTCATATTGACATCCACCATCGCTACTGGAAGGTGTGTGATAGATCTACTCACTACCTCTCTCAAATGAGGCTTGCCTGAGATCTACCAGTGGTGAAATTATAAGTTCATAAATTATGTAAGTATCTGTGTATAGCGTAGTATTGTATGACGTAGTAAGTTAAGTTCTTCAAACTCGTAAGTCACGTTTTCTTACAAAAAAGAAAATTATCACATAGCTGCTAGCGGAAATTGTACATGTATGGCTTTTGTACTATTTTGAGCAACCATTTACGCTTGACGTGTTTGATCTTAAACTTTTTTTGGTTAACTATCATTATTGTTTAATTAACTGTTAGCAAAAAGCAAAAAGAGCAAAAAGCAATTGTAAGTGCTCGGTAACAACTTTCATTTTGTGCTGTCTAGGTTTTAACAAGTCGTCCCGTGAAATGGAATGTACAAAAAAGGTAACACCAAATAAAGGTAATAAGGTATTAAGTATTAACACACTAAAGTTTGCATTTACAATACATTACAAAATAAAGGTTAAATTGAAATAAATCGCACGCAAAATTACACCGAACTTAGGTACTGCAAATGAGATGTTGTCTCAGTGAAAGTAAGCCAAGTTCAAATACGCATGGATTTTGTGATATTTTCGTATGAACCGCTCGAAGAAATATACTTTCTCTTTTTAAAGTCAAGTATCATTGATTAACGTCTAGACCTCAAGACACGTTACTACCACCACACAAGAAGATTTAGAAAGCAAATGAGATATCGTGAGATTAAATAAATTGTTCTTATCGAATAACTCTTCAATGATCATCCGGAACCATATATAGCGAATAGGAATTCTAATCGATTCAATTTTCGTCGTGAAGTAAATCGAATCGTGGTTACGCACTCCGCAGAAACGATAAGAAACTAGCATCTATTATTCTGTTTTTGTCATGCGAGAAATTGTACGTTTGTAGTCTGATAGTATAAGTAATTTTCAATCTTGAAATAAAGCTTGGCCAACGAGCCAACGCTCTCAAAAACATGTCGTTGCAATTCTTAAGCAATTGAGAGAAACTCTAAAAAACTTCTTAGTCGAGCTGTACATTGTTACTTTTACCAACCAATTCGAAAACTGTGGCTATCGTTCAAAAATTAAACTTAAACTTTCTCGAATATCAATAAATCATTGAATTCTCGCGTAGCCTACTTCCTTATCCAAGCCTCTGAAGAACATCGCACGCGAGCATGCGACGTCACCATCATCAACTTAACAGCATACAAGACGACATAAAAGCGAATGTACAAACTTACAGAATGACACCAGAACGCGTAATAAACTCCGGAAGTGTAGATGGCGAGTAAAGAGAGCGCGATACCAAACAGGTCGTACATCAGGAATGTGTTGTAATCGTGCTCGGAGCGGCAAGAGAACGTGTGGTATAGAGCTGACAGCGCCATGCATACCTAGAAAAGAAAAAAAAAGTTCTTTGAATTAAGAACATCAGGAATTCAGAACAGACAACTCTTATTACACTTTAGCAGGCTCCGTTTAGACGAAGATCATGCCTTTGGTTTAAAAATTGTTATCTTCCGGCTATTAGTTTCTAAGCTGCAGTTAACGCGGCAATCAGCCTCTATGCATAATCATATTATTTATGTTTTTATATGCATGGAAAATCGATTCACAATCACATGTTGCTATTATAAGATGAAATTAAAATCCATTTAAAAATGAGGTTTTCATAATTTACGATGACATATATCAATCCTTAGACATAGGTAAACTTTTTAGAGTAGTCAGCCACACCGTATCTACTAATCAATTCATTTCTACCAGTCGCTATCTGGTGTGTTATGATCACCGATTCTTGCCATAATTCTCGTCGTTCACATAGCGGTGACTATTTAGGACTGGGTGGGCTATGTGAAAGACGACAATCGGTATCTATGGTCCGCCTTCTTTCTTATGCTGTATTTATCCTCATTTATAAACAGTAAATAGATACACTAGAAGTTTAATTAGAGTATTCCAAGAATTTAGATTGCCACATATGGCTCCAAACCAATCTCCTAGTATTGGTTCAGAAAATGGTTGTGAGTTCCTCCTAAAATATGGTGTTTTTAGTCCGAAGTTTGTAGTCTAGTTTGTTTCTAGTCTAGCCCAAACTACGTATATTTATAGAATGTGTTGGGTCGATCGGTGAGAACAGAACTTCACTAATAAAACATAAACTTAACGTGCGGTTTGTCTTACTACTTACGACTTACTTAACCCATCGTATGCCAGGTAATTAAAGACAATAGAAATCAATTGTGTCTCGCGCGGATCCACGCTTCGGGCATACAAGAGGTTAATCAACCATTCAGGATACATTGAAAGAAAATATTTAATTGCAATAACTATCTTAGAATGATAATTTCCAAAACCAGTTTCACATAGATTAATTAGCAATTAATTGACCCATTATCGATACAATATTTTGTCAGTCTATATATTTACACTACCCACTAATCCTACTGAGACGGATATAAGATGCTGAAGAGTTCTTTGCGCTAATTCTTCTTCCTAGCAAAAACAAATTTGGGGGCTGTTTTTTATAATCTAAGCGCTGATTTTCAGTTCTCACCTTCAATGAGCGGTGATTTTGAGCCTCTTTTAATTATTTACTCTACGATTTTTGTGTCCACAATTTCTTAGTAAAGTATTTTTAACCGACTTCTAAAAAAAGGAGGAGGTTATAAATTCGGATGTTTGTTTTTTTTTATGTTTGTTCGCGCATAACTCCGTCGCTTGCCAACCGATTTGAAAAAAACCTTTTTTTTGTGTATTTATTTTAAAAGCATGGAATGTGCATTCATTTTTATGTTGAGTGCTCATGATATTGAAACAGCTAACTAGCAATTAATTAAATGTCTATTCGAAGCGAGTTTTTTTAGGAGAATAACATACTCCACAGGGATTGGTTATACAGTTTTTAATATTTTTTCAAGTCTGTCAAAAATATCATGAAAAGTTATATGATAGTTATAGACAAAAAAAGTATGATTTTGTGAAGATAAATAATTATTTATTTATATTAGGTACGTACCTACGTTACGTAGGTAGGTAACTAGGTATACGTCCTTCTACGCAGTTTTGGCGATAACCTTATCTCATATCTGATATGAATTAATTGTTCAAAAATCCTTCCAACGCATATGGATCTACAAAACGATAACGAAGAACGGATAGGAATCTGAAATTTTACGCGGAAGCAATAACCTATGTACCTGCCATTTTTTTAAATAAATACGCGAACTCAGGACCTTGTTACTGACAAAAGTAGTATATTTAGTTATTTATTTATGTTATGGTCTACAAACTAGTTTGAGAAACCGCAAGTTACCTGCTTATATAATAGAGACGTCAGAAGGTCGTCGGTACCATAGATCTATAATTAAACGCAATGAATACTTAGAAAGAAAATCGATGAAGCAACAATAGGCTTCGCTCAGTGTTATTAAATATGCACCTTTCTAAATGAAAATCAATGCTATGTGAAAACCACGACGGAAGCGTGCCGTATTTCACAGCTTTACACATTTACATAAACTATTGAAAATTACACATTTACATTACGCATTTACATAAATTATTAAATTAAATGGCTATAAAAAAACTGCAACTATTGTTTTATTTGTTCTCACTTCTATTATATCCAAACATGTTTTTGTTTTAAAACTATCACCGCAAATACTTCGCCTCCTCGCCCCACTACAAACATCGTACCACTATAAACAGCCTTGTTCGTCGTTACAACATCGGAGACCAACCACAGAGACAGAGCATACTGTTGCAGACAACATCTACACTTGGACACTCCATCATGAATGAATGTACCTACCTATAAAAATCTTGTGGCCAGCATTCACTTGTTCATATTGCTGTTGCCGACTCAAACAACAATTTGTTGCCATCACGGTTAACTTTCCATTGAATACTCGACATTTACATTTGTATCCATAACTTGCTTTCTTCAATTAGAATTTATTTGTTAGGTACTTGTTAATAATATGAAATAAAACCTAGAAAATAACACGTAGTAAACAGTGAAAGATAGTTCGCTAGCACAATAATGACCCGTTACAATGAATGACCTGACCTACTGCAATCTGTGAAAGATTTTAAAACGACTGCTTTCTTTCTACGGGTACCTATGCTTTCAAGCAACATAAAATTAGAATATTTAAATACATTATATGATATTAATTTAAAAAACCGGCCAAGTGCGTGTCGGGCCACGCGCAGTAGGGTTCCGTTATACGTTTTAGTTGGTCAACTATAACTCTGTAAACAGTTAAGCCTACTTAGCCGTGATAGCTTTCCTTATAAGTTCATTACATGTACGTCTGTGAATTTGTTTACATTTCTAGGAACAGCCATTTAAAAGTTAGAGGCGGTAAAAGTTACTGCGGGGATGCTCGTATCGACAACGCAAAAGCCTACTAATATGATACCTATCTAAGGATACCCGATACCCAACACGAAGGGATACGCGAGACTAAAAATCATTCCCACTTTACGTGTTTGGGAGCCTAAAAAAAATATTTGACATAATTTTATTTTACCACTTTATAGGCGTGATCAATATACATATCTATACTAAATTTCAGCTTTCTAGTACCAAGAACCTCTGAGCTATGCCGCGGACAGATAGACAGACAGACGGACTGGCGAAATTATAAGGGTTCCTGATCGACTACGGAACCCTAAAAAGGTTTGCAGATAAGAATTAAAATAAAAATGTACCTACGCCAGAATAGCGCGACGTAATTTGCATGATAAACCCATAAAAAACTACGTAAAAGTTGCATTTTTAGGGTTCCGTAGTCCGACAAGGAACCCTTATAGTTTCGCTCTGTCCGTCTGTCTGTCTGTCTGTCTGTCTGTCTGTCTGTCTGTCTGTCTGTCCGCGGCATAGCGCCGTGGTATTTGTTATTAGAAAGCTGAAATTTGGTATGAATATGTATATTGATCACGCCGAGAAAGTGGTAAAATAAAATTTTGAAAAATATTTTTTTTTAGGGTAGCTCCCAAATATGTAAAGTAGGGATGAATATTTTTTTTCTCGCGTACCCCTTCGTGTGGGGTATCGTTAGATAGGTCTTTCAAAAATATTATGGGTGTGTGAAGATCATTTTTCAGTTAAGCGAGCCATTTGCGAAATATCTAGATTTTAAGTGAAATTTCTTGTTCGATACAAGTTACCCCCCCCTCTAACTTTTGAATGGCTGTACCTAGAAATGTGAAAAAAATCACAGACGTGGTACATGTAATGAAATTACAAGGAAAACTATCACGGCTAAGTAGGCTTAACCGGTTACAGAGTTATAGGTGACTAACTAACTCCTACTACGGAACCCTACTGCACGTGGCCCGACACGCACTTGGCCGGTTTTTTCAATGAGAAGTCAGTGATAGGACATTCTAAAATATCGTTCCCTCGCATTATTCTGGACTGAACTGTAGTTTAATAATATAACAACAAGTACCCACCTACTCACGGCAAATCATTAATACACGAGATTCACATAACGAACATATCATCTGTATGTTATGTTGACAGTGAAAGTATTTCATAAGTAGCGAGATAACAGACAATCTCCCTCATTACGTGTAGCAGTTAACTTGGAAAGTTATTTATAAAGTTAAATTAATTTAAGATTTATTTTATGAAAGAGGTATATTAGAACATAAAATATGCATAATCAGAGATAACACATGGTTGTAAATTTTATAGCATTGTTCGCCCGCCTCTTGATTTTCTCTTTATGTCTGACTGCATACAAAATTATGCTGCATATTTTATGTGCAAAATTTACAAATTAAACAGAAAAAAAATCATGAATTAATGAAAAAATATAATGTGAGCAAGCCGACAAATCAATTAAGCTATTAACTAAAACTCTACGAATTTCAACAAAGCATCTCGTAGCAATACTGGTGCTTATTAACGCTCTTTTTATAATTTTGTACTTTCACTAGCGGGAGAAAAGCAGGTCGAACATCTCAGCCGCAAACTTTCAAGACGTCGACCAACGACCAATGGTGTAGAGCTCATTTCGTAATAGCCACGTCACGAGTACGACCGACATGAAAATATTATATTACGAAGCTCGCATGCTCATTTGTAAGTGCTAAAATCACACTAGACTGCCGGAGGGGGCAAAAACCTTGTTTTGTTAGTGTAAACAAGACTTATATGCTCTTTAAGTGACGTACAATACTCAAAACCGATGATTTGTATGTACACATAATATTTTTAAACAATTCATCATCATCAGCCTAGCCCAGCTATACTCTAAGTGTGTTCCGCGGAACCCTAGGGTTCCGTGATACCTCTGTCGGGGTTCCGTAAGAATTTAGAAAAAAAAATCAAAACACCTCTCTCTGGTCGCTCCGCGGCTGCGCGGACTCCGCGGCCGCGCGGAGACAAAACGCTATGAACGTTACTTATTTATTTATTTGTATTTGTAGAAACATGTGTTACAATAGCTGGTACAATATATCATAAGTTTGGTATCAACAATTTTATACTTGTACAACCCGTTCGCTCTAAGTTTGCCGTTCTGTGGAATGCGCGTACCCTCCCCCACGTGACAACAAAACTTATAATGTGTCATAGTTTTAAACCCCACTATCCTGACGTGTAACATTATAAATAAAGAAGAATGGAACGTTGGCTTAAAGGTGTTAAACGTGTTGCAACAACATCTTCTAATGACGCTGAATGTTCAAAAGCAGTGCGCGCGGAGAATATAGCAACCACCGATTCAGAAGATGATGCCACGACGTCAAGCTCGACGGTTTCAAAGACGAAAAGAAGGAAGTATGATGAATCTTATATCAGTTTCGGATTTGTTGATTCCAACGGCTCACCTCTCTGCATGCTCTGTAGTAAACTGCTTCCTAATAGTTCCATGGCACCTGCCAAATTGCGCCGACATTTAGAAACTGTACACCCCGAGTCTAAAGACAAGAATAAAGAATTTTTTGTTCGCAAAAAAGATCAGTTATTAGAAAGTCAAAAAAATATTATGCATGTAACACAAACTATCAACGAAAAGGCCACGGAGGCATCATATTTAGTTAGCTATCGCATTGCACAAGCAGGTGAAGCGCATACTATCGCTGAGAAATTAATAAAACCATGTGTATTAGACATAACAAAATGTATTCTCGATGAAAAATCTGCAAAGCATCTTTCTAATGTTCCGCTATCAAACGATACTGTTTCACGACGAATCCATGATCTGGCAAGCTACGTCAAACAAGAACTAGTTACACGTCTACAAAATACACGATTCGCCTTGCAAATGGACGAGTCGACTGATGTCGCTGGTTTGGCTATCCTGCTGGTTATTGTGAGATATCCATATAAAAGTTCTTTTGAAGAAGACATGCTTATGTGTTCATCGCTGCTTACAAACACTACCGGGGAAGAAATTTTTAATAAAATAAATATATTTTTTGAAGAAAATAATCTCAGTTGGAACAATTGCATTGACATTTGTACAGATGGGGCCAAGGCGATGACAGGTAAAACAGCAGGAGCAGTGTCACGAATTAAAAATAAAGCGCGTAATTGTAGTTCCAGTCATTGTATTCTGCATAGACAAGCACTTGCGATGAAGCAAATGCCGTCTAATCTAAAATTAGTTATGGATGAAGCGGTAAAAATAATTAATTTTATCAAATCACGACCACTACAATCCCGATTGTTCTCATTATTGTGTGAAGATTATGGCAGCAAACATAAAACACTGCTGCTCCATACAGAAGTGCGATGGCTGTCTCGGGGTAAAACTTTAACAAGGCTATTTGAACTTAGAGCCGAGTTACAAATGTTTCTTTCAGCAGATACTTCTTTTAATTTGAAGGACCGTTTGTATGATAAAACTTGGTTGTTCCGATTGTCTTTTATGGCGGATATCTTTCAAAAACTTAACGAATTGAATTTATCGTTGCAAGGTAAACAGACAACAGTGTTTCAGGCCTATAATAAAATAACTGCTTTTAAAAGAAAATTAGATTTTTGGATCATTTGCATTGGTAAGAAAGAAATAGAAAGCTTTACGTTACTCAGTGAGTTTGTTAGCGAAAACGACTCAGTAATGTTTGAAGATGATGTATTTGAATTGGTCCAATATCTCAGTACGATGCGCGCATCTTTTGAAAAGTATTTTCCCGAAGAACACAATACAAAAATTAAAGTGAATTCATGGATTCATAATCCTTTTTTACCCAACTTGGAAAAGCCTGAAAACATGTCAAACGAGATATATGAATCTCTTTTAGAAATGTCATCAGACACAAGTATGGAGTCACTGTTCAAAACGACGCCTCTCAATGATTTTTGGTGCAGAATCCAAGATGAATATGCAATGCTTGGCCAAATGGCTCTGGATATTCTGCTCCCGTTCCCAACTACATATTTGTGCGAAACAGGATTCTCTACCTACGCAGCCACGAAAACAAAATATCGCAATAGACTGGACGCCGAAGCTGATATGAGACTCCAACTTTCTTCCATCAAACCTGATATCAACCAATTGATGAAAAATAAAAAACAGTTTCATACCTCCCACTAGTTAGATTTTTTCTTTTTTAATGTTTTCTATTGTTGTCGTTGCCAAGTGGTGAAGTAAATAATAATTAGTAACTGTTAGATTGTACTTTTATTATGCTGATTAATAAAAAATACACTTATAAAAACAATTGTTTTATTGTAGGGTTCCATCAAGTATTTTGCTTCCCAAAAGGGTTCCGTCATTTAAAAAGTTTGAGAACCACTGGCCTAGCCTTTCCCAACGATGTTGGTGTCGACTCTAAACCAGATGCAGCTGAGTACCAGTGCTTTACATTTTTGTAAACAATTAATATAATGTACAAAATATATTTGTCGGTAATTTGTTTCTGTTGGCATACGTGTATTACTGGTATTACATAAATAATGGGCACGTAATAACATGTAAGATATCGTTGTTAATGAATATACGAATATAGGGTCAATGTAAAAGTAGTTTTGTAAGTAAGTATTAAAAAGGTTATGGTATTAAAATGGTTAGATAACTTTAAGACTTGTTCAGGCAACCACAGAAGCACATTATAATATGATTATATCCCAATAACAATATACAATTAACAGCACTTATCTCAACCAAATGACGTCATTAAAATTAATAAACTCACCAGAAAGCATGAGAACAATAAGCCGGCGACGATCTTGTCCGTGACTGTCGCGTGAATGTTTATGATGACCAGATCGTTGATGGTCAGGAACAATAGCAAGAAGAAGCCGAATATGTGCGTCCATATGTTCATTGTCTCATTCGTCCACCAGAATATGCTAAAACAAAATAAAACTCGATCATATTTGGAACAAGGAAACCTCAAACCGTAGAATTTGCATTGCATAATAGCATATTTTTGGCCAGTTAGGAGGTTAACCATTCATTATGTATGCGGCCAAATCATTGTTTATCGACTATAAGTCAATATAGTTTTGTCGTCCTACGTATAATTTACGATTTCAATACATACACAAATAGGTCAAAACGTAAGTATAGAGCATTAGTAGAATCTCATCACAAGTTACATGCAAGAAGATAATAACCGGTAACCACCACATTCGACCTTAAATGCGACCGGTTAGTGATGCAGTGGTTCAAACGTGAAACCGGTAAGAAAATAACTACGCTGAGTGTACTTCTACACTTTACGTAAGAGGTATGTCAAGAACATGAGACGTTAACGTAAAATGTAAATCTTTTAATCAGAAGGCGGAGGTCCGGTTTTAGTAGCCCAAACTGGTAAGGTCATGAGGCTTGTATGGCTATGGAGGGCCGTACAATAGTACAATAGTAGGCCATGGCTTTATTTCATGGATCTTCATAATATTGTCACAGTCTATTTCAAGGGGAATACCCCTTTTGTATTTGGGGAAGATCAGCTAAGAATGGCGCAAATTATGTAGTGTGTTCGCAGCTACAAAGATTGCTTATCGTTATAAAATAATTCGTTTATTTAGTTTCCTAAGCTAATAATAATAAACTAGGTGTTTTAAATTTCAATTAAATATAGTCAAGGTGGTTCCTAGTTCTATTTCCTCACCCTGTACCTTTAACACTGTTACTCAAGTCCTATTAATAGGTAACAAAGTAACAATTGCTTCTAACAATGTCTGCATTGCAGTGCAATACATGAAACTTCATTATACAGTTACACTCTGATTTCCACGGGTAAGTACTCGGATCCTATCTACATTAAACCCGTGTATCTACTGCAATATATCTGTTTGGGCAGATAACGGTGATTAAGAAAAGAGAAAGTTTAAGAAAAATCTGTATGTATAAGATACAGTTTTAATCATATAGCTAATAAGATGGTGGTGCACCTCCAAGTCTGGTGGAGTGACAATCTTTGAAAGGCTGTACTGTAGGGTGAAGTTCGATGCGTCAAGCTGAGGAGCGCGCGATGTGGTAAACATCGTCTTTGGGTACACATAAAAGGGGCTTGTGTGCAATATTAAATAAGCTAGTAAGAATACATAGGGTTAGGTTAGATGAGTATAATTTCAAGTAAAGTCGAATTTAGGACTCTCGACACTTATTTGAGGTTTGTAAAAATCTATAAAACAATCTTTAGGAAAATCTGTAACTTGAGCGATGTAAGAATACAAAACTTTAACATGAAAATATTATTACAAAAACAGTTGATACTGATTTATTTTCTAGTTTCCTTCTTCTGTTTACTTGGGTAATGTGTGTAATATAAATTCAATTCATTGCCTGTCCATTATAAGTATGAGCAGGTTCAGGGTAAGTTCAACTTAACAATTTATTAAGGTCACATCATTTGAATTTTTTGAACGCAATTATAATTCAAATTATGTAGTTTCCAGTACTACCTGAATAATGAATTACATTTACGGTGAACAACTACATATTTTGTTTGCTCTGCAAATCTACAGACAGCTTCTTGATACAACTTCTTTTTAAGAAAGAGACGTTTCTTCAAAGGCAAGTTCCACGAAGGTGCTAACAAAAAAGACTTTATATTTTTACGGAATGGTAGTTGACGACCAACGTCAGCGACCGTTTTCTAGGCCAATACGACTCATACAAGTTTTAAACTGCCCAGAACAAACGCACAAGAACGTCACGTGAAATTTTCCCGTTCATCGCCGTTACGGCCCGTCAGACTTCAGACTAAGCTTACATGTCAATGATATTTATAAAAACGCGATGTTTAAGTTACAACTTTATTTTGCTCTATTACTAAATAGATACTTATGACCAGGTTCTAATATTATTACGGGTCCTCTGCGTATCGGAGACCTCTTACGATCAGATGGACCATCTGATTGTTTGCTTCCTATAGTTGCGCCCCGCAACGTAATCCTCGTGTTACAATTACAATGGCTCATAGCGCGGAGTTAATTCAAAATTAATTAGTTCCTTTTCTAAAATACTCCTAAATTACTCTTTAAAGTGAGTTTGTCGCGTTGAGGGATTGTTCGAAAGAGTTACCGCTGTCCCGGAACGCTAAGGGCGAAGAAAGGAACATGAATGGGTTTTAGTCAGGTTAAACTTCCTGGGGCCATACCACCACGTGTTTTTGCAATCATTATTCAGGTGTCAGAGCGAGACACGGATTTTTTTGACAACGAAATATCCTTCTTTGGCACGTCATATAGGTACTATGCTATGGCTGAATGGATCAGTAAAGAGGTCTAGTCTAATACAACAGTTATGAAAAATATATCTCACTGTTTCTTAACAAGCTAGCATGGGTACTGAGCTAGCTTTATAATGATGCAACAATATATAACATGATACTCTATACGTTGTACACAGTTTCAACTTTCGTTGCAACTTCTCAGGTAATGATAATGACAGTATGGAGAAATTTAAAATGAGTACCAACGTTATTCCACCACATTTTGCTGACAGAATGATGTTTGAATGTAAGTATACTGCATCCCAAAATTACTTGATTTATCATAAAAATAATTTCTCGCAATAAAATATTAAAGAAATAAAATATTAGGGATAAACCTACTGCAATTTAGGATGGGAAGATCAAATGGTACTACAAAGTTAAACGCTAGAATGGCGAACTTAGGCCCAAGTTCACCGACAAGGTAACAGTCCGATCAACTGAAAACAGCTGTTTACCATAAATTAAAACTTCTAACATACGATGGATAACCTATCATTTGGGTTTTTTAGGGTTCCGTAGTCCGACAAGGAACCCTTATAGTTTCGCTCTGTCCGTCCGTCTGTCTGTCTGTCTGTCTGTCTGTCCGCGGCATAGCTCCGTGGTTTTTGTTATTAGAAAGCTGAAATTTGGTATGAATATGTATATTGATCACGCCGAGAAAGTGGTAAAATAAAATTTTGAAAAATATATTTTTTTAGGGTAGCTCCCAAACATGTAAAGTGGGGATGAATATTTTTTTTCTCGCGTACCCCTTCGTGTGGGATATCGTTAGATAGGTCTTTCAAAAATATTATGGGTGTGTGAAGACCATTTTTCAGTTAAGCGAGCCATTTGCGAAATATCTAGATTTTAAGTGAAATTTTTTGTTCGATACGAGTTACCCCCCCCTCTAACTTTTGAATGGCTGTACCTAGAAATGTGAAAAAAATCACAGACGTAGTACATGTAATGAAATTATAAGGAAAACTATCACGGCTAAGTAGGCTTAATCGGTTACAGAGCTATAGTCGACTAACTAACTCCTACTACGGAACCCTACTGCGCGTGGCCTGACACGCACTTGGCCGGTTTTATTCCTAAAACGGTCGATTACCAAGTCGTGGTTGAACAAGAAGTTGACAACACGAAAATTCCGGCTTCGTGGTTAAAAACGTTTTCGTTTAACGAGCCGATTATGAAACCAACTGTCGGTGAACTTGTTCCTTAGTAACATTTATGTGACGCCAAATTACGCAGCCAAGCCCGGCTAAGCAGTCGACAACCTTCGAGGATGACTATTTAATTTTGATTCAAAACATCTCCCGAAATTCTGAAGTAAACTATAATGGATTGCACCAAACTTAACATCATTTATACTTTTATGTATGCCACGCAACTTGATTAATATTTGCATGATTTGAAGCCTTTTTATGTCATCAAGACAAAGACATTGTAATGAACAAGTTAAGGTAGTCCGATAGGAAGAGTTATCCTGTTTTAAATATTATTAACATCATATTTTTGGTGCAACTGGCAGTATGATATTTAAAGTTAGCAGTCAATGACTGTTCTATTTTTTTTTTATAAAAATTACCATACCAACTAGTTTATTTAATAATCAGCAGGATGGTCAAACAACTTGGCCAAATCCTCCATAATACAGTCTTCATAATAATCTTTTGTGTACTTCCTACAAAGCAAAGTATTTTAAACTGTCCATACACTACTTAAAGTCTTAAATAAAATAAGTAGTTAAGAAGTTCATTTACCTTTCCCAACACAGTTTGGTTGGCAACAATTTTCTATAACCATCTCTTATATACTGATTATGTTTAATGTATTCCGGTGCCTGCTCATATTTAAGCAGCTGCCTGTAGTTTATGTACTCCTCCTCTTCTTTGGTTAAGTTATTGTTGTCTTCCAGTTTCTTCCCTCTTCGTAGCAGACCATTGCCTTGGCAAAAGCTCTCCGTTCTGCATTCATCTTCTACCTTAAACAAATAGGCTGCTTAAATATGTGAAAAATACTAAAATAATTTAATTTGTTTGATTATTTTTCTTTTTAATTTGAGAACAGCATTGAGGGCTGCATTATTGCATATATTTTATATAAAAACAAAATTATATAATGTAGCTGTTTGTTCTTCTATTTGAATAAAATTGAATTTTTTGCTGAATGTGACTATATCCAAGAAACAAAAAAATATATAAAAGTCAACTGTTTTGCTACTGTCAGCTACTGAAACTAAAGATATTGGCATAATAGATCTGTATATAGATTTCACAAGCAAAAAGATAGCAAAATCAATCTGGATTCCCCGTGGTTTATATGGTATAAGTGATTTTATAAAATACTATGTAACTTTTAGTTCTTCTGAACTAATGAAAAGAAAGGTACTTAATATTGTATTTTAATTTCCAGATGTACATGAATTCGGATTTTCCATAGCCTGAATTAAGATAGTAACAAGAATTGTCTCTCTAAAATTGGAATAAAAACTACTTGGTTACAGGTCATGAATTTGGTAAATTTTTGTGTTATAAAATATTATGTGCAAAAATTTGTGTTTTATATTTTTTTGCCCTATCTGTTTGGACTTAATTAGATGTCTGCAAGAGTATGCAGCCATAACTTGCACATATATTTTTTTTTTAAATTACTATTTTTTATAATATTTTTTCTTCAGAATCAAAAACACAGTAGCAGTTGACTTTAATGTAATATTCCAAGTTACAAATCAATTACTTTTCCAGTAAAACAAGGTATCATAACTTCATATGATTGAAGTTTAGAACTTTTGAAACACTTTTTTCTATTACATATTATCAGAAGAATTAGTTTTAA
Source organism: Pyrrhia umbra (assembly GCA_963891755.1). Lineage (NCBI taxonomy): Eukaryota > Metazoa > Arthropoda > Insecta > Lepidoptera > Noctuidae > Pyrrhia > Pyrrhia umbra. The sequence continues at coordinate 4,644,752 of OY982926.1, forward strand.
GGTAGAATAACTTTAAAACATTATCTACCTTCTAAAAAAAATCCAGAGAAGGAACAACAAAAAGTTTACCCAACTTTCTTATATTATACTAATCATAAAATAATAATGTACAAAAACTAAAGGCCTACACACCAAAATGTCCAAAGTCCTGGTTAGAGACAGAAATATAATTTGGTAACAAAAAGAACAGAGCTCATCTAATATTTTATTATCATTTATGAAATAAATAAGCTTACTTTTTCTATTGGCATAAACTGCACTGTTTCTGCTTGGCATTCGCTAAGTTTCTTTGTCATAGTAAGAGTCATTTTAGATTGTTGTTTTCAGAAAACACTTAAGTAAAAAAACTCTCAAACTACATTAAAAACAGACAACATATTAAAAATCAATAAAATTACAATAAATCGACATTGTATGATACATTGATTTGAACTGAGTAAACTTTTATTTAAAATTCACAGCAATAACGAAAATATTCATAAACACACGCACAAAAACTGATTAACACATCCACCTTCTCTTGCGATATTAAAATAACTACCTCTTTTTCAAATCGGTAAATGTCACGTCATACGCTCCGTCAGCCAACTGGAGCTGTCAGTGTCAAACCGATGGTTCCACAGATTATTATGAGTATGGGTGGTTCCAGCCTCGTTCCAGCACTGTCATTAAAATACCAGAAGTGCAACCCATTAACATGCACCGTCATGCACAAGCCCTGATTTTCAACTTCTCAATTCCCATGGTCCCATCAATATTAAATATTTTGTTTTCAATGTTATATAAATTAGTTCCAATGTGCATTTCTTTATAAAATAAATAAATAGTAATAATACTGACTTCAAAATCGTCAATCTCTCCAGTGTACTGCATAAAGCACAGCGGCGGTCGCAGCACTCGCAGCCTAATATTTTGGGGTATCATTAACAACCAAAACTGGCCTAAGTGTTGTTCGAAGCCGAAGGTTTTAAGCAAGCTCCAAAATTTAACGATTTATTTCGATTAAAGACCTACCAATACCAATGCAATAGTTACAATTAAAATTTTCATAAATTGATTATTTTTTGGAGGTTTGTCAATTACACGTATACGATTTTGGGGGGGGGTCATGTCCCCTGTGACCCCCTCGGACCGCCACTGAAAAAGCACCTGTGTAAGTAAAACCCTAAAGAAGTAAAGTGTAAAATAAGAAATAATCAGAGAGTGCTAGCCGACATGTGGTATGGTTAGTAACTTAACTTACAAAGTTGTTTATATAGTATTGTATAGCAGCTGGTTCTTCAAATCTTACAGAGAAATATGCGTTGCTGGGGAGTTTGTTACTCTACTTCTTCTTCCCAGCAAAACAAAATCACGTAGAAAGTAGTGAAGGGTGGGCATTTTTGGAGGCTGTCTTTTGTACACACGACTTAAAATAGCACTGATTTTTAGCCTATATTATACTATATTTTTAAAGGTACCCTAGTGTAGTACATTGTAATAAGGGCGCCCTTAATTTAGGGATCTGATTCAGTGTACCCTTTTACACAGGTTAGTAACATTGCAAAGAAAAGTGACTGTGCTTAATTTATATACAGTTTTGTTCTGCATTATATTTATAGGTAGGAATTTGGTTATTTATCGAAAAAAATAAATGGTCGGGGGATCCCCATCAATAAAGTTCTAAAATGAGGTTATACAACCGACCGTGCACAAAGAGAGAAAGTCACTTATTGGGGGCTTAATGGATATTCCTTACGTGACGATTTCTACCAGTTTCGTCAGATAAAATATATTAATTTCGAGAAATATTTTTTTGTTGTTGTTCTTTTGTATCAGGTAGGTACTTAGATTTAAAAAGATGAATGATAATGCTATTAGAGTATTGGTATACGCCTATACGGTTAGTAATGGGTTATCTAAACCTATACTTGAGGAAACATGTTCTTTACCTTTTATTTGTAACTATTACGATCCATTTAATTTATTAATAGTAGATATATCGCAATATAATCATTTTTAAACAAAACCTCTAAGTCACGTTTTAAAGAAAAAATACTAAAAGCATGTACGTCTCATGTTTAATTTATTTAACATTGGAAGTAAGAAAAAAATAAAGTTAATTTAATATTTTTCTTTATTATTGGTTGTAATTAACGTTTAACTATTTCCACCTATGAGAGTTTCATATTGCAAAAATGTGCTTCAAAATAGCTGGCGTGCCCACATCAGTAATGAATATCTACAAATAATCCAAAAATAGCGCCCCGGAGAATTCTTTACACTAAATGACGTCACATCCTTTGTCCACCAGTGTTACCATAGCACAATTCAGTTTTAGAAAATCAATAATCATTAAAACTTCAAAAAACAAAAACCTACAATTATTTTTTATCTCATAAATTGGTTGAATTATAAATCAAAATAATACTTTTACGGCTATAATTTGGAGTAAAATATACAGGTGTAAAATAATATAAGGGTAACATAACTAATTTAAAAAATCGTACAACCATAAACGGCACTTACACGTTAAAACACTACGCAATTCAGAACGGTCTTTGTAAATGGTCGATTTTCCTGTTTGCTGTTCTCCATTTGCTGAGAGTGTATAATTTTGTTACAATCCGTGCTCTGTTCTAGTTCTTATTTTTTCTTATTATAAGTTATTATTATTTTTTATTTAAGCGTTTAAAGTTTGATCCTCGACGATAGAAATTCATTATTACTACATAAAACGACTTAGGTGGTACTTTTGCGTTTAGACGGGAGCCATCTTGCAATCTCTAATCAAAGGTCCTTGGCTCACAGTTTCGTTGTCTAGTTGAAAGTCAGTTTATTCCATCATAAAATAATCAAATGGCGTTAAAACGAATTAATAGGGTACGTATTGGCATTTGTGTCCTATATTTTAATAATTTAATGCAGTATCAAATGAAGTGTTGTAAAAATGGTATCAGACTTCGTAGTGAATGTTTCGTCATTGTGAATACCTATTATCGAAATTTCTTCTGGATAATTCCGTGTGCGTGATGGATTTATTGAAATCATTAGGTGGATGGTCTATTTTGTATTGAGTGTATCTTCTACAAGATAACGGTGTTTTACTAGTTAATGTAGGTGACAATTTTGTGCACACGGCGTACATAAAATGTCGGAATTATGTGCCAATTTTGAGGTTTTCTTGTCATGAAACCCATCTGTGCCGTGAAAATGTGAAATATTTTGGTGAATAGCGATGATTAGTGAAAGAAAAAACATCCATCTCCAATCGATGTAGCCGTTTCGAACAATATGTCCAACCCCCATTTATTTTCCGACGTGATGATGTGACATGTTCTAGTCATGGTATTGTGTTCCCTATGTTGTTGTGTACACATATATTGTTTTACTGTTCAGGAATTACAAGATCTGGGCAGAGATCCACCAGCACAATGTTCCGCAGGTCCACACGGTGAAGATCGTAAGTACCTATTGATCTACAGCCTACTTATTTTTTGTGACTCATTGTGTTGGATAATAATAATACTGTGGAACAGTGTCATGGAAGCAGATCATTTGATTTGGTTTTGTGTAGATATCAAGTATTGATTTTTAGTGTCAAGGATCAAATAAAATTATTGTTTTCTTAATCTCAATGTATTTATGAATAATTTCATAATTATTATTCATTAATAATTCATTGTTATTACTACATGCTCATAAAGTCATCAAAATATAATAGTATTATCTTGGTAAACATGCTAATCTTTCAAAACACCAACTGAGTGTTTAGTAATATATTAGCAAGATTTTTGCTGAAGTATGCTTGAACCTATAGGTATATTTAATTTTATCCTAATAATATATAGTGTATAATGTACAGTATTATGTTACTATTCAAAGTTTTCTGACTCAGACATATTTTTATTCATTGTAGAATGACTCATTTCCATGTAGACAGTATATATGGTATCCTAGGTACTATGTACCCAGGATAATGAACCCTTTGTACCTCAATATTAAACTAGCAACCTACTTTTTCCTGTCTAAAATGTATTTAAAGTGTAAATAAAACAGGGCAAATAATAGATAACAACCACAGTTTTTCTTTGTGTTGGACATAGCTCTGTAACTGACATTCATGTCAATGACCTTGTTTGGGCAGCAATGATCTTGTTTAATTTTATTTTAACCTTCCTAATCTACTAGAAAATGTCTACAATCATGTTTTTATGATGATAACTATGTAATAAAATCTTATTTTTCTGTTTTCAGTTTTCCATTGGCAAGCCACAATTATGGGTCCAGTAAGTAATAATATTTTTTTTTAATATAATATATATTGAAATGCCGTACTAATTTGGAACATTAATTAATTATTTAAATTTTATCATTTCAGGTTGACAGTCCTTATCAAGGAGGAGTATTCTTTCTGACCATACATTTCCCAACAGACTACCCATTCAAACCACCAAAAGTTGCATTCACAACACGTATTTACCATCCCAACATAAACAGTAATGGTTCCATTTGTCTTGACATTCTGCGCTCACAGTGGTCTCCAGCACTCACCATATCCAAAGGTAATATTTTTACATATCCTTTTCTGTTATGATACTTGATCCCTAAAATATTTGTTGTTGGCCTCATTTTAGAAGATTGAAAATTGATTAATAATATTTTGACTTCCAGTGTTGCTTTCAATCTGCTCACTCCTATGCGATCCAAACCCAGATGACCCGTTGGTGCCAGAAATTGCTAGGATCTACAAAACGGACAGAGAAAAGTACAATGAACTAGCTCGTGAGTGGACGAGGAAATATGCCATGTGATGAGTCAATTGTGACGTCAGCAAAACATACACACACACATCGCCACAGCCCGGGCTCTAATCCCCTTCCCTTTCCCTTGTCCCCACTCCCTGATCCCCTGTTATCCCCATCAAACCTAAATTTACTGGAGATTGTAAAAATGTTCATGGTCATTCTAGGATCTGCCTAATTTCTGTCGTATCTGGTAATTTTAATGCGAATTTATTGCATCTAAGTAACACGGTTCCCCTGTGCAAATATAGTTTCTGTTTTTATCTAATAAGAAACATTTTCTATAAGAGCAAAATTATTTTTTGTTTTACATTGATGTGTCAGTAGATATCTTTACACTCCTTTAGTTGAAGTTTAAAGATTAGTTAAATTTACATCAATTGAATTTATGTAATTCCTAAACTATTTGTACTTTAACTAGATCTAAATTGCATTGTAAAACTGTACAATAGCCATATGTTAGGAAATGGAGCGTTCCTTGCTTACAACTTACTAATTGTCCGGTTCACTTAGGAATTTTGTCAATGAAATGTAAGTAAAGCTCATAAGTGTTAAGAACATTTTGGGTAATGTAAGTAAGTGGTATCACAAAATGAGCTCGTTGACGGAGTGAGTGTTAATTTTTTTTACTAGAAAAACAACTTTTTTTTTAAGTTAGTAAATGTAGCGTGCTACAGGCCAGACTGACGTTGATTGAAGTGGTCAGTTTTCTTTCATCCACAATATTTTATGACAATGGAAAACGCTCCAATAGTTACAACATTCAGTATAAATTACAGTGTATCTCATAAGATGATAAGTTACGATTAATCTAGATTTTTTTCAATATGGCGATTTATATTATAATTTTATCTAATATATATTGTGGTTGTAAGGATACCTGCGTTGTGATTTCCACGAATATCCTTTCCATTGAACCATCCTTGTTTCCTCTGAGTAATTGAACAAAACTTATAGAAGTGAACAGCGTCACGGCACGAGTGGCTAGCATGGGTGTGTTAACGTTACAGCTGCAGGCAAGAGGAAGCTTTGTTCACTTGATCTATCACTGGGAGATTCAAATTTAAAGCTTTTCAAATTGTAATCAACCAACAACTTGTATTTTAGCTTCACTAAATTGTAAGAAACAATAAATTATTGTGTATGTAAATAACACCTTGAGCTTTATTTAGGCAACTTCCTGGTAAACGTAAGCAGCTGTATATTTTCATTTCGAGTTTAATTAGCTGACATACATAGTTGGTTACTGGGTCACTGACTGAGAATCTGCCAAATAATCGTTAAGGAAATGATAAAATCTTGACTTCACAGTAGAATGCAATGACGTTTGCGTAAATGTCGCTTGCAACACATTAGTCTTGAAAGGTGATTAACATGTGCGTAACCTTAATAACTGTTTTAAGAAAAAATGTTCCAATGTTCATTGTGTAGTTCATTATGATCATGGTGCTGCATGTGGCTGACTAGCAATAAATTCCTAGTCTTAAAAACGCTACACACTCATCGCTCTAATTTCTAGTTACCTTGTTTGCCATTACTTATATAAATCATATTCACAAACATACACTCCTGAGTAAATACCGGTAAGCCTCACATGCTTATTCTTGAAGCAGATTGCGGATGCTCGACTGCAGTTCTGTCATTTAGTCGGTCTTCTTATACCAATATTGAAAGTAAAAAGAACCTCATTTATTTATTAAATTGTTTCTAATGTTATAGTGTCGAGTGCGTGAATATGACGATAATCTATGGGGTTCACTAAATCTTGAATAATTATAGATGTTGTGTATCTCTAAGAGATGTGTATTGTGGAAATCCAGCTGATGAGGGCATCTTACTTCGTATAGAGTCTACTAGCTTTATTTGCCGTGGTCCTGAGGGAACGGTTTCCAATAAACCAAAGCAAATTTGTTCTCAATCGGTTCGATCGTGAAAGTGTAACAGAGACGAAGTTACTTTTGCATTCAAATTGGTTTTGCCTGTGTTTTCGGGGAGATATAATTAATTGTATACGTAGGTATACTCCACTACTACTCTACTCCTGTGATTGGTTTCTTCCTGATTTTTTTTATCAATTGCTACAAAATCTTATTGTTTATATAGTCTTCGCGACTATTACATTAACTTATTTCCTTTTTTATGAAATCGGAATATTTACAATACTCTTTTTTTTGCGATCAACCTATTAATCTGTAATTAAATAACCAGTCATTAATGTGGATTACCTGAAGGATAAATAAAACATTGTGCTTATAGTAAAAGGTTTGTCCTTAGATCATATAATTACAAAATGTATTCAGAAAATAATGGAGGTACATAATTTACAAAGGCACATAATCATCAAAAACTTATCATTACACATAACACTACAGATTTATAATTCAGTCGTTTCCATATTTTTAGCGTTTTTCATTTGTTCTAATTGTTGGTAAAAGTCATATTTCGCCTGATTAGTTTGGGCCTCGGTCTCGTTCGATTCGATTGATGGGAAAGCTCCAGTGGTTATAAAATATGGTTTTTCATTTGATAAATCTTGGTCCACGGCGTTTTCGTCGAGTGAATCTCGTTCGGAACGACTCAGTTGGTCTTCTGACTTGTACCAGTCATTCTCGTAAGCGTGGAGCCATATTGGGTTGGATCCTTTTGTACTGTGTTTGTTTGTGTTGGGCACGCGGCCGCCAGAGCTGCGGATGGTCATATCAGACTCCCCCGGCGTCGGTGATGCTGCACAGAAAAAATAACTTAAACACCCAGATAACGTAAAAAAACTTTAATTACTATAAATAAATAATTTAACCTTTGGTTGTTATATTATGTTCAACTTAGTGCGGCGTTTTATAGATTCTTTTTTGGCCCAGCAGCAGTAAGTAATTTGTAAAAGATTGCCGGCAGATATGCAAAAGTGGACTGTCGGTAGAAAATTGAGATTTGCATTCGCCTGTCTTTCAGGACATACATGTCTTTCTTTTATGCATACCATCATACTATAACTTACAATACGCAGTTGCTGTAGCAGCCTTCAGTCTTCTCACATAATCAGCCCGCTGCGACAGGCACATCATGATCGTGAGCACCAGCAGTACAGACAGGAATAGCGTTGTCCAAACCAGCCAGAACACTGTCTGGTTTGACGACAGCGTCTCCGCTGTTAGTGGCTGGTATTCAGCCGGCTGTGTGTCCAGCACGTTGAACTCCTAGGAAATAAGTTTAGTAGGTATAATAGGGCAGTATTTCTTTAGCGAATGTCATATCTGTTTGTCTTGAAAAGTTAACCAAAATGCGGAATGACAAAAAATCGCTGATGATGTAGAAAACGCTACTGCTGTATCTAACGCAGACAGACAACTTTTTCGTTGGTAGATGTTTGGTCTAATATGTTTCATATTATATTCTAATGACGACGACATATTTATTATGAGGTCGTAATTAGAATTAATTTTAAGTGAGCATTGTTTTGTAATACATCTTTGAATTTATTGCCAGTTATTTATCCGAGAAAGAACGTGTATCATACCTTGAATAAATCATCTAACTGCTCAATATTCTTATCGACCAATTTCAGTACTTGTTCAACTTCTAGTACTGAATGATCCTGTCCATTCACAAGGTGTAAATACAAATCGGTCTTTGTATTATCCACTGAGCCGTCTTTATTTTCGTGGACTCTTAAATCGTCCACGTTTACGACCGAGTCCGTGACTCGAGCCAATCGTTCGCGGAATAAGTGTATCTTGTCACGTATTTCAGACGGATGAGATCGAAGGACAAAGCGCACACGTTGGTCTTCGCGAAGCAGATATATGAATACGTGAGCCTCGTCTTGTAGCCCGCCGGTGTCGTTTGCTAGTACCTGGAAGTATATTTATAGGTTAACGTAAGTATGTACCTGTCAAGTCGCCATGATGCCAAGGGTTTGGCTGGCAGAATACATTTAGGGGTAAAGGTCAATGACTCTTTGTTCTTATCATATCCAAATCAAATATAAGTTCTTAATAAGCTAGATTCGAGTTCGACTTTCGAGGCTGAAAAAAAGAACGTCTAGCTAGGCATTTGAAAATCACGCAGTATGAAACTAAGCTAGCCAGTTGTCATAAGTGGCTATATTTAATTCCAATATGAATATATTCATTGATAGTATTGCTTGTTATCAAAGGTAATACTGATGGCGTTGAGGAAGTTATTTTATCAATACGTAATCATGGCATCGATGACGCAAGATAAAAATATAAGGAAAAATATAACAGCTGTATAAGTGTAATTGGTTGCCGCATGTGAACTTCGTGCTATTTATTATTCGATGTTATTGATTTGCACCTACGCGGCAGTAAGAGATTTGTCACCATAACGCATGCGCGTCGTGCGTCGCCATTACGGACATGGTTTTGTTGTCAGGCGCTTAAGGCTAAAAGTACCTATTTAATTAATAAACAATGAAAAATATATTAAAATCTATTTTATTCATAAACTTTACCTTAAAATCGAAATACCCTTTCATCCCTTTTTGTGGATCGAAGTTTAGAGTAACCGCACCTGTTTCAACGTTGACCAGAAACGGCGAGACGGCTAAGTTTTCTAGGCCTTCAGTTAACGTTTCCTTTACGTCGCCAATTAAATAGTAACTTATTTTGGCATTTTCATCTTCATCTAGATCAATAGCCTAGAAAAAAATGTTACAGTAACAATGGAATCCATTCGTGGGTACGGAGGCACAAATATGTATCTAAATACGGAGTAGTACAAAATAGCTTTAAAGTTCGTGTGGAAGACTAAGATAGTTGAAACTTTGAAATAACAAACTTATTTTTCATGAATTTATTATGGTCGAATTTGACTACTGGGCGACCTGCTCAGTCGTCGAATCAACCATAATAAAATCGTAGTCGCGTTTTATTTTGTCAAGCTTCACTGATTTATTTTCAGTTGCGTGAACAACAATATCAAGAGAGGAAATCGATGAACATTATTGTAAAACCATAACAATACCTTAACATGCATAAACTCAATCCCAAAATCAGCTTCAGTAGTGATGCCTCCAGTAAATATCTTGTTGGTGAACTTAGGCGCATTGTCATTCACATCGTTGACGATAACGTGGACTATCAGTGTGCTGATCCGGTCTACTTCTTCGTCATACTTAGGTTTGGTCACACAGTCTTCAGAAGCTAGTATCGTGAGGGAGTATTCAGATCTCTCTTCGCGGTCTAACGGTTTTTGTGTTGATAGTCTGAAAATTACAGATATATTATAGTCCTTTCTATAGTATACTCGTACTTCGAAGTTTGCAAATAAAATGTATGAAAGTGTTTGTGAAGTGTATGAGCTTCGTGTGGAAGAAGAAGAAATTCTTGTTGCTTGTTGGGAATTGAATTAAAACTTTAACCTTTATTATAACCAACATCATTATCTATCTTCTACTATATAAATAAAAATGATTGTCTGTATGGTTGTGCTCTATGCGCTCCTTAACCATTGACTTGATTGTGATGAAACTTGAGTGGGTTATGTAGTGTACTCCCGCGAAGGTTCGTAGCCGAAGCTAGTCGAATATAAAAATAATACTACCTATGGGTGCTCCTCTGCAGCTCAAACACAGCGTCCGGATCACCATCCACTATGTAATAGCAGACAGGCAACACAGGCTCATCCCCGCGATCTATCTCATCCCTCTCAATAATACTGGGCAAGTACAGCCCATTGTTGGGCGCATTCTCCGTGAAATTAATATGGATATGTCGGTTGGGAAACCGAGGGCGGTAATTGTCCACGTTTTGGACGTATATTGTGAGGTCCAAGTCCGAGCTTAGAGGGGTTGGTAGGCCGAGATCGTAGGCTTCTATTCTGAGCTGTTGAAATAAGAAAGTATCTACAACGTGTAACATAATTAAGTACATTTTGAAAGTTCATAAAGCTAGTGAATCGATTATGGTATTTTTATATATAGGTACATCCCTAATGATTTTTTGTGCTTAAAATAAAAAAAAAAGCCTACTTATAAGTCGCCCGTCCCCTTGTGTGAACGGTTGAAACAAACGAAAATAACACATAGAACGAATGTAACATATTTTTTTATTGTGTGAACTAATTTCGTCATTGGATACAAAATATGCAGAGAAAATCGAGTCTTATTATAAGAACGTTAAGGGCTTTGAAAACTCTGTAAATTAATTGCTTTTATTATGATACATGTTGAAGGAAGAAACACATAGAAAGTTGTTAAAACTATTGATCCGGAAAACAATGTGTAATGTCAGGTTATCGGTACTAGATTGTATTTATTGACGTCACATGCTGACGTCATCAACTGCTATCAAGATCCATAAATAAGACGTAAAACTAGAAATAAATCACAGCCGAACAGTCAGTCAACTGGCGACCGAGTTTTGGCAAAAACAACACAATGATAGGTAGAATAATGATGATTAATTATATTTTGAATTTATTTATAAATTTTTAGTAAGTATATTTTCTTTAAATACTTCATGCGGCGACGGCCGATAACTACAAAATTTACGATTTATAACATTAATTGTATGTGTTTAAATGTTTGCGCCAAACAATAAAATATAACTTGAACTTTTTTTATCGATATAGAGCAGTCTTTTTCTGTCTTCAAAAAAATATTCAACAAAATTTACCCATTTACAGTCCTGAAATTAATAAATAACTTAATAAATACCTATAAAAAAAAACTTTGTTATAAGTATTTTTGGAACTTTATTTAGAGGTCGATTTTTTTAATGAAACTAAGGTAAATCGCACGACAAAAACCAGTCAGTCGACCACTAAGCCTGTAAAATATTAAGGTATGTCCAAACATTGAGCGGCAAGAGCGCGGCAGCAACACGCGGCATGGCCAGGAAACAATTCTGCCCCGCTCTAGTTAGGACAATCCGAGGAATGTTTGCGCGGCAATATGCGAGACACTACTGAGCAATGTTTGCGCACGGCATGAAGCTCGCGGCAGCCGCGCACACTTGCCGCTTGATCTTTGGACGCACCTTTATAAAGGCAACCGGCAATAACACAATTCTTCCTGTACCTGGTACGTAGTCTGCTTGTCCCGGTCGAGCGGCTGCGTGACCCTCAAGGCTCCGCTGGTGGCGTGCACGGCGAAGGCTCGCCAGGCGCCGGCCGCGTCGCGCCTCACGCGGTACCGCACCGCGCCGTTCGGACCGATGTCCGCGTCGATAGCGCGGACTTCTACTACTGTACTGCCTATTGTGGCGTTCTATGATGGATTGTTCATTGTTTTAGTAGAAAATAAAAAAATAGACATGTATGGTGTTTATTAAAATCCGGGGCTGCGGGACGTTCGGAAGAGATACCGCGCCCCCGGAATATAAGGGGCTGAGGAAGGAATTTGGATGGGTTTTAGTCAGTAAGAGTTTGACACCCCCTTCCGCCCCACCCACGGCGGAAAGGGTCATTTGATGATTTCCCATCCGAAAAAAAAAGGTGTATATTAAAATAGTGATCATTATGAGGGTATTTAGTTTGAACGGCCCAAAGCGAATGAATCTCGGGCCATTCGACCGTAAACAAAAATCAACTACTTTCCAAATAACGAAAGGAAAATTTGTAAACAAATTCAATAAAAATATATATATATATAAGATATAGAAAAAATATATAATTGTAACTCTTCTAAGCAGCCTGAGAAATAAAATAAAATTATTATAAAATGAAATATAAAATGATTTCTTCAGCGACTATTACCTGTATTCCTGTAATTGTGCGGAAAATAGGAAGCCAAGGCTCAGACAGTTCCAGTTTTTCAAAGTCACAATAGTTTGTAAAACTGGATTTGTTTAACTGTAGTCTGTATTGCGGACAGTGAAGGTACACCTGTTACCATAGTTTGCTATGCACAATACCTGTTTAAGCAATTGCACTATACCTATTTAAATCTGTTTCCTTCGTACATTATTCGTCTATCATAATTCAAGCTAATGTATGGTATGCAATGTATGGTATATTGGTATGTTATGCGGAGGAATGAAGAACATGTTGTGAGGAAAGTTCTGAGCATGAATGTGGATGGCCATAGAGATAGAGGAAGACCAAAAAAACGATGGACGGATTGTGTGAATGATGATATGGCTAGAAAGGATGTTACTAGTGAGATGACGGCAGATAGAGAAGTATGGAAGAAGAAAACATGCTGCGCCGGCCAAATAAATTGGGATAAGGGCAGGCGGATGATATAATTCAAGCTAACACAACCTTACCTCAGGTACTTTGATGGTGACATTCTGAGGTGGATGCACAAACACAGGCGCGTGATCGTTGTAATCCGTCACACACAGTTTCAACTCTCCTCGCACGACGTTGGGCGGTATGCCCAAGTCTCTAGCTTCGACCACTAGCGTGTAATTACCGAAGCGATCTTTGAGCGATTGGCGAGCGAACAATCGACCCGTGTTCGCATCGCCGCCGACTTGTTCGAAACGAAACAATTCTGTAGGAGAACGCATTATTTAGTAAAGGATGATTTGCATAAATCTAAACTTTTTCTGCTATATTATATTATATATATTATATTTCATAATCATTATAATCAGCCTATTTATTATCCCACTATTGGGTTAAGGCGTTTTCTTATACAGGGAACAACCAAACCAAATCTAACCAAGGTAACTCAAGGGGATTCGCGATTTCAAACTTTTAAGTCCAGGTTTTTTTACGAAGTTTTCCTTCACCGTACAGAAAATAATGAAAATTCGTACTACCGGCTTTCGAACCCGCACACGAGGTGCCTTAACCACTAAGCCACCGCGAATCTGATAATTATTAATTCAGATAATAACATACCATGTCCCTTCCCGCCGACTAAATGGAACTGCACCCTTCCGTTTGGTGCCGAGTTATCGTCCGCATCGGTCGCCGACACCGACACGATCGGCTCCCGATAGTTGTGGAACTCAGTTATAGTGGTGCATTCGGACGGAACGTGCAGGACAGGCGGATTGTCATTCACGTCTTCTACGTACACGCTGAGGAATATAACAGTATTTAAAAGTGGAATATTACAGTATTTAATAGTGGGATATTACAGTATTTAAGGGAGAGATATTACAGTATTTAATAGTGGGATATTACAGTATTTAAAAGAGGGATATTACAGTATTTAAAAGTGGGATATTACATATTGAAAAATGGGATATTACAGTACTTAAAAGTGGGATATTCTAGTATTTAAAAGTAGGATATTACAAAAAAAAAAATAGATGGACTCACACAATTTGCTTAAACGCATTCCTGCTCTCCCCGCTAAGGTATCCGAACTGGTAGTTATCCCACGCTTCTATGACGAGATTGTATGTAGGCTGTGTCTCCCGGTCCAGCCAATCGGAGACAGTAAGCGCGCCAGTTTCCGCGTTTATTAAGAACTTTCCCTGAGAATTAAATTTACGACTACAATTTTGTTATTTGGGATTTTAGTCTCGATCTAAATTATGTTTTAGTTTATTATATCATATTTTTTAATTTTCAAAATTCGTACACAATTGAGTGTGAAGTCAATATAGAAACTCCCCCCTTTTTATTAAGTCTGTAAAAAGCTAAGAAAAAAATCTTGAGATCTGAATTTAAGTTAAGTCTAGTGAGTGGTAGCCTAAACTGTAAATAAAAAAGTCGGACAGATTTGTAACGCGGTGTCCTGCGTGAGCGACGAACGCGACGCGACGCGACGCTGCGAACGCGACGAACGCGATCAACTCAACGGCTACCCTACTTGCGGCCTATGTGACAGTCGCGTTAGTCACATTACGTCGCGAAGTGTCGCGTCGCGTCGCGTCGCGTTCGTCGCTCACGCAGGACACCGCGTAAACGAACTTATATGGTAAAAACTTCAATTTCTCACCTGTGTAGACATTCGGTCGAGTAAATAAGTGATCTTCCCGAACTCCCCCGAGTCGGCGTCTCGCGCCAATATATTCGCTACAGTAGTCCCTGGTTCTACATCCTCTAGAACTCGGTACTCGAATGCCGAAGACTCGAATACTGGGTTGTTGTCGTTTTCGTCTAACACCTAAAATTTGAATCTTGGTAAATGGAATTCTGTGAATTTTTGATGGTCTAGTAATAAGACCTAAACTAAATCACTGTTACTGCACGAAAACAATGTCCGAAAGAGTTACCGCGTCTCCGGAACATAAAGGGCTGAGGAAGGAACAAGGGGTTTAAGTCAGTAAGAGTAAGTCTGACACTCCCTTCCGCCCAAACATGGCGGGAGGGGACATTTGATGATTTCCCATCCGAAAAAAGGATGTTTTATTGAAGAAAAAAGTGTATTTTCAAGGCAAATAATTTATTTGAGGATGTAACGTTGTTTCGTCTTTGACTAATCACCACTCAGTTATCAAAGTCTAAACAGAGTCCACAATTACGCTTTTGAAGTCTTCATAGTTACTTACATGCAACTTTTAAATTTTTTGCTTCATCATAAATGTTGTTTTCCTTATAAAATTACTTAATAAAATATTTTACAGAAATTTATTTATTTATTAACACCAGTTATGAAATGTGATAGACGTGACGATTCACCAGTATATTAAACCTAAAATTAGGTGTTAATTTATACATTTAACATTTACCTTATAAATTGAAACCTAATGTTAGGTATATTAGGTGTTGCCTGCGACTTTGTCCACAGAATTCGATATCGTACCTATATACGCAATCCTATTTTACCCCATTGAGCATGTGAATAATTATTTTTAAACAACTATATTTTTTCCCGACTACTGATTTCAACAAAACAAATGTGTATGTTGCTGCAGCCAAGTTGTTCCGTAGTTTCACAAACAAATATGTATTGAATTGTTATACAAGGGGCTAAAATTATCCATTGTACATATAGGAGGTAGTTTTACTACCGAACTCTACAGAGGAAGTATACAGAAACTGCTTTGAGCGCCTTGTGTTACACTCTACTTTTCACTACGATTTCGATTAGTTTTTCGTTGTTGTAGTCTGGTTGGTAACAGACAAATATTAAAATAAAAATTGCTTTTTCCCCTAGAGGAAAATATCCCATTTTACCCCCGCTCTGGTACGCTACAGTGGCGAAGTTTTTAAGCAAGAGGAGTGTTGGTACCAAAAATATGTTTGAAAATATTTATATCTGAGTTCTGCGTCTCTTATTTTATGGCTCATCTCTATTTAATTTTGGTAATTAAATAAATATAATTTAATGTACAGACACGTGAATTCATGAATAGATTTACCTGAATAAACAAGTCCACAACAGAGTATCTCGGCGGTACCCCGCTATCTACAGCTTTAACAGTGAGATTGATCCACGGGTACAGTTCGTGATCTATCTTACTGGCTACTACAACTTCGCCAGTTTTGCTGTCCATGTGAACTAGGCTTAGAAGCTCTTCGCGTCCTGTTGGTAAAAATATAATAAGGATGACCACATATACATATGGATATATACCATGTATTTTAACGTATGGACTCCTGATGTCATCTTCGACAAACACCCAAATTGGGTTATATTATAAAATACAGAACAGGTGTTCTCACCATTTTTAGTTCAAATAGGTATGGTATTTTTACGGAAATTACTAATTCCAAAGTATCAGCACCAAAGCAGGCTCACTAATAATAAAAAAGGGCATAAATGGAAAAAAAGGTTGAAATAGCAAGTGGAATCTTAATCCTTTCTTTTAGAATTGAAAATTGAATGACTAATATTGGAACTGCTTGAATCCAGCGGGACCTATGCCCGGTTTCAAAGGTACTTTTGTTGATGGCTTATCTATACAATAAAGGTGGTATCCATGCACTTTTCGGTGATAATTAATTGCTAAACCACCGACAGAGTACCTCAGAAATCGGGATTTACTCGGTTAAATTAATTATTGTTACTAAAAGTAACAAAATAGCCGAACAACTTACCTTCAATAAAATAACTCATAGTCTTATTCTTGTCAGCGTCATCAGCTATAACCGTCGCTATATTCACGCCGGTCTTCGAGTTTTCAGTGATAGAAGTCTTGTACAACGGCTTTCTAAACACTGGGTTGTTATCATTCTCATCGTCCACTACGACCGTGAGGGTAGCTGAAGCCGTCTGGGGAGGACTGCCGTCGATAGCTGCCATGTCTTCAACTGTTATCACCAGTTTCACTATCTCGAGTTTTTCGCGGTCCAACAATCTGGTTGAAAAGACATGGAATTAGAAAATTATATTGATTTAAGTTAATGCTGCTTTAGTATTAAAGTTTTTAGGATTCTGTACTATAAAAGATTGGTAAAGGGATCAGACATCAGAGATCAATGGGACAGGTTCTATAAAAAAGTGAGACATTATAGGACAATTATTTTTCGTTCTGCTTTTAGCAGAGCTTTTAGTTAATGGGACCAAATACGCAGTTATTTGGTCTCAATTTATCTCTAATTGTCAAAAAGTTGTTGTATTAATTGTTTGCTGTTTACATACAATAAAAGATGCTGTTTATTCTCCAAATATGTAGCAATATCATACTTTGAAAGAAGAAGGTGGAATAGGGCAGAAGACAGTCCACGTGTTTAACTGATAAAAAATTATAACACTACCAAAACTTTGTAATAAACCACAAGATAATTAGTACCTGACAACCTTCAAAGTCCCGTCCACCGCGTTCAAGTCCCACAGCGATAGGTAATCATACTCCGTCAAAGATATGGGAATACCGTCTTCGTTTCTGGCAACACTGCCAGTCTTGTCTATGGCGTATCGCAACACTGGCTGGTCGTCTGGATCGTGGGCAGCCGCCTGGTATATTTGGGTCCCTACCTATGGAAATATAATGCTGTGAATGATTTTCACCTAGCAAGACAATTGAGTGGGCAGTTAGCCTAATATTTAGTACCATCGCATTTTTTGCTTGTAGCCATTTCATATAATACGGTCCATCTACTGTGTACCCAACCACTTTAAATCAATAAATATCCAAGACATTGATGTTTGACTGATGCTTACAACTTTACGAAACTTGTAATGAATTAGATGAAACAAGAAAGACATCAGAGACTAGTTCCATTTAGATGTTAAGTTGACCTGCTGACTCTGCAAATATTCATGGCTGGCCAGAAACCAATCAAAATTGTCTGGTTTGAAAAGTAGGCTTCTGCAGGGAGACTAAGAGTTAAAGGAAGGCTTTTGTCTCGTTTTATTTTGCTTGTAATCACCTGAGTGTTCTCTCTAACGGTGATGGTCCCAGGTTCGACGAGCATCGGCGGCTTGTTGTTAACGTCCACTATAGTGATGTTCACTAGAACTGCCGCGCTGAGCTGCTGGTCGCCAATACCGCCATCTAACGCCACCTAAGTGTATTAAATAGTAGTTAGTGATTGTGGATGATCAATCACTAACTTTTAAGGGATGTCCTCCGAACAATAATGGCCATAATTAATAGGCTTAATGTTATTCTACTAATATTATAAATAAGTATAAAACTCGATGTTTGAGAGTTGTGGATTTGGATGTTTGATAAATTAATTGTATTCAACAGCTGAATATATTTGGATGACATTTGGCACACGTAACCTATACATAACCTGGACTATTGTATAGGATATTCTTTGTCCCGGAAATATGGCGGTTCGAAATTTGCCGGGTCAGCTACTAGTGCATAGTTACTTACCACAGTGAGAGTATATCTGTTGTTCTTAGGCGTTGTCTTATCAGGGTCCAGACTAGAGCCATTGGCAACGGACACTACTCCCGTGCGGGAGTCGATAACGAACTTGTCGCTGGCTCCGCGTTGTATGCGGTACACCACGCGGTTGTTAGGGGATGAGCCATCCGCATCACGTGCCTTTACCTAAAAGAGAAAAAATATATAACACAGTATATTTAATAGCAGCTCAACAAACGGGACTGATTTACACTTAAAAACAGAAGAATATAAACTATCATTGTTGCTCATGGTTAAAAATACACATCATTTTGCGTAGTTGTAATGCTGGTACTACACTTGGCTTATTTGTCCAAATATTTAGGCCTTTTCCGTATGAGGAAGTGAACTTTATGCCACTAATAGTAGGGTCCACTTTATGTTTATAAAATAACGCAAATATTTGGACAAATAAGCCAAGTGTAGTACCAACATAACAATCGTCGCGGAAGAATGAACGCCTTCTGCGTATACGGAATACAACTAACGGTACAGTAATATTCGTTTATCAATGCCTATATGAAGTGAGCAAACAGTGAAGTTCGCGCATAGGTACAGTCGAAAAGAAAATTGTTTATAAATTATTTATTTTCGAATAATTTTCTTTTAATCTTTTACTGTTTAATTTTCGGCGGCAGACTGCCGAAGGAGGGTTTTTTTTAGAGCGTATGTGTATGATGAAAGATGATTGGCGATATAGTCAATATGACTTGAAAGCACTGAAATAATTCCCATCATATCAGAATCTTGATCTGCTAAAGCTTGGGACGTTTTCCTTATCCTCAGAATCAGTTTGAGGTTTTCATTTCTTTTTCAGTTAGGTGAAAATTGTGTACAAGCCTTTTGATTAAACCTTTATCAAATTTATCGATGCCGGTAACTGGTTTCGGCTTGACCCTAATTTTCCCCGGGGTACGGAAAACTGATATAAATTCCGCGTTTTTGCCTTCGGTAATGATGTTACGCTCGGTACGTATGGACGTGCCCTTTGCTGTACTTACCTGACTGATATTTTTCGGCGGAGAACAGTATTAGGCTTTGGCATCTTTCATCATGAAACGTTCACGAAAAAAGAACGAAACCAAAAGTAATAACAAAAAAAAACAACAATAAACTAAAACGAAATAACTATTTAAAACAGCAAACACTTTATGAAACACTTTTGGCGCCGACTACCTAGAGAGAGAGACATGCGTATAGGCGGGACAAAGATGAACGATTATAACTGCTCACACCAGTGTTGTCAGGTCTTGTTTCCGAAACACCCCATCCTTGATCTATTTTTATCCTAAATTGTGCATTATTTTGAATAAACACCATCAAGTTTCTGTTTTGTACTGTCTATAAGTAAACAATTAGATAAATTAAGTATTATTTGTGAGTTATCTTTTAATAGTAAGTACATTGGCACTTCAAGAATTAACGTTTCTTCCCACATTATTGTCTTTTTCCCCATGAATATTATTATTCAATTTATCTAACAGTATGTCGGTTTGATAAAAGTATTCATATATGATTTATAAACGATATTAAAAATATATAGTTATCTATATCTCTTTTAAGTTTTACTATAAATCTAGGGAAACCCACCCTAAGCTAGCAACACTGGCTATCACTCGGGTGTATGTTCTGTGTTCGGCAGTTTCCGTAAGCGCTCGGCTTCCGCGTCCCCCGTTAGCATACTCGTCACCATTTAGATCTGAAAAGTGACAACTGCGCAGCCTCAAATTGCGCACTTCATATAGGCATAATTAAATGAATTTTACTGTACTTGAAGCTTCAAAGAAGTACATAGATGACCTCTTTAAAAGGTTTTTTTTAATACTAGCTGTTTTGCACGGTGCCTATCGCATCCTATTAATACTACTAAATGTCGACAACAGCGCCATCTGCCGGATAAACTATCACTAAGAATAATCCGAGATGACATCATAAGACAAAGAAATGATATTTAAAAAAATTTCAAACTAGGTATTTAGGAAGAAAAGAGTTAAGCCGAACGTCCACCGCCGGCTAAACTAAGTTAGTTTAGCTTAGCTCGCATTGTATACATACGCTCGCATAGTTTGCGGTGGACGCACATGTATGAAAAACTGGCTCAACTATGCGAGCTAAGCTAAACTAACTTAGTTTAGCCGGCGGTGGACGTTCGGCTTTAGAGAAGGGCTTAATTAATTTGTCAGGACGGAAAAGTCAGTTTGGATGATATTTGTGTAGGGAAAATAGCATTTTCGAATCACTGAAGATTTCTTTTCTGAAAATTTGAATAATTCGTACAAAGCATTAAAATCCGTATTACCTCAAGCACGCTAGTGCCTCCCGGCATGTCCTCTGGTATAGATCTCTTGTACATCATTTGTTGGAACAGCGGCGCGTGGTCGTTCACGTCTTGAACGTAGATCGTCACCGGTACTGTCGACGATAGAGAGGGTTCGCCGAAATCACGGGCTCGTACCTTAGAATAACGAAGATAAATATTTTTTAACTATGGAGGATTTTTTATACACTTCGTTTTGTCTTAATACGGTCTAAAGAACACGATGTGATTAAAAATATATGAACATGAATAAACAGAGCAGACACAAGCTTCCAGCTATTCTCCATCCTTGTCGCGTGATACGGCTATTGTAATATAGAACTGTAGTCTCAGCGTTTTTAAAGGATGACGTCATAGGTAGTGCTATGTTTTTAAATTATTATCGACGACGACGGGAATTAAATTACCAGGGTGTCCACTCCAATTGCCGAAAAAAAATCCCTATTTTTTTTTTAGAAATATGAGCAACATAATTCTTGGGAATAATATTTTTATTATATACTATGATAATAAGTTTTTCCCAGACTTTTGACTAATATGATGTTTTTCCCTGACCATCTATTGCTTCTCTGACTTTCCCTGATTTTTCCAGATAGTGGACACCCTGATCACTATCTCGATATTTCGATGAAAATGTTTCTTATTTTTACCTACCAACTTATTATACTCACAGTAAGATGTATAGGTCGTAGGTTGGTGTTATCTCCGGGTATCTGTTCGAAGTCTAGCCCCCCAACTGGGGTGATGATGCCCAAGTTTGGGTCTATTGAGAAATTGTTCTTGTAATGTCCACTGACTATAGAGTATTCTATGTGGCTATTTTTTGTACCTGTAAAAAATATGTATAGGTAAAATTTCATATAGGTTTCTTCGAACACTACAGTGATACTCCTCCCCTATTTATGAAGAATTATAAGTGGCTTCAATGATGAGGTGAGGGAAAACCTAGAAGAAAGACTAGTTTATTTTTAGACGAGATTTTTTTATTTTATTAAATAGGTATACATTATTCATATACATACATTCAAAAAACGTCGAATTTCAGAAAAAAAAACACAAAAATAAACCTTACCATTCAAATCCAGATCCCTAGCCTCAAGCACGAGTGGGTTTTCAAATTCCTTTTCATTTTCAAGCAACCTCGCTTCGTACTTATTGGCGAGGAACATGGGAGCATTATCGTTTACATCCTCAATGTTTATGATCAACTGGGCTGTATTCCTGTTGCCTTTGCCCAAGTCGTCTCGAGCCTCGACGGTGAGGTAGTGGCGGGAAATTAGTTCGCGGTCGAAACTGTCGCCGCCTGCCTGTTTCACTGTTATTACTCCCGATATTGGGTTTAGGTTTAGTCTGGAAAATAATAAGCATTAATTCTTTTAATTTTCTAGATTTAGGTCTTAAGGTAATTTACGTTTATGTTTTTTTTCCGCCTAAGACGGTTAGGCAGGGGTGAACGTGTAGTATCACATATTATCAGACATATTTGGCATAGCATAAACCCGGAAACTGATTGGAAAGACGATACTGGGAAATCCCACATTATAGAACTCCAAAAAGACTTTGTACGACCAGAAATTGAGCCTGTTAACTCAAGTTCAACAATCACGCTTGCATACAATAGGTCATACAAGGTGTTATCACTAGCATCTTTCTAACCAGTACCCGGATTAATGCCCAGACTATCGCCATAATTCGCCCGTTTAAGTAGTATTTCATCACTCACAGATTAGCAATGCTTCCTCCAAGACTGGTATATCTGATCCCTCTGGTGCCGTAATTGTCTGAGTCCTGGTCGAGTGCCTGCACCCACGCGACAGTGGTGCCAACCCCACAATTCTCTGGTATCGACACTGTGTACAAAGACTCTGTGAACTCCGGGAAGTTGTCATTCTCGTCCTTTATGTGGACCACTATTGGCACTATGCTGGAATGTAAAAAATAGGTAATTACTATTTAATTATTCATTATTTTAAAAATAAACTCAACATCTGCTTCTTTTCTCAAATATGTTGGGGTCGGCTTCCAGTCTAAACTGGATGTAGCTGAGTACCAGTATTTTTGATGGAGGAACTGCCTATCTGACCTCCACAACCCAGTTACCGGGTACCCCTTGGTAAGACTTTCTGGCTTCTGACTACCCGTAACGACTGTCAAAGATGTACAAATGACAACCGGGACCAACAGCTTAACGTGTTTTCCGAGGCACGGGGGAGTCTTGCTATGACAAAGATGGTCACCCATCCACGGACCGACCGCGCCAAGCTCAGCTTAACCTTTGATCGGTCGAACCGTGCGGCTATTACTTAGCCACAAGCTCCTCATTATTTAAAATTAAACTATAACTTATTAATTAGCTTGTTGGATAAACAATAAAACATAATTCATACCTCATTTTTGGATCTTTGGTAACAATTTCTTTAGCGACTAGACTGAAATTCATGACAGTGACCTTCTCATAATCTAAGAAGGATGCATCATTGACTCTGATGAGGAATGATGCCTCGTTGATACCTTTAAATGGCGTCACGTCGAACACGCCGTGGTCTCCAGTGAGGTATAGTTCAAATGTACCATTTTTGCCCTGAAAACATAGGACTTTGTTGCTAATTGCCTTTTAAAAAAATCTTAATTTTTGCTCATAATATTATATTCTATAAGTTCTAGCTTCCTGCACACCTTCATCAAATAAACACTTCTCTCTGCTTTAAAAAAAATATAATTCATATATTAAAAGATGCTCTTCAGACAGAAATCTTCCAAGCATTCTTAAATTAATCTAAGTAATTTTTTATGTACCTGATCATAATCAAAGACCTCAGGAATAGCATCCTGTAGGAATGTGATGGGTGTATTCTGTTGTGCATTCTCCAGCACTTCTCCGACATATCTCTCATTTCTGAACCTTGGTGTTTCATCATTCACATCCGTTACAATTACTGTCACCTCGGTTGTGGCACTAGGCATTGGTGATATGGTACGGGATTCTTCTGTAGCCTGTATGATATTACAATTGAAAAGTATTTGAAAATTTTGGTTAAAAATTTTGTGCTAGTCTTTTCTGAGGTAATAAGACAGAATAAATTAGAATAAGCTGTATTATTAAGTTTATTCAT
Source organism: Pyrrhia umbra (assembly GCA_963891755.1). Taxonomy (NCBI): domain Eukaryota; kingdom Metazoa; phylum Arthropoda; class Insecta; order Lepidoptera; family Noctuidae; genus Pyrrhia; species Pyrrhia umbra. The sequence goes on from OY982926.1 coordinate 4,668,636, forward strand.
TTTGAATGTATAAAATTTTTAAATAATTCTTAAAAATAATAGATGCTTCATTATTTATATTTTTATATCCCCAAGATATTTAAATATATATTAGAGGGTACATAAAGCAATTTATATTTAGTATATTGAAAATCAGTATCAGTTTTATATGAGGAAAATAAGCTCAAAATACAGAATGTCACTTAAAAGATTCAAAGTAGCCGAAAGACAAACTAATTTCATTTAAGAATGATTTTGTTTATATTTCTATTTTATTCATCAAAATATTTACAATATATTTACATTATTATTATTATTCTATGTATAATACAAAAAAAAAAATGAATGTTAATGTTTATGAATATTTTCATTAAGAACTTACCAATATCTCCAATATGTAGGCTCCATTGCTATTATTAGGGTCTTCTCTATCAAGCTGGTTGACCGTGTACACAACTCCGGAACTGCTGTCAATGTCAAAATGCTCCTCTCCACCGGATATAATGCTGTATGATACTCGGTTGTTGATTCCACGGTCACCATCAATTGCTCGCACTGAAAGAAGAAAAGTTTAAACTTAATTCTATTTTATAACTAGCTGCCCCGCGCGACTTCGTTCGCGTGGTATGCAACTCCTACCCAACTCCTACCCAACTCCTACCCAACTCCTACCCAACTCCTACCCAACTCCTACCCAACTCCTACCCAACTCCTACCCAACTCCTACCCAACTCCTACCCAACTCCTACCCAACTCCTACCCAACTCCTACCCAACTCCTACCCAACTCCTACCCAACTCCTACCCAACTCCTACCCAACTCCTACCCAACTCCTACCCAACTCCTACCCAACTCCTACCCAACTCCTACCCAACTCCTACCCAACTCCTACCCAACTCCTACCCAACTCCTACCCAACTCCTACCCAACTCCTACCCAACTCCTACCCAACTCCTACCCAACTCCTACCCAACTCCTACTTTTTTTTTTTTTTTTATCCTATGTCCTTTTCCTGGTTCCAAGCTGCCTCCCCTCCAATTTTCAGCCAAATCGGTTCAGCCGTTCTCTAGTTATAAGTGGTGTAACTAACACGACTTTCTTTTATATATATAGATGTATAGATATAAACAGTCGGTATAATTGAGGTGGTTTTACAATTGAATGTATTTTTTTTCAAGAGGAATTTGTGTGAAAACTTATTTGATGTCTTAAGGTAGTTTCTCTTTTCAAAGTTTCATTCTTATGGTGATAGAAAGTTAGTTTTAAGCTTAAATCCTGTTTCCAAGTGCTATGGGCTTTGTTGTACTTTTTGTGATGTGTGGGCAGTTGTGTAATATTTTTTCTAATAGTCAAACTTTTGGCTCCAAAAAGTGTCCTAAAGGTTGTTTACCTTATGCATTCGTTATAAAGGTATAAGTAAGGGTTATCTTATTAAATTATCATTCTCTATTGAAAAAACACTTAAGTAAAAAGAAAACTTGAATTATTACGTAATTGATACAAGTTTTTCAAGGGATTTTAATACCTGCTATAAAAAAACTACCCCCATTATCATACCTTGCAAAACAGAGGTCCCAACAGGTGCATCTTCACTTATCCTTGTCACAGGACTGGCGACAACGAACTCTGGAGGCTGATCTTCCACATCCTGTACCTTCACAAGGATCGCAGCTGTGCCAGTATTAATCCTGCCTTGATTCGCGCGGTCCACAGCGAGCACTCGAAGTTGATACAACGATTTTCTTTCATAATCCAATCTATTTGTCAAACGGATCACTCCTTTCCCGTTAACCGTTTGCACAGCAAAGTTTTGTACGTCTCCATCTAGTTCTTGTAAGTGGTATAGAACCTAAAATAATAGTTATTCTATAATAATGGATACAAGTAAATCAAATGAAAACAAAGTTTGAATTGAATTCATAACTTTTTACGTCACGTCAAATGAAACACTGACAATGACATATTATCAAACAAAACAACATGACAGACATGACAGTTGCAAGATGATCGTTTACGAAGGTTGTAACTGTTCTGTGTTATTTAAACGTAACTAACTTGTAAGTAATATTTATTTGGACCTTATATTTTATTATTTTCTTCCGGATGGAAAATTATCAAATAAACCCTATTGCCGTGGGTGGGACGAAAGGGAGTGTCAGACTCTTACTGACTAAAACCCATCCATGTTCCTTCCTCAGCCCTATATTATGTTCCGCGGGGGCGCGGTGGACTTAAGCCATCTCTGATCTCTCAAGCATAGAAGCTCTCATTATTTTGTTTTTAATAAGATCCGTACTATGTTTGAGTTTGTCGTAAAGAATAGGTATGTAGGGTACATTGCATTTTATTATGTCCTTAGACTATGTAATCAGACGTATTCTAAACTTCCTTCTTCCTATTATTTAAATAGCACATTTTATAGGATTAAAAAATTATACTTGTCCGTAAGCTCCTTCATCAAGATCCGTTGCTTCAACAGTAGTTAAAATTCCAGGAGAAGCGTCTTCTTTAACTGTGATTGCAGTAGGATACGGTTTGAAAATTGGTTCGTTGTCGTTCACATCTTCGACTAACAACAAGAAGCTTTGCGTAATAAAGTTTCCGTCTCCTAAATGTCCATCAGTCAATGTTAATACAAAAGTATACTCATCACGGACCTAAAATAAGAAACATTAGGTACATATATAAGCCGATATACATTGCCGATTTATTAATTTTACGAGGGCACTATAATGAAACTTCTTAGGCTAATCTTTTTAGTTGTCCTCAGGTAGGTACTGGCTAAGTTTGACGAAAAAATAGTAGAATAGCCGTTTCCTCATAAAAATAAAAAAACTATTTTCTTTTAATGATAGCTTATGGCGGCTACATTATTTTTTCAGTATAAACGACCAGTAGGTACCTATTTAGTAAAATAATAAATCTTAAATAATAATTTTAATTTGTTAATTAGGTATTTTTGAAGAAGTATCAAACCAACTTTAGAAGCTTTAAAAATCTTAGAAGACTTAAGTGTTTTTTTTAAGTTTTTAGTAATTTCTACTATTTATAGATTACTATCACGTAACAAAAATCTACAATTATTATGTACGTAAGACTAGGCGGTATGGTCGAAAGACTATGGCCTGCCTATTGAGCAAATAAAAAAAATGTTTATGGTTTTGTTAGCTTTTTGTAATTTTATGGATAATTGTACATAAAGAATAAATTAAGTGCAGCAAATATCAGGTAAACGTAATATCTATAAATATTAATACCTACCTACCATGATTTGTAGAATTAAGTAATTGTAAGTACATAATCTCATCTAGATCATCTTTTATCTAGTAGATAAACTTAATAAAGATATATTATTCATAGTTAATTACTAACCTCTCTATCTAATTCCTTAACTAAATAAATATTAGCTTCGTTGGATGAAATGGCTTCTAATCTTAAAATATCACTACCAAGTTGGTCTCTAATGCCAAATTGTAACGAATCTCCATCGGGGTCAACGCCCCTCAGCCGGTATATTAGACTACCTGAAATTAAAATAACGGTTATTTTTTTAATTAAACATACACAATTACACATCGTCACTCTATTTACGCCGTTTACCGTTCTTTTTTGAAGAGTAGTTAAGAAAATAAAAGTACCTACCTACCTAATTAAGTAACTGACACAATTTAAGTACCTCGACCGTACAGTAGGTAGGTACCTAATGCATCAAAGCAATAAGCTTGCCATTCATTCTTTTGCAATTTACCCACTCTTTGCTAGTGGTTAGTTTCTGCTTACGTTTTCCCTAGAACTGGACTAACTTATTTGAGTAGGTACTGGTTTACTGGTACTGGTCTAGTTTATCAGAACATTTTTTATTTTTTTTTTTTTTTTTTTTTTTTTTTTTTTTATTTTTTTTTTTTTTTTTTTTTTTTTTTTATTGTTGATAGGTTCGCGTTTGACCACTATCTCACCTGATGGTAAGCGACGATGTGGTCGACGATGAAATATACGAAATAAATAAATATTAACGAAAAAATATTTTTCACGGCTTCAAACATTGTTCAGATAAAATTGGGTAATTCCAACTGAAGTGACTCATCGACCATGGCCATTCAGTAATTACTCTGTCCAGGCTGCCATTTTATTTCTTTTGTAATATCAAAAAGTCGTAACTGTAACCCCATCGGGCACCTATTTAGGGATTTCACGCTTTATTTCATTGAGCTTACTAAACGATACGTAATATCCAACGGTTAGTAATCGCAGGGTGAGCAAGGGATCTACTCAACAGTAGTAGGGCTTCCCTATGTTTGCACCAGTTGTCGGGGCAACCCCACTCTACCTGTTCCCCTATTATGAATAATTTCCGGTTGTCAGTGCCTGACTGTAAGCGACGGGCAACGTCCAACTTTGAATAAACTTTGGGGAGGCGAACGAGGTGATATTAGGTGTTTGGTGTTCAATTACATTCATATATCGGTGTTATGAGTATCTTTAGAATATGGTTTCGTTAATTGATACTTTTGAGAAGTTTCAAATGTCGATATCTCAGTATAGGCTACCTAATATCCTACCACTAACAGCAAAATTTAGGTACATTATTAGTAGATATCTCTAAGACTTCATGTGCTCACAACAAAGAGTTCTGAAGTTCTTTAATTTATGGGACCAAAATAATTTGCATTGCACTTACCGATTGGCGTATCAGGTCCTTCTTTCAGCCTGACAACAATTTCTGACTGGCCATCGATGAGAAACCTGGGCGGTCTGTTTGCGACTACCACTTCTAGAATGCTCAGGAGCAACCAGAACCCTATGATGCATTTGTACTGAACTGGTTTTAACCGGACTCGCGTCGGGTGAGATTTTACCCTCGCATGCATTGTACTCAGTCATCTGACACATCTGGCTTTGTTGCTGGTTGGTGGTGAGACCATTTTCTCACTTCGCACGGTTTCACCGTGGGAAGACGCGTGCGCTATCGGTGAAAGTGTCACCTCGCTGACTTGGTCTGAACCCCTCGACGTGACTTCACGGACACCTGTAATGCGGACAGGTGTTAGTTTGATCATTTATTGTTATATTTGAAAGATGAAAGGTGATATAGTTCTCACTTTTGCTGGAAATGTGTGAAAATAATCTCTTTTATTTGCATAGAGATCGAGTTGGATATTAATAGGCAGCTTCGAAATGAGTTAAAAGTTAACAGTTCTTTTCTTATTTAACAATAAAATATGAAGAGTCTCACATATTTTAAGCTAATAGGCACACAGTTACTAATGGAAAAAAAAATGTTGCAACGTCATGAACATTTTTGTATGAAATCTTCTGTAGCATAAAATGAAGCTTTTAATTATTGTCAACAGCAACTAAGCTGCAATGTTGTGAAGAAACTAGACTGCTAGCTACTTAAGTATAACCTATACACATCACCATTCCGGTAAGTCATCAGCAATCAGTCATTAAAATCTAACATACATCTTCAGCCCAATCACTAGACAACTTTTTCTTTCACATCAATGCTGTGAAGTCCCTTGTGTCAGTGGGTTATCTTCACTGAGTATCTTGGCAAGGGAACTAGCGCGTGGAGACGGAGCCGACGCTGAGCATTTGCTAACTGCCCGTATCTTATTGTCTTGGTCTGCCTAAGTATTGCCTCCGTTGGCACATAATCTTGCCTAACTAAAAAGATATACGTCTATTTTAATAGATATACCTAATCTTTTCGATGATAGATTTTGATGGTAAATTTTAAATTTTAACGACATTTTGTTTAAACGAAATGTTAAAATCATAAGAACATAGCTTTCTTTACGCTTTTATTCTAACAATGTGCTGAAAATAGAAGATAAAACTATTTTTATGAATTATAAAACTAATACTTAATTTATGGTCAATAACGTTTGCAACTCAATACGATAACGTATTTCACATAAGCACTTTCATTTGACTGAAAATGCAGAAATGATGTAACAGTAATATGTAAAAGTAAAACGACAAGGTTATGTTTTTCCCATTATAATGTAACATCTATTGTTTAAATGAGTTAAAAAGCATCAACCAAATAATGTGTGATTAACGCTGAAGATGTTACGACAGACCGCATTATTAAATTGAATGGGTTCATACACAAGGGTTATTCACACGCATCGGGTTTGCGAAACAATTATGTAAAAACAATTAAAATGTGACCTCGCGACCCGTGCCGGATGGTAACGTATGAATTCTAGTGTCGTTGACGTATTTTGGCTGCAAAACCGGCGTCCCGTCAGGCTCGCGGGCGCTGAAACAAAAGGGGCAGCCAGCGAGACGGGTGCGAAGGCCATGATGACTATTGTACATAGCAATGGTACACTAATATCGGCGACTGACCTTTGTAGATAAACCATCACGATTGATGAACTTAAAGTGCAGTTTTGGACTCCAGTCGAAAGCATTTCAGGCTAGTTGTTCGCGAGATTAATATAATCTTTTATATTAATGATATCTGAGACTTAGATTTTATGTACTTGCTACTGATTGCAATGACATTCAAACGGGAGACTTGAATACATATTAATGTTGTAGAAACTTCATTAAAAACAGCATGTAAAATGATTTAAACAGACCTTTCAGAAGCGAATTAAGTTAAGACTTTCTTTGAGTGGACAATAAATATTCATAGTCACTAAGAAAGTTGGTTGTACAAATCGGCATGGATTCAATTTGTTCATTCATGATTCCTGTACTTGGAGCGTGACGGAGTTTAAGTAAGTAAGACCAAAAGGAGTGCATGACCGACGAACGAGAGAAAGCCTCCATACTCCGTTACACATGTGGTTGTTATAAAAATTAACGCAATTGCCATGGAAAGTGTTTTATTTTTATTGAATATTGGTATTATTTGTGCCTTTCTTTAACACTATTGCGTAAGTATGACAGGTGGATGGATCGCCGGAAACTATTATTTTATGAAACTGGTTTTATTATTGCACCTCTTTTCCTGCACTTTATTATTTTTATTTCTTCTGTAGCTTTCATAGCTTTGCATTGTTATCATGAGAGAGTTTAATTTGATAAAAATAGTATGTTCTCTTGCTTACGATGGTTGACGAATTAAAAAAAAACTCTCATCTCAACAATCTAATAAATATTTATTTGATTAGCCATTCTATACAATTGAAACGAGAATTCCTTAATCGGTTTTTTATAATCTTAAGTTATTTATCAATTAAAACAAGAACGTATTTAAAACCTTTTAAGACTAGGTATGTTTTAAAGCGTAACTAAGGGTTTATTTTCAGTAAAAGTATGACAAAGTTGCTAATTGTTCTTAAGCACCAATAAAGTTTTTATGCCAATGTTTCGCGATGGGATAACACATAATTTATTGTGTACTAAAACACTTTTAATAAAATCTACGTGTATTTATGTAGTGCCTACAAACTGCACTAGATGTGGTTTCTGTGGCTGCAGTCGACGATCTCATTACACTGTTGCTATAACTTTATCACAAGTATTAATATTAATTACTTAGGTAGGTACTTGTTTATTAGTGAGAATGTTTGTTCTTGTGGTTGTAATGATATTAATCATAAACAATACACGAGAGATTTGAGCGTGGGAATAATATTCTTAATTATTTTAGTGAATCATCTAAATTAAATTGCGTTGCAATTCAGAAACCAGCCCTTTAAATGATAGCGGTAATGGCTAAGTATCTAATTAAGCTTCATGATTTCATAAATGGTGTTTGAGACTGAATATTATTAAGTTCTTAAATGTTTGTTCCTGTCACATGCGCACTCAGCACTCTCAAAATTTGTGCTGACAAACTATTATTACAAATGGGTGGACATAGCAAAGTTACCTTTTCAGTTTTCGCAGTATATTTGGGCATAAATAGTCCTTTTGTCTCATAAACAGTAATTCTTTAAGGTGTCCTAAGTTATAACTTTGGTAACTTAGTTACCACATACATAGTCTGAGAGTGAAAACCCGATTTATCTAAGAGTTACACACTTTATAGGAGGAAATAAAACCTACAACTAGCACACACTAGCCTTTAACTCTGTAGTAGGTACCTAACAGTCTTGTTTAGGAACCTTTCATCATTGTCTCCGCAGTGTAAAGGATGTCTTATTAAAACAATGTTCTGAGATAGACAGCCGTTAGATATTCGTATGGGAACGTGGCTAAATCAGTAGTATGCACAGATTATTATGTATTCTGAGCATTCAGAAAGTGATATGGATATTTCTCACAACAAAAGCAGTTTGATGGATACAGATGACAGCAGCAGCAGGTTAAAAAAATATTGAAAAACTGGTCTAGTGATCGCAAGCGCTGCTGTTAAGATCGATTCCCAGGTTGGGCAACGTTTTTTCATCAAGAATTTGTCAGTAGAATCCCAGAGTCTAGAGTCGTGCCCATTTGGTGGCAATAGGCCTATTACATAGCGCTTAAAAATAATTGGGAAACCCTTCGTGAATAGGTCGATCCATATTTTATTTTTTGTGCATTTACGATACCATCTCAGATTGGCAAAGAAGGGATTCCTCGAGTCGAAGTAATTTTGCAGTGAAGGAAGACCTGTGTAAATGTGTCCTCCTTAAACCTAGACCCACCTAGTGCCTATTCTTAATGTAGGTATGTCAATAGGTAAGTATATCTTTTCTTGACCTATTTACAGTAGCATGTTATTTAGCCGTCAACAACATTTATTAACTCAGGTCTCAATTGGATTACAAAGATAATCTCCTTACTAGTTTTCTGTAACTAGGACAGTTTGTAAACACAAAACTGTTCAGTGTAAACTGTAGGACTTCTAATCAACAATTGGGTCGTGAAAATATATTTAATGGTATCGTTTCTTAAAGCTGTCCTTGTATGACTCATCATCATCATATCAGTATATTTTCCGTCCGTTAGCCATAGTACTATCATAAAGATGTTAATCAAAATTTATCTATCCACATTGTGTATTATACCATCATCGGTTTACATGTTTCGTAAACATTGAATACAATTAAAATAAATTGTTACTGCAATCGGGTTGTTACGGACTTATAATTTCATCAAGATATTCCTTAATTCTCACGCTTGCACAAACAGATTGTTTAGACTTAAGAAATAACACCAACATAGGCGAAGTGAGCTCTTCCAAGACGATTCACATATTTGGGTAAAAAGTTACAATCGTAGCTGTTATTGCCAATAAAATATCACATAAAATTGTCTACAGCCCTTGTCGAATTCTTAGAGTTGTTTTTAGCAATAAACTTTTTGTAATGTTAGCAATCAGAGTCGTTCTTTGATCTTTTAAATGTTTTCTGCAATTTGTTGCGAAGGTGGACCTTAGTGTATAAAATTGCTGTGGTACTTGAACACTATGTTTTGTAATGTGTAGGTAGGGTAGTGCACACACACCGTGTATTTTATTTATGGAAAAATATTAAACGTTTTTTACAGCCTGATTGGTGTATTCGCAACTGCAGCTGCTGATTATGGCATTGCAGCAATGTAAGCGATTGTAGTCGCATGAGGGTGTTTATGTACGTAACTTACACTTCTGCTTTCCTTATCAGATATAGTACAGGCATTTTATATTATGTAAAACTCTTTGGAACTTGACAAATTCTTTTTTACAATGTCAGTTAGTGGCTGTTTATCTAAATTACTTTTAATAATCTACCACATCTATTATAATAAACAGTCGCACACTTCACGCGCATGCTCTCTTTTGCCCATTCCGTGTTTAACTGCGATTACGAATATGTTACACTTATTACATACATGACTAGCCGTCATTAACGCATTTTTTTTCTCAATTTGTTACATTAGAAAACTTTTGGTGCGTGTCCATTTTCCTTGGTTGAACATCAGTCAATACAGCCCGTATTATATGTATGCGTTGTGCATTTTTTGAGTCATGTTAATTTGTTAATTATTAATGAAATAAAAAATTATTAAGTTAGTTCATTTTGCAATTTATGATGCTCTAATTGAAAAAAAAAATGAAGTGCTGGATATATAAATCATGAAATAGATTTTAGATTCAGAGAGAGGAGAAGATTCATTGGAGTTTTCTTTTTTAAAATGCATTTCAAAATTACAAATTATTTTCAATGATTTGTATTTGAGAGTTTACCAGGAAAGTCATCTAAAACTGAGAGAATCGTATAAAATTAACAATGGAAACCCGGTAATCAGAAGATCCGTTGTAGATAAAAGCAGGTGAGCCGCTTTTTCTTTGATACGAAAGTATGTGGTCCGTCGACGGTCGTTAATTATAGGGCATCTCCTTCCTTATTCAGATTGCGAACACTTACGCAGGTTTTTTTTGCTCTAAGATATCAGTTAAATACAATGTAAATCTTCGTTGAATGAATGGTTAAAGCTGTCAGTCATGCAAACAGTTTTTTGTGTCGATAGAGATTTGGCGTTCAAAACTATTTGCATGATAAATTATACTGAATTACAAAGAGAAACTCTTAACGATATTATTATATTTTATTTTAAAATTAGGAGAAGTCGAGCTTCGAGAGAGAGCATCACGACTAGTTCCCGTACGGGTAAACTAAGCTGTCTAATATAATGGTGGGCGTGTTATAAAAGGTTATCACACTATACAAAATCAGGGTCCGCCTGTACCACCACGTGTTTTTGCAATCACTATTCAAGTTTGAGAGCGTGACACAGTTACTAACGTCGTATAGCTCCGTCTCTTTTTCATACCGAAAATAATCTTGTTTTGGCACGTCATGGTAAGCCCCTGAGCCCTAAATAAGGGAAGTGTAATAAGAAAAAGAATTTTTTTAAGGGAGCCCTTAATTAAGGGCCCAAATTTAGTGTAGTGTTATTACCCTAACGCTGGGACATTTTTTTATTTTTGAATAAGATGACTTGGAGAGGAGCTCGTGGCTAAGTTACAGCCGCACGGTTCGGCCGATCAAAGGTTAAGCTGCGCTTGGCGCGGTCGGTCCGTGGATGGGTGACCATCTATATCATTGCGAGACTCCTCCGTGCCTCGGAAAGCACGTTAAGCTGTTGGTCCCGGTTGTCATTTGTACATCTTTGACAGTCGTTAGGGGTAGTCAGAAGCCAGAAAGTCTGACAACCAGTCTTATCAAGGGGTATCGTGTTACCCGGTAACTGGGTTGTGGAGGTCAGATAGGCAGTCGCTCCATGTAAAACACTGGTACTCAGCTGCATCCGGTTTAGACTGGAAGCCGACCCCAACATAGTTGGGAAAAGGCTAGGCAGATGATGAATAAGATGACTTGGAGATCAGCTGACTATTCCCACCAAGGAGGCAAAAACCTGGAAGAAGATTTTCAAATAAAAGTAATGTGAGGAGTGTGTGAGGAGTTATTTAGCGAACAATAGATAGTATTATTAAAGTTTGTGCATAATAAAATGAACAGCGGCTTACTTTGATGTGACATAACCGTTACAGAGTCGCGTGGAACGAATCTTATTATTGCCTGGTAATATTCCTGGGTCGTGTGGTTTCTCCTGATAATAAACCATTGTTGAATGCAATACGTAGATATGTTTTTGGTGTCATAAGTGGACCTAACGTGCCGTGAAAGCATACTATCCGAAGAAATGCGTTTTTTTTGTTTTTATGTTGCCTTGGGTAATAACATCGTAGTATGAGTCACCAACAAAGATAACTATAGCCATGTTGGTTTAAAAATTGCTATTAATTCCTACATTTACCCGATGGGTGGTACAGGTGAGCGGCGCGGGCGCATGAAGCGTGTCGGCGCGTCCGAGCGTGCCTCCCCGGGAACCGAACCCGTCGCACCACCGCATCCGGTATAGTCTGTTAGTCACTGATAGTTTTTGCGATCCAAAATTAAAACATTTGTTTAGTTGGGCCATGACATAACGCTATAAAACTTAATGCTCTTAAACTAAAGTTTAAAAAAAAATGGCTTGTTTTTTTTATTGCTCACTACAAAGACCCAATGGGCTATTTATATGCATAACTAATTTTATGAAGTATTTGTGTATATTTCGTTAGACAGGAGATTTAATGGAATCATCAATTAATTAATCATCCGTTAAAAATTGATTCGATATATTAACCCTCAAAATGATAACGTATCAATAAAAGTTCGATACGGATACCGATTACAATTGATCGTGTACAATATAACAACTAAAAGTTTGCTTGCACAAGGTAAAAATACTTTACCGAAGAGGTTAATCGCCAGAGATTATGCGGATTTCATGTCTATGTCGTTATTTTGGTCTAAATCCCATACTTTCGATTTTGTCATTATGCAATACAAAAACGTTCAACTGTAATTCGAAGTTCTGTCCTCTTTTTATTTGGAGTTAATGTCGTTTTTCATCAATGCGGTCGTTGCTCGACGTAGTTTTTGTATTTATTTCGAATTTTCCACTCCGTTTAATATTTTTAATATTGTATCAATTTTAAGTTTGACACTGATGTCACGCAGATAGGTAATCATATTTTAATTTATATTAAGAAATTGAGAAAGTTACACCTCATTCAAGTTATAATTTAAAAGTCGATTACTCAATTGACTTGTAGGATTGACGTCAAATCATGGACGACGGATTGAAGAGACATCATCGCAACTATGGAAATTATAGTGAGGGAAATGATTGATTCGCTGTGTATCGATTTCTTATCTATAAGCGACACACAGTCGACGCGGAAGGGTTAGTTCGGCTTCCAAGCTAGGAAGTCATTGTAAATGCATATAATCTATGCAAATATGACCATCAATATGCCATTTATCATGTACAGGTTGGTTATGAAACGATTGGAGTATTATTAAAGTAACGAGAGTGACAAGTCTCAAAGGTGTTATTAGCTTTCAAACATGATAATTAAGCTTCTAAGAAACTGTAAAATTGATAAGTTTTCCATTTCAGTGTACCTACGTATTTAGTTTAATGATAGGTGTGACAGAAATTGTTGCCGCTGTTAGTATCAAGTAATCTTGTGAGTTTTCTCCGTTTCTGAAGATAGGAATCGATTCTCAGTTCCCGCCTTTCTATCAATTGTAGAATATCTAATAGATAATGGTGGTGTCGTGTATTGTATAGCAATAATAACATAATTTCTAGTGCGATACTGATCGACTCATCTTATACTACATCATTGTTTACATGTGTCGTTATTTCCCACGATTTCGAACTGAGCAAAAACTGAACTTGACAATGCTATCGATTTTCCAACAATCACAGGAACCAATTAAGTTTTTAGTTGCGCCCGCGTCGGTGAAATTCTTAAACGGTTCTAGTCGGCTACTGATGACGAACACTCTTATAGAATTAAATTAAGATGATATAGATAAGGTCATTTTTGTGTAACCAGATATAAACTATGGGAACTTGAAACGACAACAATTGTTACGTAGTTGAGCAATAAATTTGTTTGCATAATTAATTCACAGAAATGAAAGTGTTTATTGTGGTACTGAGTTGCTGCACTTATTTTCACATTAGAGCAATTTTGTATGAATCGCTGAGACCACAATGATATGAATGTTCTCATTTAGCTTCATAAACACAGCTTCCTGATAATGCTTCCCAGGGTAGCGCGAATTGTAGCGTTCGTTCGATTTTTCTTTATCATTTTACAAATTCGTTTCAATAACTATCATATCTTTCAATTCTGAAAAATACGGCTATTGACTAACCCTTTTTTATTGATTAACCTTTATGTCTAATGATATCTTTTACTATCAGCTCGGGAGGGTCAGCTCTTTAGAGTCAGCTTCCAGTTTTACCGGATGCAGCTGAGTACCAGTGTTTTACATGGAGCGACTGCCTATCTGACCTCCGCAACCCAATTGTACCGGGCAACACAATACCCCATGGTAAGGCTGGTTGTCAGACTTTCTGGCTTCTGACTACCCGTAACGACTGTCGAAGATCTACAAATTATTCTATATAATAATATATTTTATTTATACACTTGTATTCATTACTTTTCTATTCAAATCGTCTCTTACATAATATTTTCATGGTTTCCTTGGTTTTCTTATTCATCCACATTCACACTCAAAACCACAATCACGTGAGATGAGTTTGACAATAATAAATGTTTCTATGATTACGTACGTCAATTTGTACGGTTGCACTTTCTTGTCCGAGCCATAGTTTGAATGTAAAAGATAATATTAGCTGACCCATAAATCGCGATTTGATCTGTCACGATCTACTTAACGGCATAATTTGTTTATGCGGGTCTGGCGTACAAACTGAAAATGTTTCACGCTACGAGTGACAAGTAGCGTGAATTTTACTTACAAATTCATCTCGGCCCTTTGCTTAATTAAAGATCAACTTTTACTTAAACAAAGTAAATTAGTTTTGTTAATGAATGTTGTTAAATGTTACAATGTAGATTATTTTACGGTTTAACTTTAATACTTAAGGAAAGTTTGTAGATAGTTTATTTATGTTCTGATAATTTATTTTTATAATGAACGCTAGGTTTATATCCTAGATACCTAGGCCTAGTTGCGCCGGACGAATGACCTGTCACATTGGTGTCGTTTGCAACATATAAACCCGATACATCCGCATTATTTCTATGGTAAGCCCTAGCGGCATTAGCACACTTTTCGTCTAGGTACTAGGATAGGTTTATCGATCGAATTATATAGCAGTAAGCTATAATAATTTCAAAGAATTTTCATTCCCAATTACTGTTTTAACTCGTGTGTCATCAAATTTTAGTTAAAATATTTTACCAAAAAAAATAATTCCTTTATCAAAAACTTTAAACATTAAATAAGTAGTTTGTGAATTATAAATAACAAAAAAGTATACTCACTTAAAAACAAGTCCTTGGCTCTCACTGAGCGTTAAAAAAAATGGTGCTCGCTTTCGGATTTTGAATGGGTAGTGTTAACAGTTGTTTCGTCCGGTAATTCACTGCACTTCCTGTGGCGCGCACGCACTACTATCGACAGGTGTGTCAGACCGCGGGTCGCTCACGACTGCCTGTCCGCCGACGAACCGCGGACGCTTTTCCACATCCCCTTGTGTTGTAAAGCCAGTGAAGTTCGATGGGCTTTGGGGGGTTAAAGTTTTAGCCTGACAAGAAAACAAATGATGTACATAGTGTTAGTCTGAATATTAGGAATGCTTATGAAAACAATTTAACAAGTCTGATCCGGATATTCGGAGAATTCTAAATGTTTTCATGATATTAATATTATGATTTTATTTCAACAGAAATTTAAACACGCGACATGGGATAGTTCGCATAAATTTCATGCGTAGGTAGATTTATTTCATTCGTGTTTACATTATAAGATATTTTCCTGTTCTGTGAGATGGAGTTTGTAAAGTTAAGTTAAACTATGACTGTAAAAAAGATTACATTCAGGCTAGTATAAATCGATAAGGATTTACTGGTGATAATGTTTTTTTACTCAAGGAACGTTCACTGTGTTAAATGATTATAACATTCAATCAAATCTCAATATTAAGTGGTTTCAGCAATGTCATTAATACAGTAAAGCATTTGCTTATATCAACGCTGTTGAGTATTGTGTAACCGTATTTTTTCACTCGTCACAAGTTGATAGGTTTTCTTCATGGTTCAAAAAAAAATGTGTTTTATCTGCCAATATCAAATACGTTTTAAACTACTACGTTCTTGATTTGGTTCCGTTACAATTTTATTTTGTAAGTAGGTAAGCTACAGCTTTCTTTGTTTGTTAAACGAAAGTTCTTGTTACTGTTAGTCTGTAACATTAATTTATCGTTTTAAATGTTTTTCGGCGTTTCTTGGGTGGTCCTAATCCCTCAGTTCATTGTTACAAGTGACCCACTTGACAAGAAAAATCCAATTTGGCAAAACGTTATTTTCAAATGAACTTTTTATGAATGTAACTGCAACTGATTTTTTTTTGAGTTTTAATTTGGAATGTTATAAGAGCTTCAAAAGATGCCCTGATTTTATTATGACAGGTTGGTTGGTCGTTGTTACTTAGTGTTTTGTTCCAGTCGTTTCCCAACCAACCGTGGAGAGGTGGACTCCCTCGGCCGGCACTGGCCGGTGAATGAGCGATGACCGTGACGTTAACCATATGCCACTGACCATACTTACTACAAACGAAGAAGTTTAACTGTAGCTTAAAACGGGACGCAAATTACTATGCACACATTAATTTCAAATACTAATACTGCCATGGAAGGAAATAAGTAAAATGTAATTCCACTTTAATCAATTGAAAATTTTGCTGATTTTTTACGCTGATTTCAGCTAACGGGTGGACAGTTCAATTGACTCATTCAAGCGGTACCACTACTAATGGTAATGACATTGACCAGAGCCTTGCTTTACTGAAAATAGCGAATCGACTACAAAACTGCATAGATAGAAGTTTACAGCTCTATGTAATTAGTAATTTCTTACGTTAAACACGTAAGTTTATCCCTATTAGATGCGATCACGTCATGAAAACATTTTAATTTGCATTCCCCTTGCACGCGACGCCACAAAAAGTTGCTGGCGCTAATGGCGTGCTTCCAAGTGTTATGGATCGATGCTGCTACCTAGGCACCGTTCGATTGTTCCGCTCGGTGGTTCATTGCATTCGTAATAGGTGATAGGAGACGGGTGAAAGAGCATGAAGTAAGGCTTTGCATAAGAATGAAAATCGATCAGGTTGAAATATCGATTATGATACCGAGTGACGAAGCGATCAAGAGGTTTAAGTGATGTGACATGATCAGGGTACTTACGTCGTATGGTTCTTCGTTGCACTGCTCTTAATTGTGAGACAATGAGTGATCTCCCAATCAAGATCTGTTTTTTATACTATAAAGTCATTTCAGGGCAGAATATTAAAAATCAAGTATATGTACTGTAATGAAAAGGATCATCGAAAATTACATTTAAAGAAATTTAAGGTATATTATGAAAATTGTTAACGGCTGTCTAATATGTATACAGGTGGGTGGGTAACTCTATTAACAAAAACAAATATTATGATCATCAAACCTGGATTTTATCGGACCACAATGTCAATTAAAATTTGTAACATCAGTTTTTATATTTTTAGAGGACCATAATTATACATAAAAATAAATAGGCTATTAAGAATTATTATAATTGTTTAGGATAATATGGAGAGTGGTCGTGCTTTAAAACTTTACTAATGTTCGATATCAAATTACAAGATCGTGTTCGTAACCTGAGGAATGGACATCTTACAAGATTTACTAAGGTACAACAATAAGGCCCAAGTTCACCGACAAGATAACGGTCTGATTAACTTAAAACAGCTGTTTATCATAAATTCAAACTTCCAACTTTCGATGGATTATGCATTATTTGAGATTTTTTTTCTTGAAACAGTTGATTACCAAACCAGGGTTGAACTAGAAGTGGGTAACACGAAAATTTCAGCTTCCTGGTTGAAAAATGATTTTGTTTATGATGATATGTTTATGATTTTATTGCCAATATTTTTCAGGGTACTGTGAAATAATACAACAAAGTAATTTAATTTCATATTTTTATTCGTATCATATTAAGGTAATTAAGTTTATCGTACATTCCATTAATATTTCTATGACTGACACGTTTCTTGGTGAAATAATATCAACGTTACATAACGACTACGGCCCAGACTTGGTTAAGGCATGAGAGACTAGCAGGCGATGTGCAATCATGGAACTAATGAATTAGGGAAAGCGATTAAGGACAAAGATTTAAGGACTATCAGGATACGTATAATGTGTAATGTTATCGACCACGATAATTAGACAAACGCTTGTTCCTTGAATTTCGACAAACGAATTTTTTTTGACAGTTTTCACAACAAAGTGATTAATTTGGCTGGTGGATGATGGTCATTTGGCACCAATCCCACCGCCTATCATTGGCGTAGCCACTAGAAATGATTTTGGTTGGTTTTGCGACTTTTGTTGACTCAGCAATTGTTGCTTAGCGAGCTTTTTCGCTGGCAGCATGTCAGTCAGAGATGGACTAATAATCGCGGGATCTATAGAGATAGCTAGGTGGCTATTGGGATAGGTACCTCAGTAGTCATCCTGTGCAAGTTTGTCACGCATTGAATGTCATGATATGTGTCACGACTATTCGTGACAAGTGTACTTTCTAAGCGATGTAGTGCGTGCTACCTAGTCGTGGTAAGCAAACTGACCAAAGCTAATGGCGTGTATTTGTCACGATAGTATTCTGATAGTCTTCAAATAGTATTTAAATTAATGTCGTCTAAATATTGCTTTAATGTAATATATGTTTATAAGTAAATGAGATTTTTTTCACTTGTTAATATTTTTATAACACTGTAACTATTTAAATACCGCATGTGCCTCTTTACGAGCAACAGTTTTAAGACGTATCAGTTATTTTATTGCAAGTCTTCATGTCGAATCGTATTATAGGAATGAATGATTCGGAAAGAAACTGGCTGGCATTAACCATAAAGTAGGTATGACATATTAAGACTAATGAGTTAACAAATAAATGAACATCGCAGTAAAGGGAGCTATGGGTACACTGGGCCATCTCGCAGCTACTGTAGTTGCACATTATTAAACTCTAGTACGTACGTTACACGGTTAAACTAACACAATTCCATCACAATTACTTTAGAATATCAGTTGATTGATTCGTTCAGCTTGATTTATGGGTAATGATTCATTATACTTCTTCTCTAAACATTTTATTCTATCAACTTAATGCTAGTATCGTTAATATTAAAATAGATTTGTTGATAAAATCTTTCAAGTTCATAACAAATAGACACCTTATGAGAAATCAAAGAGTGAATATTGTATAATATTTTATTTATATATGTAAGAATATAATTTAACTACTGTTTTACGTCAATATTATATTTTTCAAAGGCTAACTGTGTAATAATTTCAATTAAAATTTAGATTTGACTAGAATTTATATTCAGTGCCTATAGGAAGTATAGCGTATAATGCATTCTTTTAAAATAGTAATAGCAATTTAAAAAGGGTTTAGTAAAGTTTGTCAATTTAGCGCGTACCGACAAACGTGTGTACTTTTATCTTGATAGACCAGAGATCTGCATATGGTCGCATGCAATTTGTCACTCACCTCAGCGCGTATAGTACGCATATCTTGTGACGCAACGAACATGTTAATAAAACGTTACGAGCAATCATCAATGTCACCATCGTGTTCTGACTATAATTAAATATTTGAGCAAAATATTACAAATGATAAAACTAAAAACTGATGCGACTTTTTCCAGTTTGTTACATTTGACAATTGCACATAACGCGACTTCACAACGACTACATAAACTGTCTTTTAACTTTACATTATTTACAAAGGCTAACCTCTTGGAATGCTATACTTCATGACATTTCAATATTTTCTACAATAACATAGTCTACTTTTTTTTTATTAGTCAAGGGACTTTATATTTGCACAAATATAGGCCGCCAGATGCCTTAACTTGTCGCTTATACTTAGAAATTCTACTCTGTAATTCATTTTCTAATAAGAATATAATAATTTTTAAGTTCCATAATTTTAATAGTTATAGGTTATTATAGTTATATAGCTGCTTATTGCCTTTCAATCATAGTGTTCATATAAAATAAAATACTTTTTTTTCATTATTCATTACACTATCTTTGAGTATCTATATTGGTCGGGTAAGATAGATAAATAAATATCATGATGTATATATCAATAAATTTACATATTTCCCTAATAAATTGTCTATGAGATAGCTACAGAGATCTTTTCCGAAAATAAATTATTTTATTAGGTAACTTATCAAGTATATGAAATATAATTTACGACGGCAGAGTTTAGCACGATCCACTATTAGGAACTTTAACAAAACAGCATGTATTCAATTGTATGGATTATTTACATTTACATGTAAGATTCAATAATGAAGCTATGATTTAAAATATTTGTAATATATTATAAAAAATACTTGATATAACCGAATCATTCCTTTATCATATTTGATCACAATAATATATTAAATATTCGAGTAGCAAATTAAAGAAGAAACCATTATACAATCGCGTAGACTCGGTTTCGTTGTCTTCGCGTATACACTTTTAATGATACTCATTGTATTTCAATTGTTTAAAGATTAAATGGAATTTGTTAGAATTAATAAATGTCATGAAGGTACAATCAATGTGCAATAGTTATCATTGCAGTTGGGAAGAGATTCAACTTATATTACTTTCTTCTAAGGTGCGTTTTGTTCCCCTATCGCGGGCAACATGCATCTATCTCGGTTTCACCGACGGGGTATCATCCACTTCTCCTGCTAGGCCCGTTCCGTGTAGGCCTAGGGGTAAGCTTCATCCAAAATTATATCTGCGTGGTATATGTTCACTGTGGGTTAGGCGGCCGCAGTACAGTGATACAAATAGAGCCTCTTAATATTCGCAGCAGGTCGATTACTTCTGGTGTCTTCATTGACGTCACGTTCTCGTCGTTTACCTGGAATGAAATTTATACAATGTGAGGTAGGTACATAACAAAAAAGGTATATTACGAATTTTGGTAAAGCAGAGCTTATAATCGAAACTGGGCTTACTAAAAATTCGTCTACAACTGTAACTCTTCTAGCAATTTCTCTTCGATTATTGAAATTCAGATGTCTTTTTATTGTCTCATTAGTTACTCAGGATGTATTATAACAGTTACATAGTAATGTGACTTATAAACATTTTTTTTTAAAGTAATATTCTTATTCACACTTGATAGTATTTGAAAGCTACGTAGGCATACCTGTAATATGACGTCACCGCGCCTGAGCCGTCCATCGCGCGCGGCGACACTGTCATTGTAGACAGCAGAGATGTAGCTCTGACCAGACTCGGGGTGGCTCTGCACGCTGAACCCGAGCCGACTGTTCCAGCCACGGTTCAGCTCTACTGTTACTATCTGGAATCAATTTAGTTATAAAGAAGGTTAGAACTATTTTACAAAATAAGTTTTTAACCTGATGAAATCAAATATAGAACTACATTTTCACAAATTATAGATAAGCAAGCTAGGAATTAGCAGCACGTAGTAAAGCCATAGTTGCTAAGTAAGTGATATAATTGTAAAATTATTAGTCAGGAGTTTTACGATTTGTAGATTTAGTTAGGTTTCATCTCACCGTAGGTTCATTGCACGTGTTGTCCTTTGGAGGTTCAGGCTTGACGTTTTCTTTTTGGACGGGATCGATTTCTTTAGGTTTGGGTAGGGGGGGAGGATCCGTCTTCACCTTACGCTCGTTATCAGGAGATAATGCGACACCTTTCCATTTCTTCAAACCATTGCCTGGAATTATTACATACAAAACATTAATATTATGCCTCTTACAGATTTTTTTGCAGCGAGCATAAAATTTAAGATTTTAATCTAACATAAAATCTAATGGGACATTATTTTGCAGTCTTGGTAATATTTGGCAGCAATTTTATCTGGATAGCTGTTTCCTGATCAGCAGTAATGATACTGCTTAGCGAGATCAGGAAACATTTTTGATTCCGGTCGCAATTTGTGTTAAAATAATGTGGTTGACATTTGTAAAGGAACTAGTGGAAGTTAATTCACTAATTACTACATAAAACCTAATCCGCATAACATACCATCATCTTTATGTCCTTCAGAGCTGGTTGTATGTCCGTCACTGCTAGTTGTATGGAGTACAGCACTTTGATACGCTGGGTTCGCGTGTTTGAACCGCGCCTCGTCGCTTAACAGTTCTACTGGCATCGACACCGGTTCGTCTGAGTCCACAGGGAATACTGGCTCCGTGTACCTCTGACGTGACATGTCCTCCTGGTAGTTCGGAGCATCCAACGTATCATTGTCTAAGTTGTTCAACTCGTAACCATGGGGAGGCACTGAAATTCCACAAAGTAATAATTTTACACCTGTAAATTATCACGAACACTGTAAACAAATGCCAGATCTTAAGTTATTTCGTTCACAGAAAGTTGTCTCTGATCATGAGAAAGTCAGAGAAAATTAATCGTCATTTGTTAACAATGTTCCATTCACGTTTAGACATTTATGAGTGCAAATGAAGATAAAGTAGAAGAGCACGCACATAAGACTAAACACAACACTCTTCGGGATAATGTCAAATGACCGAAGAACATCTATGAAGTGCTGTATGCTACGATGGTGTGTAAACATAGTCCTGGTATGGTTCGGAATCCGACAGTCAGTTTATACGCTGCTTTGGATCGAGGGTGTGAAGCGATGGGTTATGATTGGACAGTGTGCGGCCGACAGCGTCTCACCTGTCAGGCTCAACTTTTGTTTTCTACAAGTGGGTGGTGCGGTGGGGCTGGCGAGGGACACAGTCCGCACCGGCCGCCGCGAGTCCTGAACCACTTCTGTATGTTCCGAACCGTGTTCTACTTTGTTGGAACTTGGAACATCTGCGTGGAAAACCTACATCGCTTAGTGTGTGGCGTGTTTATTGTATCATGTGTGACAAAGTGTTAAAATGTGGTTAGCAAAGTTTCGCAGCTCACTAGCTTTGTGCAGGCTTTATTTAATTAAGCTAGCTGGGATCCACTTGTGTGATAAATATACATCCATCGCGCTGTTTGCAATGGTAATGCGGCTTAGTTAATGAACACGGAGCAGAGATAATTGCGTTCATTTGTGCTTTGAATATATTATATACGTGTACCACCTAATATGATTCATGCGCGTGTACACATTTCAGGTATATGAATTCAATGTATATATAAATTAAATTAAAGGATTTGGGTATATTAGACGTATGGTATTTTATTACTTATCCTATGTTATATTGTAGGAATACTATAAATTCTATAACAGAATTCAATTGCATCGCAGATAGATTTACTAAACCTCTAATTCAATTTGGGGTTTCGATTATTAAAAAAATTAGGCTTCCAATTTTAGGTATTAGGGTCAGTTAGCGTCAACGCTTGAACCTATCAAGTGAAAGGTTGAGTAACCTTTAATCCATTTCCAGCACTTTCGATCAGTTAATCACTTAACAAGTTTAACCTTTCAGTTTCGGGCCACAAGCATCAGAGCGAGTGACAATACCTACCAAACAAAATTGAATTTGGTCACACTCTGAAATGATTTCGGCTAAAAGTATTTTTGTGTTACAATACCATCTTGAAACGAGTCATTTGTAAACATTATTGTGATTCGAAACGAAGAAAGAATTCAGAAAGGAATTTGCTATTTAGGTTACTGACCTACTCCGTATTTGATTTATTTTAAAAATAAGTATTGTAAAGTCTGACTAATTCCAACCCATGAAATTTTTGAAAATGTCAACATAAAACTGTGATTGTTTAGATTTGACAGACCTTTCTGGTTGATTCATCTATCACGATTCAAAGCACAAGTTCCACAAATGATTGCCGTCATAACGAACTCAGTAGCCAGTACATACCATTAGGTTGTTCGTAATGGTTGTTTTCCTTGGTGAGTTTGCGGTACTTGCGGGGTGAGAGGCAGGGGGAGCGGGACCCGTCTGCCGCGTCAGGGGTGAGGCGCCGAGCGGCCAGGTCGCACAACATTGATACTGCTTCAGGCCTGATAGCATAATTGCTGTGTTTACATTTTCGTTTTTTATGGTCCGTCGATGTTATTTATGGAAGTGGTTTGCAGAATCCATTAACGTGTTAGCGGTTGTTAACCATGATGCTTTTCTGATTAAGAAAAAAATGATTACACCCTTTTTATGCAGATTTATGTGTGTATGAGAGAGGGATAGAGGCTATACAAAACTGATAGCATTATCTCGTTTTCGTAGTGGAATCTGGATAACATTAACTGTAAGGCGAAGAAGTCAGGGCAGATACTTCTACGCAACTGAAAGGTTTGAAATCTTTTAAAAATGTTTTGGAGGTATTTCTTGGTGGTCTTCTGTACCACCACACAACATGGTGACAACACCAGAGTTAAGTTTAAGGCACATTGCTTGAAGTATACCAAGTTGGTCAAACTGACCTTAGCGGGGGTTTAGGCCTATTCATTGGTGCATCAGAGTCCGTCGGCTCTTCCCTCGGCGACATTGGAGACAACGGGGTCGCAGCGTGGTCGCGGTACAGGCGCAGGCGCACCTCAGAGCCGCACGCGCGAAGGAACGCCACCGCCTCCGCGTGAGACATGTTGGACATCGCTGTGTCGTTCACCTGTACACAAAGGAGGTTAATGACTGAGAAATAATAAATATGGAATGTAAAAAATAACTTTTGGTATTTGGTATGCTGAAGATTTATCTGAGATTTTAGGTTACATAGATTCCAATTGATCTCTTATGCATGCAGGTCTTGGAATTTTGAATTTGCTCGCACCTTTTAAATTCCAGGTCATTCAAATTCTCATTGAAGGCAGAACTTACAACATATTACGTCCAACCTAATTGTATGACTCATTCGCTTTCATTTGAATCAACATTCTTTGAATGCATTGTTGTGGCATTGTGGAGATCTATTTATTATTATAAAGGATGTATTTTGAAATCATTTGGGGGTTAATAAAATATTATATGTATGTATGAAATTTAAATCTCAACAGTTAATCATCCAATTAATAAAAAAACTTAGGAACTTTTTAAGTGCTACTTAATTTGGCGATATTTTAGCTCTATCAAATACGATACGATATTGGTTCTTGTTATAAAAATATATTGATCTACACTAATATTTTAAAGAGGAAAGATTTGTTTGTTTGTTTGTAGGGTTTTAAAAAACTCAAAAAATACTGGACTTATTTTAAAAATTATTTCACCGTTAGAAAGCTACATCTTTACGAAGTGTCACAGGCTATATTTATTTCCAGAAATAATTAGGGATCCCTACTAAAACTTAACTACAACATACTGGTAATAAAGGTGAATATCAAAGGCCAGACTGATGCATGTATGCTCATTAAAATGTAGGGAACAAAATTTTCAGAACATAACCTAATAGTTTCTTGTAGGAAACTACCAAATGTTCAATATTGCACGGACATTACATTCGCAAACATAAGAAGTCGTTACAATTGTGTAAAACCGTTTCAATTAGTAGGTCAACAATATTGATTCAAGTGTCATTCACAATCGTTTAGCCTACTTTATGCTTGATAAATTTTAATGAGTCATAAGTTAAGAATACTAACGCACTAAATGCATAATATTTTTATTACAAATTCTGATTATATTAATGAATAATGAAGTCGTGTTTTGATATGTCTCGTCAATTATATCATTGCATACAAATCAAATCAGTTTGCGTAGATAGTTTAAGAGAATGTCTCATGTGCTTCCAGAAAGTTGTGAAAATATAGAAGAATTAAAATTTCAAATTAGGGTATGCCAAGTCATTACTAACTATGAATATTAGATTACAATTAGAGGAAAGTTCTAGGGCGTATTAGGAAGCCAGAGTAAGTTAGATGAATTGTAAAAGTATTATGTTTATTAGTGAGTATAAGTGTACCCACTGCAATTAAGACATGTGGTCAAATACATACATAATATTTTGGGTAGGTACCTATTAACTTCCATCACATTTTTCGTAAAATTACCATGTTTTATTTAGAGTAAAAATGTTGTCATTTTATGTGTTTGCCTTTATGTGGCATACTTACAGCAACAATCCTATCACCAGGCTGTATCCTGCCATCACTGAGGGCTGGTTCCCTCACCAGAGCTCTGACGTAATGGCCCAGAGCGCTGTGGTCTTCCTTTCGCAGCGTGAACCCGAGCGAACCGTTCACCTTGGTCATTACGATGTCAAACTCCTGGAAATTAAAATTTTAGGGATAAGACTGAGGCAGGCTTTGAATTAGACAGCTTAAACTGTTTAATTACACCAAATATTCTAATTTATTTTTCGATTTTTTTTATTTCAAAATGTACGTTTATGCTTCTCTTAACAGAAATACAAATTCCATAACGTTACCCCTGAGAAGGGATAAGGCTTACAGCCCAATCAATAGAAGTCTACGCTTTAGTCTAATCCGAGAAAGTAATAAATCTGGATTACACTGCCAAGATTTCTACGACATCTTTTAAAATGTAAACTAGAATTTGAAGACTAAACCACTGCCAAATCTACGAGTCTCCTTAACGGTAGTATGCCAGTAAATATTGCAAGCGGAACCATGTTTCGTTAAGGTATAATCGTCTGTCAGTCAGCATGCCAAATGCTTGGCACTCGATGCATGCAGCTTGCGTCAGTGGTCCATACAAAACGTGACAAGCGGAGCTAAACATACCATCATTGTTCTCATGGTTGCAATACGAAATTTATTTTGTACACGGATTTTATTAACGATGCCATGTATATATAGTCTTAGTTTCAACACTTAGGAGTATAGTCAAATTAAAATATGAAGTTTTCCTTCTCAGGAGTTAGATTGGATCGTACAAGGCTAATATAAAAAGGAACCACATATTCTAACAGCTTAAATACACTTTCATTAAACATGTGTACATAGGTACTTAGTAATGTAATGTTAAATATATAATTATACTATCATATTCCCGGATTTGAGGTCGTACTCGTATAGAAACAATGTAGTACTATCATTCCACATTAAATTTCCATCACACAACATTAGTTAAAACGAACTCACCACTGATCCGTCATCCTGTAGGCGTGAACAAAGAGCTTTATTAATAACTCGCACGGATTGTATTACCGAGTCGCACAACTCGCACACCAGTGAAATTATACCTCATAAAATATAACGCCTGTTAACAAATGACTCGTCTTACAAAATGTGGGGTCGCACGACTATAAGGCGTGATATTTGATTCTTAAATAAGCTTACAAAGCTTATTAAAAAAATATTTTAGTTAGTCATGGAATGAATCCTAATCCATCATACCTATAAAGTTGGGGTTCAAATAAAAAAACATTTACGTTTTGTGGCTGTGAACAAGAATACTACATAGAAATTAAAACATAATCATAAATGCAATTTAAAAAGTTAATACCGTGACTAAGACTAAAGATCATTGTGGAAAGAAACGAAGCAAGTGCGGTTTAATGTATTAGTACAGGTACGTAGGATACATGCATAGAAGTGTTACGACTCTAATTCTTCTAGTTCAGTTTGTTGATAGCAAATCTATTGAAAAGTTGCGCTAAGTATTGGCAGACGTGGAACATGCAACACTGTTTTTAGTACCTGCTCTTTGGTCTTTGTGTTTAGGTTCTAAATTCCTTTCCTCTTTCCAATAATTTGTAATTTAATACTAATCATATTAATGTTTGTATAGCGTGCTTGATTTATTTTGAAATTCAATGAAACGAATATGTGGCAGATACTGTAAATTAATCTTAGCAAAGATAATAGAAATGAAATGTTTTACCAAAGAAAACGAACAAGAAAAACTGTTCTTTGTTTTTATTTTCCGATAAATTCGTTTCCACCTGAGTAAATATTAGCTTCGTTGCAGTGCATAATACGATAGAATTTAGGTGTAATACTTGTGTACAAAACCTTTGACAGTCGTTACGGCTAGTCAGAAGCCAGAAAGTCTGACAACCAGTCTTACCAAGGGGTACCGTGTTACCCGGTAACTGGGTTGTGGAGGTCAGATAGGCAGTCGCTCCATGTAAAACACTGGTACTCAGCTGCATCCGGTTAAGACTGGAAGCCGACCCCAACATAGTTGGGAAAAGGCTAGGCAGATGATGACTTGTGTACAAAACTATATTGCGCAGTTTTTGGAAATCGTTTAGGCTACCTAGGAGGCTTTATGACGAAAGCCTAATTGTAGTACAAAAGTAGTGCAAATTTCCTCAAAAGTGAGATGTGTTGTGCTCACCCCGTATTGCACGTCGTATACGGGCAGCGGGCGGTCGAGGTCCGGCAGGCGCAGGTCGCGCCGGTCGGGCTCCGGGCTGGCCTCACGCCGCCCGCGCCCCTCCGACGACGACGTCGTCGCGCTGCTCGTTGTCTGAGACAATCTGGACACATAAATGCTAAAGGTCAATACGAATTCACGGCTATCTACATCTAATATCTCCAACCACAGATTGTATTTAAATGCTGCACATCAAAATTTATATGTTCGAGGCGGGTTCGTCAGTATACGTCCGATTTCGAGATACAATGAGATGGGAACATGGATAACATCATGTGGTTTCTGACGTTCGTGTCTCCTCGCCTATACATTTACGTTGAATCTCCAGGTACCTCCGTGTACCGAGGCTCGTTTGTCTGTTCTTAATGACACGAGCTATTGTACGATAACATTCATGTACAGAAATCTGTGAGCCTTCGTACCGTGTTTGGTTTATTTATCATGCACGAAATGAATGACCTTAGAGCGTGGGATGATCGAGGGGACAAATTACGCGAGCGTGACGTGTTATGGTTGCTCAGTGTAATGAGTGTTTACCTGGCATGCATAGGGTGACAGTTGAGGGGGTCTAGCGGCGGGAGGTGGGGCGGGTGGGGGGTGCGGGCCGGCGGCGTCGGCGGCTCCGGTGGCGTGACGCTGTCGAGCACGTCTGTCGGCGGCCGGCACACGCGCAGCTCCACCCGCGCCGCTGCCGTCCGGAGCACCTCGAGGGCTTCCTAGTATTAAACAGACGGATTAATTTTAGATACTTTAGAAGTCTATTGACCTCTGCCACATAATTCCAGAGAATCGTCACAATTCGACACGATTGAATTTGACATCTGACCTTTTTCATTTTCATTCGAATGTTTCTGGTGTACCTACTTGAAGTTGTTCAACTTGTTGTATCGAATTCACAAAGTGATAAAAGCAAAAGCTTTCAATGTTCCAATCTGATGAATGTTTAATTGTTAGCAAAACTTTCTTCAGTTTCAATTTAAAATTATAACACTTAAGCCGAATACTTTGGTTGTATTTTAATTACTCGCTGAATTTTGAATTCCAAATTCATGTCTTACTGAAACAAAATCGCGTAAATATCAAGAGGATTTTCAAACTTTGAGAGACAGGCATTCCGGAAGCTTTGCTATAAATTGTATTGTATAAATTATTTTCCGATAGCAACAGACAAGCGGTTTGTGTGCAACTGTTTTCACTTAACAATAGAATAAAGAAAAATAAAAATATATATGCAATTAGCATTCTACTTATTGTAGGTATTTACAGTTACATTATTGTGTACACGTCCAAGACAGATTAGCGATTAGTGCCGCAGAATATATGTTTCCAGGTATTATATCTACAGCTTTTGTTTTAATGGCGACGTTTACCGCCTGTCTGTAAGTATTAGTCACTGTTTTTAGTCAATAACTGTAAAATAATACGTGCGTAACTATGATTAGTTTCGTTTGTAAGTAAATGTTAGTGTTTTCAGTCTGTGGTTTTGTTAAGCCCAACGAGTCTTTGCGACTGAGAAAGTAACCACAAGTTGCGAAGCAATACCGACCAGAATAACTCGGTAACGGTGCGCACCCCGCTGCGACCGATAAAGGGAACTCAAAGGGAATTAATAGAATTTCCCAAATGAAACTGAGTTAATGGCCCATTTATTTATTGTACGTATTGAATTCGGTTTGCTCACGAAATGGCTTAGATACGCGCGTGATTTGGCTACATTGTAATTTTTTCGGTTTATTCCTATTCCGCTGAAAACGACAAATGCTGTACAAATGAGATTATTATTTTTCATCGCGTACTGTAGTAACAGTCTAATATAATTTGGTATAACTTTGTGGCAAACATTTTACAGTTTATTACATTTGAACCCAAGGCCTTGACGCGGACCGCGTTGGAGTTTTCATAAAAGTTTTTACGTTTATAACCCAGCCTCCGGAGCGAGGGAAGTGCTGCGACAACAAATAGCATTTTTAACATGACTTACTGTTTATTTTTGTAAGCATGAGACCGTGTTTTACGTTTGTGCCTTCATAACAGCTATGCAAGCAGTGCTTTGTAAAGGGCAGAGCAGTACACTTAAATTTCATAGGCTCTGTTGTAATGAATATAAAATGTTGTCCGTGCATTCGCAAATAACGTTGGTAAAGGTAGCAGTGCTAAAGATAACAAAAAATGCGCAGTATGCTAACATAATTTTAGGAAATTTATTGGTGCTCGCAATTTACCTGCCAAAGAAAAAGAAGAAAAATATTTTTGTGAGAAACAAACTTTTAGGGTCGATTGCACTTGAATAATGAGAGCGTTTTAGTCTCTTATAGCTTTTTATTCACTTTTGTGCTTTAGTTCACGATTCTCTTTGACTACTTACGTAGGTGCTAAGTCCGGCTAAGGGTACTCCGTTGGCGGACAGGAGTAGGTCCTTGGGAGCTAGTCGTCCGGTCCTCCACGCAGGCTGAGGAGGGTACAGTCTTCGTATCCTCACCAGGCCACCACCGCCGCAGACTGACATGCCCAGGCCGCGGCCATCTTTTTCCACTACTACAGTGAAGCAGTTTTCTGTTGGACAAGAAATAAATAAGAGTTAAAATCCATTATTTTTTAATTGACTTCGAGATTGTTTAGTGCCCAGTTTGATTATTATTGATTTCTTTGTTCAGTATAAAAAATAGTTTTTCTTAGCCTAAGTATAATCATTTTGCGTCTATGAAAAGTCTCAGCATTTCAAATCATGCTGTAAACTTGGTGATGAATATAGAATATTGGAATACGGAATATGGCACATAAGATAGATAGATAGATAAAACATTTATTCAGCACAAACAAGACACAGGTTATTTACAATATGAGAAAAAAGAGAACAAAAAAAAAGTGAGTACAAAAGACACAACATAAAAATTCCAAGTAAAAAAATAATAACAAATCACAACATAAAGACAAAAAAAATAAAATAAAAATAAAACAAACGATAAGAACATATAAATTTTGAAAGTGGCAAATTTGACGGTAGTACGGCAGAAAATTAATAATAATAAAATGACGGTGTGGTGCAGTGTGTCTTAAGTTTGCACCGAATGGGAGTCCAGCTCAGCATGTGTCAGGTATTATACCTGACGCTGGTATTCTGCTCAATCCCAGCAATGACGTACGGACGTCGAGTAGACCAATAATATTGAATATTAAGGCGTAGTAGTGTTCAGTGCTTTGTGCTATTATAACAAGGTGGGTGTTAAAAAAAAGTGTTCGATGTTCTATTGTGTATTGTGTTTAAATATTAACAGTCAAGGGTGAGTAATATGTACTCTGTGTTGTGGAAGCTTAAATAGTTTTTTATTAGACAAAAAAAAAATTAGTAGCAAAAGACTTCAACTTACGCAAATAGACGTAAAAAGAACATTTATTTTATCGGGGCTATCACTAAAATATATATGTTTTATCTCTCTTTCTATTCATAAACGAAAGTGGCGGGTTGTCAAAGATTTTGTTTATGTAGGATGCGGGATGTCGAGACGTGCTCGCTTCCATCACTAGCAGTAAACTTGAGATTCGAATTCCGTTACGAGCCGTTTTACAGCTTATTTACACTTAGGAGCTGACGCTGCATCCGAGGTATGCGAGAATAGTGGTATACACATACAGTTAGGGGATTACGATGATCTAAAGTAAGGCCTTCATAATAATCGAGTCGGGAAGAGCTTTATTTTACTACACGCCTAATAGTATTTTCTTTAGTTCGGAAGTTTTTGGTCCTTAATGTCGGAAGGTTTCGAATTCCATCAAGACTGTTCCGAAACAAAAACACTAATGTCGTTCTTCTAATATCTTTGACTACACTCGATTAACTGAAAAGAGAAAAACAAACAGCGTATTTTTAGAACAAGGTTTGTACTTACTTACATACCAGAATTTATATATAAAATTAATATTTGTTTTGGACCAAATAAGTGGCCATTTTGTTAGGACCGCTTATGTGGACCCGAAAGAGCTCAGGTGTTTTCATTATACACAAAGCAAACGAAAGTAAGTACGGCTTGTTTGGGTACAAACATTGTTTATTTAGTACTTTTGGACGTATGTTAGTCCAAATTAGGCATATATCATATATAGAACTTGCTGTTCCTCGCGGTTTCACCCGCGTCCTGAAACACTAGACTTTGTGTGACGTCTTGACGTATCAGGATAAAAAGTATCTTATAAACTTCTCTAGGGTTCAAGCTATCTCCACAAGAGATTTCATCTAAATCAGTCCAACCGTTTTACAATGAAAGTATGATAAATGAACAAATCAACTGACGTTCGCTTTTATTTTAGTGGTTTCCCACGGTTTTACTCGCATCCTGAGAAGATACTTCGCGCATCCGGATAAAAATATACATACTATGTCCTTCCCCAGATTTTAATATATCTCCAAACCAAATTTCATGAAAATCGGTTCAGTGGTTTTACTGTGAAAGCGTAGGTAATAGACAGGATATGAATTATATATATATATATATATATACATATAATATGTATACCTACTTACATACAGTCGGCAGAGGATGTTCGGCAATATTCGGCTACCCAATAATTGATATAGATGCCTCAATATTGCAAATGAAAGGTGTCACAAGTGTCGATCCACGGTCAATTTAAGTCCCCTTTAGGTCCAAAATGGACGTTAGAGGGTGCCTGACATGAATTATGCATTAAGGGAGGCCATAGCAACAATTTGGTCTCGGAATGATTTCATTTATTCTCTTTAGTGATCAGATGCTGGTGATTTTCCATTTGAGTACTTTTTGGAAATTTAAGTTTTTTTTATTAAATTTTGTAATATCTATCAAAAATTATCAATTTTTCGGTTTTAACAATGTCAAAGAGAGATATAGTTTACATCACAATTGTGCTAAGTAAATTAACACAAAAATCGCAAGAACAAAGCTAGCTGCTATTCGAACTACGTCTAATAAAGTAATTCTGTCTGTCCGTTTACTTTTATGCTAAACGGCTGAACTAATTTTACACGAAATTTGGTATGGAGATAAATTGAAACCGTGCAGTGAAGTAACTAAGTAAAAAGAATGCGTGCGAAACCGCGGGAAACGGTTAGTATTTAATAAAATTACAACCTGAGTAGGAAAAAAATCCATCAACCATTGACAGGGATGGGTAAACAAACATCAAGGAAAAGGGTCGCCATTCGAATTTATCTTTTCAAAAACAATATCAAAGCTTTTGACGTAAATAGTATCGTTTGTCCGTTCGAAGCTCATTCTAAACTGCAGTTAACACCTGCTAGGTGTCGCCATTGACGTGATTTGTTTAACATTGCAATATTATTAATGTGCCGACATTTAATACACCGTCTAGTGACTGCGTGCGATGGGTTTTATTCACTAATGTTATGTTAGTGATTAACAGGGGGAACGTGTTACGTTCGGTCAAGGTATAAGAATTGTAAACAAACCGATAAAGTTGACCTGTGCTAGTATTTAAGTCTCAAACAAATCTGGGCCAGTTTATATTGTTTTTATAACGATATGCGGTTGACTGTACCTGTCCACCATAAAAGAAAAAGTTCTACTTGTGTATTATTGGTACATTAAAACCAACATGACGTTAATTTTTTAGATAATTAAGATTGATAGAGTAACAAATTTTATTATTAATTGTTCTTTTCAGATAATATAGATGTTTTGATGGTTAAAATTGGAAAGATTCTGAGAAGTCGCTTCTCAGAATCTTTAGGACGACATAGGAATATATATTTTTTAACCTTATAAAGTAAAACTATAAATAATTGTTTATGAACACGAGGTAAAGGAAATCATCGTAAAAAATATCGATTTATGAAGTCTTAAATTGCGTGACCTTCATTAAAAAGTAAAGTACCTTCTACTAAGAAATAGGACCAAAATGGATTGGTTTTCTCTTTATGTAATTAAAATGGAATTCCTTCCGAATTGGACGCTCCGATTTTTACTAATGCCAGGTCGGTAGTATGGGTCGACTACCGCTAGTAAATGTATTTCCAGTACAAAATAGAATAGGTAGAACTTTGATAATTTCCACATGTTCGCCGAATATGCCTCACCGCTGACCCGTTACTCAGAATTGTCTGGTAGTACAAAACCCCGATGACGTCATTTAGGACTGACACGGTAATCAAAATCAATAATATCGTTGCATTCCTGTCCCCAGAGCCGGTCTCGCTACCTAGTTTCGTGAAACTATAGTCTTAGGATAAAGTATAAGCCTACTTTATGGTAAGTCTATAGTATAAGATATAGCTACGAATTATGAAATAATCATAGGACACGAGGTGGTTGAAAAATTTAAGAAATCCTTACGATGGATTTTTGGTGAGACATGTAAAAAAATGTATCCCTGATCTAATTTATTTTTAATAAAAAAGACAGTCAAACATTCGACTAACTAAAACAATAATTCAAAGTTTTAAAAATGTATTTTAATTTTAGTAGACTTTAATAGTTACGTCATTCGGCATTCTCCTACTGGAGAATGCTTGGCAGATTTATCATCTGCCTAGGGTTTTCCCAACTATGGGGGTCGACTTCCAATTTAAGCCCGATGCAGCTGAGTACCAGTGTTTAGAAATGCTTGGCAGGTATATCTTGAATTTTTAAATTAGTGACAAAATATTTATTCGAGTTAACCACATAAAGTCTTCTATAGTCAGAAACCATTAAGCCGACAACAGAAGTAACTGCAACCACTTGACTCTATAGCACACAACACAACGTCAACTACAAATAGTCGAGAACCCCTCAAGTACAAATACAATTCTAGTATCGATACTGACATTACGTCAACGAAGTAAAGCCAATCACGTTTCTCCGAAATCCATTTCGCTAGCGGCTCCAAAATTCTATCGTGAAACACAATCCCTCGTTGACGGCAACGGTAGTCCTGTTGGCAAATCGGTGCTTGTCCACAAATGCCTTAAGTTGCTATAGACGGTAAACTGACCAACGTCTCCAAAGATACTACAACGAACTGACCGAAATAGCTCAGTATCAGTTTGAAAGGACAACAGCTGAGTGCACTAGTTGTCCATAGTTCCGATATTGGCAAAGTTCTACGGTCACGAACTTGCTCGATGGCCTGTATTTAACGATACTAATAATGGCTCGCTCGTAATGCTATTGTCGCACCATTATTTTGGATTGCTAAGTCAAAACAGAACTTCTGTTACCCAGGAATTCTTTTTGTAGTGTTATGGAATTGTTTTTAGTTTACTTTATTTCTTTCATTGTATTGTAGTTAACCGAAGTAAGGTTTAACGAAGTTATAATCATTATTTGATTGGGTAAAGCATTTTTGTAAGGTATCAAAGGTATGTTCTGACGTAGAAGATTGTTCAAGTACTGTGTTCGATAAATTAAAAAAAAATATGTATCGAATCGAAAATCAAAAAAATGGTTTCTTCTAGAAATAGGTTTGCTTTGTCAAAGATTTAGAAATAAGATTGTTGTTAGCTTAATTGTATGATGTTATTATTGTATGATTGCATCTCATTCTGCAATCAGTTATATAGAAATAGGTACAGGATTATTACCATCGCTATACTACGCTACCCATGATTTCCGTATCACAATAACAATTCGGTTGTTAATTTAAGCACGTGCTTGTTTACCGACTAATTACTTAACTATTTAATCCATACTTAGTTCTACATAGCACTTGATTAGCATTGTTAGCTGAAGACCATCGTTCTAATTTCAACCTAGATTAGTTAGCTTTATGGTGTATTTTCGACTGACACATGTCAGAGGAGTATATGGCACGTATTTGGCGTGTATTTGGCTCTACATCTTGGAAATTCTAAGCTCTTCTCAGTGATTATACTTACAGCTTAGATGCATATGAATAATAATTATTCAGCGCTTTACCTGCAGCGTAGTCAAGGAGAAGGCTGTGATATTGTATGGTAATAGCGAAGAATAATTACCTTAGTTTACAGTAATAGCGTGTGTTATTACAATAGTATATGAAGAGAATACTACAGCAGCAAGAATGTAATTTACCTGCAATTTAATAATACGAGTAGAAAATGCAGCCACATTTTTCCAAGGAAATAATTTTATCCACGAAATATAAGCTTTTTTTTTTTGCAAATTTCATTTTTGCAAAAACACATAGTTTCATAATTATAAATAGCTGTCGGTAATATCTGCGGGGCTCGCTGGAACTTTATAGAGGGGCAAAGTGAAACACTTCAAAGCTCCAGTGACAGACAGACAGCGGAAGCTTTCGACATTTATTAAAACTTGAGAACATACTTAATACTGTTTGTTTAGAGAGGGAAATTTACTTAATTATTTCGTATTTATTACGTATTTTTATAGCTGGACAAAATAACTTAGAAGAGTGTTTTATTGGCAGCCTTAATGAGAATTCAGAAAGAATTGCCGGAAAATCTAAATATAGAAATTCTGCGAAAAAAATCCCTGTGAATAATGGTATTACATAAATACGGCGATATTTTTGTAATATAATGAATAATAAAAAAAATCGTTTTTGTAAAGCGATTTCAAGTTTATTCAGTGTGTAAAATAAAACTACACAATCCCTGATTGCTACAGGCTCTTTTAAATGATTACAAGTAGCAAGCTAGTTTTAAATAAATCAGTTGACACCTTAGTACTAGTAGCTTCAGTTGTAAAGATAATCTGAGGGTTGAATCCCGACTGTGTTATTTGCATAGATGATAGACTTGCAACCGCCTGTCTTGGTCAGTTGTAGTGTAATTGCTTGTCACATACAAACACACACATATTAGGACCGACATAAATATAGACAACAACAACAGTGTAAGTGAATTTCAGTCCACTACAATCTTCTGGATGATCAGATTTCAACTAGCTCTGGCCTGATCCTGTCTTGTACAGAAGTTTTCTTGTTGTGACGTCATGAGTCCATTTACGTGGAAAATCTGAGCTGGTCATGCGATAATACTTGTTTATTTTTAAGTTTATTAGAAAATTTTTAGATTCGTTATGTAGCCTATGTTTTCGCATGGCTTGAAATAAGAATGTTTTAAGAAAAAAAAATTGTCTGATGATAAAAATATGTATTTATTTTGTAAATTATTTTAATGTTTAGCTTATTAATTAACTAAGCTTGATGTTAATAAATAAGTCAGGAAATTATATTCAATTTTAAGCCATAAAATTACCGTTTACGCTAAAGTTAAGTGAAACGTAAAGCTGATTAGGGTAGTTCTCTTTTACAAATATATTAACTTGTATTTTGTGGGTAGCTGCGCACTTTATCAGGACCCGAGGGTAGGTACTTTGTTTACCTACATAAATAACATTAACGAAAGTTATGTACTTTGAAAACTTAGTTGAAATACTAATGATGTAATATCTACAAGAACAAAGTTGTTTTGACATTATTCTCGTCTAGTTGAAAATAATGGGGAGGCATGTTGTTGGGAGAGTTAATTTTTAGAACATTCACAGAAAGTTTTGGGCT
Source organism: Pyrrhia umbra (assembly GCA_963891755.1). Classification (NCBI taxonomy): domain Eukaryota; kingdom Metazoa; phylum Arthropoda; class Insecta; order Lepidoptera; family Noctuidae; genus Pyrrhia; species Pyrrhia umbra. Next base: position 4,705,904 of record OY982926.1, read on the forward strand.
CATGTTTATTGTGAAGTAAATGTTGAGTTCAGACGACTCTGCGGGCGTTTTGAGGAAGTATTTACTTTGTAAAATAGTTAAAATGTAGGCATTTCGTAAATGTAAGATATACCGAGAAAAGGCAAAGAAAACAAAATTTTAGAAAATCAAGTAGGTACTACATGATTCTAAAACCCCAATCATGGAATTTTACCACTTCAGTTGTTTTTTTCCGAAAACATCAATATCAGAGGCCTATGTTATTGATTAAAGACAATATATCTTTACTTCGTGACACCACAAATGCTAAAACAACAGATTTCAACGCCTCATAAGGTTAATATAAACCGTCATCTTAATTATCTCCTGTCACCCGATGTCCAGCATCGCAATGAACCTCGCTTTGCAATAATAATCTGCAATAATCTCAGCAGATCCGGGTCTGACCAGACAATGGCGATATTGGGACACGTACGAGTCACGACTCGGATCTGACCCGACAGTGTCGTTTATTACTCGCCCGCTACAAATGTTACGAACAGATAAATAAACGGGTGGTTATTTGGACCATTGTATTACACATTTGGGGCACTATTACATTTGGTATGTTCTTTTGCTATGTTGGATTTCCATCCAACATAGGGGAAGAATTGTCAAGGTAAATTTTGTACGGAACCTGAATATCGTACACTTGATCATGGTATTTTATTTGTATATTAGTTTACACCTACCTAGATGTTACACATATTACATTTTTTAAACTTAAGTAGGTAATACTGAAAATATCAACGAAAATGTGACGGAAACCAACCCTAGAGGTTTTAGAACCATCTTCAATCATGTCTTTGTACATACTCTTTTTCACAACTACATTTTCATAAATTTTACTAAACTGGATTAATTGTCACTTTCAATGTACACGTAATTATTTATATTTTAGTGTGGTATCTAGCTACGTGAACCTAATCTACGTAAAGTTTTCAAATGATTGTTTTATCTACGTATTATGATAGATTTTATAATGTTTATTGCATTTAGTTTGGAGTTGCTTATGAGTTCCTTCCAACATTTAACTAAATGTTATTGTTGATATTAAAAACAAATAGCTCTTGAATTAAGTTTGTGCTGCTTTAAGTTATTAAGTAAATTCTGAAAATGTAGCAACAGCAGAAAGGTATTGGGAGGTAGAATTACCGTATAAGTCGTAACTGTTAGAAAACAAAGTCGTAAAAAGTAATGAAATAGCTCTATTTGAATATTTATTCTCTTTAACCGTTTGTGTATTGTGATTATGTTCGTACATTATCTTAAATAAATATTAAAATACCGAGGAACTGTACCAGGTACGTAGGAAATCGAAGCCTATTTATTTTGTATCTTATGGGCCGTAAGTTGAACGGAACGCAGTTAGAATTTGTATAGTTTAACTTTTTCTCGAATATTCCGTTTAAAATAAGTGCTCCTACTTTTGCATCACATTTTATATGATTTCTTGTACGTGCTTCAAATACATATAACATTAAATTTGATATTTGCATCGTTAGCTTCATAAATACGTGAAAATTCAGCAAATAAGTAATTGTAGGGAAATTTTCTGTGGAACGAGTGTTGATTACTGCTTTATGGATATGTTTTCCTGGTACTGGACTGGCTTTGTAATGAAGTATTACATGGTTCACATAGCGATTGCCCGTTCACCTATTGCGTGTTCTGGATCACCGGCCGCGGTGACCTGCCTCGCGATGCATGCCACACCTACCAGGGCCCCATAAAAACGAAATAACACATTTAATGGGTGATCTTTTTGTTCAAGGAAAATTTAAAATTCAAATATGATAATATAGTCATAAGAATGTGCGTAAAATTACAGTTTGTAAAATTGAATTTGTTAAATCATAATTAATTCTAGTTGTATTGTCTTAAGTGGTCTTTGCGCTAGCTATACAAAAGTTTTTTCGAACAAAGGTTTATCTGTTACGTTACGTGCTTTCAAATCCGATGCTGCAGTATCCGATTCGTTTTCCCTTTCTATCACGTTGAGACAATAAAACATGCCTGGAAGTGGGTATTCCGAATGCAAAACGTTTACCGCGCCGCGCCGCGGTTGAATCGGAACTGTTCTAGCTCTTTGTAGAGTAATGTGACTAAGTAATTAGTACGACAGAACTTCGTTTGGATTCCAGAAATTTCAGTGGGAAATTAAGTTGGTTTATGCAGATGGAGGAAAATAGACGGTAACTTATCATAATGTAGGTCTAAATTAAGTGCACAACGATTAAAAATACCGGGAATAGTAATTTATGAAATGTAGACATTGAATTAGAACTAACTAACATAAAATACATAACTAATATACAAGATATTATATCTTTGTCCAGAATATGACACCCATAGATGCTAAAGCCGGATAAAACCACAACAGATCAACGCTAATAATTCCCATATAGCTTTATAGCCAAATGTTGAGCAATAATTCCCGTCCACTCCTAGCGCGTTAATCTAGCGACCACGTCGATGTCAGTAAGTTTTAAGCGCAGGACATTTCGCACGCCGAGATGGCCTAATAACTCTGGCACGAGTGACGCGTGGAATTCGAACGTGACGTCATTGCTGCCCATGAATAAAATGGAGTGGCGTCAGGCGCGTTAAAGCTGGGGCAACGTGTACGAAATGTAGGCGTGGAAGGATTTTCATTAGATTACTTCGCTTCAAGAGAATTCCTGTGCCAATAGCGGACTTTTATTAGCTACGGATTTTTGATGGTTCTGGCCATTACATTGTATCGAAAAGTAAAAATCTTTTTAGTTAAATTTGGTTTTCAGAATGTATTTGCATAGACAGTTACCAGCATAACTTTATGCAAACATTGATTCGAAGATAAAATATTTAGAAAACAATACTAAAAAAAATAACATAAAAGCTGCTGGTACACTTCCCCAGTCCCAAAAGCTAAGTTCATCTAAAACAGCCAGGGCCAATGCACATAAATATTCACGTCTGACTGAATTTCGCTTTTATTCCAACGTGCTGCGTACCTTTTCAATCAACAATTTCAATTTAGTTCAGTTCGACTGAACGCACATGTTTTTATTATATAACACTTGGAGAGGCGACGGGGACCGACACAGGGACTCGAAGATACGATGCAGAATAACTATTAACGTAACTATACAATGGCCGCGATTCTCTTGACACCATCTAAATTAAATTTAGTCTATAATTCTCTCTTTCCATCAACAAATATAAGAAAGGGATAGCAAACTTTTAACACCTGTCAAATTAGAAAAAAATTGTTTTCCATACAAATTAAACATCACGACGTAACATCTCGACTAAATTAACAAACCTGTACGAACAAAATGTCATCTGTCATTTAATTTGACAGCACTGAATTACTTGCTATCCTCTTCTTGTATTTCGCAATAGAAAAAGAGCATGATATTTTAAAATTAGTTTAGTCGTGTGTACGTCAGAATCGACACCAATATCTTTTGTTTTTCACACTGGCTGTTAAAAATTTTGTTGTAGTTTATAGAATAGAAATCTAGAACCGACAACGGAAACCACGATTGTACCTCAGGAGCAATTTCAAAAATCGAATCAGACGAGTGGATATTATATCGTTCAATACTCGCTTGACCTCATAGGGGATTTGGGTGACTATAGAGTTTTATCGTTTTTCTCAGAACTCACATTGTTTTTCAGTAGTTTGAGTTCCGCTAGTGATTTGGATGGATGGATCCGGGCATTTGAGCCCTCTCAAAAAGCCTCTCAAGTAGAGTTCCTTACAGCGTCTACTTAAAGTTATAACATAAGTAGCCATACTTCCAACACGATAGTACCTTTATTACCATCCGTAGATTATACCTGTGTACAAGCTCAGGATAATTAAAGTTTATGAAGTGGCGGAGTATCCTATTTATTTTTGCTCCTTGCTGGCTTAATGACTAACTTCGAGCTGACATCAAATCCATCTTGAAAATGCATGCAAAAATATGGCATACAGAATTATTATATTCCGCGTCGAATAATTACTTTATTTCCAGATATATTTCATGAAGCCATTATAATATTTGGGACTGGAAAGAGGTTTTTGATTCGACGTATATTATATTTATTTTTGTTAGTCCATTGTTTAACTATTATTTTGTTATTTTAATTTCATAAAGAGTTTCGAATAATTTCGTTTACAACACGCTATAACTGGAAATTTCTACTGAACCCTCATGAGAAGAAAACGAATAAGAGTACAAAGCTTGTTCATTTCCCTCGAGGCCTTACGTCACTGTTCGTAAGTAGAAAGCAGCATAGACCTAGCTGACACTATTATTCTTTCAATCTTGTACCAACAGGTAACGCACGTCACAACGCGTTGTTTTACTTTTCTATGGAAATCCAATTAAAAATTCAATACGCTCTGGAGCGGTAAGCAAATAGGTTTGACCTGTTGAGGAAATGCCATTGTTGTGTGCTTTGCGATATGTACCTTACCTACTGTGTTCACAATTGTTCACAATGCTCAGTTAATTTTATGATTGCATACAGGTTTTTTGAATTGTGTGTTTAGGACCCTGTAGACCCTGCAAGGGCACTTATTTTCCTTAAATTCGATGCTGTTCAAGGCGTCATCTGTGTTTGTGCAATTATACATTACGTTGCCTCATAGGCAGTATCAAGAATCACATTCAGGAATATTTCTTAGAATCCGTACAATAGTTCTAGAGATATTACTTCTAAACTCAAAACTTCATATGAACTTGTAGTTGACACAAAAGTTGTTCCTTGATTTAATTATTTTCTCTTTCATTTCGTAGACAAATTGTCTAATAAAGTCCTCACTGTTGTTAGTTGTTGAAGATCTATTATAAAGGCTGTGTTTTACAGTGAAGTGCTGATTATACGAGGACCTAATAGTTAAATGAGTAACAAATTCGAGTGTTAATAATAGTAAGCAGCATAAAATTCCACCTCATTTTAAACACAGTGCACAGTTATGAAAACGGGTGAATTTCTTTCTACACTTATTTGCATTTTTACCTTGCTGTTTCCGCTGCCCGCTTTATTACAATCTTCTGTCTAACAGATAATATTGTACGTAGTATCTAAAAATACATAGCAGCCTAAGGTAAAAATTTAATATAAAAATATTAAGTTTCCTCTCGCGAATTATATTCTAGATGAGGTTTGTAATAAAGTTTTATTAAAAATAAAGTTAATTTTCTTCTGTGTTATCGTGATGAAACATTATATCTGAAGCAACAATATCGCGTACATTGATTGGAGAACAAAGGAATTTTGACGTAGGTATAGTCGAGTTGCGATGTCTCATGCCAAGTTATCTGTTAATGGGAGGAAGGAAACATCAAAGTCGATGATGCGATCGCGATTAGGTATGTTGTTTACCGATGTTTTTTTCTCAAGCAATTATAATTTATTTTATTCGCTGCTGTGCTCTTCTTTTAATCTTTGCAAAACGTAATAATATCAACGTCAGTCTTTACCTTTATTTACGTCTTTCCGACTGTCATTCGTTTGAACTAAACATATTCGAATATTTCACCAATAATATTTCAAACACCAGTAAGAAAATGCCAATACTTTGAACATAGACCAGGCATTTTGCGTTTTATTTCACGTTTGAATCATATCAGAATTAAACTAGGCATAGTATATAACTTGATGTTTTTGACAGGCAAATTATGTTCTCTCTTCTTGAAATAATGCCCATTTTAGAGTAATTTATTCGATTTACTCGTCAAAATACGTATGTACTTTGCGAAACCTTGGCATCAAATATAGACTATACTTTAATAGTCATCATCATAATCGGGCTATTTTTTATTCCAATGTTTTCCAAAAGTTAAGTAGGAGACACGAGCATTGTTCATATAGCTTACTGACGGTACACTCCAATATAGCACTCAACCAAAGTAAGTAAAACTGTATAAGAACTTACAATGTTAGTAATTTGGTACCGTACCGGAATGGAGCCAACGAAAGAAAAACAATACGGAATGTAAGATAACAAAGTGTTCGTTTTTATATTGATTCGCCAATGAAAAACTGTGGCAGTTGCATGTCGACTGCGCATATTGTCGGGGAAGCGGGGGAAATGGAAATTGGAAGGAAATAGTGTTCGTAAGTAATGGAATGGCCCGAATAGCTATGAAGTCGGAGGAAATGTTGTCCTTGTATGTGGTATTAAGTGGGGTTGTTCTTGCTGGATTTACTTAATCTGACTCTTGATTGTCTCAAGGGTTTATTTATTCTGGTCATTGAGACAAATGTGAAGTTAGAAGTGGTGGAATATTCATAAACTTTGTGGACTGGTCCAAGATAGGCTGTGTTTTGTGCAGTTCACCATGACTGTTCTACCAAACCATACCAGGGGGGTTAGACAAGTGGCAAAAACGATTGTAGAATAGAAAACAAAATGTATGGGAATGACAGATAGCTAGTCGTAAGCGAATGTCATTCTCATATATTTTGTTTTCTATTCTACAATAGTTTTTGCCACTTGTCTAACCCCCCAGGTCCGAAGCTCCATGTGGCTTATCTAAGTCCAATGAGTGCGACCATTATTGATAAAAGTAAATTCATCTGTTATATAAGGTCATCCGCATTTTCGGATCACTAATGTCTGCATCATTTTCAAAATTTTCCAAGTTTTACATGGCATTTAAAATAAAATGTCTCTTATACATTATATAAATGGCGACAAATGTATTAAATCGAGAGTCATAAACTATCTTCTACACACGGTAATTATACTTTAACGGCTGGCTCTGAAGTGAAATCGTTATCGGCCAAACTTTATGGCACATCCCTGTGTGAATTGGATAAAATTTATATCGGGAATGTGAGCGAAATTCAGAGTACCTACCAACTGTGACGAGGGTGTGATCCCTTTATATCAGAGGAACTCATAATAAACTTATTTTGTTCATAATATTAGAGTTTAATTGTCTACTGAAGCTGTTAAAACCTTAATGAAACAATAAGTATGTTTTTTTTTGTTGCGTTAACTTTGGGAACGTATATCCGTTTCAAAGTTTTACCAAAAATAGCTTTATGTCTCGAATGTATTTTTCCATAGGAGCGATGGAAAAGATTTGTTAAATTGCGCATTCTATTTCAAATTATGGAATCTTGTTTGTAGAGAAAAAAATTGTTAATTTTAGCTTGAGTATTAAAGTGGAAAGAGAAAGTACGAAAACCAAATCTATATATATAAAAGAAAGTCGTGTTAGTTACACCACTTATAACTCGAGAACGGCTGAACCGATTTGGCTGAAAATTGGAGGGGAGGCAGCTTGGAACCAGGAAAAGGACATAGGATAAAAAAAAAAGGTAGGAGTTGGGTAGGAGTTGGGTAGGAGTTGGGTAGGAGTTGGGTAGGAGTTGGGTAGGAGTTGGGTAGGAGTTGGGTAGGAGTTGGGTAGGAGTTGGGTAGGAGTTGGGTAGGAGTTGGGTAGGAGTTGGGTAGGAGTTGGGTAGGAGTTGGGTAGGAGTTGGGTAGGAGTTGGGTAGGAGTTGGGTAGGAGTTGGGTAGGAGTTGGGTAGGAGTTGGGTAGGAGTTGGGTAGGAGTTGGGTAGGAGTTGGGTAGGAGTTGGGTAGGAGTTGGGTAGGAGTTGGGTAGGAGTTAGGTAGGAGTTGGGTAGGAGTTGGGTAGGAGTTGGGTAGGAGTTGGGTAGGAGTTGGGTAGGAGTTGGGTAGGAGTTGGGTAGGAGTTGGGTAGGAGTTGGGTAGGAGTTGGGTAGGAGTTGGGTAGGAGTTGGGTAGGAGTTGGGTAGGAGTTGGGTAGGAGTTGGGTAGGAGTTGGGTAGGAGTTGGGTAGGAGTTGGGTAGGAGTTGGGTAGGAGTTGGGTAGGAGTTGGGTAGGAGTTGGGTAGGAGTTGGGTAGGAGTTGGGTAGGAGTTGGGTAGGAGTTGGGTAGGAGTTGGGTAGGAGTTGGGTAGGAGTTGGGTAGGAGTTGGGTAGGAGTTGGGTAGGAGTTGGGTAGGAGTTGGGTAGGAGTTGGGTAGGAGTTGGGTAGGAGTTGGGTAGGAGTTGGGTAGGAGTTGGGTAGGAGTTGGGTAGGAGTTGGGTAGGAGTTGCATACCACGCGAACGAAGTCGCACGGGGCAGCTAGTACTTCAAATAAAATGAATGACATTTGGTTTTTATTTGAAAGTATTTAAAATGTCACGGGTCTTGACCTTTTAACAATGTTCTTTCGGTTAACAAACCGAAAAGAGAAATGCGTAAAAGGTTGTGTAGGTACTAAAGTTGCTGAATAAAGTATTCAAGTACGTAGTAAAATGGCTCCGGAGTGACAAATATCACGGAACCATTGAAGGATATCCTTTTTCAGGTTAGAACGAAATGTAAAGGGAAGTAGAATATTATATTTGTGGGAGAAAATTCGTGTTTTCGTATTTAAGAAGATTTGGTGGTCTTTTATTAATACTGTCCAAAACATTTATCTATGTTTATTCAAGATTTGAATATTTTTGAATATATACGTAAGATTGTAAACACCATGAAATTCAGATCATTTAACTTTTAATGGTTGTCTAAGTGCATTCTACTTTTACTTAAACCTTCAAACCAGTGCGAATAACTTGCGAAGATATGATTCATAAAATAAAAACTTTAAGTAGATATATCTACTACTTTTATTGCTTCATCTAATGTATATGTATACGCACGAACCGAGGGGAAAAGTTAGTCTCTTCTAATAAAGCACAGTGGCTAGATGTTACAAAAGGACAGCGCTGACCTCAGTGTTCTCAAATTGACGCCATTAATTACAACTTACAACCATTCGATGTTTAATCAAGAAACTGCAAGCGAACAAGTTGCCTACGATGCAAAAAGACAAAATCTCAACAACGCTCAACAAACAAAAAGAAATGAGAATCCTGTTCGTGTATTTGTGCACGAGGCACGAACCGGGCAGAAAGAAAATTTGAAAATAACCTCCATGAACAAAGAGAGGGAGAATTAAGTCTATGCAAATAGGACTTGCGTCACGAACAAGTGGCTATTGAGCGGAGAGCTGACCGACGAGATAGTGGGTCCTATTGAAACTAAGCGAACAATTCAATTACATTCGATTTCGTGGAGGCTGAGCATGGCAGCATTTTTCTATTCGGTGGCGACGCTGCAAATGATACGAGCGAGTGGCGGCCAGGGGAGCTCTATACCTTGCATACAAATTGAACACGTAAATGAGATAACACCCTGTTTACATGAAGGTGGGACCGTGTTACAATAAAACCGGGTAATGGGAACTCCTGATACGGCAAATTGTTTTTGCAACGGAAAATGTTTGAGAGCACTTCCTATCTCGGGTATTCCGGCTGTGGCTTTAAATATGTAATGCCAAAGATGCTTTCAATTTATTTCTGAAGGATAATGCGTGACCTTTGTAGGGAGCTGTGTATGTAATATTATAAGGTCGGTTCTCGGTCACAGTGTAGTTCGATTATCAAGTTACAGTAATATAATTACAATCATTGTAAGTCGACTACAATTAATACCCTACACTCTTAAATGCGAGTATATACTTAGACCCTAAGCCTAAGCGGCGTAGTCATGTTACGTTGCTAATCGACACTAATTATAACCGAGTATCGATCGTTTAAACGCATCGAGAGGATCAAGTTAATTAAAAACCCACCCTTACTAATGGATTCGTCCCACGTTTTCAAGCAATATCCTCTTAATACAACATCGGACATTTCGATGTTATTCCATTTTGTTGATATTGCCAATATTCTCCAGGGAAATTGAATTACTGGCGCTGTGGAGCAGTCAATTTCTTTGTTTATATCGAGTGCTAGTTGTATCGCGTCTTTGCCAATACTGAGTAAATCCTTTGACAATGATGTCAAAGCTAATAAGTGAGCTTTGTTACAATTTAGTAAAAGAGCAGCTTGTCTATATTATTTGAATTTAGAGTAGCTTAAAATGTTCACAGTAAACGTGGAGCAAAAAAACCCAAAGTGTATAAAATTAAATTCTGCTTTCGGCACGGGATGCTTCCAGTGGCTTTGCAGGCGTGGAATTAATACCCGGTGTATTAATTCCACGCAATTCGGCCTCGAAAAATCCCTAAGCGGTGTTCAAAACCGTGGCAAAATTCACCCTGTATTTTTCAGGATTAGCATAGGTATAGATAGCAATAATGGACGCGAAATTCTTGTATATTTGGAAGATTGTGTAAGCTGGTTTTTCTCAAAGGTTTTTGTATGTCAAAAACTTGAATGTTTTGTGGTGTATATTGTACTTATGTAGTATATAATATTTATTATGCGATGATGATACCGATATTAGCTTTATACATGTGTAATTTAAGTTACATGAAAAATATTATCCAAATTTCTGATTAAAAAAAAATCACTAAACTAAAGAAAGGGTCAAATTGATAAAGCTAGTTTCAAGATAATCTTTCAAAAATGTATAAAATTCAATAGTTTTTTATTAATATAATTTACTTGCAAATGATCAAGTAATATCTTTAGTTGAGATCCAATCAATATCACCATCAAGCCATAACGACTCTCGATAAGGACTGGCATAGCTCATATTACCCTTCGAATCCCGAGACCTTTTAGCACTGCTAGCTACTTAGTTACATCACTACTTCAGTTACGCCAACCGCCGAATCAATCAACCGTTACTAAAAGACAAAACACAATCATTTAACAGTGTTACATGACAATACAATTAACAATTTACACCAGTCAATATGTTCGTGTCATTAATCGAATAATTGTCGTTCGCAATTAACATCGGCGTTTTGCTATCTCATTATTGATAGGTGAATTTACAAATGGCTGCTGATATTGACGGTTGTTTTAAAACGTCAGTGGGCTGGGAACCTGTATATTAATGTGTTGGTCAATTTTAACTGATGATAATTAATAAGTTAATCAGGTAACACAATAGTAGTATTTGGGATAATACATATATGTAGAGCTTATTATGTAGTCGAATTTAATGAAGGTGTTTTTACGTTTTTCTCTATAGGCATCCAAAATGTTAAGGATCATTAATAATTTTCTTGATAAAAAAAAACTCAGATGTCGTTCTATAAATTGGTATGACAATATACCGGTTCCACGTGTAAAATAACCAATCCATTACTTAGTTGCGGATTAATTTCTGTTAGTTGCAAAACAAAGTTGTTAATTAATGGTGGTGTATCGTTAGATGTTACGTATAGTTTAATTTAATGAAAACTATGCACATGCTTTTCAGAATAAATCCTTTACATAATATTGGTATCCCCTTAGGTTGTTCAAAAGTTCGAAGTTGCAGGACAGTTCCGTATACAACACGAAGCCAATTACTCACAAGTTGTTTTCGAACTTACCCGGGGACAAATTTGGAAGGATTCAGCTCTGATAAGGGACAAAGGCGAGATTTCGGACGAAATTAAATTTTCCAAAAAGTTTACCAATATTGAATTAGTTTTGCTTCTTATTTTGTCCGCTGTGTTTCTTGTTATGGTATTACAATTTATTTTGGTGTTCGAAAAACATCTTCAAAGTATGAAAAAGTTATTACAATGTTGACTGTTTCAATTTGAATTTTGAATGTTTAGAATTGACACTTAGCTGACGCGTCATAGCCGTTATTTATGATTTCGCTAAAAACTTATAAAATTTACTTACATTGTTTACGATGCCGATGTAATTTAAAGTAATTTTAAAAACAGAGCAATAAAAGCTTTATACTTATCTATAAGACTCAGATGTAACAAGACGTCCTATTACGTTCAAATTTCTTGACTGAAATAACAATATGTAAATGCCACCAAACACAGGTAAACTTCAAGTCTAGCGATCTCGATATCAATATTGCTAAGACAAATCTTTGGACTAGATCGGGTTGTTTTGCAAGAATATACCTTAACACTTACAAATAAACATTTATTATTCAATGCTTACAGTTTTTATATACTCAAAATCAATATCTAAAAGCCAATATTTTAGAGTCTGGGAAACATATTTTAAATGACCTCGAAGTGTGTTATCAAGATACACAAAATGTGTAACCAATGTATGAAACCAACTTTCTCCCTATTCTGGAAATTATACGCAATGTTAATGTTAGGCAAAATTATATTCCAACTATTCCGAGAATAGAAATTAATAGGCATGTATCAATCGATTATTATCCCACGAGTTCTAAGAGGCAAGGGAAATGGGAAACTATAGCATACATGCTGAACTAGAAACCGAACTACTTATTGCTGTTCGTAATACGTATATTGATATAGATAAAGCCGTATTCTACCAAAGAGCAGATGAAACCGCAGCGCTTGTATGAACGTGACCCACTGAAGTAGAACCGAATGCGCGTCTGGGGAAGCACTTATGTTACCCAGATGAATTGCACTAGATCTTTAAGTTAGATTCTAAAGTTCTTAGCAGCTGTTGGTAAAGTATTTAGCGTTGGCTTCGTAGTTTGTCTTATTTACCATTTACATGTAGATGTAGTTTTCGACTCATTTGAATTAGAAATTGAAAAATAAATGCCGTCTAATTTTACAGTGGAAACTAGTGGTAAGTAAAGTATAGGAAAAATCAAAAAGAAGAATGATTTCGAAAAACATGTGATCAGAAATATTCTATAAAACATCAAAACTCTGATTACTTTGTTAAAGAAAAACTCGACTATGCCAACACAAACCAAATTGCTCATAACATATTCATATTAATTTATTACCGTTCCACGATTGGATTTGTTTTGTTTGATAAACGACACATCGAATCTGTCATGTTCTGGCATTGACAGTGAATATGTCGTAAATATAATATGGCGGACGTGAATAAATTCTTATTCAGATGTAGAAAATATTTTATAAAACATCACTGTGATTTTTCTCCGTAGGGTTTGATAGATGTGTCTATTTATCAATATTTCACCGGCTGTGTTTTTAAGTCCCATTTTTAGGGGGTAAGGAAATATGGTGAGGAAATCAGAAAAAACACATCTAAGTCTCATTCATCCTTTTGCTCGACTTAGCAATCCCAGGACCATGTCATTGCTAAGCTCCGTATAAAATATAAACACTTCTCAAAGAAAGTACGAATTTAAAACGCTTCTGAATCTGATTAAAGATTACTTCCATCTTCATCCTTTCCCAAGTGGGTCGTAAGATGTGACAAGGGTTATATTGGATGACTAGGAAACGGCAAAGATGAAGATAAAAACAAAGATGAGTCAGAATGATGAATAATTGCACGTCAAAACACGGAATCATGTTCAACCCAAATAAATAAATGATTGAATATTAAAAAAAAAGTTGTGTTGATTTATTTTGCTCTGATCGCCAGAATAGTTCACCGGCTTTCAATTTTATATTCCTATTTTAAATTAAGGATATTTCGATTTTTGCTTTGTCACACACTTTCAATGATATCCAAAGTAATTTAGAGTGCTGTTTTATGTACGCAACCAGCACAATATGCGTGCTCAAATAGCAACGACCTCTCGCGTGCGTCAAAGGCAAACATTCAAGTTGTTTTGAATGGTGTTGCTAAGGTGCTTGCTCTGGCCAAGTTATATTAATCCTAGGGACAAAAGCCTCGGAAATGTGCCTCCGTAAACGTAAAGTTTACCTTATGCTGGATTAAAAATATTTTTTTTGATGACATTTCAATGGTAGTTACTGCGTTTTGAATTTGGACAGCAGCTGATACAAACGTGGCTTAATTAATGGATAATTGATTAATGTGCGGTGCTCACCTATCCTTCAATTTGGGTCATTCAATATAGTCGTTCAACGTGCTATAATGTAATTATTTAAACCACTTGATGTTTTGTAATTAATTTAATAATATTTCAGAAATATTGGGACTGTTAAATTAAGTTTAGGTATGTTAACCTTATTAACTCTGACTATAATAATTACCTAAGTATTTCAAAACGAAAGTGTCTTTGTATTTCTGTTAGTTATGTTGTCATGGTTAACACTCAAACGATTTTTATATCCAATTTTTCATGCACATTGTCAGAAAATACAGCTCGGATAGATAGAACACTTTTAATCTGAGTCCGTAAATTAGTTCTATTAATGTAGGGTATTAATTAATTATATGTCTTTTACATGCCAAACTATTTTGTCATCGAAAGGGCAGAAATAGATGCTATAAAAATAATTCAGGCTACTGAGAAATTTTCACTTGGCCCGACTTGAAGTTGTACGAATGCCTAATCCCATAATCGGCGGTGGCGTTTGCGAAGACTAAATCCATTGGTATACTTAATAAGGCAGTCTCTCATAGAAATTCCTATTTCAATTTTCCTCCAAATGACACCTTAAATAATATTATTATTGTAAATCTTACCATCATTGATGAATGGGTAGATCGATCGCAGTTCCGCCTCGTAAGCTTCCAGCGATATTGCCGGAGCAATCGGAGGAACGTAATCGTCTTCTGGTGAACGCTCTGATCCGTATCCCTGGTCAAAACCAGGGTCTTGGAGCTTCCAAACAGGTTCGGCGTCGGAACCTGCGAAGAGAAGAAATGGTACCTTAGTAATGGTGAACAATATCTGCGTTTGTACAGGGTTCGGATTTTATATACTGTAAACTTATTTAGTACTAAATATTTTTTATTTCATACCAGGTCTTGCCTGAATACCTGAAAAACAATTTCTTGCATAATTTTTAGTTAGTACAACTTTTTCACCATTCGACTCCTAATAGTCACTTCTCAGCTGTGTTGTGGTAAATATAGTACATAGCAGTTGTCACTCACGGATAGCGTTTGATAAGTAAAACGATTTTTAACCCTTTAATCGTCACGTCAAAAACGTCACGGCGTGTGCATTACTATGGCCGTCAAAGGATTAAAACCGTTTTAGTAGTTCCAAAGATTAGCCTATACTATCAAACCTCTTGATGAGAACAAGCATTACGTACGTACTTACAGCATACTCAATACATACGCCTTTCTTGTTACGCGTAGGGAGAAAATTTTACAGAGCCAAGTCAATGCTATACGACCTCTGCGTAGTAGTTACAAGTAAAATCGATTGAAGTCGAAAGCGTAACGTACCTATCCTTCATGCAAGCGAGTATACGATTCTTGAATCAATATACATATACATCAGTTCCTATATGGTCATATGCTTTTAATATTTCCACAAAATCACGAAACCATTGATATTTATCCCCGGGGCATTTTGCAGCTTATGGTGAACGTATTATAAATACATATTATGTGTAATGTATGTATGCGACTCCCGGGAATATCTTTTGGCAAACAATAAGAATTTGTTCTCTTTGTTAGTTCTTTGTAAACGAGAAACTGCTTTATTTCCGACGAATAAGGTATAATATGATATTAACATCTGGTTGCGGATGCCCAGAGCGTAAAGTAGCAATGTTTCATGTAATATGTAAAGAAATTCACATAATTTTCTTTTGTTTCTCCGACTGTTGATTGGCGTTTATTTTACTTCGTTTTAATAACAAATAACGTTGGTTGGTAGTGTTGGTTATCTTTTGTTTTCGGATACATTCAATTGTTACTTCCCTTTTGTAAAATAATATTAATGGTTGGCTGGGTAAACCGGCCGCCCCTATTTTGTAACGAATTGTCCTAGCGCATGACTATCAAAAACCGATCAATAATGTCAGAATAACAGGAAAATTTTAGAGCCAAGTAAAATTTAAAGAGAGCTTCGAATGGAAAATAAGGTATGTTTAGTTTCAAGCATAATCTTACGTGGAAATGTATTATGTATGAAGGAACGGTTGGTAAAATATCGCTTTGCGTGCTTCGGATTAGTTAGGCGGCTCTGAATATGGCGCCGGTACCGTTGATTTACGTTATTCACCCCAATAGCAACATAGAAATGTAACCTACACCACTTATTTAAGTAACAGTATGTTAATAGCTTCTGTGGTCATTTATCAGTGAAATGCCAGTGCAATAATCACGTCAAAATGCGTTGTTCATGGGAATCGAATCAACTTTATCTATGGACATATCGTACATGCGATTGTGTCGTTAGGCAAGAACTTTCATGATGTGATTTTTTTATTCATTAGATGGTATCAGTTTTCTTTATCCGTAAAGTGATTTTAAAGAACGCCTTTAGGCACAATAAAATATCTATTAAAAGTTCATATTTAATACGGATAAGACTGTTTGCATCAAATAGTTTTTGGTTTATAACCTCTGTTAAGGTTCATGATATCGATCCAAATGTTAAGAGTTCAAGGACACTGCTACTGCATTCAAAATACGCATTCTTGAAAGTCACCTTGTGCCACTGAGTGCAATTTCCCTTAGGAATATAAACACGCTATTATAAAACCTTTAGCAATACAATAAAAGTTCAAATTAACCTGAAACCGTATTACCACGCATTAAAGTGAGCCAGATTCCAGTGCGTAACAGGGACGCTGCTATTCGTCCTGTATAGCCCTATCTCTCTCTCATACTGGAAACTGTCACACGTTAACGTCTCATAATAAGAACCAGAAAATATAAAACGGAATATCAGGGCGTATTTCATGCCCTTTTAATATAGTATGCAAAGTTAGTGAATTAAAATGAATAATATGATGTAAACAAAAAAAATAATGTCAGAATTAATTTTTAATTCGAATCTCGGTGATTCATTTCGTTAGCAGGTTTTGTTGAAGTCTGTTTGTTGTACGGAAATTCTATTATTCAAATTGTTTAGCTTAAAGAGAGCATGTTAGCTCGTCGTGTCTTTGTAGAAAATTACTTGCACTAAATATTTCAAATTATACCTACCAAAAAGGTTTATATTTTTACTAGTTTGTGCCCGCGACTTCTGGATATACCTGAATAAAAAATAGTTTTAAAACTAAAGTGTACCACTTTTGGTTTGATTGTAGTTTATGCTTGATTGATTATATTCGTCATTAACTTTTGCATTTAAAATATAAGTGAAACAAAATCTTAAATTAATATTAGGGTAAATTCGTATTTTGTCCACAATATAGTGCTAGTGGATGGGTAAAGTTATAGTGCTGAAATCTGAATGGCAAATAGGTATATTCGTATAAACGTCCAATGGTGTAAAGAATATTTAATTAAAAATATATCCACCTGATATGTGTGTCTTCGAAATAGATTCGATTCTATGAATTTCAGTATTGATTCTGTAATTGGCACAGCACATAAAGTTATTTGGCTGTATTATTACAAGTTTGATTTTGTAAGTGTTTTGCTGACAAACACAGAAATTTGATAACATACAATTTGTACGTTTAATTTCAGTTGCTTGCACAATTTTGAAAATTCTTTTACTATTGAGATGCTACACTATTCTTGTGTACTACAAGCTATGTTTAACACGTATACAACATGGGCGACGTTGCAGGCAGAGGCTAGTGTGAGATATACGTAGAAATACTTGGATTTACGGAGACCTAATCGTTCTTCAGACATCTTTGGTTAGCTCATTAATCACACCGCTTTAATAGAACTTTTATAAATTAAGGTATTTTTTTCTTACAGTCTAGACATATTTTTTGACTTAAGATAGAAGTTTTGTTACATGAATTTGACGCAGTGTTAATGTGCATGTACCTAAGATAACTTATATGGTGTGTATCCAAAACTGAAAGAAAACAAAAACTTTAAAAATGTTCAAGGAACATACAAAACTCATCGTATTTATTTTGTCTTTATAAAAAATCCCCTAATCAAGTTACAAATACAAGGATACTCAATTACAATCGTTAGTCGTGCGCACGCGGGTGAGACAGTCAAATAAATCAGAGAAATAGGGTGAAAAAGCCACGATCCAACTCTCGGCTTGGACGAAATTTTCAAATTTGTTTCAGTAATGCTCACTGTGCCCAGTGGGGTCTGTTATACTGGTACAGAGGGTAGTGAAACCACGAGCTATATTTCAGGACATGGCTTAATGGTTAGGGCAGGATAGTGCTTTGTTATTTTGGTGAGTTTTTTCAGGACTAGTATAGAGAGTATCATCAGTCCGCGGTGTCTCCTTAGCGCCATATGCGCATGAAACAAGCTTTATGCAGTCTCAGATAATGTAATTTTATGTTAGTGGAGTATTTTTTAGAATCTGTTCAGTAGAGTTTTAGAGATAACCTTTTTTTTAGAGATGGGATCATCAAATGACTCCTTCCGCGATGGGAGGAGCAGGAGGGAGTGCCACACTCTTACTGACTAAAGCCCATTCATGTTCCTTCCTTCGCCCTTTCTGTTCCAGGGCTGCGGTAAATCTTTTAAACTATCCCGCAGCCATCAGAGGTTAAGTCTTATATACAAACATTCAAATTTTACCTCTACAAAAGTCAGCTTTTTAAATTACGCAAAGGAATCAATCATCTCACTTCACCACTTTTCAAAATTTTTATATACAACTCTTTTATTTTTCTTTCTAATATTATATTCCATATTTGAAATAGAAAAACGTCGACCGGACAGAATGGACTTTATCTCAGTGGCATTGATAAAATAGAAAGCAAAATAATATTATGCTGAAGCAAGGACCAAACAATATCATAAGTATATGTTATGAGGGTCAAGTTTCCTATTCTGAAGCTAGATTTCCATTGAGTTTCACGACCCTAGTTTTGCCCCAATGTTCCTACTTTTACCCTAATATATACCTCACTGTTAACCTCCCTCAGTGAGTAGCTAGCAGACCATGTGTATGACTCATGCATAATCATGACTAAACTACTAGTTCTCTGTGGTTTTACTCGTATACTTAGGAAACTATTTCATGTATCCGGATAAAAAGTATCTTATTTCATATAGGTTTTTCGTTTAAGCGTTTTGTCCTGATGTTTAAGTCAATGCCATTTTTTTTGTCTCCATTTTCAGCAGTTTCACTGAGGTATAAAAACAGGCTGACAAATTAATGAATTAGGATAAAGATTCTATTTTTACTTATATAAATGGCATTTAAATATCACAAATTTTCATTATAACTGTTAACCAAAACGAGAACTTGATAAGATGCTATTTTTGTCCGCTCAACAGAATTAGAAGACAAAGAATTCTAAAAATAAAGAAAATATATTTATAGTAATCGAAATATTAATTCAATTTTGAACGGATGACCTTTAAGCTTTCGCTTCGGTTGTGTGATCGGCATCTCTCGGAAATAGCTAACCTAATTCAATCTAGGTCCAAATGTCGCATACCTAAATTAATTCCAGTCCGTTCTATTTTTAGTATAATTATAGGTTTATTTTCGTAGAGGATATTTGTGGGCAGAAAACACGTTCTCATAAAAGACGTAAGTTCGTTATGTAATGTTTGAAGATATCTTAGAATGACAATTTCACAGGTAAAAACTATGTGTCTTCATTTGGTTTGTTAACCCTATAAAACCTTTGACATTTGGGTTATCAGAACCTAGCCTGGTCCAAGCACGAACATACTAATGTATCGTTACGTTAAACGACGAAAATAGAGTAATCCAATACAAAAGTATTGTTAATTTGTATAATCCATACGTATAAGTAAATTATTCAATTTAAATATTTTTTTGTGACAAATGTTGTTTGTTTAATTAAATGAACACTCACGTTACCTCGAAGCCTACATTACGTGTTAGGTCTACTAATTTTGTTTAGAATTATAATTTGAATTTAACTTTGTACTTAACCTGTGTAAGGTTAACGTAAGGTTAAAAAAAATTATAAAAAAAACGCGTTTTATTACTACTCATTTTCATAATACGAACCGGACATAAAAATACACTTTCTAAATTGGTATCATGCGTTATAAAACTCATAAAGGCTGCCCTACACTCATAAAGCCCATCATTTTGGCAGCAAAAAAATGCTTCAAAGCTTAACCATCATCCGCTGCCATATTTCACGTTTCATATTTAGCTCCTTACTTCAATAGTACGTAATCGACGACCCTCGAACGTAAGATGCGTCGGCTTATCGTAACGGCGCCGCGTCGGACGTGATTTATTGTATTTACACCTGCACCTTATTGGTTCCTATTACGGGCAGCTACACAACAACTACTGGGGATTGGCGCTTGTTTTGGATCCGGAATGTTTGAAGAGTAGTTATTGGCTTTTATGACTGCAGTATTCTTTTCTTTCATCATAATTTATAACATAACTATTTGGTGCGAGCATTCTGAGGAAACTATGTCATCCTATCCTACATTTTTGATCCAGGTTAAAAACTATGTGTGTACCAAATTTCATCTAAATCCATTCAGTAACATACATTTAACTGTGGCATTATTAACATTAGTAGGATTTTAATCTTTTTTCTATGTAATCCATCTGTACTTTTACGATAATATTAGTAATTTAATTAGCAAAAAATCGTTCACAATATAGACGATTTAATGATTAGTATTTTCAGCCACTACTAATACTAGTTAGTAATACAGCTTGAAGATAATGCTGATTCCAAAGTATAATCAAACTAACATCGATTAGAAACTAACAGCAAAGCAATAATGAAGAAACGTAACCTAGGTCCGTATAGAGAAACTTATCTAATTAGAACAACAGTAACGATTGTTCGAGACCAGGGACCGTATTATTACTCCTTATAGTCATCAAGAGAGAGATGGAGCTATACAAGAGCATCACCATCTCTTTTTCGCAATAGAATATGATCCTCTATTGTGTTACTAGCTTTTCGCCAGGGGTTTCGCCCGCGTGTTTTTTACAAATTACAGAGTTTCATACAAACTTTGCCCCCCTTTGTCATGCCCTTACGGGTAGATTTTCAGAAAATTCTTTCTCATTGGATGCCTACGTCATACAAAGAACACATCCTCCAAGTTTCAGGTCTCTACGAGCAGCGGTTTAGGCAGTGCGTTGATCAGTTAGTTATTCAGGACAAAGCATTTTATATCTATAGATAATACGACACTACGTTTGTTTAATATTTAACTCGTAATAGGTAAACAAGAGAAGTTATATTCAATAGGCAAGGGAATAAAGGCTTTGGTCCCAAATCTCGGGACGTGATAAGAGTGACAATAGCCGTGACGCCTCTACGTCTGGCTTTGAGCTAGGCACAACGTCCTAAATAATTGCTTCTGAAACTACGGACGTATGTTCGGCGTTTTATCTTTAAAGTAAGATATTATTTAGGAAAAGAAAAATGTTTTGAACGTATTTTTGTGAGGCTGATAGAAAATGTTTAAAAGCTTACTTTTAGGTTCCTTCTGATTAATATTAGTATTTATTTCTATCTCTCTCTCTTCCTGGCTATGTGTCCCACATGGTGGTGGGGTCAGCCTTTCTTGTCTTACGCCTCCACTTCGCTCTATCCTCGACTTCGTTTTCGAAAACTTCGCACTCTCTCATGTCCTTTACCTCTACATCTTTCCATCGTGTTTTTGGTCTGCCCCTGGATCTTCGACCTGGGATGGAAAGTTGTAGTGGTAAGTTCCCTACGTAGTCAGGTGGCCTCCTCTTCACGTGTCCATCTATGTTCTTGCTATGTGGCTAAGCTTCAAATGATATAAAAAAACTTAAACTGCTGAAGTGTATATAGCTGGTATCAATTGTTTTTTGCGTTCTAGGGCCGCGGAGACTCTTTCGAACACTACCGCAGTCTTTTAGGACACCCTTGCCTAACTTATGTTATGATTAGATGTATAATGTGAAATCCAATTCAGTGTAAAAAACTTCCAAAATAATAACTAAAGTAGCTACTTATTTAACATGGTTTTAATATATCTATAGGCGGTCTCCCAAGAAAATTTAGTTAAAACATTAATTCAAGTGTTGTCGCATGACGTAAAAGGCGAGTCAGAGGCGAAGCTTTGAAAGGCTCAGATTAAAGTGCTCGAAGGTAGTGAAAAGGCGCGCCTAAAGCCTTCGTACATACGTGAGAAAAACAATTTTCTTTTGAACGCAAGTTTTGTCAACTAAAATTATGATAAAACAAGTTTGGCCTACAGTTTGAGGTCGAAACTTTTCGTGTTGTTCGTATGTTTTACGAAGGGAAAATGCAAGTTGGCGAGAATTTGGCGGTAAGGGTTTCTACGATACGTACCGTGGGTGGTTCCGTATGTGCAGTTTTTCCTCATGGCAGCTCTGAGATGTTAGAGGATGCTACTGCGGCAGTTTTGAAAAGGGCCGGGCAGAAATTGAAATGATGAATTTTAATTTCTGTGTTGGGTCTGGGTGTTACTATGTATAATATGTATGTATTTAAAAAGTATATAAGTAGTATATCCGTTAAGCTAGCACCCATAACACAAGCATATTAGTTGCTTACTTTGGGGCTAGATGGCGCTGTGTGGAATTGTCCAAAGATATTTATAGATATTTATTATAGTTTTAGCCCCTTAGCTCACTGACCGATGTTTGTTACACTCTTGACTGTTAATAAATAAGCTGTAATATCTTGCTGTTTATTTATTAACATGATTCAATAGACGTCGTAGGTAGCGTGAGGTAAGCTCATCAGCGTAAGTTAATAAATGTTGATTAAAAAAATATGGTTGTATTCCAAAAGTAGATTTTCAACAACAAAAGATACAATAAAATACTATATAAAAGGATAACTCTGTACCTGCCAGTTATTAAGACTCCATTTCTATAAAACTGCAATTTATAACTAGAATCCGGTACTTTAAAAAGAAGTAAAAATAAGAAAAAGTAACATTATGAGAGAATACGAGAAAAGAGTTTTATTTGCAGTCGGAAATAGAAAATCTATTGTGTTTCGTTTGCACGGTAAACTTTACTTTACCCATGCTGAGCGCCTTACTTGTCCCGACCTTAATGGAAGTATAAAGCAAAACGCCGTAAAAGTTTAAATAACAATTAACAATAAAGACATTAAGAGGAAAATATGACGTCACATGATATATAGCCCTTTATTAACGAGTATTTCTCGAATAAACCACGCATTTTGAAACGAACCGCTAATGACATATTTTAATGGGACTCTATTAATCATTCTTGATGGGAATCGTATAGAGGGGAGCTTGTTTAGCGACCGTTTAAGTAAGCTGTTAGGTTTTGCGAGGGTTGGCTTCAGGTGTGCGGGATCCACGGGATAATGTATTCCTTCGACACCCCCGCGCGCAATTCTTCACATTTTTCCCTCTATGGAAAACTCGATAACTTTACCCCTTTCGATGACTGATGGAGAATTTATACAACTCCCGCGTCGTTTTGCAACACTTTTCTCTATTATTTTCTTATTCATGTAGTTTGAATAATTTTGCTGTTGATAACAGGAGTGATCATCTCAGTAACTTACTTATGTATTTCGTTTAATTAATAGTGTCTAGCTAGTGCATGTAAAATGTACATTAAATATATGATACGTTAAATGAAACCCATAACAACAACAGCCAATTGCTTCGTACAAAACCTAATATGTCGTTAAACTTTAAACACAAGTCAGTATCAGCAATTCCGATGCTCGTACTAGGCTATAAAGGAAGAACTCATCACTCTTCAGTTTCCATTGACCTTTTACTCAAGACTAACTTTTTTATAAACGTATCAATCATGTTTAAGTACGAGCACCGTCTTCCGTTTAGCATATTAATCTCATTTTTATACTTTATGCCAAGGTGAAACTGGTAAAAGTTTTAACAATACTGTAGCCATTAGCCATATATCAACGTCGAGCGAAGAGTCTGATTCGGACGCGGGCAAATTGGGATTAATAACGGTCTTAGTACGAAAGAATTCCCCCCACATTTTCTTTTACTGATTAGGTGGCAAGACAAATCGGTTCGGATAGTGCGAAAACACGGAATGTTTTCAACTCGCCTTTTGTTTCTGAAGGATAGCTGGCTCAGGGTTGGCACTCAAATGATTTGTAGGCAAAAATAATTACGTAGTCCGAAAACAAATACGACCAATTAGTTGTTTGTCTTTTCAGTGGAGGAAGAGCGATTATTGCAAACATAATTCTGTTACATAAGGTGAAAGAAATATCGAGGTTAAATGGCAAAATGTTTATCTTTCTACAAGCGAAATCTTTGTATAATTTAACGCATATCTTATCAGTAATTAATCAGATAACATTGGAGCAGTAGCAGCTTGTACTTGATTTACAAGGCGATGTTATCGCAACCCATTCAATACTTTGTTTTATGCACTCGGGTCGATAATATATTCGATGAATACTTTATTAGTACACTGTATAGTATTTAGTAGAAAGGTCTAGGTTAGGGAATGTTCAGTTTTGAGCTTTCACGATTTTGACAGTATATTAAAATTTGGCCGCTATATGCAAACTACATCCATAAGATTAAATTATAATAGCTATTTTTTAAAATATATTAATGTAATATTCAATAAAAATAAATTGTAAATTCATCAACACTTCTCTAATAAACTGCTTAAATAGCGTCAACACTTTATGTAAGTAATGTGTTAGAATTAATGCTTTTCGGTGGCACGCGATCGGCCACCCCTTCCGTACCGTCCTTGACCCGCAGTTATTCGGAGCGATGACGTCAGCGAGAATGGCCGAACCCTGTGCCACTGAACAGAGAAAATGGCACAGAAGGAACACTTTGTACTGTTTGTATACGAAACTGTGAAGGACAGACTCACCTAAACCTAACCTTTGTATGGGCTGAAAATGAAATGTATCAGTACAGTTTCTTTATATCTTTTGTGATTTATTTTTCGCGATTAGAGCGTAGAAATTAGGTAATGGATAGAAATTACTATAAAGAGATCTCGAGATTCGAATTGCTGATAATAAAAAGCTTAGAATTTTTATTTCAGTAGTGGGTATAGAAATTATTGGCACAGCATTCAAGACAAAGATTCATTCTCTCTATAGTCTTGAATGTTGTTGAAGGTTATGGATTTTCTGTTATTTTCTTTGAAGTGCACATAACATGTCTCTGCGTCTGAACCGAACTGCAGTGTTAAATGTGAATTTATTGTAATTATGGCTGCAGCGTTTATCTGACGCTTGCTAGAACATTCCAGGCAGCTCGACTTTAATGCAGGAGCAAACATCTGTTTGGAAGGCGATTTAATTCCATTAGAAGACTGGGGTTGAATACCGTTGTGAATTTGGGCTACTGGAGTATTTACATAAGAAAGAACTTTGAGAGTTTGCGCTCAGACAAAGAGCGTCCAGATTTGTTACATCTTTTAAGACGTTATTAATTTCCCCATATTTTTTTGAGCTTAGTCGCGTCTTATTCTAAATATGCGTATAGTCTAAAGCTAAATTTAGACAATAAAAAAATTGTGACACTGATATCAGACGTGAATATTTATCTACGTACTGTTCACACTTCAACAATTTCTGTGATGCTGCCGTCGCGACACTTTTCTCGTGTCAAAATGTCACACATCAGTTTACACACAGATACTCGTTGTACACACTGAGAGTACGGTGTAGGGTGACGTAGTGTAAACCTAGCTTAAGAGAGAATCCAAAATTGCATTCTATGGGTAGATAGGAGAGGAACTTCCTTGTATAAATTCCATTCTAGTGTACACACGACAGCCCATAGTAAACAGCAGGGGTGGTATCTAGCCAAGCGTAATGTAAAGATTCTACCACAAGACGCACTGGCAAATCTTATAACACGTTTTTTACCCTCAGCGTGTGGCAAAGAAGTTTTATATTCCAGCCGTATAAGAGGAAATATATGTAGTAAGATTTACACTTGGGAACGAATCAGGATCAGTCACAAAAATGTTGATATTTGGAATTAAAAATGATGAAAAAGAAGTAATAATGCTTAGGAACTTTATTGTATTATGTTTTGTTCAACCTAATATTTTCATTTGCATTCGTTATACAACGCCTCTTTTGTGACGTAGTCGCAAGTGGTTAAATTGTACAAAAAAAGTACATTTTTGAAAAGTTCACCCCTGCCTAGCAATTTCGAAAACACTATGTTATGTTACTATGTTCTTAGTATCTATAAATAGAATAGAATAGAATAGAATAGAATATCATTTATTTCTAAGTATATGGTACATCATGGTCTTATATTAAATATTGTTTCACACATACTACCATTGCTGGTGTAGAAATATTAAATTAATCATGCATTTACAAACCCAATTTCAAAGTAATGCTTTTTATAAAGAATCGTAATATAAGTACTATGGTTTCATGTAATTATTATAACAGACAAAAAATAAGTAAAAACAAAATTAATTAACTACACATTAGCATTAAACAAATGATTAGAATATTACAAATTAAAATAATAATAATATAAATTAGAATGATACATTAGAATAGGATATAATTAATTGATTACATAATAATATGTCAAGTTTACTTATAAATTTTTGTCATTAAGAAAATCATTAACATTATAATAACATTTACCAATAAGATATTTTTTTAATGTTTTTTTGAATAATTCGATGTTTAGTAATTTAATATTTTCGGGAATCTTATTATAGATTATTGGAGCTTTGCATACAATACTTTTATGTAGTAACGCTGTTTTAGCGGGATGAACACAAAGTCTACTTATGTCACGTCGATTTTTTCTGCCGTTATCTGCTAACCGTGGAAACAAGTGTTGGTTGTTTTTGACAAATAAAGCTGTTTCCATTATGAACAGTGATGGAAGCGTGAGAATATTATGCTTAACAAATAATGGCCTACAGCTTTCAGTAATCTGGATGCCAAACATAGCACGTATGCATCGCTTTTGCATTTTGAATACCATTTCTTTATTTGTAGAGTTTGCCCAGAAAATTATACCATACCTGAGAACGGATTCTACGAGACCATGATATGCCGACAGTAATGCTTCGATATTTATAATTGGTGCCAGTTTATATAATGCATATGCTAGACTGCTTACTTTTTTGCATAGTGAGTCAATGTGTATCTTCCAATTCAATTTACTATCTATAATTAGTCCAAGAAAACGAGCAGTGGTGACCTCTTTTATTGTGTAACTGTCATAAAGTAAATTTATATTTAATGGGTTTTCTTTTCGCTGATCAAAATGCATTATATTTGTTTTGGTTAGATTTATCTTTAAATTGTTATTGTCAAGCCATGAGATAATAGATGTCAACGAGTTATTTATATTAAGTTTATATTGGTCAAAGTCCTTACATGCAATCGTAACAGTGCTGTCATCAGCAAATAATGTCATTGCTTGATTTGTAGCATTTGGCAGGTCATTAATGTAAATGATAAATAACAACGGGCCCAGTACACTCCCCTGGGGAACACCATATGAAACGCAACGCTTTACAGAGGTATATCTTTCTTCAGTTTTTGTTAATGGATTTACTCTCGTTATTTCTGTCATCTGTTGCCTATCGGTTAAGTATGATTTCAGTAAGTCTAATACATTGCCTCTAATACCATATGCGTCAAGTTTGTTAATTAATATATTATATTTTACATAGTCAAATGCTTGTGTCATGTCACAATAAATAGCACAAACAGGAGTTTTATTGTCAACGTAGGATAAAACATTCTCAATAAATTCATAGATTGCCATATTAATTGCCTTCTTTTGCCGGAAGCCTTTTTGTTCATTGCACAATATGTTATTATTTTCTAGGTAGGAATTAATTTCGCCGTAAAGATATTTCTCAAATATTTTAGAAAACGTTGAGAGTAACGCAATTGGCCTATAATTTTCCATTAATATTCTATTTTCCTTTTTAAATAAGGGTTTTATAATTGTTAACTTAAGATCATTTGGAAATATTCCTTTTGAAATACATAAGTTAATTATGTGGCTAAGATGATGGCAGACATCTTCACTAACTGCTTTGATTATTTTAGTGTTAATGCCGTCATGGCCTACACTGTTGGTATTTTTCAGATTTTTTATAATTTTGTTTATTTGATGGGAAGAACATGGTGCTAAAAACATTGAATTTAGTGATTTGTTGATTAAAGAGGTAACGTTTTCGCCAGAACCTGGTATAGGGCTTATTTTGTCAACGAAATAGTTGTTAAATGCGTTAGCCATTTCTGTAGGATCATTTATGCTTCTCCCATCAACAGTTTCTATGTAATTAATAGTATTACTAGGTAAATTTAATCTTGATTTATTTATTATATGCCATGCCGTTTTACATTTATTGAAAGATGTTTTTATTTTATAATTATTTTGTGCACGTTTAGTCAAATTTACAATTTTTTTAAATATTTTGCAATACTCTTTATACTGTAATCTATTTTCTATAGTACGGTTTAGTCTCAGATTCCATAACAAATGCCTTTTTCTTTTACTGCAGATTTTTACTCCCTTTGAAACCCATTTTGGTTTACTGTTTACTTTGATCAAAGTAAGTGATTTAGGGAAACATAAGTCATAAAAAAGTTTGAAATCCTCAATAAAATATCGATAAGCTGCGTTTGGGTCATCAGAATTGTACACATTAGAGAAAGATATGCTGTTAATACACATTTTAAACTTTTTAATATTATCAATACTATAATCTCGTCGCATAGTGCGCCATGCTTTACATGTAAATATCTTTTTTACCGGTACCTTTATCAATTGAGCAGTATGGTCTGATAGGCCCAACTCTAAAATTTCAGTTTTGCAATGTTTTTTAAAGTTATGTGCAAAATTGTCTATACACGTGTTACTTGATAGTCTCGTCGGTTCACGTATTGCTAACTTGAGATTGAAATTTAATAACAGGCATTCAAAATCTAATGATATGTTATTTCTCTTTAAAATATCTATGTTGAAGTCACCAGCAATCAAAATATTATTACATCCAAATTTAGAAATATATAATAAAAAAGTTTCAAACCTATGGAAAAATGTATACATATTATTTTGGTTCGGTACTCTATACAAACAAACGATAACAATTTTGTGGTCGAGTAGTTCGACTGCACAACACTCAAATACAGACTCGAGACAAAATCTGCTAATATTCGGTATTTCCCTGAACTTATGTTCCTTTTTCAGTAAAATACATGTCCCACCTCTCTTAGTATTACTACGGCTGTAAGTAGCCGCCAGAATGAAATTTGGCAGATATAAATTTACTTCGTGGCCCGACATCATAAAATGCTCTGTTATGCAGATGGCATCTATGCATTTATTGTTGTCTCTTAGTTCTTCCAAGTTAATACATAATACATCTGATTTGTTAAGTAGACCTGCTATGTTTTGGTGTAGGACGTATATATGTTTTTCAGAGAAAAAACTGAGTATTGATCTCATTTTGAGGAGATTTCGTCGTTATGTCAGAAGTATTATTTGTGTTTATGTCAAATTTATTAAATATATTTATGTCAACTAGAATATTATCCATAATCCGCTCGTAAATATTTCTTATTCCTTGGTTATTGATCTTTCCAGTCATGTAAGAAAACATATCTAATGTTAGTCCGTAGTTGCTGTCAAATAAGTACGCGTACTCATTGTTTTGTATGGACAAATGAATGAGATTATTGAACATTTCCACTCTGAAATTGTGTATAGGTGCACCTGTTATGTATGTTGGGTAGCAAATAATATTGTTTGTGTGGGATACTTTCTCGAAAGCTTCCTTAATCATGTTAATCATCGTGATGTAACTTTTGTCATCTTTGATGTCATTTTCTCCAATTAAGAGAATGCAGTAGTCGTTTAATGTAAAATTTCTTAATTTATTCTCTATGTCGTTCAAAAGATCCTTTAAAGTCCCATTTGGAAATACATAATGACAATAGTCAAAGTAATTCGAAAAGACGTCTTCAATGATGGATAACGATCCTCTGGATTTGTGACTGCTTAAAACGCATAGTTTGTTTTTCTGTTTGCATTTCCCTACGGTACTTTTCAGCTTTCTAGAATGCTCAGTTATGATATTATATTGTGTTGAGGTATTTGTTAATTCATTATTGGTGTCACATGTTTGGGTTTCTTTGTCAGCTTTGATAGTGGTGGAAGGGCTGAAAATAGTACATGATTCTAAAATATCATCTTTTATAGTTGTCTTCTGTACATTTGAGTTTTTGTTTGGCAATTTTTTGCATTTCTTGGCAGATGATACTTGTGCTATACTTTTTCGTTCAGGCGTTGAGCATATTTTTTTATAAGTATTAATAGTTTTTACCATATTTTGAAGATCGGATTTTAGACGGAAGTTTTCGCTATTTAGATTTTCTATTTCTAAGTGAGCGCTTTGTAGCTGCATTGTAAGTATTTTAACTTGTTCACTTAATTCATTCATTACTTCGCAATTGTCCTGTAGGCTATCCGGTATACTCATCATGGTTGAATCAAATATTGTTTTTTCATCAATATTAGTATATTTTAAATTGCTCAGGTCTTCTAGTGAGCTCGCTCTGCAGGGTTTTCGGTATGTAATATTAGTATTATATTCCGAATCCATTTGGTTAGTAGTAGCTGCGTCTGTTGATGTTCCGCTCATATTTATTTTGCGCCTTCGTGTAGTTTGGCTTGGCTTTGTATAACTCGGAATCGTAATACGGCTACTTGTGGCAACCGTAGATATGTTCTTGTAATTTTATATAAAGATTGTTAGGAAACATTCACAAAAAGATGAAGACTTGGTGAGATTCGAACCCAAGGTGTTTCACTACAAGGTAGGATTGTACGCCATTCAGCCACGGACTCAGTATCCACTAAGTCGAAAATGTCGTTCTTATGCTTCTTATGTTGTATGATGAATTTTGTATCGTGTGCTGATTTACCGACAAGCATTTGTTAGTTGTTTAATTATATAGATGGCAGTGCAATGGGTCATTTGAAATATTTTTCTTAACGATATTATTTTTCGTCACTTTGTTTATTCACAGTAAATAAGTAGTATAACGTATTGTAATGATTTGTTCACTAAATTGTAGGTGGGATATAATCTATTTTTAGGTATTTACACTGGTCACTGAGTTGTTTTGTCTAAGTTTTTGTTATTATATATTTTCGTTTATTTCATCACTGTAAGTCACTTTGAAATGAGATAACACTTTCACTTGATATTTGTTCATGTAGTTTCACAATAATTATAAAATTTTGAGAATTTACACAAGATTTATATTTTTAGAGAAATATTATCACGGAGCTTAACAAACTTAGATGTTCACCTAGTGGCGCCATCTGATAAAACAACTACCTTTAACAAAATTTAAAAAAACTACATTAAAAAAATACTTTTATCGGTATACAAATGTTCTTACAATATTAATGAATTCTTAAATAATATCTAAAATAACATTCATCATCATCGTCAGTACAGCTAAATATTTTGTATACCGATGATAGGCATTTTTTTACAAATAAATGATCTTTATCTTTATAGATAGTATTCCTTATTTTCGTGAACAATATTTTTTATACTGACTCGAATTTATTACTCTCTAGTGTAGCCAGTGGTAGTATCAAATCACTCGCATTTCTCTACCTTATTACAGTTATCTTTTCTTACTAGCTTTTTATAGGCGATGATCGATGAGCCTCATACCACAGAACCATTAAGCGTTTTTATCTTTTTCCTTATCGCTCCTACACTCCGGATTCCGCCTATCTAGATTTCAAAGAACATAAAAATTTAAGTGAAAATCCGAGCAAGTTACACCATATTTTAAACCAGATTGTCTGCAGATGAGGTGCCAAGATTCGTTGAAGTTTTTGTGCCGGCTTCACTGGGATATTGTAAAGTAACTAAATAGCGCCTCGGTTTCGTATTCTTCTGCATTTCACTTAGGTATATAGTTGGTTTTATTTATAAGAACATGAGGATATTGTAAATATAGATACGATTTTTTTGCAGATACAAAAACTTATTGTCAAAATATAATAATCTTTTCTGATAAAATGCGTAAGCAACTTTTTGTCTTTCTGTCAAGCTAATAAATACATTGCTGAGAAAATTTGTTATGAAAATGGGAAAGGACATAAGATAACTTTTAATCCAAGTATAAGTAATAGTTTGAGTGTAAAACTACACCAGAAACCGCTAAACAAATTATTGAATTAATATTGACCCGGAAATTAAGGACCAAAATATTCAATGACAATACATTATCCTGTTCTCTCATAGTTCATATAACAATGTATATCTCCTAGTATATATATGGATAGATACTCAATAAAAAGTTGAAACCTGACAAAACTACCGTTGTACACGAAGATTGTTTTACTGACGGTGATAACAACTCAACAAAAGCTCTTACTATAAGTTAACTGAATAAGACGTAGTTTCCGTGTTTATTGTTTCAACAGCTAATTGGTACTGTTAGCGTAGATTATGAGGTAACTAGCAACTCATCTAATGAGTTTGTTTTGTAACTAAACACTTGGCCGTAACTTTGATTTCACTACTCGGTGTAACGAGAACTTGGATTTATTTGTTTACTTGCTTAAGAGGAAATTAAACTGCGTGTGGTTAATTAGAGGATTAGGAACGATTTTGGAGTTTATTGACGGATCAATTTGTTACGGAATTTTAAATTTGTATACCTTGTAGCTACCAAATAGACTTATTACCTTACCTATTTTGAATCTACATGATCATCGCATGTCGGTATTTTATGTATACGTGAGTATTAAAACTTATTTAAAAAAAGTATCCATGGAGTTTCTTGCCCGTTATTCTCCATAGGACAACATTTTTGGAATGGGCAAATAAATTATTTTTTTCTCGATTTTCATAAGTGCTTGTTATTAGGCTTAATTGAATAAATGTTTTTCTTTAAATATACTTAGGTACTTATTATGATGCACTATATTAAATTCTTGATGATGATGTTTGTTCCGAATGTCTTTTTAAATAAGTAATTGTTATAAAAATACAAAATAACTATAGTCTAGACTTTACATTTTAAATAACAGCTAATATATTTTTAATGACAGCAGCATAGCACATGCAGTAATGATACGAGATACTAACTCTATACGAACGAAATATAATGTTATAGTAATGATTCTTAATCTCTGGCTTGGCGATATTTCTATTAAATCGCAAACGGTATTAATCGGACACATTAATTCTAGGCCCTCTCCTTACGATAAAAAGTTGTAAGAACCATTCGATAAACTGAGTAGAATACATATCAGACTGGATATAGACGTTATTTTGCACGAAAAATTATTTATGTTTCGAGTGGCGGAATACGTGTGTCGGATTTGAAGTACAGCGTTATAGATTTATTATCGATTTGAAGATAGGTACTCTTTTTTTAGTAGGTACGGTAACATTTTAGTGTAAATATTATAAAAGCTTGAACTCTTAAACGCTGTAAAGTGGAATTGATTTTATTAATTCAGTTTTCTGGAATAAATGTTATTGAAAAATGTTCAACAAGCAGTAAATATATATTCTCCCCAAAACTCTGTTGTATTATTGTAAAATGGCGTCGAGATATGTAATTCTTCCTGAATTGCTCAGTTCCGAGCGGATGGCCAAAGGGTTCTGTACAAATGATTTCCTTTTGTTAACGGCTACAAAGATTAAGTTCTTTTTATTAAAATCATTTCCAGTGAAATGGCTCGGCTTTATTCCTCAATGAAAGTAGGTTAAAGGGAACGACTAATAGAAGGGTATACGTAATACAATTGCGGAATCCCAACGTTGGAATAGGTCCAAAAATTGTTACGAGAACTTTAAATGTCTAGAAATTCCGGGTTTAAGTACAGTGATTGTCCGGGTTGTGCTGTTTCGCCCCCGGATCGGATACGGAGAACTACAATTTATTTTTATTTGAGCTTTTATTAAAATGAAGTAATTCTTCACCAAGTAGGTATTTCAATAGTTACAAAAATTACAACTGCAAAGCTGAGAAAGGGTTGACGTTAAAATTAATTGAGATGACTAGATAAGGCAAAAAAAAAGTTACAAGGCTGAAAGAATTTATTTATTGTGAGGATAAAGACGTAATGTTGTGTAACTAAAATAAAATACAGAGCATAAAGCGGCCTTCCTTACATTTAAATGAAGGCCATATTCAGAATGAATGAATGGATGAATGAGGAAGGAAAACTGATTCATCACTCGCATTACATTTTCAACATAAAATTGCATAACAAAAATATTAAAATTTCACTCACCGGACTTGCTAACCCTGTACCGCAGACCGCGTCCGCCCTTTGGATGGCAGCGGTTATAGGTCCCGAACTCGCCGTAATTGTTGTTCACTCGGCTATAATCCGCCAAATGTCGGTTGCCGTCTAGGTGGTTTGGCAGGGACCGGTTCCAGCCCATAACATCGCCAACCACAGAGCCACAGACGGACGATTCCGTTTGAGATTTGGTGTCGCCATTGCAGAGATCGCCGCTGGAGCGCGCGCGCCGCCCCTTTAACCCTTTGGCGGAGTGCTGGCTGATGTTAGAGCCCATAGCGTGGCGGGACCTCACGGGGGCCCCGCCGCCCGCATCGCGCCCAGCTTCCCTCTCAACGCTGTTCCGCCGGCAGTTGTTCTGACCTGTAACAAATAGAAATTTTATTATATGATGCGAAACAAACAATTTATCGATACGCTTTAATAAAATTTTCTCACGAGTTCACAATTACCTTTGATGTTTGTTACCATCAATACTTTAGCAACGTCAAAGCATTTCTATTGATTTATTGTACCCGTAGACGTAATAAGAACGGTAAAAGCATCAAGAGAAGCTTTTACCAACTAGAATAATTTACATTTCAAAATATAATACAGTTTTATAAGTATTTGATTACAAGTTTGAATCGTACCTGGGGTATGAACACATATTTCAATTACATTTTCTCCCTAGCTGTGAAAGTGCGAATTCAAAAACACGTTAGAACTTTTGACAGTTGTTCGTGCTCGCGAAATTTCTCGCCTTTACTAATTATTCAAATCCACGTCGACGACGCATTTATTTGTCGATATCTGCATTATTTATCAACCAACTGTCTCGATAAATGGAAGTGCTATTAAAAGGAATTATGAAGATACCAGACTAGAGCGACGCAAAATTTAAGTGTCGATTAATGATTTTGTTTCGATAAATTATTTTAGGATTAATCGTTCAGAGAATTATCGGTTAATACCTACGAATATAGTTAAATTTACCGTAAACAGTTGCTGATCTACTTTTCTTCAGACATAATTTTGAGAAGTGAACCGTACCTAATAGTTTACAGTACGATTATGAACTGTGCGAGTTGACAAAAATGTTTTATTTATTACAATTTCTTTTGTAGAAGGAAGTGGGTAACGAGTTTGCGATAAAATCAATGTTATCGTTAGGAAACAATCAGTACACTTTGAAGTACTCACGCAACCGACGGAACATGACAAATTAGTTTTTCAGTTTACCAACGTTCCTATGGATTTAATCAATTTTGATGTTCATCAAGAGAGCAAACAGGAACGAAATGAAAGTTTAATAAGTGATTATTTTTGTTCTTATAAAATCAGACGACAATCTATCAATTTAAGTAAATTCTTGAAATACCTAATTAGAGAGTATTTTTTATGAAAATGTTCGCACTAATTTCAGCAGTAGTGGATAGTAGCTAGCTTCTCAAAGGAGCGTCTGTGTAATTTGCAATCGCATGAATATTCGTTTCATTTAAAATACATTACGTGGTTAGAAGTTATGATTATTTGCAAAATGATTTCCTGTGTGCAAATACTCATTTTACCATATTACTCGCACATACGAATAATTATATAAATTACTGACGAGTATTTTTTTATCCGTTCTCACGGCAATTTTAATTATCGCAATGTTACCATGGACCGAGTATGTTATTAATTACGCGTATCGTATTTATTCGAGATCATAGATAGTGTTAATTGTTGCGTATAGATAGTACGGAATATTTTGATCACGTCTTTAGGCTACTATATTACGTAGGTAGGTATATTATTTTTAAGCGAATTAAAAAGCCCAACGAATAACCTATGCAGAGTTCTTACATTATTATCATTCATAACGTTGAATCATTTTAATCTTAATAAAATCATAAGATTGTTCAAGAAAGTCGGCGCACGAAAGGGTTGAGTTTCCTCTCCAACTAAATTTCCAAAATTCATTTCCTCGCGGCGGTTTAATAATTTCCATAATTGCTGGAAATATTCGCCAGTTCACCAAAAATATCGGGAATATTTAATGAGATGCGGTGGCCTGTGTCGTGCCTACTTCCGAAGATTTAATGAATCTTTCACCCGCTTGGCGTGAGTTCATTAAGAGCTCCCGCCACAAATGCCAGCGCTCATGTACACACTATGTGTTGCGTATAAAATATGAATACCGACGCAGAACGATTCGTTCGAGCTTAGCCTTTGAACTAAATGCGCGGTCCGTGTATTTGTGGCTTTACACGCCTTGCAGGAACAGCAAACATACACTATATATTAAATACAACATTCAAATTTTATACAGGCCTACAAAACATGGCTTTCTGGCATATTTTGGCAGTAATTGCGTTAAATATGTTGAATTCAGAACATTTTACAGTACCGTATTTCGTCGTTCGCTAGTACACCCGGGCACTCTTCGAGTATTTCGGAGTCGCTCAAAGGCTTACTTCCCCGGAATGCGGATTTAAAGGTCATTACATCGTTAGTCGTGTCACTGAAAGGGTAAATAGGAAGGATGGTTTAAAGTCTTTAAGTAGCTACCGTAAAACTTCTGTTGATTACTTGATAATTGGGATATTATAATCTATTTAATGATAAGCAAGGTAGATGATTTGATGGATGGATGGATGTTAGTTAGTCAACACGCAAAAATTACTCAACACATTTGGATCGCATTTGGTACACTGATAGTTTATAACCTGAATTAAAACATAGGGTAGTTTCATATAGGTATCTGGACCCAATTCTAAGTCTACGACGGCAGAAGGTGGTGACAGAATAAATATACTTAAGAATATTCGAAGTTTCTTCACACACTGCCATCACAAGGGTCAAAGAAACTAGGATGATCATAAATACCAACATTATTTAACATCCCACAGAAACACGGATACTCTGAAAATTACAAACTAGACATAATATCCGGTGGCGGCCGAAGCTCAGCCTAGGCTGAACGGTAAGCCTTGATAAATGGCTGGCTCCGGCCGATATTGAGTACCTATCTATTTGATGCCAACTCATCGGTTATTTACTCTTGCCAAACATTAACTTCAATCACGAATTTCAATGATATCGTTTGCAACAGCTGGTTTCCTCAGTATAGTCACATAGCTTTGTATATCTTTTGTAGTTTGGTCACTTTGTCCATACTTTCTGTAATTGATACATACATACATCTTTTAGATGATACTATTATAACATAACGAATATAAAACGTACAGTAATAGCGTATTTATTTTGCTAAAGTATCCTCTTTCTTGATTGCCTTATCATAAAAAGAGACAAAAGCTAGCTGTGTTACTGAGAATTCTATGGCAAGAAGTTTTAAACTGTGTCTCATCTTTATACCACGGACCAGTTCACTTTGTTGTCTCACGTACTACATTAAACAATGTCAATATAATGCAACAAAAACACACACAATACGACTTCCGTTTTGAAGTCGATCTTCCTCTTGTTTGACACAAAACAAATAGGACAGGTACACACGGGACTCCATTGTTAGAGCGAACAAAAACTACGGCTAGTTACGTATACATGGTGTATAATAATGCAAGGTTGCTTTTTACGTGAATAATTTAATAAACCTATAAATATTTTAATGGAACTGAATGCCTATTGAAATGATAAAAAATAATCGTAAAACACTTTGACACAGATGAAAAGAGGAGAACATTTTAATTCAATGTTTGTGTCAATTTAAATAATGAAGTCCCGTTTTTTTATTTTAAAACTGCCTCTACCTTCTAGAGAATTGCAATGAAATTATAGTTTAAAACCAATAAACATTTCTGTATTATGGATGGAGCATGGAGGAGCTCGTGGCTAAGTAACAGCCGCACGGTTCGACCGATCAAAGGTTAAGCTGCGCTTGACGCGGTCGGTCCGTGGATGGGTGACCATCTTTGTCATAGCGAGACTCCTCCGTGCCTCGGAAAGCACGTTAAGCTGTTGGTCCCGGTTGTCATTTGTACATCTTTGACAGTCGTTACGGGTAGTCAGAAGCCAGAAAGTCTGACAACCAGTCTTACCAAGGGGTACCGTGTTACCCGGTAACTGGGTTGTGGAGGTCAGATAGGCAGTCGCTCCATGTAAAACACGGGTACTCAGCTGCATCCGGTTTAGACTGGAAGCCGACCCCAACATAGTTGGGAAAAAGGCTAGGCAGATGATGATGAAACATTTCTGTATTAAATGAGATTAACAATGAACATCAAAGTATAACAAAGGTTTCAAACAATTGCTTCCATAATTACTTTTATTGGTTTAAATTGGCGGCTTAAAACAGGTCAACCATTCTCGGAATTGGTGTTTATCTTGATTAATAGTCCGGTTAAAATCTTTTATTTACAGATACCGTGGTCTCGTTCAACGGAGCAGGGGACGTCAGTGATTGAGTAATGATGCGTAACAATGACCTTTTTGTCTCATGCAACGGCGGCGTCCTTGCTATTGTTTAAACAGTCGTTTGTTTCATGTTTAGATGGTACGCTGGGGCCAAATCAATCGAGCTCTTCAAGCAATATTGGGTAATATAACAATATAAATTAGGTTTTAATTGCTGTAGATATATTGGCACTTACACCGTTAATCGGTTCGC
Source organism: Pyrrhia umbra (assembly GCA_963891755.1). Lineage (NCBI taxonomy): Eukaryota > Metazoa > Arthropoda > Insecta > Lepidoptera > Noctuidae > Pyrrhia > Pyrrhia umbra. The sequence continues at coordinate 4,744,452 of OY982926.1, forward strand.
AGTCTCTTTAGTCTGGAATAATCCTAGGGCGTGAAATGCCATAAGCGTTCTAAGGAGTAAAGGATTTTCTTTTTTTATCGCCATAATATTTATATATGTATTACCATTTTATTTTTTCTTCATGAAAAAAAAAATATGAAACAGTCAGCTGTGCTTGAGCCTACTGATATAACTCGGAATTTCTAAGCGAATCTGAACGCTCGATTAGTTCCTTTAGGTCCAAAGATCGTTTCTAAACGATTGCCCGAATGTTTCTATACGAGTGAGTTTTCGGAATTGTTTTCGGAAACATCTTGATCTACGTTTTTAATCTTGTTATTTTGGAAAGTAAGAGCTTTGTTGTCAAACACAGACAATGGTAAAAGTGCACCAAGTTCCCATAGCTTGAAAATAATTTAAATGTAAATTAAAATAACGAAGCTAATGAAGTTTTTTGGGACTTTTACTTTTAGAACATGTAGAGAACGTTCTGAAAGGCGGGTCATTATGAGTGTGGGGTAAAGTAAAGGGTACTTTTAGGGATTTATTTAAGTGTCTCTGAAGTCGGGCCCGGATTGGGGCCGCAATGAAATCTCGCGTAGACAATTAAGAGCCGTCACAATGAGAAGGCAGAATACGACGCTCAGCCTCAATCTTCACGTTAAGCTAACGTTACGGTTGTTTCTAGATGTTATTTAAGTTATTCACAAAGCTTTTATGATATTATCCGTACATTAATATTATGAATACGAAAGTAACTTTGTCTGTTTGTTACGCTTTTTACGATAAAATGGCTGCACTTATTTAGACGAAATTTTACATGGAGATATACTGAATTCAGGGAAATAACACTGCACGTGCCATGTACGATCCATGACTCGATTAATAGGACGTTGTTTTTGTAGTAAAGTAATTCCATCAGAAATGAAAACTATATGCTTAATTGAAAATCTATATCTCTTTTACATTAAAATAACGCATCTTGATTTCGAAGTTATTTCAAATAAATTTTGTACCTCATCCTCAATCATTGATATTGAAAGTTTGGAAACCTCATAACTTAAAACTATAAAAAACAAAACCTTATATTCCATGAGAAGTTGCAATCACAATTCATTGTCTGCTCTTAGAATTTTATCCGACTTCACTTGTTCAATTGGAATAAAAGCAAATCCAGAACGAACGTAATAGGAACGAATGAATATCTAAAGTGACGGACTCACTCAATGGAGCAAGGATTACAGGCCTACTTATACCAATTTGGGACACATCGGTTGGTACCTCGAGACGCGATCAAATTGAATAAGCGTTTTAATTTCCGACCTCAACCAGTCTTCTCTTTACGAAATACATTCGGATCAACGAGTAATCAATGAATAAATCGATATAATATGCTTTGGAAGGTTTCAATAATTTTGCTTTTGTGATCAATCATGTTCATTTTGCTGTTAGTGATATTTATTCGACGGTTAACCACAATAATGATACCTACATTTCTTATTTTCAATATTACCTTCAATTCAAAATGTTTTCAAAAAGCTTGGCACATGCATGTATTATATAATTTATATGTATATGTGCATCGCTCTGGGAGCTTCTTAAGCTTTGCAAATCACCTTGCGGTAGGTCTTCCTATAATATGCAGTATCTCCTTTTCTCATATTACTATACATTGTATATAGGGTTCATGTTTTCTTTATGTTATTATAATTCCATTATGTAGGTATCTTTCGAGCATCTCAATAAGCACTACTTAAGACTTATCGGTTATTAGCTCATTATAATCAGGCGATTTTGTGCATTTTTTCATTAACATTCCCCAAAAATTATCATGACGAAAACGGGAAAGTCCAACAAAACGAAAAATGCGAAGACATGATGACATCTTAGCTACTCAAGCTTAGGTATATCGGAGAGTATGGCACTACATATTATGACAAAATAGCCTGAAGTACCAACGGTAGAGAGATAATAAGTATAATAATATTTATGTATACCAAGTATCATGAATATTTGATTAATTCTACAAAACTCTAAATAAACTTTATCTTTAATCATTAACTTAATATTTTTCTGCACAGTAAAAACTTTTTATCTATTTGTCTAGCTAACCAGTCTGCAGACCAAACATGTTTACTGCCTCGGAGCAAACTAGCCGATAAAATCTTGTGTAGGACAGAACAAGCCCGGCTTGTAGCTGCACAACATTTAAGAGTAAGCATATTTTGCGAATAATCGGAAATCGATAAACTTCTCGATATAATATCGTAAAGACCATGCCTGGTTCTAATGTCGTACTCTATTACTGGGGACTGGAGATGAGAACGTACATATTTTCTATGATAATGATCGATTTGGTTTATTCGAATGTCACTAAACCGCGAACATCTAAGCAACTTGGGACAGATGTCGTTATTCGTATGGACAGTGATGAGAGCAGTGTATTTGCGTATTGGGGAAAGTATGAAAATTTAATGTATGGAACTGGACGATTTTCAGATTGTTATAGATATCTACTTTTTCGATCTCTCCGACGCATCAATATATGTAATTGATTACACATATTCTCCCTGGCATTTTCAAATAGACATGCGCATCAGCACATCATGTCTATTTTGGGTATACAATTGAGGTTGAGGGATACCTGGACCTGTTCCCATAGCAAGCACACTAAATTGGGCAAGCTATGTAAGTTTGTGCCCTCAGCCAGGCGAGCTTATTGCCGTCAGCTAGGTAATAAACCAGACTTTGAGAAAATATTAACATGGGTAAGCCTACAGACTCTGTGCCCGATCTGAAAATTGAACCCAAAGCCCCCAATATGCGTTAAAATAAGACTGTACTTAACTCCAAGATTACGTAATAATATATATAATAATAATATACTTTGAATACACATTACACCCTTACATTAACGAGTCTGTTTTCACTGGCTACATACGTCATATTGCTAGAAAGGTCGACTTAGAAGGGTATGAAAGAAGAAAGCGCTTACGTCATTATATGCCTAGGGACGATTATAAGTATAAATTTATTTTATAGTGTAAACATTACTTAACATTGATAAGTTAATATAATAAACCATTAAAGGTAAATTTGCAATGAAGGTTTTGTTTTAGTTTTAATGGTGTGACTTTTAGTATTTCAACTGTTAAGAAGTTTAAGTTAGGCATTATTGATTTTTGCTTATATCTGTAATTTATCTTTAGTTACTGAGGATAACTCGGTAGTTGTTCTAATTTCATCATAATATTGGTGTAATGTGTATGAAGCATGAGAGAAAAAGACTTATCTTGTAGGTACCTATATTAGATTTTTGACGATATACATAACCGTAACCTAGCTTAATATCACAATAATATCAACTGTTACCGCGGCATACCCGTATTTCGATGACTCAAATGCAGAAATATCTTTATTCCACCGCAGCGTGAGAATTCCGCCATGTGTATATTATTGTGTAATAAAATATGGAAGATGGCGAAAAGCAAGTCTTCCTATTGTGTCGTAGAAGTGCTATGATAACAATAACATAACTAGCTGACTCTGATCTTCGATTATACTATGTGTAGGTACCTACTGGTTGTTTCTTACGAGGGTCCATCGCAAAAAATGAAATCTATATATTTTATACTTTGTCTCTTTTGAGGTTAAGAATCAGTCGCATGATTTGATCGATCAAGGTGCTTGCCGTGGTCGGTCCGTGGATGAGTGACTATCTTTTTTCATTTCATAGAATCAATGATACCTCATAGCGTTATAGCGGTATAACCACTAGTACTAAGGTTTCGACCACCATACGGACGGTACGGTGGTGGCGGGAAGAAAATGTAATGTTAATTTTATTAAAATACATTTTAATATGTAATGAAATTAAATCTTAGCTCTTTCTGTGTTGACCTTGTCTTCAAACTTTCCTCTAAAGATTGTCAAAGTGCCTCAGGGATTACACACGTGACGACTGCTATATCCTTCGTAAATGTTATACAGCGAAGATTGTCAAGGGATCGAAAATTTACTTAGCCTCCCGTCCCTTAGTGTAGCGGATATAATGGAGGCGGCAAGAGCCGTCCCTTTTAGCTGAATGCCAATTCTCTTCGGGTGTCCCGTTACAAGGACACTCTTGTATTTCTTTGATACTTAACACATTTTGTGTATCTAAGAGGCCATCAGATCCATATAATGTTATCCGGGTTGTATGTACGTGTGTATTTTTTTTATACAAATGAAATAGATAATCAACGCCTAGGCTTTGCAGACCATTCTAGCAAAAGTTTACCAATTCACCTAAAACAACACGTATGGTATAGTCTCATTAAAAACACCTACATCAAAACTTTTTCAATTAAAATATTACCTAGTTGGATAACTGGGAGCTAATGTTAGAATGTTTTCTAGTCAAATGTTGCTGTTGCCAATGTTTAAATTTAAGTAGATAATATCTTGATACTGTTTTGATAGAAATCCTCAACAAAATATGGCTAGCCACGTAGCCATCGGAAAAAAGATTTCACTTATTTTCGTACAACCAATATATTTCGCATTATTATCTTAGGGCAAAACATATAGTCTCAAAGAACATAAACGTGGTATGTGGACTGGAAAATGGGTATAAAAAGGCTCTTTTGCATACCGTCCAACTACGAAACTATCTTATGTTAGTGGCACAAAAACTAGTTTAATTTTGCGCAGAGGTTGAACATCAAAAGTTTTTGTGGTACCTACCGTGTCGGGGATATGTGACATTTCGTTAGAAAAACGGAACCGACGAACATGTTTGCATTATGTTTTGAATTAATTAAATATGTATGTCTATTTCATGCGAAACAGCCCAGAAAAAAAATGGGAAAAACTAAGGGTTGTGAATATTTCATTTTATTTTATAGCATGTACAAATACAAAGATAATGTTCTCATTTAAGTTGTCATAGGATGCCATCATCCATACAGCATTCATGTTTCTTTTACACAAATAATGAGCTTTCTAAAAATATCGACATCGATAAATTATCAGAGTAGTGTAGGAACTGATAAATAGGAATATAAATAAAAAGGATAAATTAATGGCAGTCACATATTTTATGGAAACCGTCCTTTTCCTTGCCACGAGGTATGGGATTAGTTTGTAAGAGAAAGAGTCATGACCCTTAGTTTCAATTTATTACGGCGGTAAAATAATAGGAAGCGTATTGTGAACCTAAAAAGTTTTACAATTACTCACTGGATTCATTTATTGATAAGAGCCTAATGAAGTTTTACTGTGTTTTTTAATGAATATGGTATTGGTTTTTAAATAGTATGGCCAGTCAAAGATCGACACATTTAGTGAATAAAAATTTGATTATACCAATATCGGCAAAAGGAAGAAAATATAGCGTGAACTGTTTTAAAAATCAAATGTGGATGGACGATATGTACGACGTATGATATACGCTGATTTATTCCTATAGTTACCTATTTTTTACCATTAGATTCAACCATAATTAGGATTTAAGATAATTTCAAAATCATTCAGAAAATTACGATGAGACTTTGAACTTTGAATAATCTTTTACTTACGTTATGCCATGTGGAGACATAAGGCTTATAAAAGAGGAAGTTATATATCAAATAATACATAAAATGATTTCACACACTTCAAAGAAGACAACATTGTGTAATTCACGTTACATAGATATCGTGTATTATTTCTCAAGTAGTATGCTCCAATTACCTGTTTGTGTTTACTATTGTTATCGCAATTCTCGGAACTGCCACCACATTGCAGTCTTAACAAACTTAGAATAGGACAGTGTACTATATCGACTAGTATACCTTGGCCTATCCCAGTGGCGCTACCGGCGAAGATCGTGACGTCAATTTTGTAACATTTTTATTAGTTCCACTTTCCACCACGTGTCTTCTAAGACTGGGTATCTACGAGGTGTAGGTGCAACCGATAAGGTATGCATACTGTCACATAATGCAATTATTGTGTAGTTCAATTTATTGCCTGTTTGTCCAGAGTTTTTTTTTTCTTAAGATAATAAAGGTAATCAAAAGGAATGCAGTTGTTTGTTTAAGATTAAGATGCATGTGTGGGGTTTTTTCTTGGAACAGTTCCAATAATAAATTGGATGTCACCTCGTCTATTCGTGTTGATATTTGAAGCGCAGTAAAAGGTTATGCAGTGCGTTTTTCGAAGTCCGATAATTTTTAATAACCCAACTAAATATAATGACGCGACAAATTTGAAGAATCGGTAATTAATTTAAAATCAAATTTTGTTGTAATTCTTCAGCTTTTAGACCGGTCTTGGTGTTATAAATAAAATTTATATACCTTCGAAACGACTACAATTAAAAAAAAACATATTACTTATTAATTTTAGTCATATAAGATAATTTTTCAACACGTATAGCTAATCTGGCAGTTTTTGCGTGTTGATCGAACAAACACACAGACATTACTAAAGTTTTATTACATATTCCATAGCGAAGCTAATTGCGAGGCCAACAGCATAAGAAAGACCAAGTAGATAGCCAACAAAGAAGTTTTAGACAAAAGAGAAAAATACACCATTCGGCCATTTAGAGCCTTATGAATATTCAAAGAGCTTGCCAGTCTTTATTTTTAAGGCCACTTAACTGGTGCCAAGTTTAATAATTTAATTTATTTCAGTATTGTAGTAATGGTCCATTAAAAATAGCATTGAGAAAAATATAATTGTCTAGTTGTTTGCTTTACTGACGACGTGTTCCTTGATGGAATCGTACAAGTTTATGTAACCATCAAATATCCTTTTTGGGTTGCTTTTGAATATTGTATGTTACATTATAAGTGTGTTTGTATTTGCTTGAATAAATAAGGTAAAGTGCTTTTAACCAGAATAAATGAAATGTCAGACGATTGCATTAGTGCTGGTGTCTGCAGAATTTGATCCTTAAGGTCGTATGAAGGGCCTTATATATTTTTTTGTCATAATCCAATTACTTAACTGGGCTCAAAAACTTTTTGCCGCATTGGATTAAGCTCTTTGCGACACCGTAACCTATTTGGTAAGGCGAGCAAGGGTCCCGTCATATATTTTTTATCGACACATTTCGATAAGGATGGATGTTGTTCTTAAGTTGGGGCCAGACGACGGCAGGGAGGGCGGGGGCGGCGCGGGGGACGTGAAGTGGGTCGCCGCGAGGGTTGCCAGGTGCGGTGCCCACCCAGATTGATCGGTGTTTTATTTTTTCAAGTGTCAAACATAAAAGTAAAAAAAGATTGTGTTTTTTGCCGCAATACTGCGACCTTTTTATTGGTGTTAGCGTAATGGGTGTCGTTAAACGATAAGATACTGTGAGTTTCAAATTGCTTACATAATTCACTTGCTTTGACATAAAGTTGCGGTTATATTGTGCAAATATATAAACCATAACAGATACCTATAGAAACTGAACTAACACGAGATACTTTCTAGAGCGCATCGCAGAGTATAAATCATGTACGGCTATCCGTACCATTTTTTCACCGGCAACCCTGTCTCAGTGATAGGTATTTATAGCATCGGCGGCACCAGTGGAATGCATCGCCCACCTCCATCCAGCAATAATAACACCACTGTCAAGTTCATTACTCACTCATCCCGATGTAAGGGCTTTGAGCCTTTATTATCGTAGCTCTAATTATAGAGTTTGTTATCTTGTAGCGGTGACACTAAAGTGAGTCATTTCCTCCCGTTTAGAGACTGAGACGAATTCCTTGACGCGAGATCGCGTTGAGAACGTGTCTACGTTTAGAATAATATTGCCGTATTGGTGCTTTGGTCTTAGGTAGGCGTTGAATTCCACGTGCGAGAATTTTAGTGAGCGCTTGAGAGCGTATAAATTCTGTGTCGATGCTGTGGATTTTATCTACACTATTACTATAAATCGGTAATGCTTATAAATATTGGATTTTACTTACGGACCAAGTGTTATGTGCTGTTGAAATGCTTTAAAAACGAGCCACGAATAACAGAACCTAGTGTGACAGTAGACTAATGAGCTGAAATATTTTGAACGTACAAAAAGGTGTAATTAGCCCTTCCTTATTTTTGCCGTAATTCACATTTTTATTGAACGTTAAGCATTCGGAATGTAAAGGAAAATGATCTGTATTCTATCGAAATATGCTCAAAGTGTATTTGCAAACAGGATCTTTGTTTAACCCAAAGTATACTGATTTGTATTCGGATCAAGTTTTGTGGTCATGAATTTTAAATTTTTCCAAAGACTCAAACATATCGGTAAAAAATAAGTAAAAATAAAATAGCTTATTTCGGTATCTTACATAACTACCTACTACAATTTATCTTATACCTATAAGGGCCGCCGTTAAGTATATTAAATAACTTTACTAGCCCGCTCTTCATAAACAATACAATAGAATTATTTACGTTTTTTTTTCTATATAGCTTCTCACTAAGATTTTGATATAAAACACTTTCGAATACATCGTCTGAACATTAAAATGCTACCGGGATCTTATGAGTTCTCAATGTAGTTGTTTGATATTTGTAGCCATAAAAAGCGCCGTATATTTCCAACACAAAGAATCTATAAACCGCTTTTAGATACACGTAGGCGAAGGTACCTAGTATACAAGACTATAACATTTTTAAGCAGGTACCTATAGACGAAAATGTTTTGTACATAAAACCTATCGTAAACTTCTGAGATTTTGAAACATTGTAAATTCTTTTGAGATCCGTGAATCTTCGCATTTCATTGCATCATAAGAAGTATACTAAATTTATGATCCGCGCTTTATTGCTTCTAAACAGAATTCCTAAGGATAAAGATGGATAGGGAGCATGATAGGTTGGAACTTGTAATATAAACAAAAGACGCTCTGCTTATAATCGGAAACTTGCGATATCAAGACTCCGTGTTAGTAAACGTGTTCGTGGGATCCTTTTAAACAAAAGGTAATCTGTATATAAAAGCGAGCTGCTTGCTTATTTATTACAAAGAGAAAGGAGAAGAGTTTCTAATAAGTTCCTGTATTGTATTTTAATAATTCTTAAAGGGACATTACTACATATTTATTATGCTAGCCTAGGAACTAAAATAACTAGGTATGTCCATTTAAATTCATCTGAAATAATTATATTTGATTATTGAAAAAATAATACACAGATTTCATTGTTATGGATGAGAAACCCTTTCGATCAAAATGAAGTAATGGATTCTGATAAACATAAGACTGGCTTAGCCTGAAGAGTGAGCAGATGTGTGTTATGTCAAATACTAAGGAATAGGAGACCCTATTGCCATCAACTATGCATGAATTCAAAATCTGCGTCAGTTATTTACTAAGAATGGGAAATCCGGAAATCGAATTTTGGACCTCATGCTGAAGTGGTCCTGCGAACATTTCACCAACGAGCAGTATTTTGAGCCTCTATTTTGTCGATGTCGATATTGTTGATTATATATGTCTAAGCTTAAAATAGTCGTAATAATAGTACTATTATTTCTAAGGATAGCTCAAACTCGATAGCAACTAGGTTTAAGCGTGATTCCATTCAGTATTTTTTGTTTTGGAAAGTGTTAATTTAAACAGGCTTTTTCTAGTCAAATATAAGTCACACAATTATCAGGTAGTGGGTAGTTCACATAATGGCGCTATCATAGTCGTTTATACCTTGTTAAGCTGTACCTAATTGTCAGGCATTACGTAAAACAGACAAACCTCGCTGTTGTGCACTTAAGTTTAAATTACACTGTAATGTTCAGTAAGAATAACGATTTTCCACTGGCTATTTTAGTCCGTTGTTTGTTCGTTCAAATATTTATGAAAATTACCTGGAAGAAGGTAACTGTGTTCTAGATTTCGGCCTGTTGTTGTTTTCTTTGCTTTTGTACTGCGTATTCTATTTGGGACATTGGGATGCGACCCCTTGAAAATACCTACTTATCTATTTGAATAAAAATGAAATGCTGTTGCATGGTGAGCGCATCGTTATTTCTTTTTGAATATGTTCTTAATAAATTGAATCAAGGTTATAAAAAAATGATCTTTTTTTGTTATATAAGAAAACTGAAAAGGTTTATCAGGTTTGATAGTTTTATATAATTCTAGCTGCTTTCCGCGGTTTCACCCGTGCCCTAAGGAAACTATCTACTTCACGCGCCATTTAAACGTCTCCAGCGTACCAACTCCATAGGTACCAAATTTTATCTAAATCGGTTCATAAACAAATTCACTAACGTATTTATAATATTAGGATTAGAATATTGTGTTTCCATCCCTGTTCATACAATCTTATTTATTTCTCACTAAATATCATGAGGATCAAAAATATCGTCAGAAAATACAAAATCAAAAACTTCTGTTCCCAACGGGTCACGCACGTTTAAAACTCAAATTGTACGTATATTCGCGTTCAGTATACTAAGGGGTTATTGAATCAGAGTCGTGCCAGCCCGGGCCAGGCGCTCCCCCGGGCTTGATACACCCTGGCACGACATATTTCACAACTTTGTAGTCAGAAGTACTTTGGAACTTGTAGAATTTACAAAACAACGAACGTGTATACGAGAAAGAGAGCTTAATTACGTTGAAAATTTATAGAATTTTACCAAAGATTCCGAAATAAAGTTTTTGAAAACGTGATCTTGGGTACCTTTTAGATTTAAAGCCATAGGCGATGTTCGAAATGGTATAATTATGCTCAATTGTCCATGCTTGGTTTATTTTTATTACAAGTTGATAGATAGAAAAAAATATACCTACTTACCTTAAGGATTATGCCTCTAAATAAATATATACTAAGTATATAAATGATATATTTCTTGGTTCAAGTGAAGAGTAGCTGATTATTCTACTTGCATTATAAATCGTTACTCTTGAGTAGATACCTATGCGTTTAGTTTACAACTCTGATTATTTATTATTTATTGGTTTAAATTACTCAAAGCTGCCAGTATCGGCCGTGGGATATTTTTTTGAGTTATTCCTACTAGTTGCGAATCAACTTTCGATCCAAGGATTGTGATAATAATGAAAAAAAAGTGTTAAATATGAATTGAAAAAAGTTTCGTAGAGAAACCCGGAAGTATCACCTAGTTAATTATTTTTAACTGTTTTTTATTCGCGGCATACATTAACAGTTTGTTAATGAATAAAATACCGTTCGTTGAGCAGCGGATCGGCTATTAGACATGTGGTATGAATCAAAAACACACATACATAATAAATAATCTTGTTTTATCAAATCTCTTCCGGAGTCACGTCAAACGAGTTTGAACAGATGTTACGTATTTCTCTTTCTTCGAATAAAAGTTGAATTTTATGTAAATTATTCAGGAATCTCGACCTCTCAGGTTATCTATAGCATAATTTAATGTTGTTATGATTTTTTTGCGAACTCGCCACCTCGAGCGGTAATTTAAAATTCAAAGCGATGGAATGATATACTTTATGCATTTCAATAATTGCATTTCGTTATAGAAATGCACGATTTACTGTAAACTATGTTCCAAACTTCTAGATTTACCGATAGACCTGTAACTATTTTATTCTTTAGTAAAAGATGGCGTAGATTTACGGTATATAGCTCTTTTTTGGAGAAAACCTGCATAATGTTAGTAATTATAGAAAGGACTTGACGAGACGAATGCTATCCGGTGGTGGTCAAACAAAACAAAATCAAAGCTTGCTCAAAATTTGAAAAATCGGCAACAACAAAGGGCTTGGGTAAACTCAACGGAGTGGGTAACTGCGAATACGAAGATTTTTAAATTTTGCCTTCTTTTTACTTGACATTTAATTGCTTGGGGCTTCATACAGGAAAATGTACCTCGTTTGGCTTGCTTGCTTAAGATTTTTTAATTCTCAAGGGGTGAGGGTTTGGGTGGAGTATTTATATATTTTACGTAACAACTTAGTAGGCATGACTAAGGGTGGAACTTTTCTAAAATGAAGCCAGTTTCAAAATGCGTACTGAAATTAAACGACTTTAGTTGTTACCACGTTAGAAAAGAGAGATTGAAGTAATGTTCTAAATTTTCATGAGCTTTGTACTCTCAAAATTAAACCTACTGATTAAAAGCAAGCACTATATCATTTTTGCCCATTTGGTATAACTTGATCGAATCCCAAAATAAGAAAAAAAATAGTAAAAATAAAAATACTTTAGAAGCAATTCTGCTTGCATACAAATAACAGCAAAATGGGATGTTATCGATCATCGAAAACTACAAAGCAATATCGAAAACATTTCAAAATTCAACGTCACTCAAATTTCATGCGAAGCGGATAGCTGTCAGAAGCAGAATCCAGCGATCCGCATTCAACTAGACGTGCTCAAATATATCTAACACGTAAAAATAACGAAGCGCTCCAGCCCATACAAAGAGGATTATTACCCCGACATTTTCCACAAAAGAAAAACTCTTAGAAACTTCCAGATTTACCTAATACAACATACCTACCGATATACCTGTATCAGTGTTTTATTCTTTCGTAAAAGATGGCGTAGATTTAGCCAGACGCTTTTATGTAACACGGAATTAGCATTCCTTACAAAAGGAAACGTGGAAAAGGTAGAAAGAATTCGAATTGTACATTAAAGAGTCGATTGGATAAGTTTTGTGACGTATTCAAAGACAAGACGTAATGGTTAGGTTGCTCTGATTCGGTAACGCAGTGTGTGTTGTACGCACGAAAAAGTCCTGTGTATTATTTTAAGCAGGTACCATCTATAAATAACGGCTGCCATTATGGAATAGATATTGTATTTTAATTATATGTATTAAATTAAATATTATTGTGTGAATAAAATTTTATTGTTTAAAAAAATGTTGCAGATAATTTTTAATTTTTTTAAAAATAATACTTATTTTAAAAATAAAATTCTTTATTCGAATAATACCCAAGTTTTGTTGGTCGTAAACTCGTAAAGCATTGCTTCGACCGCAGTGTTTCTGACAGGTCCAACAGTCGGCCCCCAACATCTTTTGTCGTCAGCTTTTGTATATTTTAACAAAGATTTATCGAGTTTCACAATAAACGAATACATTACTCGTGGTAGATCCGATTCTTGGTCTTGTATGATGAATCATAGATTACAAATGCTTGCTCGTTCTGATTTGGACTTGACATTTATTGGATACTAGCTTCTGCCAGCGACTTCGTCCGCGTGGAATAGTGGTGCTGCGCTCCTATTGGTCTTAGCGTGATGATATATAACTTATTGCCTTCCTCGATAAATGGACTATCTAACACTGAAAGAATTATTTAAATCGGACCAGCGGTTCCTGAGATTAGCGCGTTTAAACAAAATGACAACATTTCCCTTCACTGCTCTGCTCCTATTGATTGTAGCGTGATGAAAAGTATACTATAACCATCTCAGGAGTATGACAAATAATTGTACCAAGTTTCGTTAAAATCCGTCGAGTAGTTTTTGTTTCTATAGAGTTTATACAGACAGACAGACAGACAGACAGACAGACAGACAGACAGACGGACAGACAGACAGACAGACAGACAAAAATTTTACTGATTGCATTTTTGGCATCAGTATCGATCCCTAATCACCCCCTGATAGTTATTTTGGAATTATATTTAATGTACAGAATTGACCTCTCTACAGATTTATTATAAGTATAGATTGTTTGAATGAAACTGTGTGTTATTAAATTAAACATTTGTTTAAATGCTGGTACCACACTTGGCTTATTTGTTTAAATATTTGGGATATTTTATAAACACAAAGTGGACCCTATTAGTAGTTGCATAAAGTTCACTTCGTTATACGGAAAAGGCCCAAATATTTGGACAAATAAGCCAAGCACCAGCATAAGGTTCAGTTTTTAGCGAGCGTAAATTCTAATTCCTGGCTTTTCTGAAATAAATCAGTTTACCCAATTAACATGAAATATAATAAATAACTTAATTAAGGATAATTAAAGATCCAATTTTAGATAATCGCCATAAATAAATAAAGATACAGTCATTATCTTTAATCACACAAGAAAATATATTTATTACTATATGCAAAATCATATAGCTAATTAGAAGCAATCAAAAAGCAATTAAATGATTTTGCGATAGGTATGCAAGAAAAGCATGAATCTCGTTAGTGAAACCGCTTTATGATGATCATTATTATCTGGTTCTTGTACAATATTAATAATATTTATATGAAAATAACACAAGTGCAATTTTCAATAGTGGACTATAAAATAGAATTATTTCACACAAAATAAAAACGTAACTTGGATATTCGTTAACCTAATTTTAAATTTGAATGATAAGATTAATTTAAGAGTATATTTATTTATTATTTTTAGTACCAAAATTACTTATTGTTTGGAGTGAAATAAAATATATACCTACTTATGTTTTATTTGATTCCATAATAGGTATCTAAGTAATGCATGTATATAAAAATGTTCAATGAAATCGAACTCTAATATCGATCGATTCCTAATCGTCAGGATTCATCAATATTATAGTAAGTTTGTTTGTTTATTTCGCTTTCACAATAAAACGGTTGAACCTAGAACGGTACAACCCCTCTAACCGTGGGTTGGGCGGGTGGGATTGTAAGACTCTTACTGACTAAAACCCATCCATGTTCCTTCCTCAGCCCTTTGTATTCCGGGGACGCGGTAACTGTTTCGAACATCCCGCAGCCCCGGACCTATTGATACCCTGGAGACCTCGAGACGCGGGTGTAACCGCGGAAAACAGCAAGCGAATTAATATTTTCATCAGTACAAGGGTCCATAGCTTTCAATTTACCATCGACCTACGCAAATCAATAAACGCCGAAAATAAGAACAAACGCGCATTTTCCCATACTCTAGAGCAGCGGTCGGCAACCCGCGGCCCGCGGGCCGCATGCGGCCCGCGCACGTCTTATTTGCGGCCCGCGACTGTTCGGTAAAAAAGTTTTTACAAAAAAAAAAATCTTAACTAGCTTAAGCTTAGAGACACTGACTTCCAAAAATACTAATAAGAGTAAAATTAGTTCCATTTAAACGTTAGTGGACCAATACATCGCTCTAGAAGTCAGTGTCTCTAAGCTACTGTTGTTAGTATTTTGCCACCGACTCATGAAATAATGAAATACGCTGGATGTATGGCTTCAAGGTAAAAAAACCCGGCCAAGTGCGTGTTGGGCACGGCAAATATTTATTTTAAGGTAGCTCCCAAACACTTAAAGTGGGTATGATTTTTTTTCGCGTATCCTTTCCTTTGGTTTATCATTGGATAGGTCTTTCGAAAATATTATGGGTGTGTCAATACCATGTTTCGGTTAAGTGGGCCATTTGAGTTTGTGAACATGTAATCCACTAACAAGAAAAATTATCACGGCTTAGTAGGCGTAACCGGCAGAGGCGTATTTACCATAGGGCCAAGGGGGCCATGGCCTGGGGCGGCAGGCTGCGAGGGACGGCGAGTTTCAATTTTTTTTAGTAAATTTGATCATCCTATCATATCAGCCTGATTATTGTGATCCTAAAAAAAAAAATCGCGCTCGCTTCGCTCGCGCCTTCATCTGTTCTTTTCTTTTAACAGTTTGTTTTTACTACAACTTATAGGTGTTTACTCCAAACGTTATCATGCAACAAACAAAAACAACTCAAAAGTGAAAAAAAAAACAACGGTTTTGCAAAAATAAAACCGACTTAAAAATACACTACAAATTGAAAAATAACTCATACATCATTCTAAAAGTCGGTGTCTCCAATCGTTATTGCATTGTGTTTTTTCGCCACCAACTTCAAGAACGATGCATTAGTTAGGTTCTATTTTTCTATTTTTATTTCATTTTTGTTAATGGGGCGGCAAAGCTAACTGGTTCGGGGCGCTAAATCTTTAAATACGCCTATGGTAACCGGTTACAGAGTTATACTCGTCTAACTAAGACCTACTACGCAACCTTACTGCGCGTGACCCGACTCGCACTTGGCCGGTTTTTCTATGGGAAATTATACGTAGGTATCAAGTAGAATCTAGGGTAATATCACAAGTGCGGCCCGCCTTTAGTTTATTTTGCTACCTTGTGGCCCTTGCTTGCCAAAAGGTTGCCGACCGCTGCTCTAGAGAATAGCTAAAAGGGTTGTAGTAAAGAGGTTTTTCATAAGTCATAACTTTGAGGTAGCTACAATATGCACGAGACGATCAGGTCCCTAAGCCCGCGTACATTATAAGTTTGATGTTTGAAATTGAGTATTTATGGCCTTCATCTTGACAGTATTGAAGAGCACAAGGAATATATTTTTATTCGGTATAAATTGAGAATGATAAGGTAAAGATACTACTTCCCATAAATACTAAAGATGTGAGTTTTACAGCATTTTTGTACACCTTAGAGGTTAGATGAATAACGCTGCAAAACACGATTTCCTCACGTGTAATCGTGATCCTACTAATGCATGTATGACTTGTATGTTTATATCACGTAAACTGTCGAAAGGATTTGGATGAAATTTGGTATTACACATAGATTACTAACACAGGATTTTTTAATTAGACTTTTTATTCTGGTACACGAATTGATCTAATTAGGATGCGGATGAAACCGCCGGAAACCGCTAGTTAGGATATAAATATGATATCTATCAGTTATGTGAGAAATCCTTACTAATATTATAAATGCGAAAGTAACTCTGTCTGTCTGTCTGTTACGCTTTCACGCCAAAACTACTGGACCGATATAAATGAAATTTGGTACAGAGATAGAATAGACCCTGAGGAATAACATAGGCTACTTTTAACCCGGGTGCGCGAAGTAGTACCCTCGGGATGCGGGTGAAACCGCGGGAAACAGCTAGTTATCCATAAAAGCAAAAAAAATATTCTGTCTATCGGTGATAGACAGAATATTTTTATTTCAGTTTTTGCAGAGTAGCAGCTTAAAAAACGAATGAAGTCGATCAAACTTAAGATAACGACCAATATCTTCTTTCCAATGTTTTAATAAAACAGCAACCTTAATTTTCTTAGCGGTAGCTACCTTATTCGATAGAAAAAAGTAGTTCCAGGAAAGATAGGAATTTCAATGACTTTGATTCCAAACACGTGCAGTTTCTAGTGGCTTTTAACGTTAAAATCAGGGTTCGGATACACAGCATCAATAAAACGTCTCGTAGTCTTTTACATTCTACAGTTCAACAAAGCCGCCGGGAAGGACACCGCGGTTAAAACTTTAAAAAGCCTTATGTATGTGTATTCTCCGAGAACTTTTAAAACTTAGTAGTTGCCTGCCGCATAAGTTTTAAGTGCCAAAATTTATGCACATTGTTCGAAAGTAGCTTCTACCGAAGTGACTGGTTATCTGTTTATTGAACTGGCTAAGGTCTATATTGGATATTTTTCTAGAACTTGAAAAGAGGTACAGACATTTTCGTATTTTTATGAAATGATGGGGTGTTTGTCGGCGTTCATTTAAGCGGCTTACGTCGCGACGTCGGCACCGGTAATAGAAGACTGTTTGTTGGACTTCAGTGTAAGTTTCCTTTCTGAGAAGCTCAATGGTATATTTTTGTAGTAAACCTATTAAGGATTCTTTCTAAGTTTTCTTGAAATGGGAATCTATACATAGAAAAAATGCTTTGTCCTGAATGACTGTCTGGCTGACGGATCAACGCACAGCCTAAAATGTTGATCGTAGAGAAACTTGTAGGGTGTGTTTTTTGTATGACGTAGGCATCCAATAAGAAAGGATTTAATAAGAAATTCTACCTGGGGGAGGAGAGGGGGGGGGGGGGGAACTGTCTGTTTGTACATATATGACTTTGAAAACGTCACATTACTACTGCCACGTTTCGAACCTGCAAATTCGTACTTTGGGTGCCGGTGGTTTAAGCACTAAGCTATATTTTCTCAATTTTAAATTTCGTATAATTTTGGTTAGACAGTATTTTTATCTACTACACGTTTCTCTGTGTTCCTGTAATCCTATCTACATAATATCACCCAAACTGAATATTTATGCCGTAGTTAGAATAATGTCGACGTTGAGCACCAAAAAGTATTCGTCACAGCTGACGGTTACTGCTTTGAATAATTGCAAAATAAATGTCTGTCCATTAGAGATATTCTGAGGACCATCTTTCAGTTACAGTACAAATATTGTTAAAAAGGCTTAAAAATAATCTATACATATATATAAAATGACTGCACAGCCTTAACCGCTGATCGTAGAGACCTGAAACTTGGAGAGTGTGTTCTTTGTATGACGTAGGCATTTGATAACTTGATAACTTAACTTGCGCTTGACGGCACGTTTGGCGTAGTGGCTGAGCAATTGGCTGCTGCGCTGCGTGTCGCGGGTTCGATTCCCGCACGGGACAACTAAAATTGTTCTGGGTCTGGGTGTTTGAGCATGTGTAATTAATGTTTGTAAACGCACCCACGACACAGGAGAAATTCCTAGTGTGGGGTAACGTTTTTTTTTTAAAAAGAAAAAAAAAAGATAAGAAAGGATTTTCCAAAATTCTAAACCTAAAGGGGTGAAAAAGGGCGCAAAGTTTGCATGAAACTGATTTTTTAAATTTGAATTCGTACAACACACGCAGGCGAAGCCGCTGGCGGAAAGCTAGTGACAAATAATATGACGATGCAAATTAAAGAATAAAATTAATCAGCTCATAATTAAGTAGCAGCACGTAACTAGTTCAAGTTATTCAAAAGTGAAATAGTGAAATGCATACCAAACGAATCCGGAGTACCTAACTTTTGCATTCGTCTATAAAAATTCACACTAGCGGCCGGTGTCTTGGCAGTGTTCAACTTCTAAGAAATAAATACCGTTAATGAATGTAGGAGTTCTAGAAAAGGACACCATTGGTTTTACCATAGACTGAGGCTTTAAGTTAATTTCAAGAATCCTTAATCGTCCGTCAACAGTTTGACGTTGTATTTTTAAACCGGCGGTCAACAGTTCGACCTAAAATCACCAGCTAGCGATAATTCGGAATATAGACAGACGGAAATTCTAAAATAACAGTTATAATTTAGCGGTTTAGAAACACTCACTCATTTATTTTTAGACTTTGTTAATTGAAGAGATAAAGGAGTTGTTTTTACTATTTACCGGATATCGACTTCTGTATTTCTGTAGAAAAGGTACTAACAAAGTCCTTCAAATTAAAGTAATAAATCATAGAGATGTAATAAATTAATAAATCAACATCCATGAAATATCGATAAACACGATACTTTAACACCTGTACACACTGCAACTTCAGTTAACCCCACAACAGCGATAATACGGGAATCCCACCTAATAAAGATACGGATTTGCCGACAAAGCTCATACAACGCGATTCGTTCCGGATTTTTGGTGCGGATTTTGAATTAGCTTTCCTTAGAGACTGACATACAGTACCGTCTTTACCATAAGGGCACAAGGGGCCAGTGCCCAGGGCCCCTATCCTCAGAGGGCCCCGAAGGGCCGACAATTTCTCTCACATTTAATCTCAAAATACTCATTACACTTTTCTCAATGCCCGAATATCGATTATTTTCAGATTTATTCGAATCAATATATTTATATGAATTTGAGTGACATCAAGCCTACACACTGAGAGAAAGTTTTATTCAAGAGTAATAAAATTTTATTACTATTTAATAATAAAACGTTTATTTGGCTAATTCCAAATAAAAATTTATTAAATATTACTAAAATTTTCTTACATACTAATAAAAATTTTCTTAAATACTAATATACGTTTTATTAAATACTAATAAAATTTTATTAAATACTAATAAAAATTTCATTAAATACTAATAAAATTTTATGTCTTTAAGAAAATTTTATTTATATGGAATATAATTTTATTCATATTAACTAAGTTTTTTTTTCAAGTCCAAATAAACTTTTTTATTACTCTTGAATAAAATTTTCTCTCAGTGCAGGGTCTCGGTTGTGTGCGGTATATAGACACGGTAGCTTCTTGCTTAATTTAAACTTAGTGCGCTTTTTGGCTGTACTAAAGGGCTGTTTTTGGTCTGATATAACTTACCAGACATTTACTTGAGTTTATAAATTTTATAATCTAGAGTCTATAATGTCTATTTTCAAGTTACATATCATTTGATTTTTTATTCAGTTATTCAGTAATTTAAAAGTATTTCTGAACGCATCCTACCTAATTTACTAAGAACACCATCTAGCGATCATCCATGCAAACCGCTCCAATGCCAAATTCAAGCGACCATAAAAAATGTCGACTTTGTCTATGGTTGGGGCTTGGGAGAATCCCCGGATAAATTATGAAAAACTTTCAGTCGGAACTTTTTACCTAAAGTTATTACTTATTATATCACTTATTTTCACAGAAGTGTCGTGATTTAATTTTGTTTAATGTAATTTGGGTAAAATTAATAGAACTATTGATTTGTTCGTTTAAATATTATTTCATTATGTCGAAAAGAACATATCTAAGTGGTTCACAAAAGAGAAAAAAAGTTTTAGCTCAAAAAGAAATCACGGAAAAACTTCCAAAGCTTACGTCATTTTTTACGGTGGAAGAAACAAATAAGTCGGGGAGTTGTTCATCATCATCACCTCAAGATAAAAATACCTCTGAGAATAACCAGGAAAAAGAGGTTATTACGTGTAACGAAAATGACAAACACACATCAATCGCTGAACTCTCGACTTCGAGCAACTGTGAGTTAATAATTGCAAACTTGGAGAATGTATCTGTATCTAATGACCCTAGTCAGTACTGTGATGACATTTTAACGGAAGAAGTCCGTAATATTTGGATTCGAAAAGGGCCAGAGTTTTTCCAAAATAAACATTGCGATTTCTCCGAAACTTCTACAAGTTTTCCAGATTCAAGCGGTAAAACCAAAACTAGATACTTGACAAAAAATGTTTTTACTCGTAAATTGAAGAATGGTGAGTCTTTGGACAGAAAATGGCTTCTTTATTCTCCAACAAAGAAATCTGTGTACTGTTATTGCTGCCGTCTCTTTAATACCACTATTGGTAATAATTTGAGTTCTCGAAATGGATATAAGGATTGGAAGCATATAAGTAACTTATTGATGGAGCATGAGAACAGTTTGCAACACAGGCAATCTATGATGAATTATGTCACAAGAATGAAAATTACTTGACGAATTGATAGTGAGTTGTTGTCCCAATATAATACAGAAATTAGCTATTGGAAAAATGTCCTTAGGAGGGTTGTTGCAGTAGTAAAATTTTTAGCTTCAAGAGGTCTTGCTTTTCGTGGTGATAATGAGATACTTAGATCGCAAAATAATGGAAATTATTTGGGATGCTTAGAACTGATTAGTGAATTTGATCCTTTTCTTGCTAATCACATACAAAACTGCGGAAATCGTGGAAAAGGAAGTGTATCATATTTATCTGCAAATATTTGTAACGAATTTATTAATTTAATGGGACAGCGAGTTTTAAAAACAATAGTCAACGAACTGAAATCAGCGAAATATTACTCTATTAGCGTAGATTCTACGCCTGATCTGTCCCATGTTGACCAGCTCACTTTCATCGTTAGATACGTAAAAGATGGACAGCCTATTGAGAGATTTTTGCAATTTTTGCCTATGGATGGACATGATGCGCAATATATAGCAGATACCATTTTAAACTTTTTTGAAAGCCTTGATATCCCCATAAAAGATTGCCGCGGACAGAGCTACGACAATGCGTCAAATATGTCTGGAAAGTACTCTGGTGTCCAGTCTAGAATAAAAGAAGTATGCGAATATGCAATGTACGTTCCATGTGCGGCACATTCGCTTAATTTAGTGGGTGTTCAAGCTGTTGAATGCATTACTGAAGTAGTAGCATTCTTTCAATTTGTTCAAAAATTGTATAATTTTTTCTCAGCTTGGACCAAACGCTGGCAAATTTTGACAGAGCATTTAGGTGTAAATAGAGTCCTGAAGTCCCTTTCGCAAACCAGATGGTCCGCACATGCCAATGCTATTAATGCTTTGCAAAATGGTTATTTAAATATGAAGCATTATCCTTCATCGCAAGTGACATCAATCAACCAGGAGACACTAGAAACGAAGCCCAAAGCTTAGTAAAAAAAATGGAAAAATTTGAGACTGCTCTACTGACGGAAATATGGAATGATATTTTGGGAATTATGAATAAAACAAGTCTAAGTTTACAGAATAGCACTATGACTATGGACGTTGTGACAAAACTTTACGAATCTCTGATCAGTTATGTTAATAACGCACGCAATAATTTTGATCATTATGAAACGGCTGCTAAAGAAAAAAATCCAGGTGCTGATTACAAAGATAAATTTGAAAGAAAAAGAATTCGCAGCTCACGCCTCACTTTTTTTGAAGGACCATCATCATCAGAGACTCTCCAGTTGAGAGGCAAGGAAAAGTTTCGTGTAGATACTTTCATTCCCATAATTGACACATTAATTACACATTTAAAAAAACGTTCGGCAGCATACAAAGAAATTGATAATCGATTTAGTTTTCTTTGTCAGTTAACAACAATCGAATCTGACGAATTGACCAAAAAATGCAACGAATTTGCAGAATTTTATCACGAAGACATTAATGCATATGAGCTCAAAACAGAATGTTTTCATTTAAGCCAATATTTAAAAAATATAGCAAAGCCATCAGCGGATTTAAATATCTCAGTCTTACTTAACTTAATAAAGACTGATAAATTAGAAGAAACTTTTCCAAATGTTGAAGTTGCTACAAGAATATTCCTTTGCCTAATGGTTACCAATTGTAGTGGGGAGCGCTCATTTTCGCAGCTTAAGAGAATTAAAAATGAATTGCGAACATCAATGCTACAAGAACGACTAAATAATTTGTCAATTATGAGCATAGAAAGTGATATTCTTCAGAAAACTGAGTTCGAGGATTTAATAGAAGATTTTGCTCAACAGAAATCTCGAAAGAAACTATTACCGTAATTTCGCATCATACTAATATCATTAATTATATTAGATTAGATTACCCATAATAAAGCAGATCACAGTAAAAAAATGTATTTCACTTTCTTTACATTCCAAAAGGGCCCCAAATTCTTGTGTGCCCAAGGGCCCCAGCACAGTCTAAGACGGCTCTGCTGACATATATGTTCAAAGGGAGAATTAGGCAGGTTTGTACGTACGCAAATGTAGGTATTCTTGCAGTATCGATAATAATTGATCAGCCTTGAGATTTAATGCAAGCAAAACGTTTAGCTTATCGTGTTTCAGTCATATTAAACCTACAAACGCGTAGTTTCTAAAACTAGTCGAGTAATTTCCTCCAAGCTAATAATTTGTAGTCTTTGCATAAAAAGTATTTTTATAATATCCAAATTACCTACATTCTATAGGAAAATCATGATTTATTTGAAACCATATTTTAATAGTACTGTTTAATTTTCGGTTACGATGTTTTTATTTAGATAAATATGAGTAGTTTTTAAACACCCTTTGTGATCAAAGGAGCACGGTCCAATGAATATGTGATAGAAAACGGTAAGTAGGTAGGTATAGTAAGAGGATTTAGTAGGTCAAGGGACGCCTGGGGGTACCACTTAGTCCTCCCAAGATGGTCAGAATATTTGTATAATTAATAATGCTCTGTCTTGGTGGCCTAGTGGTTAAGGCACTTATATCCCGTGTACCAGACGGCGGATTAGGAATCTGGCAAGTACCAATGTGATTATTTGTAGTTGTACTTTCTAAGTATATCTTAGACGTCATTGACTAACGATGAAGGAATAAATCGTGAGAAATCCTGGCCGTAAAAAAACCGAAATCACCAATCCGCCTTGAGCAAGCATGATGACCACCGCTCATGCTTTCTCGGTATGAGAAAAATGCTCTGGACTTGGACTTTCTTAGAACAAGCTGTTTTTTGGGCTGCGGGATTATACTAAAGTGTTGCGGCTTTGGAACTTAAAGGGCGCAGAAAGGAGCATGCAGACACCTAGATTTCCTCTGCTGATGATTTACCATCTTCAGAAAAAATGCACCCGCACAAAAGTAGCCTATAACCGTCCCATCTATCTTCATAACAAATTTCATAAATCGTTGAAGTCTTAATTTATCGTAGTCTATTGTGTTTATCATTTATTGTCCGCTGTTAGAAGCACCCTGCAAGAGGTCATATACTAAGAATAAAAAATACAAAATCGTAGCTAAAACTAACTACAGCAGGTTCTTTTTAGAACCATAATGGGCACAAAGTCATGCTTTGTGCCCATTATGAAAGTACCTATTTTATAAAGTTAAGTATGATCAATTCCACGAGTTATTGGTTAATTGTAAAACGGGGCACTAAATATCCAAAATTGGTGTAAGTATAAAGATGCTCTTTACTGTGTATATACAACACAATATCCATAAAATGTACTATTCTAAATACAGTTACAAAGTTATGGTCTCAAAGTAGTCCACCTGTACAATATACCTCTGAAACGCAGTTACAATGTTGCTTAGCCGTACAAGTTACAAGCTCGATTACGTTCTATTTATACGAGTCTGAGCTATAAAATGTAGCTAGAAACAATGTGTTTAAACAAAGTAAGGCAAAAAGCATTTTTTACAGAGTAAAAACTAAATTAACAGCTCAAAGTAAAAACGTTGTGGGTATGGAACCAATAACTAACTACATAATATGAGTAACACATCTATTACTTACTTTAAATTAGTTATAAGCGCCCTGATCCTGTGCACAGTGGTCCAAAACTCGAATGGAAACGAAACAAAAATACCACAGAACGGTTCTCTCATGCACACAATACGACTATTACTTTTCACACGACCAGCACAACGGAATCGAACTATTTATTAAAACAAAACACAAACAAAAAAAATATTAGAACAGGTCATTGTTTAATTGTTCACTGTCATGTTAAACTTTCGCAAGTTGTGGTGAAGTTGCGGATGTCAGACGCGGAGGTTAAAAACTGAATGATGATATTGTTGCACGTGAAGTAGGAACGCGCCGGTCGCCGGCCGGCCGGCCCTGTCGACGTGAGCGGAGTACTGTCAAACTCGAACCAGCCAGCTGGTCCCACATCTCCGACACTCTAGCGGACGAACCCACAACTAACAGCCGCCTCCAAGTAAAATGGTACAACCTTCCGTTCACGTTTTTAGGAAAGTATTTGAAACTTACACAAGGAATGAAAAGCTACACGATTTGACAAATGAAGATACGTTAGATGCAAATTTTGTTTATCACTTCCGAAACTTAAAAGCCTAGGTAAACTTCACCAGTAAGTTTTCATTGAAATAGTAATGGTGCTGCATAAAAACAACAATTTTTAAGTTTTTGAGAGTATATAACCGATTATAATCCATTTTATACTTGAAATCTGCATAACCATATCCCAATCACTTCCTCAATACTATTTATTAACCAAATGCCTATTTCCATAAAATAATCATAACGCTTTAGGCAAAACAGCATACTTACACCAGTTTTACCATATTTTTATGTAAGTAACTTGTCAACAGAAACGCGTATTCACAAAAGGTTCAAATAAGGAGTTATCCACCCACGCTTGCTGGCACCAAATAGGATCGCGATGGCGGCGCGGCGGCGCTGGGGGGGAGGATATTGACTCGCGGCGCCGCCAATGCGCATGTTCTGAATCATGTGTTTCTGTTTTTAAGCTGTACAAACACTGTATAAGAAAATTATCGCTAATAACCACGCCGACAACTAAATCCTATAATACGGCTTACGAGATTTCACGATTCGAATTTTGTTTGAGATGTTACGGGTTTGCGCACTGGGCAAAAAGGTGATAGACGTAAACCAAACGGCCTTGACCTCGTGCGTAATTAAGCGCCGCATTTTGCAGTATTTTATTACCGTTATTGATACTGTTGGATGTGAATTCACCATGAATGTAGTATAAGTTAATATTACTCATAGGTGGGTAATACCTTCCCACTAGGTAAACAGTTAATAATTGAATTTTTAGTTCGAGCTGAAAGTTAATTAAGCAGAGGGCAATAGAAATTCAATTTGTACACTCAAGTTATTTACAAGTAATGTGTGAGAAATCAAGAAGTGCAGACAAGCTCCGAGATGCAGACATCTCTATGTGTTGGCTTAGCGCCAACATTCCGGAGTTTTCGTGCGAAAGTCACTTTTTCGTCGGTTTTCGCCTTCTACGGCGACAGGGCAGAGGAAGAAAGGAAGCAATTACTTAGATTTATGGAATCCGAGGCAAAAACCGTGTAGCGGTTGGATTTTTCAAGCTCAAAAAACAGTTTTCCTAATATAAGGAAAAGTGATTTTGCGTGGCCTAACATTGTATTTTTTTGGCCGTTTATTGTTTCAAAAGTTTTTTATAGTTCAAATCCTTTATTATAAAATTTAAATCAAATGCGATAACGATTATGTAAGCATAGTGGGTTTTATACCATAACATTTTGTTTACACTATGACGAAGCCGACTTAATTAAATGTAAACAGATGTTATCAATCTGTTGACATTGTTTTAAAGACGTTAAAATTTTCTTTTTGTTATGCATTTGAGAAAGTACGTTTTTGGCTGAAAATTCATGAACGACGTCAATTGTGTGACGTCAATTAACCAGTGTGTACCTATTGGTAAAAGTCGTGTAATAATCCTAAATAATATTAGATAAAATTTGCGAATGTGAATTTCTTTGTTTTGTAAGATTTCAGCAAAATAAATTTGGTACGGATAAAGCGGACTTTGACCCTGTGTTGATGACGGAACCATAGCATAAATCAATTTGTAAAAGTTTTACCCAAAGCTCGATAGATGGCGTTGTCGTCGAATTAGAACTCGCTATGGTTTCGTTCCCAATGTTTTATATGGTCAATGTCTTATTGCAAATAAATGCCTCTCGCACATACCAGCAGATCAGAACATTATTGTTGTTTTATTTTCAACCTTATTGTTCACATCAGTACAGCTATTATTGTCAATTCGGCAATAAACATTGGTCCGTCGAGCAGGATTTACTTGTCCATTTTTGAGTAAGCGGCCCCAGCTTGGGTCCGCTCCCCCGTGGTACTCGCAGTGGATCGCTGCGGCAAGGTACCCGGTAGTCCCATTAGCAGCGTCAGCCCTGTCTTTGGTGGACGGGCTCAGCAGCAGCAGCGGAGTTGAAGTGACGTGTAGAGGGCGCCACTTTCATCCAGTATCCAGTACAACGAGAGGTGACATTAACTGTCATTCTCGTCAGTTCAACGTGACGGCAGAAGACTGACGTCACATCCAGTTCATCGAGGGGCCATAGAGGGCGCCACTTACATCATAATAGTGAGTTTGTGAAGTGCAACTGTGAGTACAATCTTGATTATTTACAATAACAGAAACAGACAATAATTGTCAAGCAATATTGAACTTTATTCTCGTGGTGAATTTAACTTTGAAGATTTTATTTTAGAAGATTCGTGGACTTGTAAAATTTAAGTTTAGTTATTAGTTCATTGTGCATGTTTTAGACTTAGAATAGTTTTATAAAAAACGACGGAACGGGGAACCTATGCCCGATTTCCGCCGAGTACAAATTAATTAAAAACACTTGTAAAATTTCAAGCTTTAGTTTGGACTTAGAATTTTTAAGTCAAATATTGTCATTATTTGTATGTCAATTTTTAAAGAAATTGTTAACTTTATTTTAGATAAATTTAAGGATTACGCATTTACACTGGTTATTTGTTTACATTAGTTTGCTATGAAGTTTGTTTATTTTTTGCTTTAAAGTTTTAACAGTATTATACAATATTCATATACATCAATTTATACAATTTTATTCAAGGTTTTAAATTCATTTGGGGTTATTATTTATACATTAGAAATGGAAGGATTAACAAATATATTAAAAGGTTTTCAAAATGTAATAACTAAGGGATTAACTAATTTTAAGAAGAGCCCTAAGGACAGATTAACGGTTGAATATATCGAAACCAGACAAGAATTATTAGAAAAAGATTGGGCGTCATTTAAAGAAACAAATACTAAACTGTATGAAAGTTTTGGTTTTGATGATATCGGGCAAAAAATTGTCGATATTTACGATGCCACCGAAGATGTTTACATCACATATAAAAGTTTGTTAAAAACAGCACTTAATAAAATTAAAGTAGTGAAAGAGCCAGTACAAAATAGTGATGGGTCTTCTAGTGGTACAGTCAAATCAAACTCATTTGTAAAATTGCCAAAGATTTCAATCCCAATGTTCTCCGGAAAGTATGGAGAATGGACTACGTTCCATGATCTTTTTGTATCGTTAGTCCACAAAAATGAGTCCTTAGATAAAGTGCAAAAGTTGCATTATTTAAAAAGTCATCTTACTGGTGAAGCCGAACAATTAATACGGCATACACCAATCACCGAAGATAATTACGATCAGTGTTGGGATCAATTAGAAAAGCGATACAGCAATAAACGATATCTAGCTAACTGCATTTTAAATAGATTATTTGGTCAGAAACGTATATATATAGAATCAGGGTCGTTACTAAAAGAATTACTAGACACAACTAGTGACTGTTTAAATGCGCTTATTAATTTAAAGGTAAATACGTGGGATATTATTATTATTCATATTGTAACTTCTAAATTAGACATCGAGACGCGAAAACAATGGGAATTAAGCGTCAGTAACGATTCCAACAATGATTTACCAACCTTCGATCAGTTTAAACTCTTTATTCAAAATCGGTTTCGTGCGCTAGAATGCATTGAACCAAAAAGAGCTTCCGTTCATCAGACCAGTGGTAGCTCAAACATTCGTTCTACTAAGGCTATGATAGCCACAAGTGCATCACATATTAAATGTGAATATTGTTCCGAAGCTCACAAACTCTGTTTTTGCAAAAAGTTTGCGAAACAGCCACTTGAGTCTAGACGTGATTTTGTGGTAAAGAATAAAATATGCTTCAATTGTTTAGGTAGCAATCATACTGTTTACACTTGCAAAAAACAAACTACATGTAGAGTGTGTCAAAAACGCCACCACTCGTTATTGCATCTTAACGGTGAAATTGAGAAAAAAGGTCAAGACACTCAAGGGAACACTGATAGTGCTAGTCCTTCAACTAGTACTACTCAGGTAGTTTCTTGTTTGTCCACAGGTAGAATCTCTAAACCTAGACAGGTTTTATTAGCCACTGCCCTAATAAAGGCCGAGTCTAAGTCTGGTGAGTATCAAACAGTCCGAGCATTGCTCGATCAGGGTTCACAGGCATGCTTTATTACTGAAGCTACAGTACAATATCTCAATCTGAAAAAGATTCCTATCCACGGTCTTATTTCAGGATTGGGAGATAACAGGTCAAACATGGCTAAGCACATGGTACAGTTAACTATTAAATCCCGTTTAGATCCTAATTTTAAAATAACATTAAAAGCTTACGTTTTAAGTAAAATCACTTCGTACTTACCTGAACGAAAGTTAAATACTAGCACATTCGATTGGGTTGATATAAATAATTTGTGTTTAGCAGATCCGGATTTCTCTATTCCTAACAGAATAGATGTTTTATTGGGTGCGGACGCATATTGTTGTATTATTAAAGAAGGAATAGTCAGGAGTCCGTCGGGCACGTTGATAGCGCAGAGCACAGCTTTAGGGTGGATTTTGTCGGGAGCTGTTAATCCTGAAAGTAAAGAAAGGTCAAATTATAAATTACAAAATATAAATGTACTACATACACAAATTACGGAAGATAATATACTTACCAAGTTTTGGGAACTCGAAGAACAAACCACCTGTAAAAAAATACTTACCCCTGAAGAAAAAAGATGTGAAGAATTTTACGCCAAGACTACGACAAGAGACAGCAAGGGTAGGTATATTGTAAGATTACCTTTCCGAGAGGAGGATCCTCAATGTAAAGCTGGAAATTCACGATCGATAGCTACAACAAGATTCCAAGCATTAGAGAGACGACTACAAAGGAATAAAGAACTAAAGGAAAAATATACAGAGGTGATAAATGAATATTTAAATTTAGGGCACATGAGGTTAGTGGAAAAGAATGATACAAAGAAGGATATAGCTGTTTACTTGCCTCATCATGCGGTAGTAAGGGAGGACAAAACGACAACCAAGGTCCGTGTGGTTTTTAATGCGTCTGAAAAGAATAGCAAAGGTATATCGCTTAATGATACGCTGATGGTTGGTCCTACATTGCAGGCTGATCTGCGTCACACGGTTTTAAGATGGAGAATGCATTCAATAGGGCTTGTAGCAGACATCATAAAAATGTATCGCCAAGTTAAGATTGCAGACGATGACGCTATGTATCAAAGAATACTGTGGCGAAACAGTCCTGAGGAGGAAATCAAGGATTACGAACTCGTGACCGTCACTTTCGGTACGGCTTCTGCACCATACCAGGCGGTAAAAACCCTGCAACAGATTGCAATCGATGAAGGCAAAGACTATCCACGGGCTGTAGATAAAGCGTTGAATTGTTTCTATATGGACGATTTAATGACAGGGTGTGATAGTGTTGAAGAAGGCATGGAAATATATGTACAAATAAAAGAGTTATTAAAAAAAGGTGGATTCACATTGCAAAAATGGAATAGTAATAATTGTGAAATATTAAAAAGAATAGACGCAATAGAAAGGAAGGTAGTCGAAGAAGAAGAACAATCAGATCAACTTAGAACAACTGGGAATAAGGCTAAAGGTAAAAAACAGGACACAGAAGAAAAAGAGAAAGAGATTAAATTGGATAGTACAATAAAAATCCTTGGCCTTACCTGGAACCGCAACAATGATACATTTCAATATTCAGTGAATCTTCCTCCGCCGGTGACTGCATCTGTAAGTAAGAGATCAATTATTTCCGATATAGCGCGTATATTTGACCCACTAGGTTGGTTAGCACCTAGTGTGGTTATAGCAAAAACATTCATCCAAAAATTATGGCTTACAGGAGTTAGCTGGGATGCGGAGTTAAGCCCTGAGTTAGTGAAAGAATGGGATACTTACCGGAAAGAACTGTCACTGCTTACCGGAGTTCGGATACCTCGTTGGCTTGGTACTAAGTCGAATGATAATCTTGAGATTCATGGTTTCAGTGATGCTTCTAAGACTGCTTACTCTGCCGTTGTTTACCTACGTGTAATGGACGTCGTAGGAGACATACGTGTGGCGTTGTTGGTTGCCAAAACCAGAGTTGCCCCAGTGAAGCAAATTAGTATACCTCGCTTAGAGTTGTGCGGAGCAGTTCTGTTGTCTAACCTTTTAGCTGAAACAGCAGAGGTTCTTAATGTTTCAAGGGATAAGATCACCGCATGGACCGATTCTACTGTGGTTTTAGCTTGGCTTAATAGCCACCCCAGTAGATGGAAGACTTTCGTGGCCAATCGTACTTCTGAGATCTTGACAACAATGAGGGCTTCTCAATGGTTTCACGTTAGAACAAAGGACAACCCAGCAGACTGCGCATCGAGAGGAATATTACCAAGCGCCCTTGTTGACAATCCATTATGGTTTTCAGGGCCACCATTCCTCTATAATACAACTATTGAGTTTACAAAGCCTAATAATTTGAACATTGATTTAGAAGAATCTGTTAAGACACATATAGCTGTAGTCCCAAGGTGTTCTACCATTTGGGAACGATATTCATCATTATCAAAATTGGTCAAAATCATTGCATATTGTCGTAGATTTTTAATAAATAACAGAAAGAAGAGAACATATTTACAAACACAAGAATTAGAGGAATCTTTAGAATGTTGCATTAGACAAACACAAAGGGAAATATTTACAATAGAATATTTACAACTACAAGATAAAGGCTACTTACAGACAAAATCTAGTAAGCTAAAATCACTATGTCCGTATATAGATGATAAGGGCATAATCAGAGTTCGAGGTAGACTCGATAATGCTTCATTGTGCGAACAAACGAAGCACCCAATTGTTTTACCCAACTCTAATCATCTGACGAATCTCATAGTGGCAGATGCTCATATAAAGACCTTACACGGTGGGCCTCAACTAATGTTAAATTATTTGCGGACTGCCTACTGGATCATAGGAGTCAGGAACCTAGTCAGAAACCATGTACGCAAATGTTTAGTTTGCGTAAAAAATCGAGCCTGCACAAAAAATCAATTCATGGGAGCTCTTCCTACTGTGAGGTGCACCCCATCTCGACCGTTTGTGCATAGCGGTGTTGACTATGCTGGCCCTATCAATATTAGAGCAACAAAAGGACGTGGACATCGTTCCTACAAAGGCTATATTTGCCTATTTATATGTATGTCCACTCGAGCGATACATCTCGAATTAGTTAGTGACATGAGCACGCAAGCATTTTTAGCTGCCTTTAGACGTTTCGTATCGAGACGAGGTCGTTGTGCCCAAATCTGGAGCGATAATGGAACTACGTTTGTAGGCGCTTCCAGAGAGTTACAACATTTGGCATCCATTCAGCCTTCAATTGCTGAACATTTAGAAGCGAATGGGACCGAGTGGCACTTCATTCCCCCGCATAGTCCCAATTTCGGTGGATTGTGGGAAGCAGGGGTGAAGTCTACCAAATTTCACCTCAAACGGGTCATTGGTGATGCTACTTTGACATTTGAAGAAATGTACACCCTTTTAAATCAAGTCGAAGCATGTTTGAATTCACGTCCAATGAGCATCATCAATACATCTGATCCTGGTGAACCGGTACCATTAACTCCTGGACATTTCCTGATCGGGGAACCGATAGTGAATGTACCAGATAACAAATACGGGGATACAAACATTAGTTGTTTGACACGTTGGCAACATATACAGAGGATGGTACAATCATTTTGGAAGCGTTGGTCACAGGAATATTTGTCAACACTTATAAATCGGTATAAATGGTCGTCGAAAACTCCAGAGCCAAAAATTGGAGACATAGTTTTAATTAAAGAAGACGACTTACCGCCAAGTCGCTGGTTGTTAGGTCGCGTCTTGCAAAAACACCCTGGAGATGATAATATCACACGTGTTGTCACCTTGCGCACTAAATCTTCGACCATCAAAAGACCAACATCTAAATTATGTATTTTGCCAGTGTTGGAATAAGTTTAAATTACATATTATTATATTTTTTTTTATGTTTTTAGTTTTAGATCAAGTATTTAGATCAAGTTCATTATTTTGTTAGATGTATACACTTGTTTATAGTTTGTTTTTAAATCTTGTTTTTTTTGTACAAATCAACTTTATATAATCTTCTTTTACACATTATACAACTGTTTACATTTTATTTTTGTTAGTTTTAAAGAATCAAATATAAGCTTTAGTTTTGTATTTAGGCCAATGAAATGATTTTATTATAGATTAATATCTAAGGTCAAAACCAAAAGTTTGTTACGTAATAAATCTTTATGGTATTAGTTTTTAGTCAATGTACTTTAAGAAGGACATTCTGCTAATAATGTCCTTGGTGGGCGGTATGTTGATGACGGAACCATAGCATAAATCAATTTGTAAAAGTTTTACCCAAAGCTCGATAGATGGCGTTGTCGTCGAATTAGAACTCGCTATGGTTTCGTTCCCAATGTTTTATATGGTCAATGTCTTATTGCAAATAAATGCCTCTCGCACATACCAGCAGATCAGAACATTATTGTTGTTTTATTTTCAACCTTATTGTTCACATCAGTACAGCTATTATTGTCAATTCGGCAATAAACACCCTGGGAATGTTATAGGATAGATTTTTATCTGGATGCATGAAGTTTTCCCAGGTCTCTGCTAAACCACGAGAAATAGCTAGATATACACAATTTCGACACATCAGTCATTAAAAAGAAAACCTCCTACAATGAACTTAAAACTGGCAAGTACTAATTAATAAATAGCTTTTAACTTGCTAAAGAAACTGCGGCCCATTTTCTTTTTCAGACTCCTCAAGTGGAAAGGTCCTAAAACACTTCAAACTTTAAAAGACTTGGTGACTAAAAGAAACACTAGAGCTGCTATAGATGGCGCTTCAGTCGTCCAACATCGTTCTAAGTTGAAAACTTGAATAGAGGATGTTTCGCACGTGGCAACACAGATGGCGCTGCTGTATTCTGTATTTAAAAATGTAGACCACTTTTAAATATACTTTTTAATAAAAAGGAGGTCATACTTCATAATTTTGATTATGTCAACCTATACTGTGAGACCATTACTCCCATTTCATAAGCCACGGCGGGGTTAATAACTCTGGTCGACAAATCTTTACTTTTTACTTTTACATTACTTTCTCCTACCTTAGTGTTAGCAAAAATATTATGTCACTCCACATTTTTTTCTACTGACTTTTTTGTCATCTACCCTACCTACGTAGTGGCTTTAGTTAAATACTTTAATGACTTGATTTAGCTAGTTTTAAATTAGTTATGTTGAGTAGAATATGTTAATTAAGTTCAGATCATTTTCACTATTTTTGAAGACAGTATAGATACCTAACTTTTTTATGTTTGAAGACAGTTTATACACCTACCTTTTTTTAAAAGACCTTACTGTAGATATGTTTGTGTAGTAGTTCGAAAATGTATACACAAGTTCGAAATATTAGGTTTTATTTTGTGAACTAAGAGAAAATTGGTTACTGCAAGTGTTTTGTGATAGTTATAGAATCGTTTTTTTGTGATCATGAGGAGACAATGTATATTGTTCATTTTGACCACCAATTCTATGGAGAAAACCGTGTACCTTTCTGAAAAAGTGCTTGTTATTTTTGTGTTACGAAAACAATGGGATATAAAACAAAAAATAAGGTGAGTGTTGTTTATATTCCTACATTCTCTCTATTAGTTAGCCAATTTTGTAGTGGAAGGATCTTCCATATCCTATTTGGTGCCAGTGAGTAGATCTAGTTGTAATATATTAGAATAAGATGTTGATATGCGATATGTAGTGATTGTGAAGATTTTTCTCATAATCAAAAGATCCGAAAAGATGATTTCATAAGGATGTTTGCCTCAGATGCTCAGATGAAAGATCATCAGTCATAACTTTGCTTGAGAAGTAATAAAAGTGAACATTATAAATTTTATATGAATCTGGAAGTCGCAATTAAAATTTTTTGTTTTAAAACTTAGGAAAGATAAATCACAAACAATTATTCTATTCTATTATATTCACAAAAAAAAGACGTAACAGATATTCTTAACATTTTTATCCGAACAGCACTGTCTTTAATAAACTGATTTTAGCTAGGGTATCAAAATCGCGTCGACCAGTGTTATTATTTATTTATTTGATTTACACGGCTTAAGAAACCAATTACATGAACCAAAGTATTATATAATAAGTAGAAATATGAAAAAAAAAAAACATAAACTAATAACAATAACTAAATAATATTTGTCTCACAATAATGCAGGCACTTAACCATTAATATCGGGAAATTATCCGCAAATAGATCGCAGTCTGGGTTGGCAACCACGAGCTTATTATTTTAGCCGATTTAAGTAATCTTTTCATCTTTTAGTGGTTACAAGGTCTTGGGTTCGATTCTTTCAGTTCGGCAGTGTCATTATAGCATGGCATATAAGCTGTAGCTACATGATGACATGGGACTGGCATATAAATGGTTCATTACGGGCTTAATTTAATAGATTCTTATTAGATACATTTAAACTTAATTAGATAAATTCCTGCCTAACTTTTCGTGGAACCCAGGCGCAGGACCCAACATAATCTATCGATATAAGCAAGAAAAAAATTTATATATCTGGTACTTTCTGAGATATTAAAACGAACAAAGTTGTATTTCCAATACGTTCCAAAGAAAAACTTCAAAGTGCTCCCCTGTGAAGTAGCTATTTTGTAGATCCGATTTTGTTCTACGACAGTGTCGATATATAAACATGTTATTATATATTCGTGCAAAATCATAATGCGTCGTGTCTTTTGACTTTGAGTAAAGTTAATGATGTAGAAGATGGTTCATTAAGTCACAAAAGGATAAAACAAGACTTGCCAGTAATTAAGATTTTAATTATTAACATACAGAGGAGAATACGCAGCTGTGCCAAACAATCTGTTTAGGTTTATGACGGAATAAACTTAATGGCGCTTTTATGAACTGTCTACCTGTCTATTGTAATAGATCTTCTGGAACGAATCATCATACGAATAAACTTGTTTAAGGTGAGAAAGAAACTATGGTTTAAAATGCCATTCAGCGACTACATTTTATGGACTAACTTCATAGAACTCTTGTTAGAAGTGTCTTTAGTACCTACCTATCAACGTAAACGGTATCATCTGTTCAGACTTTTGACAACCGCGTTGGGGTCAGCTTTAAGTTAAATTAGATGCAGTTGAATACCGGTATTTAACATGGAACAGCCATTTGATACTCACAACTCAATTACCTACTGCGTAACTTAGGGAACCTAGGAAAACACTACACCCTCGGGAAGACTAGCTGTCACTTGTGACTTTTCGGCTTCTGATTCGTAAAGATTGCCTGTTACTAAACCAATTTAGGATCTGATTCCCTAACTCATGTATGTAAATTATATATTGATAATTGAAATAAATAATTTATTTTCGACCTTCTTAATTTTGTATTAGATACTTTTCCATGCATTTTGAGAGGCTAGACCTCTAAGCGTAATAGAGATCTAACATTTACATCTCCAACAGCAGCATTCATTAAATGTGCTTTGTTTAAGAACTTAGATAAGCTGAAGTATTTATATTATACAAGATTGACGTGCCAGAGACCAGTTACTTTGCATAAAAGTCTTTTATTGAAGAAGAACCCTCTGAAGATTAATATTAATTTAACAGTTTCGATATTAATCTATCTACCACATTAAGAAATACAGAGGTGATGGTATCTAGGTGTGTTTAACACACTTCTAATTTTACAGACGTATGACTTTAATGCCATTGAACGCACACACATACACCTCCATTTTATCAAAAGGAAACTGTTAAAATATTTTCCGAAGCATATTCACAGTATAGTTTCATACAAAGGCGTCGTAACTGGAAGTTAAAGTGACAGTGGGCAATAAATCATAGATAATGGATGGTAATGTAATATTAACACAACTTTGCCCTTTGACCAAGTCCGTATTTCACATACAAAAGGTGTATTTTTAGTTTAACAAACGTGTAATGGAATAAAATTGAAACTACCGGTTTACTTATACGAAGCCTTATTACTACGTTGAGAAAGTTTTAGACTATGAATAAAATTAATAACAACATTTTCTTTAATCGAATTATTCGATAGCTTTAATAAGTTAAAGTTTCAATGAACTTGAAAATTTCGTACAGCTTAGTTACCAACATATAACAATTTGTAAATAATAATTGGGAGAAAAGTTCTGAATTCAAGTTATTCGTTATTATCAAATAAAGTTTGTTAATTTAGATTATCCGTGCCGCAGGGTAATTATGAATTGTACGTAGTCGTTCACTGAAGGTTTATTCAGAATCTTTGTGTCTGTCAAATATAAAATTAGCGAAACAACATTATTTTATGAACCAAACGCGACCATGAGAAGAATTGAAGTGATATAGATATTTATATCAGCTATCATTCATTATTATCAGCGAAGATATTTGTCCGAAATTCTAACTTACTTATTTTACTAGGCCATGACAAAACTCTGTATTTTAAATTGTAGTGATTTTTTTCTAAATTTTATTTTACCGTTGGATTATTTTTTTCATAAAATTATATTATTCATTTAACCAAATCAACAAATTATAAAAATAAGAAAAAATAGGTTTAAATAAAGACTAAGCAACTATTAATAAACGTAAAATATTTTCAGAACTGAAAGAAAAATCTATTTTCTGGACAAGATGGAATGTGTACGTAACAAGCGGCGGTAATAAAAATTCAAACCCACACCTCAGATAACGAATCTGCAGCATGTTTTGTCTCGCAAATGGGAATATAAATCTTGTGTAATTACATATTTATTACCGTTAACGTTATTTTAAGGAGCGCCGTGTTTGTTTAAAAGAAAATAGGTTAACTTAAAAGTAAAGTGGGCACTTACTGAATTGAAACTTCGCGCCGAGGCTCCGTCTTTTCTCTCTCAACTTATTCCTGAGTATCCTCCTCTTCAAGCGGTTAAGTACTACGTCAGCTTCGTCCACACTCTCCGACGAGGAAGTATGAACGACTTGAAACGTGCCACTCACGGAATGTCTTCTCGTTTTCGTAAATACACTCGTATTCCTGTGCCTAGGCGCGATCTCTGATATACCACGTCTATACATTTTCAAACGTTTCCTCATCTCAGAATGAACTGCGTCGTCCGCAGCAATATTAATGTATTCATTTTCTGACGCCGTATCTCCTATTCTGCAGGTGGAACGATTTTCAGAGGCGATCTTTGAAAATTCCTGACGCTTAGCCGCTGCGCGCGAATTTGGGGCATATTCGATTGTTCGGCGGCGATGTAGAGCAAACCAATCCGGATTAGAGCTCACTCGAGCTCGTAAGCTTTTTAAGTAAGTGTTCAGGAAAGATATTTTATTGTGTGGAGGATTGTATACAACGCCAGATTTAGAACGCGGCAGATTATCATTTTCGTATCCTTTCGCACACCCGCTCAGAGTTGCGTCATTGAAAGAACGAGATTTATGAAGTGTCAGGTCAGGTTCGTTTTCCTTGTTAGATGGTACGTCATCGATAACCTGATTAATTTCACTTAACGAAGAAAGGGAAGAGAAGGGACTGTTCGGAGTATCTATTAAATTCTCAGAATGTATTTCAAGATTTTCTTTATCTGTTTTGGACGTTTGATTTATGTCGTTACAAGTTTCGTTGTCAGAACTTTTGTAACTGCTTATTTCACTCAGACCTTCTGAGTGAAAAGGGCTGGTCTCGAGGCTATTTGTTTGTAAATTAGTAAAGTTGTTTAATGTGAGTTTACTCGGAATGTTTGACACACTGTTACTGTTTCGTATGATAAAGCGTTCATTAATATTTTTGTTTGTTGTACTACCATTTATAGCAAGCGGTGTTCTATAAACGCGAGTGTATACCTTATCACCGGATATTGTGTTATGCTTTTTAACAGGTTTTCTGGCTATTATATGACGAAAATCTCTTTCTTTTAAAGATTGAGACGGTTTTAGTAAATAATCGTTAAAATCGGAGCTCTTAATAGATACGTTCTCGTCATTTGTTTCAACGAGGAGATTTCCATCGCAATCAAAAAGTTGTACTGTTGGAAATCTTATCCCAGGAGAAAGATTTCGCGTCCGCAATTCCCATTTTCTTTGACTCGGTTTTCTTAATTGTATGCGAATAATGTTATCATCTATTATAGGACCATCACTATCACTGGAATCATCTTTGCCCGCCATAGTAATTTCTTAATCACAGTAAGTATGTGTGGAATCAGGAAATATTTAAATATTATGCAAACTATTGTCCACTAGTCGCAAATTGTTTGTTTACAGTCAGCTGTTCTTGTACATTCTGGCGCTCTGCCAACCAAAACAATCCGGCATTCACTTCAAAATAGCACCAATGTCAAATTTGTTTTCCGAACAGAAATAAATAACGTAACATGGTTTAAAGGCTACATCCATATGTCACACACAGCACACAAGTCACTTTCACGCACTGTAAAATGATTACTGAACATCACACTGTAAGCAGGCGGCTGATGTTGAAAACGATTGCATAAGTTCTCGTGTGTGTCGATTGCGCGGAATTGCACCGTCTAATGAGTTCGACGTCGATGGTTTTAATTTGTCCGTGTCGCCAATAGATCACAGCATCGATTTTCACTGGGGTCGAGTGTCGGGGCGGTGCAAGCGCGCAATTTCCTCTCCCGAGCGCTTTTCCTGCGGGAAGCTCTCTGGGAGGGCCGCGCGGGTTTTTGGTCGTTCGCGACTCCGGACATTTCTGCACTGAGCGCAAATATCTGAATAGTCGAGGAACTATAAATAGTGAACGAACGAGACGGCGATCTGGCTGGCTCCCCTTGAACCTAGTAGTACGAGCGGTGTTTGTATCGGACAACGTAATCTGTGACGTGTGTGCAAGTAACAAATGTTCGCACTGACACAGTTTCCCATTTGACCAGCCGGCGCGACCATATGCATTCGTGACTAATAGTAGCGCAGATGGTCTTTATATAACGCAATGTTACGTTTCTTTGCATTCAGAAAGATTCACCTGCGTAAAATAATTTGTAATAGTTATAACTGTTGAGGTAATTCGCATTACAAAGACATTACGCAATGTGCCCATAATAGGTTGATTGAACAATGATTTCAAGCAAGTCATACTTTTGGAACGCGTATGTGCCAACATTATTTTTGAAATATTTTGTTCCAGAGTTTTAAATATCCGACCTTCGAACACCGTTCGGATAGGAACGTTTTTTGCCTCCAGCAGCGAGGCATTTCTATTAAAATTGTTGAACAAATTCATGCGGAGCGATCATTTTTACACAATAACATTCTTTCGGAAGTATGTGATAATGTAATTGAACGATGTGGCGATAGACGATCTTCCTCGTTGCCAAAGGGAAGATTTGCATAACATGTGAATACCGTATGAGTGCAAGTTTTCCAATCCATTTTTCGATTTATGGTATACTTTCATAAGTAATGCGAGGCGGTGCATAAAATAAAATTTGCTTTCATTACCTACGTCATAAAATATTATTAATCGGACCAAACAATATTTTTTCATGTATTCTCC
Source organism: Pyrrhia umbra (assembly GCA_963891755.1). NCBI lineage: Eukaryota > Metazoa > Arthropoda > Insecta > Lepidoptera > Noctuidae > Pyrrhia > Pyrrhia umbra. The sequence goes on from OY982926.1 coordinate 4,785,065, forward strand.
GTTGAAATTAAAAAATATGGATGTTTATTTTATTTACATTACAGAGTAATTACCTAAAATTATATATTTAAATTTTAAATAAATGATGATAATTGAATGGATCAGTGTAGCAACAAATATCAAATATAAAAATCTGTTCTTTTAAGTATAAATTAATATTTTGAAATCTACATCCATTAGAGTTTAACGAAATACCAAAAAAACAATACCAACAAACAAACCAACATTCTTAAAAAATAATAGACAAAAATAAAGTACTATACTGCAGGAAATTCTATATGAGTGCGTGTGTTTATCTCGCAAAAGGGTGCTATTATAAATGGCCTTTATACCTGAGAGACAACGGGTCATTGCCTTGGCCATAATCGCTGGTACTTATATTCTATTAGACATAGATAGCTTTAGATTTGTATGTGTTACATTGATGGTTGATTTGGCCTGTGATCTGGTAAATTTAACGTATGAAAAAAGATTATTTTCTGTTAGGATTCAAGATATTGATTAATAGGGTCTTACTTACTAATATTGGTTGTTACACGCCATAATTTATAATGATTGAATTATCGTAAATTTATAATGATTGAATTATCGTAAAAAACACAGTTCTTTAGAACTTTATTTAACGATCTTTATAGCTTATTTGATAACATCTGTATATTTTAGGAATCGAATCAATAAGGCAAATAATTTTGAAATGCATGTATCCTTAACTTTTTATATAAAGAGCTAAGCCTATATATTGAGCTGTGTAGTGTATCTGCCATAAATAATAAATATTTGCATTAGTCATCAATAATTTGTAGAATTCCGCGATGAAAGTGCTCGCAGTGACATGTCTTACATTTGAAATTTCTTAAGACCGTACTCTAATTCAAGCGAGATAGCACGAGATGGCCCCATTGGAGACAGTGATAATGTTTTGAGAAAATTAACATTTACTTTTTTTACACACAACATTTACATGAAATTATGTTGCATCTTTTGTAGTCGTGAATGTTAAATCTGTCAGACAGAAATTATATAGACACGTGTCGAGGGAGACAGTGGGCGTGTTCGTGACATCGTCATGTGACATATTTTCATTTTTATACAAAGTGTAGTGTAGTTTCCAGTTTCAATTATACTTACGGTAATTAAAAGGCAGTATTTAAATTATAAAATTAGCATGATGGTGTATGTACATAATACCCAATTGTTATGAAAACACTGGAAAAACAAAGAAACATGTATCTATATATATAAAAATGAATTGCTGTTCATTAGTCTCGTTAAAACTCGAGAACGGCTGGGCCGATTTAGCTGATTTTGATTTTGAAATGTTTCTCATAGTCCAGGGAAGGTTTAAACGGTGATTAAAAGTTAAGATAGGTGTAGGTGATACGAAGTTCAACGAATAATCTAGTATTATATATTAATTGTTATTTGCTAATGCAGAAATTAAAGAGAATAATGTTGAATTTCGTTTTGAAAATCATTATTACATGTTCAGATTGCCAACAATTTTAAATATACGAAATATTTATTTGGCACTTCCCCGAGTTTTGTCAATATCAATTTAGTACTCAATATTCGCGCCAGAGTATCCGAGAGGCGATTTATTTCAACATAATTGACATGATGTGTAATTAATTTAATTGATAGACATGGTAATTAGTTTCAATTAGATTTATTGCAAGATTGTGGAGGCAAATGAGTTTTGTAGATGTTTATTATTTAGTTGTTGTTGCCAAATGCAGTGGATTACGTAGGAAATATTTCTTAAATATGTTACAATGTAATGAGTAATTTAAATATGTTACGTGGTTGCCAGGTATCAAACTTACGATGCTTGGGTTCGATATTTTATATGAGTGCGGTTAAAAATATTGCAGTTTTGATTGGTGATACACACATTTATTTCATGTTATTATGTGAAAAGCAACATTCAATTCAGTGCGTAACAATTTTCTTCAATTATATTTTCTAAGTAATTATTTGTTAATCCCCATGGGAATCGAACCTTCGGCATATAAAGCAGCAGCCAGTTGTTCAGCCCTAATTGTATCGTCACAATTTTAATATAGTAAAAACTTTTTACAAAAAAATAAAACTTAAATTTAAAGACTTCCAAAATTACTAAGAAGAGAAAAATAAATTTTATTTAAACGCTTGTTGACTAAAACATCGCTCTAGAAGTGAGTGTCGCGTATTTTGCCACCGTATTTTTCGCTTTTCAGTATTTAGGTCTTATTTTTTATTATATTGGGTTCCTAGACCTACTCACCACTTTTAGATGGCAATAAGCGTAAATCATCTAAGTATGTGGCGTATGCGCAAATAGAGATAAACTATTATTTTTAATACATTTAGAAAACGACTAAACCGATGTTAATAAAATTGAAAAATAGTTTATTTTTTATTTTAAATATATAAAAAATGGGACCACACGGGAAGCACCAGCTTTCAAATAAAAAAATAATCATCAATATCGGCTCAACTAGTTAAAAGTTCTGAGGTAACAAACATAAAAAACAGTCGAATTGAGAACCTCCTCCTTTTTTGAAGTCGGTTAAATAATAAAGAAGTTTTTATTTATTTTCAAGAGAAAAAGATAATGTTTTGAGGCGTTGAATGAATTCAATGCTTATAAATAAATCAAACTTACAATAAAACCGATTCCGTTGCTTTGAACCTTAGCTATCTATCGATTCATAGCGGCTATGAATCGAAAGATATTCTTGTTTTAGTTCTATAAAGCTATTTTAGTAAATATTGATGGTCTCTTTAAATGGGCAGAATGCCAGCTTAGAATAGATACCTTAATAGCAATTTATGTTATTATGGGCCAGCATTCAGAATGTCTGAATGTTTATGTAATAGTAATTTATGTATATATACATTTAACTGAGTACTTACATAACTGAAGTTATAAAAATAACACCTTATGCAAATATACCGGTATTCAGCTTTAAATATCGAATTAACATATTTTTTATGTACTTATTGACTTACAGTTTACTGTAAAAAGAAATACGCATTTGACCTTTTTGATTCGGAGCTCTGAAAATCATGTAAACAAAAAATATTGTAGAAGTAAACAATAATGTTCACATAGTCTTTTTGTATGTTTACCATAAAACAATTTTATTTAATACCTTGTACTTTAAGTCTGACAACCAGTCTTACCAGGGTGTTACCAGGTATCTGGGTTGTGGAGGTCAGATAGGCATTCGTTCGATGTAAAACACTGGTACTCAGCTGCAAGACTGGAAGCCGACCACAACATAGTTGGGAAAAGGCTCGGCAGATGATGACCATGTACTTGTTTATTATGTAGTAAATGGAGAAGTTACAAGGTTCAAAACGCTGATCCGATTTGGGTTTACAAAGCTTGAACCCTTGAGAATGTTGTAAGACATCCAACTAGTATTACATATATGATATTAGTGAAAAAAATAGCCTTTATGCATATGATTATTTAGACCATTCGTCATTTTATTTTTTCTTAAATTAGAGAAAAAAAATGTTTAGTTTTTCCTTGCTACATTTTATTAACCGTTGGACCAATCAAGTCAATCAAGTAATTTTCCAATCAATGAAGAGCATTAATTTCTACTCAAAATCGCAGACCTCTCATTGCACTTGTGTTTTTTATTCAATTAATAAAGGCTACTAACTCATTTTACTAGATATAACACATTTCATACCTTTGACGCGTTATACCATTTTAGTAAATAACGGTAGTTTGAAAAACAATAGGACTGTGAATATTTGTTTGGTGGTCGAACAAACAGATCTATTTGCTGTGTCGGGCACAACGGGCACTGGCGCCGCCGATGCAATATTGCAATAATTTGTGCTCCATGCTGGCGGGCAATCGATCTGTCCGCAGTACATCGTGTGTGATATTGATGTAACATTGACTGAGAACTGTGATGTTTTGATAGGATTAACATATTGTTTTGTAGAATGTTAGATGTCATTGTTACGTAAAGACCTATGAAAGACAGAAAGTTGTTCTGATCAGTGGTTAAGGCACCTGCATCTCGTGTACGAGATCGTATCGTATCGTATCGTGTGCGGGTCTGAAACCTGGCAAGTACCAATGTGACTTTTCTAAGGTCATGTACTTACTTTTTAAGCGTGTCTTAGATACCAATGAGCATATGAGTGACGGTGAAGGAAAAACGTGAGGAAACCTGGACTAAAAAGTCGGAAATCGCCAATCCGCCTTGAACAAGCGTGTTGATCAATGTTCATGTTTCCTCTGTATGAGAAGAGGACTTTGCCCAGCAGTGGGATAATAAATAGGCTGATGATGAAAGACCTATGATGTTAGCAGGTTTTAAGAGCTTGCGTGCGTTGCATTTATTAACCTACATTACGTACGTGGTAGTTCCTGACGCATTATCTAGATACCTATCTCTATTTTTTTATACGTTATTAAAAAGTAATAAGTGACTGTTAGTCAAGTATTTTACTGTATGAGTTTAGAGAGAAAAAAAGACAATATTAAAAGGAGATTCTATTTAGGATACACGTATCTTACTAGAGTTGGTAAGATTTTATTACGGAGCTCTCCGGTTGGGGAGCCGTGTTCAATAAATAGGGGGAAATGAACACCGTCTGATTAAAAAAAAAACCTCATGTATGTTCGGACCAATATCGCCCGCCTTCTAATCTATCTACTTGTTCCCTGTTACAAGATCAGCAAAATTCTGTAACTGAACCGGTTTCAGCAGCCACTTAATTCAAATAGTACCTACCTACTCATAGCAATAGAATATAATATTTTTTATTATGTACACCAAATAAATCATTATGATATTGGAATATAATTTACATAGGGTAGCATAATGGGAAATAGATAACGTGTTAAACTAATTAGAGTGGCAATTATCTATCTACAGTCCTACAAAAATAAATATTTTCGGAAGCCTAGTAGAGATCTATATCTATACGATAGAGACCTAGAAGATATTCTATTTAATCTCGTATTAACCTCCCAATTGTTTTTAAGAGTTCCTGAAGTAACTATCATGAAAACAAAACAATCATTAAATTGCCTTTAAGTCTAGAGGTCCGAAGTGCTTTTGCTGAGTATTATGGTCTTAGGTTCGGGAACTTAAAAGGAAGGGCAAAGTGTTAGCGTTTTTTTGTTTGCTATATATCTTTTGAGTCTTTTCGGCGCAATGTGAATTTTCTATTAATACAATACAATCATCTGCTTAATCTTGTAGAGAAAACAAACACGATACTATATTTTACGAAAACAACTATCTATGATATTTCAACAACCAAAACAACCCTAACCAAACTTGCCAAAGAATCTTTGAAACAACAAAGACGCAACATTTCTCTAACATACAATTACTATACCAAAATATGTCGTCACCTAAATAGTTGGAACTCTAAAGGAACAACGTCCGAAGTCCAACAGGAGGCGTTATGCAAATTAATGTTGATACAAGTAGGCGTCAAGTTGGGAACTTGAACCGAGGGTAAGCAAACGAGGAGAATATTGTGTTATGGTTTTGTATGCTTACTTCATTTTGTTCTTGGTACTCTTCGTTTCTGCATCTAGTTAGACTGGAACCCAACCCCAATATGTAACAAGTTCATTAAGTAAGTTTAAAGATGAAAAGGTTTTCGTTAGTTCTATGGCTGTGTAGTACTATTATTTTTTGTCAAATAAGCTTGAACATTACAAACTATGAGGTCTTCAACATCACTGGCGTTTGAGGAAATCTATTTTGTTGTTATATAGACGTAGTTTTTTATAAAATTTGTAATCAAAAATTAAAATTCTTTTACTAATGGAAATCTACATGAAACACGGGTACGCCGTGGGCAGGAGCTGGCCACATCTAACTGAATAAAAAGTACGGAATCTGGTTGAGTTCGGTACCAACTAATAAAATCCTTTCAAATTCGAAGGAATGTGTCGATTGAACAATAACAAGGCCTTTTACTACCTCTTCTTCTAAAAGCTAACAGAAAAGACTATCTAAGAAATCACCCTATTCAATTTATTTTTAAATTAATTATAAACAAAACAGAGACTTTCCAAGCCGTATAGCACAAAAAAATAATGAATAAATTCAGTTACCAATTAAAGTGCCATCAGAAAATTCAATTTAATTTTATGTTCGAAATATTTTTCCTTACTTCACCTGCGAACCATAAAGGCCGTCCAATGAAAGACGGCGGCCATTTTATTGCTTCCATTCATCCGTTAAAACCATTGTTTATAAGCTAAAATATTCGCCGTCTATGTAATACTTGTGGTTATTTGTTCTTCGGGATTTCTGATACAATTGGGCCTAAGACTTTGGTGTTGGCTGTAAGCCCGTTGTCGCCACTTCATTTGCATTTATTTTACTTTAATAGGGTAGGTAATTCATAGAACCAATTAATCGGCATACTTTTTATGAGACAATATAGGGAAAAATTGCCGCCGCCGTTTCGTCCGCGTGGTCTATACGAATATAAATTAAAATGCCCTATATGGCCTATATCTACTCTTTAGTTAGGGTATAATTTAGGAAAATCCTTTCTTAGTGCTTACTTACGTCATTTATGCATTATATTGCATTTGTGCAAAATCTCATACTTTTAGAACCAGCGGTTTCAGCTGTGCGTTAATCGATCAATTAGTCAGCCAATCAGTTTCTTCTTTTATATATAAGAAGAAGAAGATAAAACGCCGTGACCTGTGAGTTAAACTATGCAGTTAGAATGTTCAGTCACGACTCAAACATTTTCAAAGAATACGTAGTAAAATGTTCCTTTATTTTAACATTCACACAACGTTTCAGTCACATTCTGGCCGATGTCCAAACAGGAAGCTTTTGTGGAGATCGTCCGTCGACTCTCAATGACACCGCGATCGCTGTAATAATGACCACCTGTTAGCCTCCGTATAGCCGTTGTATCGCCGCTATATAGAGCCTTCATCAAATCACACAAATGACAGCGAAAGGTCCTTTGTGATAAGACTGGCTTGAAAATCTATAGGAAATATTCGCGGACATTTTTGGATAGGGTTGAATAATATAATTAAATTGAACTTCTAATTCAATCAATAAAATAAGTTATTTGATTTTGATTAAATTATCATTTCTATCAGAGGCTTTCTAGTGACCGTTTCCTATTAAATGAAAACGATGGTAGTCGAATTATAGTATGTTTTTTTTAATCATATTCGTATGATGTCTGGGACGTTAGGGGAGGCGTATGTCCAACTGTGGACAAATAGTAAATAGACTATAGGGCGTGACTGTGCATAATGTATAATCACGAAAACTATACCTAATCTTAACCCTTGTTGATTATTTTTCTTCTATTTATTTTATGCACGTTTCCTTATTTAACTTATTTTAGTAGTAACATACATGCTGTAACGTCCAGCAATGCAAGGAGATTCTAAAATGACTAACCTATTCTAATATCCCCACGACAGAAATCTCTACGGACTTTTTAATTCTAGAAATACTCGTATACTACTCCATTAATACAGTTCATATTGTATTAAATCTGTTGAATCATCTGCCAGACAAAGTCGAGTAATGGATAGATTTATCAAATATTGTTAGAGTGCTTGATAGGTTTGTGCCTATTATGCGGTCTGATGGATTCACGATTGATTTTCCGTGTACGGCGCATTACAAAATGGGTTACAAAAGAGTGAGTCGATACCCATTACGTTTCGATTTTGTTGACAGAATTGGGGCCCGTTAACGTGCCCACGGAATTAGATAGCGATCGATATCTAATGGAATTCATCGTACATTTTCGCTTAGGAACAATTTTAATAGTTTTTTTTACGATACGGAGAAGAAATAGGCCGCAAAATGTGTTCAGATAATTGGTTATTAAGCTAGAATTATTTTGTGAGGATGGATTTAATTTTACGGTAGTGCTGATGACTTTTTAGTTAACTGTACTTTATTATTAATAAAAAATGTAAGTATATATAAAGATCATACAAACAAATAAACAGACGAATGAAAAAAATAACGTCTATCTCGGATAAAAAACCTAGGTACAGCTACAAATAAACGACGATTCAGAATTATATCGAAATCTACGTAACAAATGATTGTTTTCATCCGAATTGCACTCCACACAATTTAAGTAGGCACTCGTAAGTCTAGAATCGAGAAGCAGATTCGAATATTCCATCTCAGTTAGTTGGACGCTGCGTTCTCGATATTGTTTGCGTTATTCGTATCGTGTTGACTTAGTTATTGACTCCACGCCACTCGAATCTTCCGCTTCTGTTTGATCTGTACAGAGGAATTTTATATTAAAGTTTTATTTTGTGTTGTGTTTTAATTTATTACGGTTTTGTTTTAGATTACTCTTGTAGTTTATATTTCTATGATTAATGTAACTTGATTTGTTTTTTTTTATAATCTAGGTAGATTGCTTTATCGCGATATCTTTTTACTTGCGTGGGTGCTTGCAGGGTAATATATAGGTATATGGAAAAATAAATATGATTAAAATATTTTATTTTTAATCTATATATATAATATGAATGTGACCTAAAATGGCTGTGCAATGACTATTTGCTATCACATATAAATACCAAGTAAGTGCTTATTTGCGTTTAAAAGTCAATAAAAAAACCCTTTCTATGGAACCTAAAATGTTTTTCCGTATTGGTGCTTAGCTTGTAAAACCAATAATTACCTTCCATAACCGTAAGCACGAAATACCCCTGCTATCATTTGCCTAGTACATAATAACCCCACTTAAGTGCTTCAGTTTGCCCAAGTGAGCCTTGTCGTGGGGGCAAGACGGGCAGAATTTTGCAAATATCCGATTGCCCGGTGCAGGCCAGCGACCCAGATATGCGGAATGTTTGGGCCAATGTTGCCATGGTGATGGCAGTCCATTCTGCTGTATCAGTGCACTTGATTTATTTGGGTCAACTATTCTAATCAAAGCCAGCAAAGTGGCATGGATTAGCATTAATTTTTATAAGGATGTAAGCAGGACTGAAGCCAAATTTGCAATTAATATCATTTAGTTTAGTTTTTAACCCCCGACGCAAAAAGAAAGGTGTTATAAGTTTGACATCGATGTTTGTATGTCTGTGTGTGTATCTGTCTGTGGCATCGTAGTTCTCAAACGGATGGACCGATTACGATGCGGTTGTTTCATTTGAAAGCCAGTTTCCTTGCGGTGGTTCTTAGCTATGTTTGGTTAATATCGGTCTAACAGTGTAAGAGTATCAGCTCTTTTCCAAAATGATGTAAGGCATTTTTGAGTAGGGGTTTATTAATTGAATACTTGTATATATACAGATAGAAGATTACGCACATCCCGAAGGAACTTTAATAGAAGATTATAAAGTAAGAGCATGAAGTCACTGACATGTCTTTTGTTTAGAATCATTTAAAAATGGAATAGGTTAGAGTTATATTATATATCTCTTTCCTATTTATTAATCTATCTCTTTCATTTTGGGCATGACGTCACTGACATGTCTTTTGTTTTGAACCAGTTGTTCTAACTATCTCTTTCCCATTTATTACTCTATCTCTTTCATTTTGAGCATGACGTCACTGACATGTCTTTTGTTTACAATCATTGAAAAATGGAACAAAGAAAGTTATATTTATATCTCCTTCCTACTTATTACTCTATCTCTTTCATTTTGAGCATGACGTCACTGACATGTCTTTTGTTTACAATCATAAGAAAGTTATATTTATATCTCCTTCCTACTTATTACTCTATTTCTTTCATTTTGAGCATAACGTCATTGACATGTCTTTTGTTTTTATAATTTTGTAAATTATATTGTAGTTATCAATGAGTAAACTCTAATCATATTTTCGAAGTAGGTGATTTTGTATGCAAGTGATGTGGAGTTACATTTTGCTTTTTTCTAACCTATCTTGTGACGTCAGTGACACATCTTTTGTTTAGATTAAGTAATTTGAAAAACATACATAAAAACTATTCATAAAAGCTGTTAAAATAAACATAATATACATTTTTGATTGAACATATGAATAAGTAAATATAAACTAAAAAAATAATGTTCGTCAATTTATAATCTATCCCAATACACAAATAAAAACAATAAGAAAAAAATACCCTTTCTAAATATTGATTTCGAAATTCTTAAATTAAAAAAAAAATCGTAGAATCGCAGTCAATGATCGTTTGCTTGTCCATTTTAAGTTGATCAACGTTTGGTAAATTTGTATTATTTTATTTTCACAGCTGAAGAATTATGTAGGTAAAGCTGTTTGCATATTAATTTGTTGATTAAAATATTCTTATAAGTATACATTTAAGTACCTAGTTAACTTTAAAGAAACATAATTGTTTCATTCTGTGAGAATAAAATAATGATGAGCAATGAAACTATGCACCTAATTCTATATTTGCATACTGAGAAGAGGAGAGTGATAAAAGTCAACCTTTTTTCCTTTTCTAACTTTATTGCTTCGCACACATTGGATAAACGGTCTATTGATAAGTGATTGGGTATCAAATATCCAATTCGTTAATGGATCCACTTAATTTATTCGCGGAGCCTACCGGTAATAGATTGTTCAAAGTAATTGATTAATTGCTATGTAATTCATCTTGCAGCGGGCTTGTACAGTTGAAAACCTTATAAATTATGACTTAAAGCTCATAATAGTCGTAAATCATGGGTTTTGAGTATCAAAGAACGAAAGCTCGGGGCTTATTTCGTCGGTTCGAAATAGTGAGGTATCGAGGCGCTGTGAGTTTATAAATTTTCTTTAACTGATTTCGACTACGAAGACATGTTGACTAGGAATCATTTATGTGCATGTCAGGTATCTAATATCTATCCATTGCGAGCTTCTACCAATTTGTACCTTTTATACTAGGTCTAATAATTATCTGCAGTACCTGCCATCTTTACGAGTATATTTTATATTGTTTCGGCAAGCGCCATAGGTCTCCACAGTTCCTCGTATCTTATTCCACTATCATTCCATCACAATAGCCCAAGTAGTTTTTTTTTATGTTTTGCAATAGTCCTGCAAAACTGGGGATGGTCCCTGGAGGCTTTTTATAGTGTATACAGGGATACTCGCCGATTATGTGTCACCATAACATTTCATTAAAGTTGCTCCCAAAGGCTCAAAGACCTCTCAAAGGCCTCCCAAAGGTCCGGGACTCTGTAGTCTCGTCGGACCTTTGGGAGGCGAACGAACGAACGAATGTAATTTGGAAACTTACATTATATAATAGTATTCCGCCTACCAATCTGTCAATCAAATTAAAATGATTAATTAATATCATAAAGATTACGCCGATGCGATGGTGGAAATATTGGATAGATATGTAAGTTGTAGACTTAAGTGGCTGTACTTTAACTATTGAATTTCAGAGAAGTTTTCCCCTTTGACTAAGAGCATATTTACTTACCAATTTAAAATAGAAAATGCTAGCTTTATTTATTGACGTGCTTGAATATGCTAGCCGTTTGAAGCTAAGGAATTTCCTATGAACTTGAATGCAGTTTTGACGTAGGTGCATTACGAAGAAATATGGAGTTTTGAGTGTATAAGTTAATGGGAAATGTAATCATAATATAAAATTCATTAGTAAATGGATAAGTGGACATGACGGAGTGTGAAGGATACTCAGAAAATGTATTTATTTATCAGCAATTTTATGTTAAAACTACAATGATTTAAAAACGTTTCAGTTCAGAATCAGTTTCTTTTATATACCATTATAGTATGTATATGCATCATAATAATCAACATCTCAAGTTTATGCAAGTTTTTTGTTATTCCTTTTCGTCAAATCATCTTCCTTTACATAATTTTTGGTAATAAAAAGGGTTTTGATGATCAAGTCTTCTAGTGATTTTGTTAATTTTAAAAAGTAAAATGTGTTGAATATATTTCAAAAGATACTGCTGAAGCTTATCCATTTTCCGAATTTCCATCAGTTTTTCGTATTTATAGTCTCATCGAAGTTGCCTGACCGCAGATGGCTAACGAATATCGGGTGTAACGATCCATCATGATTTACCACTTTTTTCTTTTCAACTAAAGGCTAATTTATTTGGGACGGGTTAATAGTATATTACAGATGGGGATAAATAATAAATTAAATACTATTTGGTAAACCATTAATCAGTTATCTTGAAGATCTTTTTTGGCATATGAAAAAAATTTAATTAATATTTTTAAGGTTTTAAATCTGTTTGTCCAATATTTTTTTTTTAGTTTTAGTTCGCACCAGCTTAGACAAAAATTGCTCGAAGGCACATTTAGTTTAACGTGTTCGATATAGCTCAGCGTTGTAACATTCTCTTTGAAACGTTCGTATTTTGTGAATCGCAAAATTGCTAGTCAGCTTATTTGGAAAAATTGAAGTGTGTGGAGGAATTTGGCAATGCCAGTATTTTTAAAACCTCACTCAGTGATTAGAATGTTAGTGGTCTCGAGTTTAAGTATCCATCCATCCATATCAACCATCCATCGTAATTCGTTATAAAATAAAATTACGACTTACGGTTAAACTATAGGATCTTTTCAGATATCCTTCTTTTACAATTAAGAGCAATTAATCAGGGATAAACCTGATTTGGATATAATGTAATGCATCGCAATATAGGCATAATTATGTTAAGACGTGCTTTTCGAGAAATGACAAAATAAATTATGCACAATTTCAGACCTACGGAATCGTCACAGTGTTCCCAATTCACTGCGTAGAAACACTACGAGGAATACCAAAATATCAGTTGAAGAGCAGGAAACGAACTTCCCAAACAACATTATCACAACGTATTCAGGCGCTCAGACTCAATTGTATATAACAATTTGAAATAGTGCGAAATCTCCGTAACAAGGGTGTTTCCATTTCCTCATACATTTCGCCTATTGTCGTTCACAACAATGGTTCATTAATGTTAACATGGGTTGATATAGGTGCTGCCGTCTACTTAATTAAATATAAACATTGTTACTTTACATAAGATTGTAGGTCATGTTATTTGGTTCTTCTATTAATTGTTTTATTTGTTTTGTAAAGCGGGACATTAGTTATTGTCATCACCGGAATATAAAGGTCTTTCAAAATTAATTCAAATTTACTTTAGCATTTATAAATTAGTAGAAAGTAGGATTTAATAAGTTTTTATTGATTTCATTACATATATAAACATTGATATACAACATTGGTCTGGTGGCTTTTATTTCGGATAGGAAATTATCAAATGATTCCTCCCGCCGTGTCACTTATCTACTGACTAAAGCCCATCCATGTCTTTCGGAACGTAAAGGGGCGCGGTAACATTTTCGACCCGGTTAAGCAGTCGATAACCTTCTAGGTTGACCTACGTGATGCCATCCTAAAAAAAACCGGCCAAGTGCGTGTCGGGCCACGCGCAGTAGGGTTCCGTAGTAGGAGTTAGTTAGTCGACTATAGCTCTGTAACCGGTTAAGCCTACTTAGCCGTGACAGTTTTCCTTGTAATTTCATTACATGTACTACGTCTGTGATTTTTTTCACATTCTAGGTACAGCCATTCAAAAGTTAGAGGAGGGGGTAACTCGTATCGAACAAAAAAAATCACTTAAAATCTAGATATTTCGCAAATGGCTCGCTTAACTGAAAAATGGTCTTCACACACCCATAATATTTTTGAAAGACCTATCTAACGATACCCCACACGAAGGGGTACGCGAGAAAAAAAATATTCATCCCTACTTTACATGTTACAGACAGACAGACAGACAGACAGAAGGACAGAGCGAAACTATAAGGGTTCCTTGTCGGACTACGGAACCCTAAAAAGGTAACATTTTCGAATAACCCGCAGCCCCGATTTTTTTTCTACATGACCTCTTGCAGGGTGCTTCTAACAGTATTCGACCTGCTTAACAGGACAATCCGCAGCCACGGATTGGTCTAGCGGCTACAAATAGGTACTACTCTGAACATGCGGTTCTGGGTTCGATTTTTAGAACGAAAATTGTTATTTGGTTTCTCTGTCAGTAATTCTCAGAGTTTGTCTCTCTGGGCTTGCTGCTCGGTTGATAGCCTTAGGAGAAGACGTTTTGTTATTTATATTATGTGCAATAATTTCAAATATAGGCCGCGATTCTCTTGACACCATTTAAATTAAATTTAGTCTATAATTCTCTCTTTCCATCAACAAACATAAGAAAGGGATAGCAAACTTTTAACACCTGTCAAGTTAGAAAAAAATATTTTTTCCATACAAATTAAACATCACGACGTAACATCTCGACTAAATTAACAAACCTGTACGAACAAAATGTCATCTGTCATTTAATTTGACAGCACTGAATTACTTGCTATCCTCTTCTTGTATTTCGCAATAGAAAAAGAGCATGATATTTTAAAATTAGTTTAGTCGTGTGTAAGTCAGAATCGATACCATAACCAGATTTTTGAAATTGGCGAACTCTTTATGCCTCTGGGGATGTTTGCAATGAGATGTGTAACACCTACTTTTGTATTAATAACATCATTATGTTTCGTGATCACCAATCTGTTAGCTACTTGTTGCTTTTGGGGAATTTCTATCCCCGAAGTATTTATTGCAATAGAGAGATCAGGTTTGTATGATGCAATAAAAAATAAGTGGGCACGTTAAAGTGCTTTTGGGAATATTTTGATTTGGGAGCAGAAAATACATTTGTTATTTACTTTAATATGAATACGTATTATTTAGGAAACATTTCAAGTGGTTTGCGAAACTTATTTTAATTAAAGTCTCCTACTATTTCACCACTAGTCTACTCTTTTTCTATTAAGAAAAGCCTCGATAAGCTAGAAAGAGTAAGACAGTAAGGTACGCTAGGTAATCACTCGGCTTTAAGTCTTCCACCATGCGATAACCTTTCTCTATCAACACAATCAAAAGTAATCCGTATGTCATGTCACTTAGGTCTGTATTACAGAACTCAAGGATGGATCTTGTATTGAGCATAGATTTGGAGCCAAATGATTGGTTGGTCTTATTATTTTAAGTAGTGATAGAATCTTAAGAAAGCTCCTTACTGTCCGGTTAATCAGGTCGAATGCCGTTAGAAGCACCTTGCAAGATGTTATGTAGAAAAAAAAGAGTCAGCTCCTATACACGTACCTTAGAGTTGACATTCAATTATTTTCTTCGATATTGTTTTTTTTTTAATTTTATTTATTAATATTATTTCTATTGACCCTGTACCAAGGCCATAAGGAAATGACCGCACAAAAAGTTAGTAATTAGCTAATTTCGTTTTGTTTTCTTTTGTTTGTGTTGAGTCTTTTCTTGTTTATATTTTTATTTATTTTATAATTATTACTGTTGAACCTTACCAACCTTGGTGCATTGGCACAAAAAGCCTCAAAAAAAAAAAAAAAAAAAGTTAGTACTTTAAAACAAAACCCCCTCCACCCTTCCATCCCCACAACACCGGAACAATCAGTTAAACTTCATAAAAGAAGGGTACAAAACTGTCTAAGAGTAACAGTCCTTTTACAGTACCGTTAGAAAGAAAAGTTTGCACAAAAGATCTTTGCCGGTTCAAAATTTAAGTTCTATCTAACAAGCAAAAAAACGCCTGGGGCCCGTAAAAGGTTTGTCTTTTAGTGACGAAAAACGTTTTGACGAATTTGAAAAACGTTTTTTAGATCAATTATGTTTTATGTCTAGCTGTTTTTGGATGTTATTTAGTTTTTTTTTTATTGAAGCCAAACTTCATAGTCTCTTTAATTGCGAGGCTCTGAAGTTGATCTTAAGCCACTTTGATAGAATCTTCACCAAGTTCATTTGTTTAAATTACATCATGTATAGCGTTTATCATTTTGCTGTCCATATTTACTGCAAAGACCATTAATTTGTTGTTTCAGTAAATTAACTAATTCAGTAGAAAGTACGTTCAAATTATATTTCAAGGACATTGAAAGTAGGTTTGAATAAGTAGGTTCTAGCTCCAGCTAGAAATCATATTTTCAGAGATATTAAGGTTTTTATTATTGACCTGAATAAATAGCTCGCAAGTGTAATGTTGCTAGATACTTAAATGTATTTATAGAACATACAAACATACTTAAATTTTAATTCCCTTGACATTATGAACTGAAATGATCCCAAATAAAAACGAAAACAAACTAAAAATATCCAGAAACCCGTTAGAATAATCACCTTTATTACCACCTCGCTATAGTTCATATTTGTATACCTGAAGCAACGTATAATATTATGTTTTAGAATATCTTTATGCCAACTTATGATTTAGTTAGAGCCAAATACTATTTGGCACTAATTATAATAACTCTCCTTCGTTTGACATCTTAAACGTGGTGTTGAATGTAAATACATACATAGTATGTAGGTATATAAATACATTAAACTGCGGGAGGCACCTGGTCTACATATGAAAAAAATATTATATTTTACCTAATCGTTATTAGAAAGGTTAAAATAGCTAACTCAACTAAAAAAAACATCAATCAACGGTTTTATTAATTTTAATCACATTTTTTCAAAGCACTCTTGAAATATATCGACTCTAATATTTATTTTTCGATATTAAATTCCTGTATAAGCCACACCAATGGGAATATCCGTTGATTTAATTCTAAAGAATAACTACATATTGGAATATTCTGTCGTCATGCCACGAAATTCTGCTGAAATTAATTAAAAACTCTCGTCAGAATGTGTGCCCAAGCATCGAATTTACCGGTCAATCGAACTAAAGTATCGTCTACGCAGTTTAATGGGCAGTAGTTACACAACAACGTAAAACCTTCATGAAACCTCGTTTATTCCTTCACCGCGGCTTTTCCATTACATTTACGACGTATGCATGGGCCATGGGGCTAGCGGGTGCGAAACGTCGAAAAAGGTTTTAAAAGTTAAACTGGCCTTGTTTTAATCGAATTCCCGGCGGTCGAGAGATGCCGTCACGGATCAAGAAAGAAACAGATAAGCCGCTCTGTGATTTCTGTAACCCTTTTTCGTGAAAAATATACGCGACGATGAATAACGTTGGTAGATGAATAACCTCCGCGTTTAGCGATAATTTCATTTCTGTGTTCTTTAAAAGTATTTTCTTATTAGCCATTTAGTCTTTTAAGACGTAATATTCTAACCTTAAAACACAACGAAAAGTTTGTTTAAAATAAATGTAATGATTTGAATTTAATAATATTATGAACTGGCTACAAAAATACCTATTTATCTATATAAATATTAAGAGTATAAGGTTTAATTCTCAATCAAAATTTCGAGTTATATGATAACAAGACCCAATTTCCCTTAAATTCAAAGATTAGCGAAGTAATCTTGTAACGGTATAACAAGGCTATAACACACCCAATTATTTCTGTAATGGATGTTTGGTAAGGAGCCGAGGTAAAGGATTATTTCAGACCCACGGCTACATGTAAACTTTCCTCATAAATATCTCTGCGACATCAGGGAGGCCTAACTGTAGTTCTTTAAAGAGTTCCGTTTGTAATACCTCATTTATCTTATTGGCAGAAATGTAAGCCTTGGGCATTCACAAACATATTTATAGATAAATTTATATTTATGACAAAGCATTCACCGGTTAATTTAAAAAAAATCAATAAATTTCTTAGAAAAAGAAATTTAATTGAGTGTCAAAAAGCTGCTTGCAGTTTGGCTTTTTTGCCAAATAAGAACGAAAAGAAGTTCAAATTGGATACCACGTTTTATTTACACCAATTATATGCCTAGTTCAGCATTAAAAATGTTTGTCACTTTACTCAAAAGCAACGATTTATCATAACCATGAAAAGGCATGAGTTGGCAAGAAAATAATCATGCGCAGAAGACATACGATGAGTATTTACCTTGCAATGTGCCTCGAGTGACAATGTATAGAGATCAGTATCTACGACATTATTTTGTTTGTTTGTATTTTCTAAATAAATAAAGTTTTCATGCTTTTATCTATTAACCGAAACTAATATTTGAGATCTGTTCATATCAACTTCAAGCCAACTACATCAGACAGAAGATTCACTGGATCAGAAATTTACATAACCTAACTACTATAAATTTGTATCTAGACGTTGTCTTATAGTAGTACTAGTATTTGTGAATTTACTATAAACGACGCTGCATTTTTTTGACGTCTATGCATTATTCTAATTAACGAATCAAAAACAACCATCTTAAAAGAACATCTGTCTTGTGTGCTTACCCAAGACAGATGTTCTTTTTTAAAACATGGCTGCTTAGCCATGTTTTAAGATCTCCTTTCAGAAATAAATTTTATTTTGAAATAGCATGTACTAAACCTTTCACCGCATATACTGCGTACTCACAGGAAATGTTCAAGCTCAAAAGCACAAATAAAGCTTTTAAAATGCGGGTGTATATTTTGAAACATTTTAGAGCATCGAGAGCTTTACATCCACTTATTTACCTAGTCTTTGGTCAATATGTGGCTACAAGCGGCGTATAAAACAAACATTTACCGCCTCCAGACGAAGCTTGTCCATGACAGCTTCTGTCGATATAAAAGCGATATACGATTGTACAGCCTTCAATCTCGTGTTATTCGCATCTCGTCGACACCGTTCCTATTTTTGTTGGTCTCGTTTCGAAAGGTTCAGTACCGATGCAGCTTTGTGTTGGGAATTGAGCACGTTTCCTGGATCTAAGGTATCCTAAATTGGTTTAGGCTAACAAGTCTTTTAGATATTTGTTATCTTGAATTTTGAAAAGTTGAATGTTATTTACAACATGTTGTGATGGCAAAAATAGTTGTGTTTTGTAATGAAGAGTAAACAGTGTGTATTTTGAATTAGTTTTTATTCTTGTCGCCGTGTAATTTGATATCTAGTTCTTGGTTCTTCGTTTTAAACAAGCGACCATTTAAAATTCAATATAATAACAGCTATAGCAAGAAGCTCGTTAAGACTTGAAAAAGAAAAGTGTATTTCAGAAAGCTTAGCCTTCTGAAATATCTGAATGAATCTGAATAAAATATCTGAATATTCACTTCTGAAAAATAAATCGTATTTCATTATTGATCCCGTAAATAAAATGTTCAGTCTGGTACAAACTATACGTATGATTTACAAATGAACGGACTTTTCACGTCCAAAAATGGCATCGCTCATCGCAAAAGACAGGTTTAATTCAGTTTGATGTCGACACGTGGCGCCGATTCACATTCATGCGTTAGCTTCGTTTAACGTGCAACCTTTAACAAGAGAGGTTTAACGATCCGTGAAACTTTTTGGCGTAATTTAGAGTTTACACATCATACAGATATAATCTTCCTCTTTGGGCCGTAATCTACCAAACATGAGCCAATTAAATGCACGTCGTTGGATAACATAATTATGTCTTGGAATGTTTTGGTAGTTATAGAATGTTATCTATATAAATTATAAAAAATAACGATAAATAATGTTCTAACCTCTGTTCCTTAGAAGAACAAAAACATTTTACTCATATAAGAGAAGACTCTGAAGCACGCTCAATTTCCACGAAACTTAGATAATCAATAAATTCCAAATTACCGGTCGTCTTTCCCGGATACCTAGCAGGTATTCGGTGAAGCATCTATAAGCATCGTGTTTGCGTTGGATACTCGTACAATATCACGCTTGTAAATTATCTGCAAGTAAGGCAGGGGTGTGTCTACATCACCAGTCATGTTTAAGTTTCATCGAATAACTTATCGCTGTTATCAAGAAGTACCTAAATCTAAATTAATAACATTATTTCGAACTATGAATTAAACTGGGGCACTAAAAACCAAGAATCAAGCAAAAATATTTTTATAATTTTTAATTACGAGCTTTAAGTCTAGATTAGGTGGAGCTACCTATCAACTGTGAATATTTCATGTTCTTAAATATAAAACCGAACAAATTTGAATTATTGCATCACCAGTCTATAATAAGTGTTAAAGTGAATAAATTTACAATTTACAACATACCGACGAACAAAATTTTATAAATCCTTGCCAAATACATAACTGCAATTTCGGACCTCAGCTGGATTTGACGTTGAGAGTTGAGATGGCGTCGTTTCCGCCAGTGCCAACTAGGTTTTGCTGGCTCGGTTTACAAAAAGAACGATCGTATTAGGACTCGTATAATCCAAACTCAATTGTGTGTAAAAAGATCTTCAACGACACCTAATAGCCTATGACAACAATTTTTATTTTTAGAATTAAGATTAGCAACATTGAAAGTTTAGATCAATATTCTTTATACCTTTTTCTCCAAAATGTATTTGAAATGTTCTAGCTTATTACTAGAGTAGCTTACTAAGACTGTTCCCAGTTTCCCTACGGAATCCTAAACGGAATCCCGATCGCTGCTATCAAGAGCACTCAATATTAATTTAAATGGAGGTAGCCACTGAATCCTGAAGTCAATTTAAAAACTACGTAGACTTTACGGCTAGAGTGCGACACTTTTATTGGTTCTGACTTCCACTGATTAACTTACATTGTGTCATCGATACTTTTAGCTACGGCTTATCGTCACAGTTATAGATATCTATTCTTAGATTTATTTATTCATGAAATTATTTTTTATTTCCTCCATCAAAAATACAGGTCAAATACCTTAAAAAATACGAAGGTATTCAATTAACATTTATTTATTAATCTGCATTCCACATCTACCGTTAAATAAAAAATAAACAAGCACAATTAAAATATGTAAATAGGTACCGTCAGCGGGAAATAATTTCATGTAAACCTTCACAAATCACAAAGCTTTTCGGGATTATGAACGAATTTGCGAAAGTACTTGCTTTTGTTAAAAACGAGGGTAGATCAATCGTGTTTCAAACATTTAGATCAATTGATTTTTTCCGTTAGTGGACCGTGATTTTGTGTTTTGTTTACGTAAAATAAATTGGGCATGTGCCTCTGCCAGTCGGCCATTTATCAATAAAAATGTTGAGTTGTTGTCGGTTCTGTGTACAATGAATATGACCGTTTTGTGTTGATAAATATTTCTGCAGAGGAGTTTATTCATGGAATAAAAGATATTACAGCCTTTATTTTAAAAGCGAATTATAGTTAGATAGTATGGTGACACATACTTTTAATGTGATATTAGGTGAAGCTATCAACAGCTATCTGGCCCTATGGTCTAGCCAAAAGTTGATAAAGTAATTAGGAGTTGTATCTAAGGATATGCCATTAGCATATGGCAGCATGATGAAGTAGCTATTAATCATGCCAACACATGTTAATAATTCACTGAAATTCTCTATGAGTTTAGCAGTCTGTTGTTGAATATACGAATAACGCATTTTTTTTAAATAAATTTTATCAACTGATTGGTTTTGCAAGTAGTAAAAATAGTAATTCAATTGAGATTAAAAAACAGTTTTGTACCCTATTGCACAAATTATATTGCTGCTGTAATGAAGAATTCTTTTCAATATGTCTATTCTTAACTATATAAGCCTTAAACTGAGAGAACCGCTACTTACCCCAAAATATATATTCTCATATAATAATTTACCAACTTAGTCCATCCGAAGCATGTGAAACACTCGGGCGTGTATGCGAAACAACTTGAAACACTTTGTTGTACCTGTGATAAATGGATTCATAAGCAGAAAGAGTACCGGTGGCCATGCCCCAGAAAATTGTGTAGTTGTAGCCCTATAAATCTACGCGGGTGGGGCACCAGAGAATTTATGTGGGCTAAAAATAGAAGGTGTACCTCAAGGATGCATATTTGGACCGACAAATATTTGCGGGAATATGCGAGTGTGTAAAGGGTTATATTTTTGTGGTTGTACTGTATTTGTTATTTAAACGGAACACAAATGCCATATTTAAATGTTGGGTACTATTTTTATTGGGTTTTAGTTGGGATATTCAAAATAAATATTTTATTTTTTTATTTTATACTAGCTTCTGCCAGCGACTTCGTCCGCGTGGAATAGTGGTGCTCCGCTCCTATTGGTCTTAGCGTGATGATATATAGCTTATAGCCTTCCTCGATAAATGGACTATTAGATAGTGACACTGAAAGAATTATTTAAATCGGACCAGCGGTTCCTGAGATTAGCGCGTTTAAACAAAATGACAACATTTCCCTTCACTGCTCTGCTCCTATTGATTGTAGCGTGATGAAAAGTATACTATAAACATCTCAGGAGTATGACAAATAATTGTACCAAGTTTCGTTAAAATCCGTCGAGTAGTTTTTGTTTCTATAGAGTTTATACAGACAGACAGACAGACAGACAGACAGACAGACAGATAGACGGGCAGACAGACAGACAAAAAATTTACTGATTGCATTTTTGGCATCAGTATCGATCCCTAATCACCCCCTGATAGTTATTTTGGAAATATATTTCATGTACAGAATTGACCTCTCTACAGATTTATTATAAGTATAGATGAATGCAATTTTCAGTTATTTACACTATACACAATTAAATAATATTTTTTTAAAGTAGATCTTCACAGATTATTTTAAAAGTAAATATATTTTTAGTTTAACTAAGTGGCATTGACATGTTCTGACGACTTTTGAGTAAAAAATACCAGAACCGAAGTTTGTAAAAGTCAGGAATTTTTAAAGTTATAATATAGAATACTGAAATAAAATTTTGAGATAGAAAATTAATAAAAAAACAATTTTTAACATAAGAAAATTATTCACACAAGATATTAAAAATGTTTTGGATTGCAGATCACTGTGTAAGAGGCAATATCATTATGATGTCAGACAATATTCGTATAGCCAGATAAAGTAATGAATTACGCTGTCACTCCAAGCTGCTATCATTAGATTGAGTCGATATCATCAACCGCCATTACCTTGATGGTAAAAATATGGAAAAAGCTGAGAATACGGTATTATAAAATAGATTTTCTACGTAACGATGTTCAAAAATAGATTGAAATTGGTTATCCCTCTTTGATGCTTGCTGTATATTATATCTACTAACAAAAAAATACTGAATTCGTTTATTAGAACTAATGTTACAAATGCCAAGTGAGTTTAGCAAATGCTTTGTTGAAGATGTAAATTGTTGCACCTTCTCTGATTCATAAATGTATCAACTTTTCGAAGTTAATTTTATAATTATAATATATAATCCTGTTATTTTTTTTCATCTATTAAATTATATCTGGTTTATACTCTTATTAAACGTTTTCATTAAGTATGCTAGGTATCAGTGGGTATAAAAAGACATACCTGTTTCATATAATGTATGGACTACAAAATGGTACGCTGAGAGCCTGCAGTAAAATATTGGACAAACTTCCAGTCCGTCGTAATAACTATTATTTCTACAGGCTCGTGCCTGTCGATCGATCGAGAATCGATATAATTATGTAGTCAAACCGACCTTTGAATACTTTTCGGTTGTGTTATCATCTTATTCATAAAAAAGTCATTAACTTATTAGGGTTCCGATCAAAACTGGTAAAAGGAACCCTTATGGTTTCACTTCGTCTGTCTGTCTGTCCGTCTGTTACAGCTGATTATTTCAGGAACTACTCATCATCACTTTCATGCTATCGCCTTCAAATTTGGAACAGTTATAAAGAACGATTGTTCATGAGTATTGCAAATAAAAAGCATTGCAAGTTGAAAAATCATATTGCTTTTATTGAAAAAGTGGGGGGAAGTGGGGGTTTAATTTCAAAGTATATTTACTAGGTCATGTAGGGTATCATATGAATGGTCTTGATTTGCCCATTCTAATATATTTTTTGTTTTCTTGTATGTAATTTTTTATATTAAACTTATTATTATCGAACCGTTCTGTCTCTTTTATTCAAGTTAAAATTAAGTGTGTCAGAAAGAGACAAAACAATGATTAGGACAATGATGATAAAAACATAATGTGTCTACGGTACGGAGCAGGATGTGTCAGACTTTTACTGACTGAAACTCATCCATACTCCTAGCTTCGCCCTTTGTATTCAGGGGCTCTTTCGAACATGCCACAACCCCGGCAGCCTTAGGCCCAAGTTCACCGACAAGATAACGGTCCGATTAATTTAAAACAGCTGTTTACCATTAATTCCAACCACCAACTTTTGATGGGTAATATATTATTTGAGATTTTTATTCCTGAAACGGTCGATTACCAAAACCAGGGTTGGACTAGAAGTGGGTAACACGAAAATTCCAGCTTCCTGGTTATAAAAAGGTTTTTGTTTAATGGGCCGATTAGGTTTTCATCTGTCGGTGAACTTCGTCCTTAATGTCCTAATAAGAGTTAGTTCGAGGTGTACCTATCAACCACATTAAAATAAAATAAATAATAAAAGTTTCATACTTTGCTGTAGTTAAGGTTCATATTTTTAATTCTTTGTATAAAATGGCTAAATTTGAAGATTCAGATTCTAGTGCCTTTTACATACATACATGTACATACTTAGAGATGAAACATCCTCTGAAACACCGCAAAGAGAACTTCCAGTATTCGCAAAGTATTGGAGCAAACGATTTCTGTTAGGAAATGGCTTCGAATTCCGTTTGAAATTGTGTCAGATGGAATAGCAAGTTTGCCACTTGACCTGCATTTATTTTAACAGTGGGATTTTGTTTTTGTGTATTTGTGTGCTGTGGGTAGGTACCTTATCTCCGGAAATACTAAACTGACTTTTAAAACTATTAATTTTATCAATTGACTTCTAAAAAGGGGGAGGTTCTCAATTCGGCTGTTTTTTTAGGGTTCCATAGTCGACTGTTCTCGGTACGAGGTTCTTGGTACTAGATATTTGAAATTTTGCATACATATGTATATTGATCACGCCGACAAAGTGGTAAAATAAAATAATGAAAAATATTTTTTTTAGAATAGCTCCCAAACACGTAAAGTGGGTATGAATTATTTTTTTCTCGCGTATCCCTTCGTGTGGGGTAGATAAGTATTTCAAAAATATTATGGGTGGACCAAGACTCATTTTCGGTTATGGGAGCCATTTGCGAAATATCTAGCTTTTAAGTGCAAATTTTTGTTCGATACGAGCATCCTCCCCCTCTAACTTTTGAATGGCTGTGAAAAAAATCGCAGACGTAGTACATATAGTGAACTTAAAAAAATCTATCACGGCTAAGTACGCTTAACCGGTTACAGAGTTATAGTCAACTAACTAAGATTTACTACGGAACCCTACTGCGCATGGCCCGACACGCACTTGGCCGGTTTTTTTTATTAGAAGTTACTAACTGACCCAGCTAATCTGAATACCGTCTGCGTCACAGTCAAACCGTATTCATCCAGTTAGATTATGAAACCGAATATATTTGACAAGGAGTGAGTTCATATCTGTTAAATAAAACGAGTAATTAACGTACAAATTTAATAGTAAGAATATATAAAAAGAATATTACACGCTATGGCGGCGGTTCTAAAACAACAGAGCGCATGCTTACCAAAAACGGGGTTCGCATAGCACCTAATTGACTGAGCGAGAAAGGAAGGCTCGAAATTTAAATATACTAACACTCCTTCTAAATTTAAGCCTTCTAAACAGGAATCTTCAAAGTTAATATAATAAAATACTACAACACTTAAACAGTCAATAACTCATAAAGTTATACAAACATATTAGAAAAAAATATAGTTGTACATAGCAAAACAGTGTCAGTATTACTTACATTGGTTTTCCAACTACACCTAGTTTTTCTCTAAAATATTGAAATTTCACTTTGCACAGAGCTTTTGTAAAGATATCTGTTAATTGACTATCAGTACTAACATATTTTAAATCTATTATCTTTTGCATATTATATATTGACAAAGTTATATTTATATCAATGTGTTTACATCATTTATGAAAACCATTATTTTTAATTAAAAACATTGCACTTTGATTATCAATGTGTACATTAATACAATCCTGTTTATATTCGTCAATATCGAACATCAATTGTCTAACCCAAAGAGCTTCTTTGGTTGCACAGCAGGCAGCCATGAACTCAGCTCTGTGGTGGACAGGGCAACGGTTGGTTGTCGTTGACTGCTCCACGTTACTGCTGCTCCATTCTTCATGAAGACGTAACCTGTAGTAGACCTTCTTGTGTCAGAATCATTGGCATAATCAGCATCAGAGTAACATTCAATTATGTTACTTTGCTTTGACCTGAAACAGAGTCCAAAGTGTTTTGTTTCTTTTAAATACTTAAAAATGCGCTTTACCGCATTCCAGTGCACGTGATCATAGCTGTTGAGAAAGCGAGCTACCGTGCACACTGCGTACATGATGTCGGGTCTACTCACTATAGCAGTAAACATGAGAGAACCTACAGCTTCTCTGTATGGAATATGTTCGTTTTCACTTTTAGGCTCAGCACTTTTCTCTATAGTGGTATGCGGCTCAGCAGGTATGCTATTAGTTTTAGCATCCAACATATTAAATCTTGCAAGCATTTCTTCTATGTATCTAGTTTGATGTATAAAAATATAATCAGGACATTTCTCTATATGCATTCCTATAAAATGTGATGATTTGCAAATCTTTACATCAAATTCGTTCTTTAAATCACTTACAACTGCAGTAAGCGTGACAGAATCTGTGGACAGCATCAATCCATCATCTACATACAGTAGTAAATATACTTTCATTCCTTTCATGCAACTTGTATATACACATCTGTCAGCATGACTGTTCTTGAAGCTATATTTCTTTAAAACATTATCAAACTTAGCATTCCAGCACCTGGGAGCTTGTTTTAAGCCGTACAGTGATTTCTTAAGCTTGCATACAATGTTTTGTTGAACTGTAAAACCCTCTGGCGGCGTCATGTAAATGTCATCTTGAAGTTCACCATATAGGAAAGCAGTTTTAATATCAAATTGAAGCATAGTCATATTTTCCTCTGCAGCAATAGATAACAATAAGCGGATTGAATCATACCTCACAGTTGGTGCAAATGTTTCAGTGTAGTCAATGCCGCTTTTCTGGGAAAAACCTTTAGCACATAATCTTGACTTGTACTTTAGTCCATCCAATTCATCCTTTATACGAAACACCCATTTACATCCTATTACTCTGGCACCCGGTGGCTTCTCTACTAACTGCCATGTACCATGATCACTGTGTGCCTTCAGCTCTTTTCCAATGGACTTCTCCCACAATATAGAGTCCTTTGACGACAGTGCTTCTGCATACGTCTGTGGAGTTACAGAGAGTGACGCATCATTAGAACATAGGTAAGTTTTAGGTTCATTGTTCGTGTTATTTCTATTCCGAGGACGAAGTGTGATACTTGAGCTCTGAGGACAATTCACTGGCATTTCCGGTACATACTCAGGATCATCAGAATTTGAGGAGTCACTGAGCTCAACTGCTGTGTGAGTTGACAAATCTGTGCTATTATCTTCACTGTCTGACAAGCTAGTTTCACTTACTTGACTTTTCCTTTTACTGTCTAATTCTGACAAGGAGACTGGTACTACATTTATTTTTATACTGTCTTGTAAGAAAATTACATCTCTACTTTTTCTGACTGTTCTTGTTTTAAGATCCAACAATCTATAGCCTTTGCTGTTTTCACAATAACCAACAAAGATTAGCTTCTGTGACTTGGAATCCCATTTCTTAAGTTTTTCCTTAGGAACTTGTGTCATTGCATAACAACCAAATATTTTCATGTGACTTACATCAGGTCTCTTACCACTCCATACCTCTTCAGGAGTCCTATAACTTAATGCTCGTGTCGGTGAACGATTCACTATGTATGCTGCTGTCATTATTGCTTCAGCCCACAGGGATTTCTGTAACTTAGCATTGATTAACATACATCTGGCCTTCTCAAGCAGTGTTCTGTTCATACGTTCTGATAAGCCATTTTGTTGAGGTGTATAGGGAGTTGATGTTTGATGTTGTATGCCGGATGATTTTAGAAATTCAGAAAAAATATTATTTATGTACTCAGTACCATTGTCCGTGCGCAGAACTTTAATTTTTGTATCAAGTTGGTTTTCTACAAAGCATTTATATTCTTTGAATTTATCTAGGCATTCAGACTTTGACTTTAAAATGCAAACTGATACTTTTCTAGAGTAATCATCAGTAAAAGTGAGAAAATACCTTGCATTTCCAAGTGACTTCACCTCCATTGGCCCACAAATATCAGAGTGAACAAGTTCTAGCAGTCTCGTAGCTCGGGAACCTTCACTTTTAAATGGCAGCCTGGTTTGTTTACCTTCTATACAGGAGATGCAGGTCATGTTATTGCTCTGAGATATTTTGACACCTTCAGTACAGTTTTCCAGTTTCTTAAGATCAAAGTAGTTGAGGTGACCCATTCGCTGATGCCATAAATAAAAATCATCATTAGTACTCTTAGATAGGAATGCTTGTACAGAAACTACTTTTAGTTTATACATGTTATTAATAAGTTCAGCTGTTGCTACTGCTTCATTATCTTTATTGAATATAATGCAATCCTTACTGTCGAACTTAATATTGCATTTATTTTTAATCATCTGACTGACGGAAAGAAGACTAGTAGAAAGATCAGGAACATAAAGGACATCTTTTACCTGTATGGTACTAGTTGATCCACTCTTTTGTAAAACATTAATATTGACCTTACCGCAGCACTTCACTACTAATTCCTTTTTGTTTGCAACGCGGATACTTTTGATTGGTGGTGGTTTCTCGTCATAGATCCAGTCCTTGTGCATGGTCATATGCATAGGCGCACCAGAGTCCACATACCATCCTGAGTCATAGTCATTGCTTGGTGCGGCTGCAAGAACTGCTACAAATGAGTTATCACTTTCTTTCTTATTAGTCTTGCTTTTACAGTTTTTACCGATGTGTCCATATTTATTACAATTATAGCAACGAGGTCCCTTCTTAAATTGTTTCTTTGAACCCGTTCTATGACTTGATGCAAAAGCAGATGTGTCACTTTCACACATTTTTACATCTTGTAGAATTTTCGATTTTACTGAGTCTGCAGTTATTTTCATGCCAGAATTTTCCAGTGCCATGATTATTGGCTTGTAATTTTCTGGTAGACCGGAGAGCAGCATAGTTCCAAGCCACTCGTCGTCCACACTGAACCCGATATTGCGCAGTTTGTGAGCCGTGGTCATTATCTTACTCACATAATCTTCAACGTTTGCACATCCGGCGAGACTTGTCGTACACAAGTCTCGAAGCAAACCCACACGGTGTGTTAGCCCCGAGTCGTCAAAAGCATTTGCTAAGCAGTCCCATACCTCTTTTGCAGACGTCGCCTCTTGTATGTGAACATAGTTTACGGAGTCCACAAGCAAAATAATTTTGAATTACGCTTTAACATCACGTTTCTGATCAACAGCTACGCCGGGTACCGGTTCAACACAGTCCCACAGGTCTTCATGTTGGAGATAGGTTTTGAGTGCGAATCTCCACGTGGAATAGTTATCCCGACCAGTTAGCTTTTCAATCAAAACGAGAGGATTGCTTGACGATATGGCATGACATTTTTTTCTTTTCGGTTATATATCGGTCTATCACTGATTTTACGAAACAGAACTCGCGTACTAATTGTTATGAGCGTGGCTGGGCCCATAACCTGTTAAATAAAACGAGTAATTAACGTACAAATTTAATAGTAAGAATATATAAAAAGAATATTACACGCTATGGCGGCGGTTCTAAAACAACAGAGCGCATGCTTACCAAAAACGGGGTTCGCATAGCACCTAATTGACTGAGCGAGAAAGGAAGGCTCGAAATTTAAATATACTAACAATATCTGACCTAAGAATTTTTCAGCAACTGACTGTCTATTCACGACGTCAGGGATCTATGAAGGAAAGCTAGGGTCAACTTACCGGTATCATGTTTTCTGAGGCCAAAAGTAACTTATACAACCTTTCTAGTCTTGTATAAGTTACATCATCGAATATTTATATTGAAATAATAGCTTTTTAGAGGAAAAACTTTACTCTCTTTACGTCTATTTACGGCATACATCTATAACCTGGTACACAATGGGTTGAATTATGAGAATCTAGTGCCTTTGACAGCTGGCAATACTTGAAGAGACTTGTATGTATTGTGTGGATTGAATGGGTGTTATCGCGACTAGGATAAGTGATGACGGGGAAAATGTATTTAACTTAAATAGGTATTGTAAAGGTTCCTCAATTCGTATTGATATTTGTAGATTTTTTTTGTGAAATGTTTATTTCAATAATCTCTACATACATACTTTTATTTCAATAAACTACAATAATAAGAATTCAAAGAGTACTTAAAAAATAAATTCGGGTTTAAAAAACGAAAGCCCAATTAAATTCGAATCGTACATTTACTGTAGTATATCCGGGGAAAGGGATCTAATAAGAAACTTTGTGTAATTCCACTAACGTACATGTTCAGCATTGGCTCAAAAGCTGAAGTTTATTAAATCACGGAAAGTCTCCGTATTCCATATTTAAACCCTCGTTAGCATGAAAGAAGTATGGCACAAGAGTTCGTTAAGATTCAATTTTCAATTGCAACACAGTGCTGTTTGCTCCAATCTAGCTTTAGAATCGACTAACTGTATTAAAGTACTTATTTTACTCAGTTTCCACAACATAACTTTTCGTACACTTTTAAGGAAGAAATGATTGGTTCGACCTTTGAACGCGAATCGGCAATAAGTTAGTTAGCACAACCTTTAATCTGGCAGGGCGCATCCGCTGATGGTTTTCCGATTCTATTAGCCGCAAAGCGGAGGCGGTGGAGGTTTGATTAAGCGGAATGAGTGAAGGAAACGACCTATTTATTAAGAACCCAGTTACTTACACCAGGATCTTGGCATCTTTCGTTTTATGTGCGTTTTCGTTTTGTTCAAGAATTAAGTGGATTGCTTTGCTCTTCGTTTGCAAGTCAATTGTTTACATTAAATATATGATTACATTTGAAAGTGATGGAGCCTTAAAGGAGCTTAATGATTTTAAATGTAAATCAAGACACCGAGCGAGAATAACTTACCTATTCCTGATCATTTTCTTGAATGTTCTAAACTACCTACTAGAATAAATGCGAAAAAAGGGACTGCTGAACTAAGTAGGAATGTCAGTAAATGTACTAAATCACTTAACAATTGATGGAGATGTTTTATCAGGCCTTAATGTTTGTCTATCTATTCGTATAGGATTTAGCCGCCCTAAAAGGCTATTCAAACTGCCGATAACAGCCAGATAGGTACTACATATGTATCATGTCCTAGTTGTTTAACCATTTGAGCGACCACACCAGTAATATAAAATAGCAAGACTGCAAAATTGTATTTGTGAATTATTGTCATTCTTTGTTGTTGCCATTTTGAGAAATAAAACTTCTTCCCAAAATTAAAAAAAATAATAATTCAAAAGTTATTTATTCAAATTAGGCTGAAAATCAGCACGGTTCAATGGTTTATGTCAATTCGAGCTGGCAGAAAATGTTCAACCCGTATTAGAAGGCTATGGGCGCCTACAAATGAACCCAATAAAAGTTGTGTTTGTTACACAAAGAACTGATGACAAGGCCTACAAGTTGTTGGTAAACTTTTGTGTTTTAAAAGTTAAATTGGATGTTACGTATGTAGGTACTACTTGTTCGAAGGTAAACGTTTTATCGAATTTTGTAATCACGGGGATACACTCGGAAAGTTTGTAGTAAGTCTTACCTTAGAGAAAAGGGCAAGATCATACGTACAACTTGGTCCTGGTTCTAGAAACTATTTTGTTTGTAGTTTATGGAGTCCTTGATTAAAAATGTAGGTAAGATAATATATCGATGTATAGAAAAAACAAAAGTTGTTTATGTCAAATCATTGTATCGTAAATCGTTCTCACATTCAGATTCAGGCTTTTTGATCTTAGTTTTTATAAAATAATTTTACTTACTATGTTTGAACGCCTAGTAAAGGTATAGACTACAAACAAAAAAGTACTCTTGGCGGAAAAAATCCAACATACAATCGCGTCAAGGGAAGTGTTCATACATAGCGTGGAGTTCAAAAGGTTAAATGACATTTCACGTTTAAACAAAACAAAAAAAAATGTGCGTACTAACATAATTCAATTTAAAAAATCCACTTTCATTGCTTTGTTACTACACCATTCTCGCGTTAATTGTTATTGATAAAAAACAATGGACTAGGAAACAATTGAAAAGCTCGCTCTGCGCACTCTCACAGAGGGTCCCTTGATTGAATACGACCCTCGTCAATTTCACATCTTTGTCAGTAGCGATACAATGTTATTTGTTGTTACACTATAAGATGTTCGCTCACTTCGAAAAAAGCTTTTATATAGAAGGGTTCTTTGCGCTAAAGTACTGGAAACCGTCCGTCTTTATTCGATAGAGTGAAAATCGACGGAGAGATAACTGTAAAATAATTTCCACTTTTCCTTAATGGATTTGTGAATGTTATCGAGACGGAGATATCGGCTGTCTTGAGTTACGTAACGAGCTGGTAACGCACGTGCTTATGTTACACGTGTAGGATCTTGAAAGGATTTTTAGTTTTTATCTTGTGCTGGTTTGAGCAGGGACAATTTCTAACAGTCATTTCGGATTATTCTAGTGTTTTTGAACTCAAACTTCAGTCAAGGCTTTGCAAGTTTTGCAATTCTAGTTTGTAAATTAACAGTCAGGTCGGTACTAAAAAAAATTTTCGTCAATAGTAGAAATCATAACACATTATTACGCATTTGGATTAAATATAAAGAAACCCGATGAAATCAACCTTAAAAATAATTTAAAATATATAATGTGCAAATAACGAATACTTACTAAAACTAATAAATTATAACAGTTTCAATATCAAATAGTTGTAACATAAAATTGAATTCAACGTCTACGAATCAGCAGGGACCAAGGAACCAGCAAAGCGCAGCGCTAGATAATTCCTAATATCAATGGATTTCCAGTCGAGGTAGCACGCCGCGCCGCGCAGCGTCTCCACTTTATCCACCAGAATCCTTCATATTAATTGCTGATGGAACTTTAAACTTTATGCACAGAAAATGTGGCTTCTTCATACGATGAAGTTGAGAACAGATTCATTTAATTAGAGCGTGTTGAATACGAGTAGTGTGAGAATTTGCGGGCATAAATTAACCATGGAAAATTTTCACCACTAAGTCTTAGTAATTTTTCATAAATTTTGCATATTTTACGCCATATTTTAGTAATTTTGTATTAGAATATTATTCTGTACATAATGTAATTACTTTCTGTAATATTTTTTTTTCTAATTTAGCAACAGGCTAAATCTAGCTGCTAGTAATGAACACACGTTGTCAGTAAGCCTCTTGTTGTAGTAGCGACGACTATGGTGAGGAGAAATGCCTTATTGCTTTTTGTGTTTTTAAAAGGATTCATGTGATAGGTACTTTTGAAAGATCTACAAAAATTGGGGTTCGTAACAACGAACCCCAAATATCGTCATTGCAACACAATAATAGCCAATTATATAAAAATAAAATATGCTGTGGAACACAAATATTTATTTAAACATTACTTTACTTTCCTACATTCTAATTTTACTGAATAAAAATATCGCAAAATTCATGTTATAAGTAAATGGACTATGCTTAAAATTTCAGTAAGCCATGTACTTTTTTTTATATAATACAGAATTTTCGGAAGGAGAATTGAAATAAAAGCGTAAATGTGCAAAAAGCTAATAAAGTCAAGACTAATTACAATCAATTTACGAGAACCCTTAAAATCCACTTCGCCTTAAACAAGTGTTAATTAAAAGTAAAATCACGATTTCCTTTTATTACGAGTTCCATTATTTTTTACAGAAATAGGAATTCATTTTTACTAGCGTCAAAGACGTACTTGTTTTAATTCAGCAGTGCTTTAGTTTAGTTCATTAATAAGCTTTCCTTCTTAGCTTCCTTCTCAAAAACATGAGCAAGAACTTATCTTAATGACTAAGTAAAGGTTTTTTCCTCAGTTTGTAAGTACATTCTGTCTGCATAGGTGCCTACTTATTACTTCCAGCATTTTTATGCCGATTATTAGTAAGCCACCAACAATAAATTTATATATTTACTAGCTTCTGCCCGCGACTTTGTCCGCGTGGAATAGTGGTGCTCCGTTCGTATTGGATTTAGCGTGATAATATATAGCCTGTAACCTTCCTCAATAAATGGGCTATCTAACACTGAAAGATTTTTTCGAATCGTACCAGTAGTTGAGATTAGCGCGTTCAAACAAACAAACTCTTCAGCTTTATTATGTTAGTATAGATGATAATTGACTTAAAAAAAAACTATTACATAAATTACAAATTATACATGCGAATGTATATGTGTTTGTTGGTGTATAAATTTGTTTGTTTTACAGTAAAATAGCTGAAACGATTTAAATCAAATTAGGTGTACACAGATAGACTTAAACCCGGGATAGGGAACGTTAAGTTATTTAGAATGTACCAATTGATTTTAAGAAAAATGTAAACAAAGTCGTAACCCATTTTGTTCTAATTATGCCACAGAAAATAACAAAATGGCATAAGGATGACGCGATTACGTCAATTTTATGCTTTAAACATTCGGTTATGATTTTGTTTATATTTTTCTTAAAATAAATTTGTTCAGACTATAGTTTTTATCCGGGTGCGTGATGTAGTCAGGGCACGATAAATGCCAGTTACCAGCTAGTATTCCTGGTATATAATAATATATGTATAGTAAGCTCGTCGTCCGATTACCGTCTGGCGAGTGTTTCATCGGATTAGCGAACAACTGCTAACAGCGACGCCAACTACTATCTGATGTACTAACTTTATTAAGGTCGTATCTATTTATATGCCTTTAAGTAAATGTACTTAGAGACAACATGATACTTATTGGTTTAAATGTATACAATTACAAGGTCTTGTCTTGTAGTTTCGTAGGTAGATATAGTTAAAACATAGCCAGCTAGCCAGTTGTTCTAAAATTTTGTTACGCAGTTAACTTGATGAAATTAATTTCACAATTCATCTGCATTGCATTGAATGTAGACACCACTAAACATTCAAAGTTGTAAAACTTTTAATACTCCTAATTACTTAAACACCATTAATGAGCTTAAAATCTCAAGTTAATTAAGAATTAATTAAATTACTCAAAACCTTTCAAAATATGTCTTTGATTAACATTTAAAGGTGAAAAGCCCTCAGAATCTTCGTAATTAAGCAAACTGTCTTTTGTTTCACCGTCTACAAAGCCCTTCCATACTTGTGACAAATCCGTCTGGCTATTGAAGCAATTACATTTCAACATAAATAGCAATTACATAGATTTAATTAAAACTAACTGCTTGACGGCAAGTCGTTATAATCCGAGTATATCAAGTGGACGGCAATGAAGGAATATAAAGCGGGATGATTAAAATTTAAATCTTCTGATCTTGATTCAAAGAACAGTCGTAAAATGTAAGTTTTAGGACTTAAAACTGGCTGTTTTCTGTCGGTTTGCCTTGCGCCACGAAATAACTACTTGGGCATCTGGATAAAAAATAGCCTATAACCGTTTCCAGGGTCTCATCTATCTCCGTACTGAATTTCGTCCAAATCAGTTCAGCAGTTTTACTGTGAAAGCTTAACAAACAAATAAATAGACAAACTCACTTTCATATCCTGCTAATATTATTAATACGAAAGTTTGTAAGAATGGATGTATCGATGTTTTTAGGGTTCCGTAGTCCGACAAGGAACCCTTATAGTTTCGCTATGTCCGTCTGTCTGTCTGTCTGTCCGCGGCATAGCTCCGAGGTTCTTGATACTAGAAAGCTGAAATTTGGTATGGATACGTATATTGATCACGCCGAGAAAGTGGTAAAATAAAATTTTGAAAAATATTTTTTTTTAGGGTAGCTCCCAAACACATAAAGTGGGGATGAATATTTTTTTTCTCGCGTACCCCTCCGTGTGGGGTATTGTTAGATAGGTCTTTCAAAAATATTATGGGTGTGTCAAGACCATTTTTTGGTTAAGCGAGCCATTTGCGAAATATCTAGCTTTTCAGTGCAAATTTTTGTTCGATACGAGTTACCCCCCCCTCTAACTTTTGAATGGCTGTACCTAGAAATATGAAAAAAATCACAGACGTAGTACATGTAATGAAATTACAAGGAAAACTATCACGGCTAAGTAGGCTTAACCGGTTACAGAGTTAAAGTCGACTAACTAACTCCTACTACGGAACCCTACTGCGCGTGGCCCGACACGCACTTGGCCGGTTTTTACTCTTTCACGCAAAAACTTCTTAACGGATTTCGATGAAATTTGGTAGGATAGGTTACTTTTTATTTGGGTTCGTGCGGTACTTCCCTGAGGACGCGGGTGACACCACGGAAAACAGCTAGTTTATAATATTAAGTAGGAAGTTAGGATAAGGATTTCAGTCTTTAATAACATGTAAGTAGCGAAGCCACAAGGCATCCTATTGTGCGTGATATTATCTTATGGGATTAAGGGATAATGTTAAAGTAAGCTCTACCACGACTAGAGGGTACAGTCGCTTATGAAGATTATTATAATATATCAATCAAGAGCGCTTATATTTTCTCGGTATTCATTTGTTCAGTAGCCTTATTCTAGCTAGTATGCGAGTGTAAGTGTGTTTGTTACGCTTTTACAGTCAAATGGCTAACCCGATTTGGTTAGAATTTGCTATAGAGAAAGATGGTATTAATGACCATGGCGGCCATTAGGTTAGGCATACCTATTTTTATCCGGGTGCGTGAATTAGTTACGAGTTACCTCAGAATGCAAGTGAGCTAGTATTTTATTTAGTTTGTCTATTATAAATATCTTTGCTATAAGAAAATTATGTAGTACGTATGCCTTATGCTTAGATAGTTCTATGATGGCTCTCGTCTTTTCCCTAGGGGATGTTAGAAGCAATTGCGTTAGGTTAGTCTAATGTTATTATTCTATGAACATGGTAACTTAGTTCACATACAGGCTGTAAAGGAATAGAGTAGTGACAGACGCTTTGTGTCCAACCAAAGTCACAAAGGAGGTTATATTGTAAATTCTGTACTAGTCACATAGGTATTTAAATTTAAATTTTTGGTGAGATTTTTATTGAAAAACTATCTTTCCACTATTGACATTATTTTTACACCTTGGGTTACATTATTCAAGTTTTAGTAGGGATCCCTAATTATTTCTGGAAATAAATATAGCCTATGACACTTCGTAAAGATATAGCTTTCTAACGATGAAAGAATTTTTAAAATCGGTCCAGTAGTTTTTGATTTAAAACCCTACAAACAAACTAACAAATCTTTCCTCTTTATAATATTAGCATAGAAGTAAAGATTTACTCTCATTAGAATATAACTAAGAATAGAAATAGAACTACTCAGACTTTTTCTTTTGTGATTCTTATGAGAAATAGGGATTATTTACTAGTCATAAATGTTAATAAGGTAAAATAAGTGTATTCTGTATAAATTAATTATGATTTTATTAAAGAGAGTTTGGCCGATCGGTCCTCAATAAGATTTCTAGATTCTACCAGAAGGCAAATAAAAATGAACGTGAAGTATATTTAACGATTCTCAAAAATAATCTCAATACAAGCAGTAGGTATAGCACCAACAACCATTTAACAAATGGACCTCACAACTCACAGAAGCAATTAGTGAAATTGGGCGCGAAAGAGCATTGTTTTTTAAGTCTATTAATATTAGTCTACGCCGGACAAAATAAACCAATATTGCGGTGGACACGGGCTAAAACAATAGCTCTCTGTCACTACGACGGAGACAAATAGACCCGAAGGGGAAATAACGGTGATCTGGAGCAGGGCATTGCCAATAAATTCCTTTTTAAAACCACTGAGCTGTTAGCCGTTAATTCTTTAGTAGACGCAACTGACCTAAGACCGGGACATTTACGACACCAATGCTTGGGTAAACATGTTACAAAATAAGTACCTAGTTTGAACTCTAGTAAAGTAGCTAGCTTTATTTTATTTCTTGTATGTGTCTTTCTTGAGACTTAA
The DNA here is from genome assembly GCA_963891755.1 of Pyrrhia umbra. NCBI lineage: Eukaryota > Metazoa > Arthropoda > Insecta > Lepidoptera > Noctuidae > Pyrrhia > Pyrrhia umbra. The sequence continues at coordinate 4,823,012 of OY982926.1, forward strand.
ATGTAAGGACGTGAGGTGGAGCGACGTCATATGTGTTCTTTAATTTTAGATATGTATTTAGAGGAGCTCGTGGCTAAGTAACAGCCGCACGGTTCGATCGATCAAAGGTTAAGCTGCGCTTGGCGCGGTCGGTCCGTGGATGGGTGACCATCTTTGTCATAGCGAGACTCCTCCGCGCCTCGGAAAGCACGTTAAGCTGTTGGTCCCGGCTGTCATTTGTAGATTTTTGACAGACGTTACGGGTAGTCAGAAGCCAGAAAGTCTGACAACCAGTCTTACCAAGGGGTACCGTGTTACCCGGTAACTGGGTTGTGGAGTCGCTCCATGTAAAACACTGGTACTCAGCTGCATCCGGTTTAGACTGGAAGCCGACCCCAACATAGTTGGGAAAAGGCTAGGCAGATGATGATTTAGTTTTCGTTTTATATTGAAGTAGCTAAATAGCGGCAAATGTCTTTTTATAAGGTTAAGCTACACTTGTCATTAGCACATGGATGGGTTATTATCCTTTATATCACATCACTCTTAATTAAATACGTGATTATACTTCGGTCATCGACTGTTGAGTATAAGTTTAAGTAGATATTTAAAAAATACGTATAAGTATTTAAAATATCGTGTACGTATTGTAAGACGAAACTAGCAATATGACTTGAGGATACCCTTTAGGAAAAGCTTTTGTAGATATGTAGTCTATTCTTACCTGGGACCTAACGGTATAGTCGACTAGCTTCCCGCCAGCGGCTTCGCCCGCGTGAGTTAAAAAATGACCGAGTTTCATACAAAATTTTCCCCCCTTTTTCACCCCCTTAGGGGTAGAATTTATCAAAATCCTTTCTTAGCGGATGCCTACGTCATAACATCTACCTGCATGCCAAATTTCAGCCCGATCCCTCCAGTGGTTTGGGCTGTGCGTTGATAGATCACTATGTCAGTCAGTCAGTCAGTTACCTTTAAGTTTTTTATATATTTAGATTGTTGAGACCCGAATTCGATCTCTTATTCTGCTTACAATTTTAATTAAAAGAAATAAAAACGTAAAGGTTCAGTATTTCTATATTTTTGTAATACGTGTTGATATTTTCATATCACTTGAATAATCATTCATGCGAATACATGTATTCCAATTTGGTACTGTAAAATAAAATGATATTTTTGAACATCGCTAAACATTACATGTAGGTGAAAACCAAATTTCGTCATTCTATTATACGGTCACAATTCATTTTTCCATCAAAATGATCACGTACCTGATTACTACACGTGTTCTGTTCAGATATTCTAATAAATAACATTTTTAGAACCACAAACTCTTTACATAAAAAAGAAAGGTATTTTCAGAACATAAATTATTATACTAGTTATTTCCCGTTGTTTCACCTGCATCCTGGGAGAACTACTTCCTACAGAGGGAACTATATCTTATGTGTTGACTAGCTTTCCGCCAGCGGCTTCGCCCGCGATATTTTAGCCAATGGATACAAAAACTTGACAAATTATATACTAAAACCTTCATCTTGAATCACTCTATCTATTAAAAAAACGCATCAAAATCCGTTGCGTAGTTTTAAAGATTTAAGCATACATAGGGATATAGGGACAGAGAAAGCGACTTTGTTTTATATTATTTAGTGATGATGCATGTTATAAACTATGTGTGTGCCAAATTTTATCCAAATTCATAAAGGGCTAAGTTCACCGACTGATGGCTTCGTAATCGGTCCGTTAAACAAAAAGGTTTATTAACCAGGAAGCTGGAATTTTCGTGTTACCCACTTCTAGTTCAACCCTGGTTTGGTAATCGACCGTTTCAGGAACAAAATCTCAAATAATACGTTACCCAACGAAAGTTCGAAGTTTGAATTTATAGTAAACAACTGTTTTAAGTTGATCGGACCGTTATCTTGTGGGTGAACTTGGGCCTAAGTAGTTTTCGCATGAAAGAGTAATGAACACACATGCATACATCCTTTCGCATTCATAATATTAGTAGGAAGTAGGATGTTGGTCTCGTCTGTTTATCTACTTGCTTGTAATTATACCTTTGTATGTAACGAGCAAACGTTGCCGCGAATTCATTAGTGTGCATAAAATGCCGGTTGCCACTCGCAACCTACTTTCATGCAGGTGGGCTGGTGTAAATATTTGTGCGATATTGCCCTGCATTCAGGGTTGCTATACTTTGCTATTTATAGTAGGCGTAGTATTGGGTGACCAGTATAACAAATAACAGGGCCGTCTTAACCATATAGGGCGCCGGGGTGCGAAAATGAGCCTGCGCCTGCCTGCGCCCCCCCCTTACCAATAAAAAACTTAACTTTTGTGTACATAATTTGAGAAAAGAAATATTGCAAGTGACTATAAGTAACTATTAGAAGATATTACAATAGTTTTTAGAAATATCTCTCTGTCTGTGTGTCTACCTGTCTGTTAATTTGAACGCGCATTACTACAAAAGCGCTAAGTTTTTGTTAAAACTTACTCTTAGGATAATATTTACAGCCGTTTGCATGAAACTTTTTATCATTTATACTATTACGAATATTACAAAACGTTATATCAATAATTGTAACTTTCAATATTTTTTATTTTATCAATACATAGTTATAACAAATAAGTAAACATATATTATAAATGTTTAGACGAAAAACATAAAATAACAGCAAATATTATTATTAAATTTTATCCTCAATTTTGACAGATCATCGACGCCAACATATTCGATTTGGTGTAGTACACCCCATTGATACAGATGCCTAGACTGATACCGACGCCCAGGCTGATACCGACGCCAACATTGATACCGACGCTAACATTGATACCGACGCCAACATTGATATCGACGCCTACACTGATACCGACGCCAACATTGATACCGACGCCTAGATTGATACCGACGCCCAGACTGGTACCGACGCCAACATTGATACCGATGCCTACACTGATACCGACGCCAACATTGATATCGACGCCTACACTGATACCGACGCCAACATTGATACCGACGCCTAGACTGATACCGACGCCAAGACTGGTACCGACGCCAACATTGATACCGATGCCTACACTGATACCGACGCCAACATTGATACCGACGCCTAGACCGATACCGACGCCAACATTGATACAGATGCCTAGACTGATACCGACGCCCAGACTGATACCGACGCCTACACTGAAACCGATGCCCAGACTGGTACCGACGCCTACACTGAAACCGATGCTCAGACTGATACCGACGCCCAGAATGATACCGACGCCAACATTGATACCGACGCTAACATTGATACCGACGCCTAGACTGATACCGACGCCCAGAATGATACCGACGTAAACAGCGGTTAAAAACTTAACTTATAACCATCTCCAGTATCCCATTTATCTCTGTACCAAATTTTATATTTCTTCCTAAACCAAGCATCTAGTTATCACACGTTATTAAGATTTTATCAAATTTATCAGGTATTTATATATGAGATATTACGGAGTATACCCGTTCTATCTCGTTCTATCCACTAATAAATAATAATAATAATAATAAATTCTTTATTGACATAAGAAGACAATTACAATACAGGATTCTCTAACATCTGCACTAGTAAAAACTGTGTTGCAGGTGTTAGTGTCTTCCCCCTATTAGAGTGACAATAATCTTACGTCCGTATTGAATACATAACAAAAGAAAAAAAAAATATAAACAAATAAACTAACATTAAAAATAGTACAAAAAAAAAGTAATATGATGATAAAAATGTAATATGTACTATGTGTGTGTGTGTGTGTGTGTGTGTGTGTGTGTGTGTGTGTGTGTGTGTGTGTGTGTGTGTGTGTGTGTGTGTGTGTGTATGTGTATGTGTGTGTGTGTGTGTATGTGTGTGTGTATGTGTTTGGGTGTGTGTGTATACCGTTGTGTGAATTATGTTTTTAAAAGATTTTCTACATCATTATAGTCCATCGTCTTGAGCCAATTATATATAACTATTTTAAATTTATTATTATTCAATCTGTTTACTTTTAGGATTTTGTTACATTTATTATAGGTCAGCGGAGCTAGAAAATTATAGTGTCTTGTAGCAAATGTTGATTTAGTACGAGGCACAGGGTAGCGTACTACGCGCTTTTGTGGTATGGCTATGCTGGGAGCAACTCGTTTGTGGTATCTGAGTAGCATTTCGTACACAAATATTTTTCTCACAGATAAGACCCCTGCCAGTTCATACAACGAGGTTGTAGGATGGCGATACGGTAAGTATAAGAGTACTTTAAGCACCATACGCTGCGCCCGCTCGACTCCAATCATGTGAGTTTTTGCCGCGCCTCCCCATGCGCAAATGCAGTATCTAATAATGCATTCGCACAAAGCTCGGTAGGTTTGTATAAGCAGAGTACCACTTGCTATTGTACGCAGGTTTTTGAAAATATATACTAGTTTTCTTATTCTAGCTATAGTCAACGAGAGATGCATAGTCCAGGTAAGTTGGTTATCCAAGGTTACACCCAAATACTTAATAGAAGCTACCTGAGAAAGCGTCGCACAGTCACAGGTGGTATGATTCATACTTTCTCCTCTGTTGCACGGGAAGGTGTGTATTTTAAGAATGTGCGATGCGGCTGGTTTTCCTACAGTCGTTTTGCTAAAGCAGACATACTTCGTCTTACTGGTGTTTAGCGATAATAGACTATTCTCCAGCCATGAAGTTACCCTTGCCATACCAGTCATAGCCCGCTCAAATACCATGTCCCAAGTAAGGTCATGAAAGACCAGCACCGTGTCGTCAGCAAACATTAGTATATCCAAGTGTGGCAGGGTATCCGCTAGCTTACATAGGTTATTAATATAAATGAGGAATAATGTGGGCCCCAGCGTGCTACCCTGAGGAACGCCATATTTGCATGCAGAGTTAGTACTCTCATAGCCAGCCACTGTAACGCATTGAGACCTGCCGGTTAGGTAGTCGTTAAACCAATCCAAAGCCACCCCTCGTATACCAACATTCTCCAATCGTGATTTCAGTATTTTCACGGATACGGTATCAAATGCCTTTTGGAGGTCTAAAAAGACCCCCAAACATTTATCTCCTTTATCTAAATAAGATACCAGAGTTGACGTTAGTGTCAACACTGCATCCTCGGTTGATTTCTTTTGTCGGAACCCGAATTGAGAATCACTAAGAAGTTTATTATTTTCTAGGTATTTAATAACTCTTTTGTTAACGATTTTTTCTATGATCTTAGATAACGTTGACAAAAGAGATATGGGGCGATAGTTACTTGGCTCATCTTTGTTTCCCGACTTAAAAATAGGACAAACGACTGCTTTTTTAAATATAGACGGGAATCTGCCGGTTGCCAGACTAAGATTGCACATGTATGTGATCGGTGGTGTAAGGGAAGCAATATTTTGTTTCAAAATTTCTGCCGTAATTTTATCCCATCCGGGTGCGGCGTGCGATCTTAGCCCTAAGATAATGCCTCTTACTTCGTATGGATCCGTAGGCGTGAGAGACATAGAATTTAGTGGTGCAGTATCCTTGGCAGCTTCTCGTGATAATTCCTGTTCAGATGTATTCATTCTAGTTAATATCTCATTTGCTAATGCTTCTCCAATTCCTGTAAAATAGTTATTTACCTTATCCAGAGACTGTAATGGTGAAGAGTCAATATTCAAAAGTTCAATATTGGGTTCTATGTTCTTCTTCATTTCACAAACTTCTTTTATAACTTCCCAAGTTCTCTTTATATTTCCTTTACTTGTGTTTAATTTTTCTTGATAGTATTGTTTTTTTAGGCTTTTTATAATAAAATTACATGTATTTCTATATTTTTGGTACTTGTTTTTTAGAAATGTATTGCCCGGTGTCTTCACTGCGGCTTTATGTAACCTGTCTCTTTTTCTTATGCATTTCACTATTCTTTTCGTTATCCACGGTTTTAATGGTCTGTATCTATTCGATTTTTTTACGATACTGGTATTATTTGAAATGATTTTTATCAATCTTGACGTCATTATTTCTGACGCAGTATTGGTATCTGTAACTTTGTAGAGATTATCCCATGACTCATTAGTGAGTAAGTTTTTTATTGTACCGTAGTCTATTGTTACTTTGTTGTGCATCACACCTTTTTTTTGTATATTAGAGCTATTTATATATAAAAGTATCGGACAATGATCTGTTAAAGGCTGTTCGAAAACGGCTGTTTTCCAGCGGTATGAGCATTTAATCATGAAATGATCAATGCATGTCTTGATGCGGGTTGGTTTGTCTATGCCTGGCTGTAGTCCATGCATAGCCATCAGATTTAGGTATTCTTGGGTGGCACTTGAAAGGTTTTGGGTTAAAATATCAATATTGATATCCCCGGTAAAGATAATGTTTTTTGTTTGGGATTTACAAAGGATATCATCTAATGATTCTAGGTAAGGATTAAGATTTTTAAAACTTGGCGGCCTATAGGAGCAAATGATTGTGTATTCAGGCTTAATAGTAACAATTATGCAATTTCCTTCACTTATTTTGGGCTCATAAACATATGCCACGATATCACTACGTACATATACCACCACACCATCATTTTGGTTTAAACTAGTTTCAGTCCAATATTTGCTATAATCATTCATATTTGGAGGTGGATTATTCAAATTTGTCCAACACTCAGACAATACAATAATATCAATACGGATATTTAGTGTGGAAATAAAAGCTACCAAAAGGTCAAAGTTACAATTAATACTTCTAATGTTAATACTTACTATTGTTAATGCACTTTGATTTGAAAGATTAGGATCAAACAGTTTAGGGCAAAGACTGGTATTACTAATAGATAAACATTCAATTGGGTCAGACCTGTCTACTTGTTCTGTTATATTTATATTATCGTTGAGATCGAATTTTAAATATGATTTTTTCAGATAGTAGCAATAACAGAGACAGCAATATTAAACAACTCAAGCAAAAAAAAAAAAAAAATTGATGTGCATTGATGGCACCGTGGATTAATATCAAAAGAAATGCGGTGTAGTAGGGTTTGAAGTCTTATAAAGTTACGAGTTATGGATCGAATATTTTGTGACAGATTTTTTATATTCTTGTGCGGATGCAATAGTATCAATTGAGTATCTTCTGGTGTACATGTATGGGTTATTGACACCGAGAGCTGCTCAATATTGTTAATTACTTGGTTAATGTCACCAGCCATTGAAATGTTTTAAATGTGGGCAAAAACTGTGGTAATAGCGAGAGTAAATTAGTATTCCATAGAGTGATAAGTGTAATTGTGGTTGCATAGGCATATCGTTCTGTATATTATTTCGGTAAGCCAAGAAAGTGAATAAACAACTTGTATGGCCACTGTGTAGTTGTTCAAACCAAATATTGAAATGATTGAATGGTTGTATGAATGTTAGGCGTGTAAAGTATTGTGAGTGAGTTTTAAAGATGAAGTAGTGGTGTGTTTGTGTGTTATGTTTTAATGTATAAGGTAAACATGCGATAGTTATATTTAGTTTAACAAACAAAGGTAGAAAAACGGAATTTAAAAATAGTGAGACTAAACAAAAATAATAGTTAATGAACTTATAATTACGTAGTCATGCAGTGTTGGTTAGTGGCAGCTGCTTCAATTGTTCTTCATTTTTAACCACTATGGATTGGCTATCCGAGTCCTTCTTAAGAAACACACGTCCATTCGAAGTCCAGCAATAGCTGTATTGATGTGACTTGGCGTATAATCTAGTTAAGTAAAACAGCCGTTTAGAGAGTGGGGTCAGCTGCTCCGCGATGTAGATAGGTGTCTTTTGTGCGGTGTTGAAGTTAAGATGGGCGGAGTTTACTTTATTACTGGCATTCAATTTGTTATAGTTCTTGACTGCAGTAAGGAATTTAGCTTTCGCGATTGTGTTTGAGAACTCGACTGATATATTTGAAGTCAGGGCTTCCTTTTTAGACGGTTGCCGGGATATATCACGAATACTGGTCGGCTCAATGTCAGTTTCCAAGTTTTTAGACAAGTGCATCATGGTCTCAAACAACATTATCTTTGTCTCGTGATTTCTTTTGGGCACATTACGTATTTCTATGGACGTTTTAACGAGGTTACGATCTAAAGATTCTATCTTGTCCTCTAACGTAGATAGCTTGATCGCCATAGAGCTACGATCTTTTTCAAGACTAGTTATTTTAACCTCGACAGACTGCAACTGATCCGAAATAAGAGTCATTGTTTTCTCGAGTTCATTATTGGTTGCCTTAATTTCAATGTAGTGATTCTTTATCTCAACGAAATGGCTCTCTAATTTATCTAGCCGGGAATTTTGGGCAGCAATCATATCATCAAGCATCTTCTTGATCTCACTTTTAAATGCATCTAATTCATCTCCAGTATCCTCGTCTGAAAGGCATTTGCGCTTGGCTCGCTGTGTTATATTTCCTTGTATGCTGGTGAATAATGTACCCCACTTTATTTTTATTAGGAATGGTAGGATACAACGAGCTGAGAGTAAGGAGGGAACTGGCACTCGTATCGTATATGTTTAAAGTTTTTAGAGGTGTGATACACAATGCCGATCTTCTGGAGCAGGTGGGTGTGTGTCCCGGATAGGTACGTGTGGCGACGGCTCCGGCCACAGCTGCTGGCTGTGCCGCGGGCGCGCACTAATTTGTTGCTCACTGAGTGTGTTTGAGAAAACAGCTTTACATGTAATTAGTTACAAAACAGAATAGTTTATAGGATAGAGATATAAGTATATTAAGTAAGAAATTGTTTTAAGTATTAAGGTATAATATATAAGTTACACTATCGCATTAGATTAGTCTGTAAGGATAGTTGTAAGAGTGGAAAAATAAATCTATCTATATCTTCTATCTATCTATACTTAAAATAAATCTGTAGAGAGGTCAATTCTGTACATGAAATATATTTCCAAAATAACTATCAGGGGGTGATAAGGGATCGATACTGATGCCAAAAATGCAATCAGTAAAATTTTTGTCTGTCTGTCTGTCTGTCTGTCTGTCTGTCTGTCTGTCTGTCTGTCTGTCTGTCTGTCTGTCTGTCTGTCTGTCTGTCTGTCTGTCTGTCTGTCTGTCTGTCTGTCTGTCTGTCTGTCTGTCTGTCTGTCTGTCTGTCTGTCTGTCTGTCTGTCTGTCTGTCTGTCTGTCTGTCTGTCTGTCTGTCTGTCTGTCTGTCTGTCTGTCTGTCTGTCTGTCTGTCTGTCTGTCTGTCTGTCTGTCTGTCTGTCTGTCTGTCTGTCTGTCTGTCTGTCTGTCTGTCTGTCTGTCTGTCTGTCTGTCTGTCTGTCTGTCTGTCTGTCTGTCTGTCTGTCTGTCTGTCTGTCTGTCTGTCTGTCTGTCTGTCTGTCTGTCTGTCTGTCTGTCTGTCTGTCTGTCTGTCTGTCTGTCTGTCTGTCTGTCTGTCTGTCTGTCTGTCTGTCTGTCTGTCTGTCTGTCTGTCTGTCTGTCTGTCTGTCTGTCTGTCTGTCTGTCTGTCTGTCTGTCTGTCTGTCTGTCTGTCTGTCTGTCTGTCTGTCTGTCTGTCTGTCTGTCTGTCTGTCTGTCTGTCTGTCTGTCTGTCTGTCTGTCTGTCTGTCTGTCTGTCTGTCTGTCTGTCTGTCTGTCTGTCTGTCTGTCTGTCTGTCTGTCTGTCTGTCTGTCTGTCTGTCTGTCTGTCTGTCTGTCTGTCTGTCTGTCTGTCTGTCTGTCTGTCTGTCTGTCTGTCTGTCTGTCTGTCTGTCTGTCTGTCTGTCTGTCTGTCTGTCTGTCTGTCTGTCTGTCTGTCTGTCTGTCTGTCTGTCTGTCTGTCTGTCTGTCTGTCTGTCTGTCTGTCTGTCTGTCTGTCTGTCTGTCTGTCTGTCTGTCTGTCTGTCTGTCTGTCTGTCTGTCTGTCTGTCTGTCTGTCTGTCTGTCTGTCTGTCTGTCTGTCTGTCTGTCTGTCTGTCTGTCTGTCTGTCTGTCTGTCTGTCTGTCTGTCTGTCTGTCTGTCTGTCTGTCTGTCTGTCTGTCTGTCTGTCTGTCTGTCTGTCTGTCTGTCTGTCTGTCTGTCTGTCTGTCTGTCTGTCTGTCTGTCTGTCTGTCTGTCTGTCTGTCTGTCTGTCTGTCTGTCTGTCTGTCTGTCTGTCTGTCTGTCTGTCTGTCTGTCTGTCTGTCTGTCTGTCTGTCTGTCTGTCTGTCTGTCTGTCTGTCTGTCTGTCTGTCTGTCTGTCTGTCTGTCTGTCTGTCTGTCTGTCTGTCTGTCTGTCTGTCTGTCTGTCTGTCTGTCTGTCTGTCTGTCTGTCTGTCTGTCTGTCTGTCTGTCTGTCTGTCTGTCTGTCTGTCTGTCTGTCTGTCTGTCTGTCTGTCTGTCTGTCTGTCTGTCTGTCTGTCTGTCTGTCTGTCTGTCTGTCTGTCTGTCTGTCTGTCTGTCTGTCTGTCTGTCTGTCTGTCTGTCTGTCTGTCTGTCTGTCTGTCTGTCTGTCTGTCTGTCTGTCTGTCTGTCTGTCTGTCTGTCTGTCTGTCTGTCTGTCTGTCTGTCTGTCTGTCTGTCTGTCTGTCTGTCTGTCTGTCTGTCTGTCTGTCTGTCTGTCTGTCTGTCTGTCTGTCTGTCTGTCTGTCTGTCTGTCTGTCTGTCTGTCTGTCTGTCTGTCTGTCTGTCTGTCTGTCTGTCTGTCTGTCTGTCTGTCTGTCTGTCTGTCTGTCTGTCTGTCTGTCTGTCTGTCTGTCTGTCTGTCTGTCTGTCTGTCTGTCTGTCTGTCTGTCTGTCTGTCTGTCTGTCTGTCTGTCTGTCTGTCTGTCTGTCTGTCTGTCTGTCTGTCTGTCTGTCTGTCTGTCTGTCTGTCTGTCTGTCTGTCTGTCTGTCTGTCTGTCTGTCTGTCTGTCTGTCTGTCTGTCTGTCTGTCTGTCTGTCTGTCTGTCTGTCTGTCTGTCTGTCTGTCTGTCTGTCTGTCTGTCTGTCTGTCTGTCTGTCTGTCTGTCTGTCTGTCTGTCTGTCTGTCTGTCTGTCTGTCTGTCTGTCTGTCTGTCTGTCTGTCTGTCTGTCTGTCTGTCTGTCTGTCTGTCTGTCTGTCTGTCTGTCTGTCTGTCTGTCTGTCTGTCTGTCTGTCTGTCTGTCTGTCTGTCTGTCTGTCTGTCTGTCTGTCTGTCTGTCTGTCTGTCTGTCTGTCTGTCTGTCTGTCTGTCTGTCTGTCTGTCTGTCTGTCTGTCTGTCTGTCTGTCTGTCTGTCTGTCTGTCTGTCTGTCTGTCTGTCTGTCTGTCTGTCTGTCTGTCTGTCTGTCTGTCTGTCTGTCTGTCTGTCTGTATAAACTCTATAGAAACAAAAACTACTCGACGGATTTTAACGAAACTTGGTACAATTATTTGTCATACTCCTGAGATGGTTATAGTATACTTTTCATCACGCTACAATCAATAGGAGCAGAGCAGTGAAGGAAAATGTTGTCATTTTGTTTAAACGCGCTAATCTCAGGAACCGCTGGTCCGATTTAAATAATTCTTTCAGTGTTAGATAGTCCATTTATCGAGGAAGGCTATAGGCTATATATCATCACGCTAAGACCAATAGGAGCGGACCACCACTATTCCACGCGGGCGAAGTCGCTGGTAAATAAATAAATAAATAAAAATTTCACAAGACACAAAGTAAATCTATGATAGTCAATCTTTTGCTAAGTCTGCTTGGAACTAGCTCAAACTATTTTTACTGTTAAATTAATTCGTGAATAACGATGCTGGTTGCGTGATTACATAAGTGTTCTGTAAAATATCTATACCTAAATATTTAGCATTATTGCGCAATTGTTTGTTATCCTGAAGAAATAAAAATAAAATAAACGATTCAGCCGTTTTACAATGAAAGCGTAACAAACGAACAAGCTCACTTTCGCATGGGTACCTGATGTTAAATAGGAAGTAAAATATTTTTTTCGGACTTAATTTAGGTACAATAGTTATAGCAGGAAGTGTAACATACATTGCTCCGTGTCGACGCAGACGCCAAGATTACAATCCCTGAATCTCAATTTGCACACATTCTCGAGTGACCAACCTCAGTCGTTGTTGACTTAATGACTTTACATCCACCACTACATCTATGTAGGTACTTGTGTATGTCCACTGTATTGAAAGTAATCACCGAATGTGATACTATGAACGCTGATTTTCAATGCGGAGTTTTTTTATTTTGTTTATGGTTTTTTTATAATTATGAATATTTCAGTATTATTACTGAATCCATATGAAGACCATTTGTTTAAGGATTGAATATGAGCATGCCCCTTATGATAAACTGTATATATTTACACCTACTCATTGAATACTAGCTGTTTCCAGCGGTTTCACCCGCATTCTGATTGAAACACTTCGCGTAACCGGATAAAAAGTATCCTATGTATTAATTCAGGTTGTAAACTATGTGTGTGCCAAGTTACATCCATTTCCATTGAGTAGTTTTTGCGTGAAAAATAACAAACATCCATCCGTTTATCCTCACAAACTTTCTCATTAATAATATTAGTATGATAACATATATGATGAACTCCATAGAACGCGTATAAAAACCATGCAATATTCTGTTTTTGGTTTGGTTCAGACGAGAGTAAACGTACTAAAATATTTTCAGACAAGCTGAAATGTCTGAAAATGACCTCATAAGTAACGTGCGTGGGCCAATATTAAAGTTCGCATCCGCTACGCCACAAAGCTATCTTATAATGCTAATTAGGTATATAATTTAAATACCAAACTAAATAGATGGAACAATTTCTGTTCTTTTTTATAATTTATTATAATGTTATATAATGTGAACGATCCGGTCAACTACGTTTGAGGTCTAACACTTAAACTTTATAAATTAATTAAGTATTATTGTCAAAATAATCTAGGTGATCAAGCCTCCTCTAGATCCTAGCGAAAAAATCTGATATATTAGGACTAAAACTCAACAACGCGAATGTAGATTATGATCCATTCTCACAACTACCATTAGTGTTATCAGCCTTTTCATAATAAATCAGATTCGAAATCGTATCTTATCTTAATAAATTGTTCTAGCTGCTGCCAATAGTCACCGTTAAGTATAAAAATGCTTAGAACATTTCTATCTGCCAACAACTTTACGTACCAGATAAATAGTAGATAGTATTTCCGTTATCGTTTCCTCATCCGGAATCCACATAGGCACTACACCAGTACACCGTAAACCGATCAAATATGGATCGTAATTTCTATACAAAGGAAAGCCTTACAAATTGTTTTGGCTGAACCGCTAATGTAATGTATGAACTGGGGGGTCACTACTAGCTATCAGTCATTCTCATACATTTTGTTTTCTGTTCTACCAGCGTTTTTACCACTTGTCTAATCCACCTGTTGTTCTAGATTTCACTAAATTTTATGGTGCCTGAAAAATATTTTTTATGAATATTTCTGTGACGTTGATGTTTAAAATTGTGATTTACTGTTGTTAACAAAAATATATACCTAGTTTGATCATTATTTAGATGGTATAAAAAGACCTAAATATACATACTTAAGTGTAAAATTCAAAATTCAAAATTCAGATAGCATTATTCCCTCAAAACTAGCGCAAATACTTGAAAACAGAGAGAATGTACCTACAGTGCTTAGTAATACAATTAAGCAACACAAGCATGTTACATTTTGCGTAGGTGTAACTAGATTGTTCTTTATAACTATGGCCAAAAATAAAGCCAACACGAAACACTTAGAATTACGGAACCCTCAATGTTGATTTAATTATCGGAGAACACTTTACCTCCCTCTTAAAAGACCAGCCTAAGTATTATAAGACCAGTCTGCGTATTATAAGATGAGACTACGTATTATAAGATATTGGTATCGGTAGATACTTAAAATTTTACAAAGATAATTGCCATTTCATGGTACGAGTCAAATGGATTGATCGCTTCGATTCTCGCGCAGCTCAAATATTTGTATCAAACTCTAAGACTCTAGAGTCTAGAAAATTGTTTTGTTCTAGATCTGAGTGATTAAGTATGTGAGGTACGAGTAGGTATGCCTACTTTTTCTAACGCACACATAATATAGAAAACATCTAGTGAAGGGTTGAGAAAATACATCTTTGTATCTGTTTTTAAGATAGATTTCGATCGCTTGCAAAATTGTATCTATACATCTTGGTGTTTTTTTAATGAAATTCGATGTGCTGTCGGAGAAGGCTACGCCCTGCAGTACACTAACACGGGCTAATAATCATGATGAATTAAGCAAGCGAGCAGACTGCCCACCTGACGGTAGTTGCCACCATTGCTTAAAAACATCTCCAAACCTAACAAAGATAGTTGTCATACCAGAGATAAAGTTTAAATACCTGCACCGTTTAAGTCAACGTACAAAAACGGTGCTTGGTGATAGATGTATGTCGTAATATTTCCTTCGAATATATAGTACTGAGAAGTTAAACAGTACTCAGAATTAAAAAGAATATAAAAAAACAAACACTATTAATATTATCTTAACGTTTCCACTTGGATTTCTTTCGTACTTCAGTAGCTGTAAATCAAATTCATAGCTGCAGTATTTTTTTAAGATAATTTTACTCTGCAAGACAGTTTGATGTTAACAAGAAGATGATAATGTTTTATAGTTTTATTTCTTGTCTAGGACTTTGAGAAATACAACATCATAATATTTATTTGTAAGGAATACCTTTTGTTTATTTCTTTTTTTTTTTAATTCGATTCTCGTACTAAATATATTCGGATCTAAATGTGATATAATATTTTTAATCCATCAGCAATACAGAAGAAATTACTTTTTTTTTGTGATAATATAAGTGAAGAAAACTATTGGCCGGTTGAATCAAACTTTACAACATTTATATATATTAAACTTATATGTATGTCACTATACTTGATATTACTAATAAGCATACTTTAAGTATTGTTTTCTTGTCAAGACATACATACATACATATTAAGTAAACAAAAAATATCATAGGTACATGTAAAGACGAAAAAAAAATATTATACGGTTTTATCATCTACTAGCTTCTGCCCGCGACTTCGTCCGCGTGGAATGGTGGTGTTCCGCTTCTATTGGTTTTAGCGTGATGATATATAGCCTATAGCTATATTCCTCAATAAATGGGCTATCTAACACTGAAAGAATTTTTCAAATCGTACCAGTAGTTCCTGATATTAACGCGTTCAAACAAACGAATAAACTCTTCAGCTTTATTATATTAGTTTAGATAATGACAGCCTTGACTGACGATAATCCCCTGTTACGTAAAAGTTACGTCTTAATTATATTATTTTACGTGCAACTGGTTATTATAGTAATAAATAGAAAAATGAGTTTCCAACAACATCCATGTGTATTTTTAATAAGGTTTAAAATATCACTGTAAATACTCGAACACTCTGGAATATACCCAGTTATTCCATGTATTTCATTTCGAGAGATAAAAGTTTCAATGAGAAGAAAGTAATTTGTGTTAGCAGATGAACAGTAAAGCGAACGAACTGTGAATAAAGATATTGTTTTACTGTCTTTTACTTAGAAACATTGATATTTTATGGGAGGTAACCATTTTACTGAAAAGTTCAACAACTCCGTTACACATGTTAGTTGAAGAGTTGGAAGTAAGGTGGATATACCTGATATATATGAACGGGTGTGGAATCCAACGTTTCTCATTTATCGAATCTTTTCTTATAATTACGATTTTTGGTGATAAATAAAAGTAAAAAAGCCAGATCAGCTGACGACTTATCATGATCTTGTAACTATTTTCTTCAAACCAGAACTAGAAATACATTTCATAACTTTGAACAATAATACGAAAACTCGTGTTAATATAATAATTTATACCTTTTTGTGTGGCAGTTGAGTGCAAAAAAAACTGAATGTTGTTATTTACATACCCTTTTGAGCGAGTTTGGACGCACGCAATGCGGGGCATCAATAAATAAACATTTCTATATCACTTTTACTCACCAGATTAAACACCAAAAACATTAACCAACAAAGCTTAAAACGCAAACTACTAATTGAAAACGTTCCGGTAATTAATAGGTATTCTTCCAAAAGGTCCATAAAACTACTTTCCGGCAGAGCTCGGCACGCTTTGTAGTTAGCCAAGTTTGAAATATCTAGAATTTTTTCACTGAAACTATTAGGAAAATGTACTCATTCGCCTGCTAGTGACATTAATAGTAGCTATTAAAAGAGGCTGCCAACGCGGCAAGAGCAAAGGAACAGTTATTTATTATTCTAACAACGGATTTTTCGAATTCTGTACCCGGATTTTGCGGAGAAGGTAAGTATTTCAAGGTAGGTATTTTCTTTGTTATGGTGAAGATCCCTTTGGATATAGAATGAGATGTCATTTAGCTGTTGTTAAGTACAAACTCCTTATATTTTATTCTAAGGAGAGCTTTAAACTTCACGGTTTTGAAGTAAAATACAAATGGAAATTTAGAAATGCCAGAAATATCTATATTTCTAAAGCCTATAATTAAAATTGTAACTTTTTGATTTTGTGAAATTACATATTTTTTTGTAGAAAAATTTTGACTCCTGAATTTACAACTTGTTGCTATAATAATTTAGTTCAGATTTCTATCATTTCTCTAAATCGCACTTGCTTTTATTATTACAGTTATTCCCCCCCTCGTTTGTCGTAAACAAAAACTACACTAACAACATCATTTTATCTAGTTCATGCTTATAAATCGAGAGCCGACGATCGGTTAACAGGAAATCTATGAGCTACAGGCATTATGTAAATACACTTATCGTGTCACACCTTTGGAATCCGTGTATCCTTTTTCTCCCCTTTCGGAAGTAGCTAGTAAAATAGCGTAGTAGCGACCTCGTGTGTACTTTACACTTGACGTACCCACTGAGGGGAGGTGAACTGATCAACATGACGGCCATGATAGGTGACGATGACGTCAATTGACGTCATATCGATTTGATCTCGGGTAGTTAGAAGTGAGAATTTGTATGGTGCG
Source organism: Pyrrhia umbra (assembly GCA_963891755.1). Taxonomy (NCBI): domain Eukaryota; kingdom Metazoa; phylum Arthropoda; class Insecta; order Lepidoptera; family Noctuidae; genus Pyrrhia; species Pyrrhia umbra. Next base: position 4,839,982 of record OY982926.1, read on the forward strand.
TTAAAGCCTGAAAATTGTTCATAATGTGGCTTGTTAGTTGTGTCTCAGTACGATGAAAAGAAATTAGGAGGCAGGGGTTGAGATGTACTGTCTTGAATCTTACTTTATTTTGTTACTAAATAATCCTTAATAATAATAAAATTCCGACTGTAATAGTGCTGTCACGGAAAAATGCCTGAACCGATTACGCTAAAATTTGGTTTAGAGATAGCTGAAACCGCGGGAAATAGCTAGTTACTATATTGAGTATTAGGTACCAACAGCTGCCTTGATTGATCGTCCTACGAAGTCAATCAGTGCTTCAGTCAATCAATCAAAAAAAGTCAATCGGTCCAGTTATAGGGTGTTCAGAAATTCTGTAACTAATAAAAAGCTATCTACTCACATATTACACGGGCTACGCCATAGTTAGAAGGTAGTACTTTGTAAATAGACAGTACTAAACCATTATAATTTCGCTACTTCTCATATTAATTTCAGTCAGTCGTTACATGTTCAGAAGCCCGAAAGCCTGGTCAGCCTTAGACTAATTGGATTATCTATAACGAAAGAACATTCTCTCGTGACTACGAAAGGCTAAGTTAAAGTAAATAACAAGCACCAACAAAGTTAAAATACAAGTTTACTTCGCAATCAGGATCGATGTTCACCACGAACCGTAACTAGTTATGCACTTCTCTCAACTTGATTGAGTTTATAGGACCGAATAAAGCTAAATATGAAACTTATGGTCGTCGGGGAGCGGACTCGTAAATTCCACGGCCATTTTTGTGACAACGATCGAGTGAGAGTTAGTTAAAACTGACGTTGGTGGCTGATATTGAATTTTAACTGGAGTTACTCAATTTTGGTTTTTATGTCGACAGCTTGCAGCCAGAATTGAGCTTTAATTACATATTTTTGTTCTTATTATTTTTCATGATTACATTTTCGTGTTCATAAAGAATCACGGGGTTCGAGAGTTAACGATGTTCTTTTGTTTTTTTTGAAACTTCGAAAAATTTTAAAACAGTATATTCTGAAATGTGGCAACCATATTTTGATTTCGTATATTTTATTTTAATATGGCGTTGATTCTGACTTTAATAAATGAGAATTTAAATGGGACTGTTGAAGTCCTTTTTGTGACGTTACGATTTCAACATTGATCCGTTCCAACGTAACTTTTAATTGCAGAGCGTGATTGCAACGATATTCGCCATGGTGCTGAAAAATATTTGTCATTTCAATTTTTTCAATAAAAAATAAATAAAAGGAGCTATGATTAATCCATCACTGACCTGCCGTACCCCAGTGCTTATCACAATAAAATAATAAAAATCCAATACGAATAAAAACACGCAACTTTGTATTTAGGGGTCTAAAATTGGCCTTTAAGAAATTTTATCCTATTTTCAAGTGGGCTGATATAAAAAGCACAATGGTTACATTGTGCGCTTTCCACGATTCGGTATGAATGATGACGTTTCACCGAATGCCCTGTGAAAATGATAAATTGCTTTATAATTTCGTCGGACTTCCATTATAGGCTTGATTATCATGATGCGTTTTTATTGTTGTTGTGATTTCATGAAAACTTTTGAGGTTTTTCTATCGGTTTTATTTTCATTTTCGTTTGTGTGCCAGATTGTAAAGTGTTTGATACATATTTTAATTCATGCATTATTTATCATCATTTCATATGTAGACCCCGCTGAGTTTCCGAAAGCTGTTGGTCCCAGCTGTCGGTTGTGCATCTTTGACAGGTGTTACGGGCAGTCAGAAGCCGGACAGACAAATACAAAGTACTGGGTTGTGGGGAATCTGATAGGCCGTATTAGTATTCGGTGAAACTGAGAGCCCCAAGATCGGTGGAAAAGCTAAACAGCTCGCTTGTTTGATAATTTTAAATTGTATTAATGTTATAGCGATAAAACTCATAATTCTTCAAGCAAACGGGAATAAATGTGTTTTGAATTTAACATATTTTGTAAAATGTCTGATTAAAAGTTATATCAAAAATGCAAATTATTACATATTTGGATTTGATAGATGTATTATTTTGATTACCCGTTAAGACCAAAAATGAAAAACATTAATCTTCATTTAGGCATACAAAAAATATTTTATGCATTTAACAAATTAATTTCTTTTAGACTTCAAATGTTTTATGCTTTATTTTTAAGTAAAAATATTCTACTTCAGAGTTCTATAAAAAGTAATTGACACATTGAAAGCAATGTCAATACTTTTTATTTAATTAGGTAAAAAAAATATGACAACTTTCTCGAAAAAATCTATGGGAAAAACGTGACCCATTTAAAAAAATAATTACTTTTCAGAATAAGCTCTTTGAGGAGACTTGAATTTTACGGACCTTTATTCCGAGAATTTTGATCGTATCTTCCTTAATCTTTTAAAACTTTTCTTAAATTCTATTGTCTTTCAGGTTTAAGTCATAAAGATTTTATGGATGAAAGCCAACGTTAGACAAACCGTCTGCATGTTTCTCATTTGGGGATCTTAACTTACCTATCTGGTATGTAATACTTACATAAAAATCTTTACTGATACCTAATATAAATGCGAAAACTTTTAATTCAACTAAGTATTTACATATTAACAAAAAAACTTACAATAGCTAAAAACTATATATATATATATATATATATATACTACACTACTAACTAATACAGAGCGTCAAAAAAATCCTCCTCATCGCGGTCAACTGGGAGCGTACCCAAGAGGCTGGCTGCATTGCCACGTTGGATAGCTATGCTTATCCGTTGGCCAAAATAACAGCCAGCCTTTGGGTCTCGAGAAGCGTCAATCAGCCGCCTGGACCCCACGACCCAAGAGTACGAATAATGCGAAAATAACTCTACTACTAGTCTATCTGTTACGTTTTCACGGACAAAATGGTCAAACCGATTTAGACATAATTTGGTGCGGATATTGATAAAAACCTAAGGAAGGAAAGTAAAGAATTAAAAGCACGGGAACTAGTTGCTTAATTATCTTGGTATATTACTTTAGATGCATTCTATTCTTTTAACAGTACAGTTTTAAAATATGAAAGTTAATGTGAAATACAAATTTTAAATATTGGTATTCGGATTTCACCGTGAATCATTCTAGTACATACATAACATGTTTTATGCTTGAATTAGCATTGTAAACACAATCACAACTTTAATTCCCACAAATTTTATTCTAAGTTCAACTGTACGTAAATCCAAAAAGGTAAATATAGGAATAAGGTCGGTATAAGAGTTGTGAGAAAAACGCGCACACTAAATATTTAGGCGACGATCCTCAAGGCGATATTAAATTCTTTTTGGAACGCCGGATATTTGTTTGGAAATATTTTTGCGATATTCGAATCTTTACGTCATTTCCTCCAGATAAGAAAATAAGGTTTAACGCTTATTTTAAGATAAGCTCGTCGAAGATTTTATTTCTGACGGACATTCATCTACACAAAATAAATACCTACGTATTTTATAGAATAAAAAATATTGGACGGTTTGGGTGTAGACCGTTTCCTTTCTCAGTTCCTTGAACCGATTAAAAAAATGTTTCAATATAGTTGAAGCCTGAATTTACCGTAGTAATTTGACGTTGCTTTGACGGAATATTAGAAATATCTCTTTGAAATAAAGTCTACTTCGGCGTACCTTTTGCAAATAAGTCAATTTAATTGCTGGAATTCTTACATCAACTGCATTCATTAGCTACATTATTTATATGTTCATCTATACTAAAATTATAAAGAGGAAAGATTTGTTTGTTTGTTTGTAGGGTTTTAACTCAAAAACTACGGGACCGATTTTAAAAAATTCTCTCATTGTTAGACAGCTACATGTTTACGAAGTGTCATAGGCTATATTTATTTCCAGAAATAATTAGGGATCCCTATTAAAACTTGAATAATGCAATCCAAGGTGTAAAAAAATAATATATAAAAACAATAGCATGTAAATATAGCTAAGCGATATCACAATTAACTTAATGTTTGGGTTTAGGATATAATTTAATCCAGTCTCCTCCTAACATCCCGTTGAGGCTCATTATTATCTGCAGCAAGCTTGCATGTAACCTGCAAGCTAGTTCAGTGGCGGTTCTGTCAGTTCATCGCTTTAGTAAGCCTCGAGATTACGCCTTGGTATACGAAGATACATACCTTACATAGGACATTGCTCTGCTCTGGTATAAAAGGTTTGTAGTATTTTTTTAGTGCGTTATATATTTTTTTCGGTGCCTTCACCCGTTTTTTATGTAGTTTTATATGTCCATGCAATTTTAAATTATTTAGTGCACTAAAATACTGAAATAAAAAGTGAGGTGACGAAAAAGGCAATTGGAACGTTATTCTAGTGTTAGAAGTAATAGTGATAGCCACAATTTGTATTTAGAGAACACGATCTGTATGTTTGTTAAACTTTCACAGTTAAACAGCTGAATTGATTAAAATAAAATTTGGCATGAAAATAGGTAGAAACCTGGGGAAAGACATAGTACGACAATTCCCTGTGCATGAAGTACTTAGCTTTTTTAGATACGATGAATGATGATGTTGAAACAAGTGAAACCGCTCATAACAGGTAGACTAAAAAGTTATTAAATTATACAAAAAGCAGTAATGGACGGCGTGGGAGTCGTTTTCAAGTACCTACCAAGATAGCCTATGAATACCAATTCACGAGAAAAAATACTTACCGTAACAAATGGATACCAGTGCTTTTAAGAAATTCAATGTTCCGTAGGTACTAAATGTTTGAATTTGTTCAAATACCTGCTTAATTAATAAAAGCAAATAAATAGGTACTTATAATTTTCCATCGATAAAATTTGCCAGGAAAAGAAATTTCAGTCCGTTTCTTGAAATTAATTGGCTTTATTTAATACTTATTTATTTTTCGGACAAGCTTAATTTTACTTGGCTGTAATAAAATAGAATTTCACTAGTTTCCTAGACGAACGAATTCTTACATGTAACCAAATAGGTACGTATAAAGTAATGAATTATTTTTTACTAAGGTAAGGTTAGTTTGGAAGATGTCACCATAATTCAGGGGCATTAAGACCAGTGCCTGCCGGGGCTGTAAAATCGTTCCAAAAAATTACTGCAACACTAGAATGTAAAGGACAATTGAAGGAACGCGGATGGGTTTTAGTCAGAAAGCGTCTGATAGGGGGATGATTTCTCATCCTTAAAAAGAGGTAGGTTGGAGCTCCATTTGACCAGACTTCTAAGGAGATGAGCTGGTCTAAGTCTGAGAGGGGATGAGATGGAGTTTTCAGATTAAAAAAGTTTGGGAATAGGTAAAAAATCTTTTTCAAAACGGCAAGAGTGTATGTCATTTTAATATAATATTTCCCTATTCCTATTGTCTTTCGAATAATGCATGAGTTTGGGGCGAAGCATTGTCCGTATAAACAGACCGCGGTTGCATTCCACCATTTGTAAATTCCTGCTTGACGCAATTTGGCATAATGCCCGCCGAGAGGTATTGTTCTTGTTGAAAGGAAGAGCTAGGTATGTCATAACTGGAGATTTACTGCGATATTAATTCTTTGCTTATGCGGTTATGGTTTTCAGGTGAGTATTTTATGGATATTTTTTGATTTAATAGAAGATATTGGTATCTTAGCTTATTGATTTGATGTTGCCTATAATACCATCCCAATTATACAGTACTTATTTTATTCATGGGCTGCATTACGTATGTCAATAAAAAAAAGTATTAAATCGAATCCTATAAAAATACCGACAATGTAACCTACTAGAAAGAGAATTAAGTTATTTTTCACTTTTTGCAGCAAAATTGAAAAATAACTTTATTATCTACTGAAACCCTTGTGGACTAATTTTTGTAAATTAAACGCTTGAGTCACAGACAAGAACTAACTGTTTTATTTCAAATATGCACAGTATACATACTTTAGGCACAGATTACTAAATAGTTATTACTTTAGGGTAGAGGGCGCTACTAGTATATAATCTATAATATTGACGATACAAAACAACACCCCCACTTATCGCAATATGCATTAAACTATTTTAAACAAAATCATTCAATACAAACTATGCCTAGGCGCAACATAAATTTATAATGTTTCGCTGAACATAAACTTTTAGTTAAAATGTCAGCAGGCATATCAGCTGTTGGCAAATACAGAACTTCAACAATTTTGTCTTTTACTAGATCACGACAAAAATGATATTTAATATCAACATGTTTTGTACGTTTGTGAAAGACTGGGTTTGCACACAGCTTCTGTGCACCTTGGTTATCGTTAAACAAACTTAATGTGTACATCCTATTGGTTATTTCATATTGCAGATTTCTCAGGTATAATGCTTCCCTACATGCCTCAGATAGACCCATATACTCTGATTCAGTGCTAGAGAGGGCTACACATCTCTGTTTCCTAGATTCCCATGAAATAACACCATCAGATAGTAAAAAACACATACCAGTATATGATTTCCTATCCAGAGAGTTAGAGGCCCAATCAGCATCTACATAGCCTGTTATTTCAGAGTTACCTTCTTTACAATATTTTATTCCATAACTTTTAGTTCGTTTTAGATATTTTAATACTCTCTTTGCATATTCCCAATGTTCCTTTGTATGGCAATTATTAAATTGACTTAAAAAACTTATACAGTAACTAATATCTGGCCTAGTTAAGACTGACAGGTACATCAAACTACCAATCAATTGTTGGTAGGGCACATGACTGTTTACACCTACTTGACCTTTATTAACATCTAATCTGACCTCCATAGGAGTATCAATAGGCTTACAATTACTTAACTGAAATTTACTCAAAAGTTGGTCAATATAAGTTTCCTGACTCAAAGTTACATATCCTTTTTCTTTATTCAATGTTACATTCATTCCTAAACATTGTTTAACTTCCCCCAAGTCCTTAATGCTAAACTTATTAGATAAAAGCTGTTTTAAGTTCTCAGTCTCAATTTTATCGTTGGAAAATACAAAGAAATCGTCGACATAGACTGTAACAATGGTCTTAAATTTATTGATATCCTTTAAATACATACATGGCTCTATTTTTGACCTTTTGTAACCATTACTAACTAATAAATTATCAACTTTTTTGTTCCAGGCTCTAGAGGCCTGCTTAAGTCCATATATGGCCTTCTTAAGTTTCAATACTTTACAATTTGAACTACTAGTATTATAACAATCTGGCATTTTCATATAAATGGTTTCCTCTAAATCGCCATTTAAAAACGCAGTCTTGACATCTAAATGGTTAATATCTAAACCTAACTTTACAGACAATGCAAACAATAGTCTAAGAGTCGTGTGTCTCACTACAGGCGAAAATGTTTCTGTATAATCTATACCATGTTTTTGGGTGAAACCCTTTGCAACCAAACGAGCACGGTAACGCACATTGTTCTCACTATCGTACTTTTTTCGCAAAACCCACTTGCATTGCACAATAGTACCATCTTTTGGAACATCTACAAGTTACCACGCACTATTCTTCTCAAACGACTGTAATTTGTCCTGCACTGCTGCTAACCACTGTGTTTTCTCAGGACCTTCCAAGGCCTCTTGCAAGGAAATCTCACCCGTGAACATGTTGTCATCTTCTGCACAAGCACTTGCAAAGCCGTATCTGTCTGGTTGCTGCCTGCGCCGAGGACCACTTGGCATGTTGACATTGTTCATTATAATAATAATAATAATAATATTTATTTATTTCAGATATGAATATAGTCCATACATTATAAAACAAATTGAAATCATATAAAACACAAGTAGTTACATTAAAATAAATGAAATGAAATGAAACAATCACAAACAACACTGGATCAGGGACGCCTAACATGCTGCTTTGTCCAGTATTCCATGAACCAGCAGTCAGTGTCCATTCTCCCCGCAATGAGTTGCAGGAAGCTGTTGGGGCTGCCCCGCAAGCGGCGCATCAAGGACGCAATTTTCTTGCGATGTATTGCTGGAAAACCATCCACTTGTGCGTCCGCAAACATGCCTGATGCGCTACAAAAGCGCGGCAACCCCATCAACCTCCTGAAAGCGTTGTTGTATTGGACACGCAGGGCATTATAAGCCCCCTGCGTATGCTTCACCCATAGGCTGCATGTATACATCGACTGACAATACGCTTTAAATAATGTTCTTTTCACCTGTGCAGTGCAGCGTGCAAACCTACGGGCTAGCATATTCGCTCTGACTGATAATGCCCTGCGTTCCCTCTCAACATCCATATCGTCTGTGAGGGTCTCGGTGACCCAGTGGCCCAGGTATTTGAACTGAGACACTTTCTTAAGAGCACTGCCGTTCAATGTAATTTTCGGAACGGTATCATAGGTCTTCGTACCGGACTTGAACACCATCAGCTCGCTCTTGCTCGTGTTATACCTGAGCCCATGGGCCTCCGCATAGTTCTCACATACTTTCATTAGGCGCCTGAGGGCACTGATCGATGGGCTCAGCAGCACCATATCGTCGGCGTAGCTTATATTGTTGACAAAGACCCCATCAATTGAGCAGCCTACCTGTGTACTGCTGAGCTCACGGACCAGCCGATCCACATACAGGTTGAAAAGCTTAGGTGAAGTCAGGCCACCCTGTCTCACCCCACACTGCAACCTATACGTGTCCGATAGTGACCCCGCCCACCTGACATTATTACACTGATTGCCATACCAATATCTAAGAAGCGTTGTGAGTTCGTTTGGAAGTTCAGTCTCACTTGATAACTTCTGCCACAGCTTGTCATAAAGAACCAGGTCGAACGCCTTCGACAAATCCAAGAAGCATGCGTAAACTGGTGTGTTTCTGCTGGTGTAATACTGAATAGTGTGCTTGAGACTCAATATTGCTGTCTCAGTAGACAGCCCAGATCGAAAACCAAATTGAGCGTCATGAAGTTTAAGATGATTATCTAAGTGTTTATCAATCACACTATCCAATATTTTAGCTATCACAGTTGCGAGCGATATAGGCCTACACAAACTCGACGTGTCCCCTGTCTTATTCTTCATAATAGGGACAACTACAGTCCTCATCAACGGTTCAGGTAGATATGAGTGCCCTATACAGAAGGTGAAAAGCATGGCGAGCACCCTTGGCAAGTGGTCTCCAGCATGTTGCAAGTGTTCAATACTCAGTGAGTCATGGCCAGGGGATTTTCCTCTTTTCATGCTTTTCACCGCCCGTGCGACATCCTTACAAGTAATCCGCACTATTTTGTCCCCGACACGAGCCATATGTGGTCCGGCACCAATACTCTCGGAGAGCACAGGCGTGCATACCTTAAAATGTTCCCTAAAAAGGTTGGCAATCAGGTCAGGCTCACTATTGCCCTCAACGCTCACTGGGACGACCTCGGACTCAGTTTACCAGTTTCTTTCCAAAACTGAACGAAGTTCTTAGCTGTGTGCTGTGTAGCTAAAATATTCATTTTTATTTGCGTCTGGTTGTTCTGACACCATTTCAGCTTAGATTTGAAAGTAGCACGCGACCTACGCATATTTTCAAAAAGAGGACCAGATGTGGGTTTTCCATTCATAACCCATTCCTGAAACCTAAGCCGAGCGTCTCCATGAGCCATTTTCACATACTTGTTCCACCCGGTAATAAACAGCTTTTTCTTTCGAGAACTATTTAATTTACTTTTAAAGCAGTTAGACGCTGCATCACTTAATATGTTAACTATATTATTGTACATTTTGTCTATAATATTTCTATGATCTACATTATCACAAAATACATCTGCACAGTTTCTAAATTCCGAGGGAAAATCTACATCACGTAGCTTGCGTGTACATAATTGTCTATACTGTTTTAACTGCGACGAATCTCTTTCTCCCCAAACAACACTGTTTTTCCCAGCCCTGTTATAACTAACTTTAGGTTTTAGAGTATTAATGTCGCATGTTAGTTCTATAGGAAAATGATCAGACCACGAGATATTGTATTTAATCTTGATATTTAAAATTGACTGCCTCGCGGCATCAGTCACAACAATATGATCTAACCATGACCTAGTACCATGAACGTCACTAATGTAGGTATATGAGTCCGATAATTGTCCCAAAAACGCAATATCCGCACACACCCAGCATTGCTCACAACAAAAATTAATAAGCTCCTTACCAAAAGACGCACTCGGATGAGCATTAAAGTCGCCTAGTATGAAGACCGTTTCTACAGCACAACTGTCTATCACTGCACTAATTTCACCCAAGCAGTCCGTAAAGTCAGCCATATTTTCCGTCGAGTCCGTTGGCATATAAACCGAAAATACTAAAAACTGACGATCGGCAAGTACCACTTTAATGGCTGTGAGCCTCACATTTTCACACTCCACTACTGATACGTACGGGTACACACTTTTGCGCCACAGTATAGCTACGCCACCATACGGCCTGCCCCGAAGCATTCCCGTCGACGTATCCACCGCTGACTTGCCAGTATATGCAAAATCTTGGTCTACTGCTCCTAGATACGAGATGTCATGAGGCAGGAGCCATGTTTCCTGTAGTGCCACTATGTCAGCTGTTTGACACAACGATCTTACACAGTCAATTGATCTTGTTATTGACCGACAGTTGAAACTGACAAATGTCGTATTATTTATTCTCTTTTGTGGTTTGTCTGCCATCTCTATTTTTGTATTCTACAAACCTTCTAACGGAGACGCCCTCCGGCCACAAACTGCTTTCTAAGAAAAGTGAAAGCTTTGATTTTGGCACATACATTTTGTATGCATTGTATTGACGTTGTACTTTCGCTTTAATTTTCTGCAAAGACACACTAACCTGCGTTTTATTCAAAACGTAAGCCAGTATATCACTTTCCGATGTACTTATATCTACATTATTTAAAAATAATGGAATTCTAATATCCGCGGCTATAAATTTTTCGCTAGGGTTGTTTTGGGCTTTGCCCTCAATAGTATTATTAATATTCCTCAACCTACGTCGCTGCACCAATTTCCATTCCTCAGTCTGCTTCTTATCCTTCCACTGTCCCTCTTTAGATACAATGCGCGCTAATGTTTTATGATTTACCGGCGTCGACGCCATCTGATGATTCATACACACGCCCGCGTCCGCGGTGAGGCCAGCATGCAGCTCAGACGCAGGCGGGCTTTCGTTGTTCGAAACCGCGGTGTGGTAATTGGCCTCCACGTGCCGCTCCTCATTAGCGCATCGCACCTGTGTGAGCGGGACACCGCCATCCTCAATACGCACGTGCGACAGAGTTACCGGCATGCATGTTTTGTTCTGTACTGCACTCACAGCCGTGTCATGAATCACGTAACTTTCTTCAATGTGAGGTAGTCCCAACGGACCGCTATCCATAATGTAGCAGCTGTTCGATATACAACCACCGCCACGATTTTTGTTTACATTCAGAGTTTCATAATTATTACCCAAAGATGCTTGCTTGAGATTTATTAGATCTTGTTTTACCTCCTGAAGTTGGTCAGTTGATACGTAAGTGTCCTTTAATAATTTTAGGTCTTTCTGTAACACAAGAATGTCTTTTAATAATCTCGTTGCGTCTATGTGGTCGAATGTTACCGGTGGTAATTTCTGCAATTCTCTGGCAACAAATATAGGAGTTTCCTCAGGGTCAGTCTCCTTAAAGACAGAAATAACATCATATAGATCACGCTGAGATTTTCCGTCCCTCTTCCTTGTTACTTTGCGTTTCTTAACGGTAACCGATTCGAAAAGCAAATCCTTTGCACTATTTATATCTTCAGCCGTGAACGACGTTGAACATATCTGCACTAAGCTCACCTCGTCCATGACGTCTATTTTATTCTGAATAAAGGCCAGGACCTCACTAATAACTATATTACAATTACTGCACTTCACTTTACTAGATGTCATCGCGTTTGGATCAAGCGCAGGAGCGCAGGAAGCTCGGTCGACTGCGCACACTGGGCGCTGACAGGTGACTGACCTATATATAATATATTTTTCCTGATCCCTGATTATAATATAGTCTTCACTATCAGTCGTACCAGACTCATAGCTATCTAATGTATCACTTTCACAAGGTACATACAGTTCACCGCTGTCATCTGTGTTCGAGCTCGATGATTGTTCAAGTGAATCTTCCTGAAGAATCAAATCTTCGTCCCCCACTGGAACCATATTCACCTCATCTGAACAACTTTCTTGTACCTCCACAACATTTTCTGTCTCTATCTTCTCCAATACTGTAACATCTCGACTGGTAGTGATGACATTACACTTCGGGTTGTAAATTCTGTATCCCTTGACATCATTGGAATAGCCAACAAGAATACACTTTTCAGACTTTTTGTCCCACTTTAGTCGCTTTTGTTTCGGCACATGTACCATGACTGTACTTCCAAAAACACGTAAATGACTTACATCAGGCTTTCTGCCTACCCATATCTCAAAGGGAGTTTTATAATTTAATGATCTGGTCACAGTCCTGTTCTGTAAATACACTGCAGTGTGTGCCGCCTCTGCCCAAAATCTTTTTTCGAGTCCTGCATCGAACAGAAGACACTTTGCTTTCTCCACGATAGTCCGGTTGAATCGTTCTGAGAGACCATTCTGCTCAGGTGTGTATGGGTTTGTTTTGTGATGTACTATCCCATGTGTCAACAAAAAATCGTCAAACTTACTGTTGCAGAATTCTGTCCCATTGTCACTTCTCAAGATTTTTATGCTGCGATTAAGTTGATTCTCAACCTCTGCTTTATACTGTTGAAAACACTTCAGTGCCTCATCTTTCGTTTTCAAAAAATAAATGTATGTCATACGACTAAAATCGTCTATGAACAGCATAAAATATCTAGAACCACCTATCGACCGGTTTTCCATCGGTCCGCAGAGATCAGTATGCACAATGTGTAGTAACTCTGTACTTCTGCTACCTTCTTTGGGAAAAGGTAAGCGGGTCTGCTTGCCCTCACAGCATGCGACACATGATGACTTGGATATATCAGTCTTGCCATCAAGTGTCAATCCCTGTACAGCATCTTGCATCTTGTTCAAATACTGGCTGTTGACATGACCCAGACGTCTGTGCCAAACTTCACTGGACACCATCACTGCAGCTAATGAACAATTTTTAGGCATGTTTAGTTTATACACCCCATTCAACAGACTCGCTGTAGCCACCAGAACTCCTGCTTTGTTGAAAATCTGACAACCATCATTGTTAAATGATACTCTGTTTCCTTTTGATATAAGTTGACTGACAGACAGCAGGTTTGTAGTCAACTTCGGCACGCATAATACACCTTCTACCGTAATATCGTATTCACAGGTGCGCGTCTTTGTCGTAATCTGCACGTCTCCAGTACTTAATACGGGTACTTTATCTTTGTTTGCCACGACAATTTCCTTGATCCTATGATCCCGCGACACATTTGACAACCATTCTTCATTCGTAGTAAGATGAACACTCGCCCCGGAGTCAATATACCAATCGCTTTTGCAAAAGTCACCATTCAGGAACACAGCGCTAAACGCATTACTGCTTGTACTTTCATTTTTATTTGTATTCGACGAATCTTTGTTTGAAAATGTACACTGGTTGCGGTAATGCCCTGTTCGTTTACATTTGTAACATGTTATGACTTTTGGTTTTGACTTTGACATTTGGGCGTTGTTTTTGGTCGCACTGTTACCAACATTCCGGTTCTTCTTAAAACTCGCAAACGCGCCACTAGAGCTGGGAGCACTATTGTCGCCGCCATTTCCGCTTTCTTCCATGTCTAACAACTTGGTTTTAATGGCGTCCGCTGTCAATGGTATTCCGCAATGCTCGATCGCCATTATCATTGGGGAATATTTTTCTGTTAATCCCGCTAACAAAAGCGATGCGACCCACTCATCCTTGATGTTGAAACCCGTACCACTCAATTTCTGGCTTGTTTCGATGATTTGTGTCACGTACGAAGTCATAGAAACACTATTTTCAAGTCTGATAGAGATCAAACTCCTCAGTAAACTGATTCTCCTCGTGAATCCTGAGTCATCAAATAGGTTCTTCAATTTCTTCCACAGCTCATGGGTCGTTTGTACACTTTTGATGTGCACATACAGCGACGAATCTATCGTCAGAACCAGCTTAGCTCTGGTTTTCGCGTCACCTGCTGCTCCTATTTCTGCTGGTACAGTCTCCGACTTGATGCAATCGGACATTCCCTCTAGCACTAGGAAATTCTCAGCCGCGAAAGCCCACTCGCTGTAGTTCTCCCGCCCCTTCAATTTAGGCACGCTGACAATGTAGTTTGTCGTCATTTTCACAGTCACAGCGTTAATTATAGTTTATCTCAATCTGCAAAGTCTATTTTCACTAGTAATATCCATGAAAAATTGCGAGAAAACTAAAAATCACTGGGCACATAACCTTTTGTAAATTAAACGCTTGAGTCACAGACAAGAACTAACTGTTTTATTTCAAATATGCACAGTATACATACTTTAGGCACAGATTACTAAATAGTTATTACTTTAGGGTAGAGGGCGCTACTAGTATATAATCTATAATATTGACGATACAAAACAACACTAATACATCGTTCTAAAAGTCAGTGGCTTACGTTAGGTTACTGTTTCGTGTGTATTTGCTTCGGCAGCTATATAAAGATATATTAGATATTGAAAGTAGCTAAAAGAAAATAGAAGCTGGAAAAAATCTCTTCAAAGTTGAATAAAAGTTCATCGCTTATCGAATTGGATGGCTTTGTGAGCGGAGTAGTGGTTGCGACGCCACAGTCGGGCGGTAGCGGCGGTCAAACAGCCACGTCGCGTAATGAATGCAGCGCTTTATCTCAGCGCTTCAGCGAGGATTTATTGCCAAATGCCAGACATAGGACGGATGGTGCTATTTTCAGGTCTTGTCATAATTTGCTGTTAAAATTAAGTTTCATATTATAAATTCTAAAAGCAAATAAGGACTATTTTCGTTAGGGTCACAGATTACACCCCATATTCATAATAACGCCATTCACCTTATTAACCTCTTTTGGAAATTGAACTGTTGTACCTTTTTGTAAAAAAACATTTTGACTTGAAAGATACAGACAAAATGATGCGCATGACTTTATTAAGACATTTAATGTTTTATATAAAATAAAATTAAATAAATGAATTAACCAATATTAGTACGTTCGTTAAACTCTAGTTAATAGTCAAAATGTGTTTTTTTAGATAGTAGTCTTAAGTAAATTAATTTTTAGGCACACGAAACTACACTGTGTAAAACTTGTTAACAACAATAAAGGCTTTTTATTTTTTTTTATTTTTTTTTATTTTAGTACGTTCACATCATAAAATAGTTGCAACATAAAACAATTATACATAATTTTCAAATGTAGATTGATTTATACATAAGTAATTTTATTATGAATAGGGACATAATTATAAGTCAATATTTAATTAATACATTTCAGCAAAATACAATTTATAATAAATATCCCATGATATGAGATAAATTAAATTATACTCAGCACTGTCACGGAATGCAAATGAATAACGGTTAAATATTCATTAATTAATTCGTAACGTGATTTTAAAACTACAGTAATGGTACAAATTGCATCTTAAGCACGCACGTTTATGTACACTCCATTTTGGGTTATTTGGATAATATTAATTGTCAATTGAAGAGTATACATGGCCAAGCCATCTTAGCTGCAGTTAGAGCAACGCATTGAATAATATAAGGATAGAGGGTTTGCTCTTTGCTCACCATTTATTTAAGGAAATATCCTGGCGGCTGATTGACGCTTCTCGAGAACCAAAGGCAGGCTGGTTGCTTTCTAAGAACGTGGCAATGGAGCCAGCCACTTGCGTACGCTCCCAGTTGACTACGATGAGGAAGAATTTTTTGACGCCCTATTAGTTAGTAGTTTCCATAATTTTTGTTTTTTTAGCTGTTATAATTTAAGTTTTGTTGTAAATATGTCTAAAATCATGTACCCATTTAACTTTCTTATGAGTATTAATATTAAATTAAATCTTGCCGAGGATAGTAGATAGTAGTAGGTATCGATCAGCGATCTGTCTGTCTGTGCAAATTAGTTACAAATTGATGTCATTTGTGATTAAAATAATCAGAAAGTTTAACTATAACATTGTTCAAATTCAGATTCGATATAGTTCCGATCTCTTAAATGACATGTAATAACAACGCCAGTCACTAAAATTGATAATTATTATTATTTATTGTTCTATTAATGGGTACTTTAAGTTTACTACTTGGATATTGAGCGCGATGAATATTGCAGAATATCTAAAAATATTCAAAAGGTTATTAATTATTTATTAAACGCGTTCAAACAATATTTTTACATACTCAATCCACTGATTTGTTCCACAATTTAAATACGCGTCGTAAAAAATATTCAAATACAACCCAGAAATGAAAAGGTTAGACGTATTTTCAGTAATTCAGGCCACGTTCTGCCTGTTAAGTGCAGGTGTTCGGTATACGACTGCGTGGAAAAAAATGTCCGACTCGCCACCGCTTTGTTTCCTTCGAGTCAGATTTACATCATAAATCCTTTTAATTACGACATGCGATGGAATTGTTTTTAATTTGTGTACGGACGGTTCTCTCTGTATTACGGAGTTCAGAGAATTTCATATTCTGTTGCTTTAATTATAAAGATATAAGCTGTTTCCCGCGATTTCACTTGCATCCTGAGGGATCAACACTCAGATGAAAAAAAAATCCTCCTTATCCTATGTTCTTTCCCAGGCTTTAACAACTCTACTCTCTATTTCCATAGCAAATTTCATCTCAATATTTTAGCGGTTTTTCCATAGTAAAGATTTATGTCGCTATAGCTGTTTCCCCCGGTTTCGTCTGCATCCCGAGAGCGAAACGAAGTTCGCCGGGCCAGCTATTTCATAATATTTTTTAGTAATGGGTGTAGCCATGAACGCTAGGGCGCCTAGAGAACGCAAAAACAGAGCAAGAAATTATCAGAACGATTCTCCCTACCTAAAGACCAAACAGAAGTAAATAATAATAAAAACTAGTAGGTCCACGTATTTTCCGTAATAATTTGTAATATTTGTGGTATACTGATCTTGGTTTAATAAACAGAGGCTTGTGGTCTCAGCCGGTTAGTCGGCTTACCGCGTCTTGTTGCGGCCGGCGGTCGCTAGAGTGCCGCGAAAAACGGACCATTTCATGATCCAGGCGCGGACACGATAAAGTGGGACGAAAATATCCGTTTTAATATATCTCATCTCTTTGATGAAGCCACTGGGACTTTATTGGGTTATTATGTAAAGATTTTAAGGGTTGACGGATTAATAAAGATGTGAATTTCAATGCTATAGGTTATACTAAGCTTATATTAAAGCTTTAACGTATCAATGAGAATTAAGTTCGTGTTCCAGAATCGATATATCTAAAAATAAATCTCAAAAATTAATTAGAATAATTGACAAGGAAAAATATCTAAAAATATTTAATGAATATTTCAACACGAAGTCGTTATAATCGATAAAAAACTCTGTATTTATTTCAATGTTTACTTACGCCAAGTTACTGCACTTAATAACACAATTTTGAATACATATATTACCGTTCATACTGATACGTTTACGAATTTTCAGTATAAGATATCAGCCAGCAGCCATAAATTCATTTCTATTTCATTATGTACCTATTTGTCTTTCAACAATGAGTCAATTAATTTGTAACCACTTGAACTCAACTTGACATAAGTTATTACATAATATGCTGAGACAACGAACATGTTAGTTTAGAGGTCTCAACCAACGTTGGCTGTTGACGTTTATTAGTCATTAATTCTAGGCTGAGGTTTAGCACGCCCTAATAACGAGAACCACCAGAATGGGAACGGGGTCAGTCGAATATCGGTTAAGACACAAAAAATTCCACCCCAGCTTATTAAAGATTCAGCTTTTTATAGCTTTATGTCTGTTTGGAAACATGGAAACAATTTTAGCGGATTATGGAATAAAATGGATGAAGCTTGACTACGGGGCTCATAATTTGTTAGTAAAAGTTTATATTATCCAAAGACTAAATTGTGTTTTTGTTCTGGAAATGGAACCATGCCTGTTCAATCACGTTACATGTCTACTAAATTGTTTATATTAGGTATTAGCTTTCCACCAGCGGTTTCGTCGGCGATATTTTAGCCAATGGATACAAAAACTTGACAAATTATATACTAAAACCATCCTCTTGAATCACTCTATCTAGATATTAAAAAAACTGCATCAAAATCCGCTGCGTAGTTTTAAAGATCTAAGCATACATAGGAACAGACATCGTGAAGCGACTTTTCTTTATACTATGTAGTGATATGACAGTGTCAAATGAGAAAGACTTTATGTGTGGCATTTTTTTCCTTCTAAGTACCTACTTGAAGATAAATAATCATACGAAAGTTCATCCTTACTATTATTACAAATGTCTTTTATGCTTTAACGGCTGAATAGTTTTGGATGAAATTTGGTGTGAAGATTGAAACCTGGGAAAGAACTTGACGTATTTATTATTGGATATTCGAATTTTCAGCTGGGTACGGATTCGGGTAAAACCGCGAAAAACAGCTATCTTTGTATAAAGAACACACATGTTTTTCTTGTATTCATTATTATCTCAGCCATATTGGCTTTTGGAAAATATGGACGGATATTTTATTTCATTTTTATGCTTATAGCCTTAAAAAGGGATCTCTTAAGGGTGTATTCACAATATAAGATGCTTAGTTATCTTGTATGCGGTACGCTCAGAACCCACTATGACATGTTTTGCTAACACTGTTCTGATTGAGATGGAACTGTAAGCTACATACAGGACTAGCCTTTTTTGCAACGGATTTCATATTTTTAAGTCACGGTAGATGCTTAGATCTATCTTGTAGTACGGCGGATGTTAGTACATATTATATAAGTTATTGCATTATATTATAATTGTCATGATAGAAACGTAAAACGCAGTTTTACTATGTGAAGTGTAGCGTCTGTGCACCGCTTAGTATTCCGCTATACAGTGACATCTAATGGAAACGTACGGGCAAACATGTTGCATTACACGTTCGCGGATAATAACGTATCTTTTCTTTGTAGTCTACAACAGCAAAGAAACGTTCTAATCATTGTTTCTTACGCATTTTAGATAAAGCATTTTTTTATTATATCTCGAAGTACTTCCTTTATTCCTTCATTTGTTTACTGTTGTCTGGCGCTTGCCCTTAGGATTTTATTACATTATAGATAGACACTTTCTATGACGCAGTTTTATGGGAGTCGATTTACAATCTTCGTCGTAACACCAGTAGGTACATTAAGTGCGTCATTAATGGCCACTTTAGTATTATTGACGTCTACAGCGTGGAACACAGTCACTTTTACGTTTCGCAGCCATTTTTGCGTTTTATGTCCGTATCGTGAACCCCGTTTGTATGTACTAAGCTTTACAATTGTTAGCACGTATTTGATATCTATGTACGCAAAATTTGAGTTTAGCAACGATATTGCCAGTTAACTGTTACATAAAAATATCCATCTTCTATTAGCATTGTGTTGCTACTTTAAAGAGAAAAACGTTGCTGTAACGTGTTACAAATTCTGCTATAAGTACCTATTGTAATCTTACGATTGTTTTGTAAATCATTTATTTCTTATTACGTGACGTGTATTTTATGAATCATTTTCAGGAAACCGGATTTTATAGGACTGATTTTATAAGTTGAAAATTAAAATAGCAATTTATCCTAGAATATTTTTTTCACAGAAGCTATCCTTTTCACAAGCTCCTAATTATAAGTTTCAAATTATTTCCGTGTGCCTCAGTCATCTTGTTCGGATAACTAAAGTTCATCTTAGTTAACGGAATTCTGTTTAGGATCGAATAGATCCCCTGCGCGCCTCAGAGGGCACGTCGGGTAATCGCTGTCGGATAATGCCAACGAATTGATTTTTAGGGCGTGTGAGACTTCTTGTTTATTTATGTGATCCTAGTACCCTGAAGAAGACTTAGTGGTTACATTTGACTATCTTATAGATAAATTGCGTGACAAATTGTGTTTTTAGGGTTCTGTGGTTGACAAGGAACCCTAATCGTTTCGCCATGTCCGGCATGTACGCCTGTCTGTTCGTTTTTCTTTTACTTTGAACTTTACAGGTGGTATATGGTTATGTTTATTACAGACATCCCATATACTCAGCTTAACATTTTGCAACTTGGGCTCGTTTAAACTCGTATGACTTGTGACTTTTTTGTTTGTTTCTTACGCTTTCACGGTAAACTGCTGCACCAATTTAGATCAAATTTGGCATGGAAATGGATGTGAACTTAGGGAAGGTTATAGGCTACTTTTTATTACCGAGTGCTGGAAATGGTTTTTTTCTTTTGTCAGATGCAAGATAAAATTACATTATTTGTGGTTGAACAAAAGGATCTCACAAATTGAATCTGCATATTTTGTTTTACAAATTTCATTCAAGGAAAAGTATGGCAGAATGGCAAATGATGAGATTACAGATTACGCTTACGTACCCTTAAAAAAAATAATTAGAAACAAAATATAATTGGCAATTGATTTTGTTATATTCTTCCTGGAAAGTTGTCGATGTGAGTTCGTCTTTAGGGTAGAGAATTTCTTGGCCAGATTTATCGCTTCATTAGCGAGCGGTATAACCCTTGATTTAAATTAAACTGGAACCGAAACGTGCTTAGATTATTTAGCTTAACTTTCTGTTTGAGCATTTGAAAGTTATTGTTCATTAACTTTTGTGTGTAGTATTTTTGATTTATTTCTTTTATTGCTATTTAAGTTTGGGTACTTTGGGAAATAAGTTGGTGGTATGTGTATATTAATTACACTATTTTCCTATGCATAAGCCATAGGAAAATATGGGTAAAACACACCGGGGTAGATGATACATCATCTATTTCATCCACCCCGTTTAACGACTGGGTCGGCGCTACCGGGGTCGATGCAACAATTTTTCCCAACCGTTCCGTTAACGGGGCGAGACCACTAGGGTGGATGGAATCTACCCCAAATTATTCCGCGGACAGACAGACAGACGGATATGGCAAAACTATAAGGCACTACGTTTGTTGTTTACTACTGAACCCTAAAAAGCTCGAAGTAATAAAATAATCGTACCTACTATCGAATATCGAAACTGCAGACAAAACTGCGGGCCAGAGCTAGCGGTAACATAAAATCCGCGTTAATAATTCCGCTGCGGTGGTAACATACCCGCACAATGAAACCTCCACGCGTCCATGTAACTGACGTGTGAGTCCAGCCGTGTAATTCAGTGCTCACATTTACAGCCAAACGTATTGAAATGAATAGCGGATTGGGGATAGAATTCAAACTCGTATTGAATATTTTTAATGAACAGTGCTAGAAATAAGACATATAAGTGATTTGTATTAACATTTTAATAACTATTTCCCGCGGTTTCGCCCGCATCCAGAGGGAACTACTTACCACATACGAATACAACATAGCCACCCCTGTTACCATCTCCAGGATACCCTCTAACCCTCTAACCCTAAGGAAACCCTCTCGAATATGAAATTTTATCCAAATCGGTTAAGTCGTTCTCAAGTTATGACGTAATAGTAGTACACATTCCATTTTTAGAGCGCATAATCAGTTGCAAAAGAATTATTATTTGGCGCATCTTAAAATTGGCATGCTCATCAGCATCATCTGCCTAGCCTTTTCCCAACTATATTGGGGTCGGCTTCCAGTTTAAACCGGATGCAGCTGAGTACCAGTGTGGTACATGGAGCGACTGCCTATCTGACCTCCACAACCCAGTTACCGGGTAACACGGTACCCCTTGGTAAGACTAGTTGTCAGACTTTCTGGCTTCTGACTACCCGTAACGACTGTCAAAGATGTAAATGACAGCCGGGACCAACAGTTTAACGTGCTATCCGAGGCACGGAGGAGTCTCCCTATGACATTGATTGTCACCCATCCACGGACCGACCGCGCCAAGCGCAGCTTAACCTTTGATCGGTCGGCTGTTACTTAGCCACGAGCTCCTCGTAAAATTGACATGCTCATGAAAATTATTATAATGTTTAATCTTATCGACTTTACGAAATGGCACAATATTTTTAATTATAAATCTATTATGCCCAAAGCGATACCAACAAATTAATATCATCATCTTATAAAAAATCTCGACAATATATCTGATAAATTATCTTCATCGCTAGCTGGATTGGTATTTTCATTAATTTGAAGGGCACACGCCAGCGGCTAAACAAAATTGATTTTTAACGTACGAAGTTTTTTATTTATTCTCCTCTGCCAAACCAAAAGCCATCCGTCAATGAGAGATAATGACTGAAGAATTTTCTATAAAATATTTTTGAGAGCTACATGTTAGTAGATTTCGGTTGACGAATATTATAAATATATTATTTTAAAGAACCAAGCATGGTTTTAAATGTAAACTTTGAATTGGATTAATGGACTTATTTTAACTTAAATAGGTAAGCATATTTTTTATGATATTCAATTGAGTATTATGTAGTTTAAAGTCAAACATCCATCCCTACTAAGCTTAAGTCAAATATTGAGGGTTCCGTGATACTTATAGTTATGTATTTGATACTTTATGAATGATGAAAAATAATTATGTTAATATTAATTAGAAAAAAAACAAACGAAAATTAACACAAACGATAAATGTCGGAAATGCTTTCACTAGTAGGTATGAAATAATAAATTGACATTAAACAGAGATATAATATTCCATTTTAATATCACAGACAATTAATTTATTAGAAGCCTTCTTTAGAATCTCATGATGCAAATGTGAGCCCCTAAGTAATTCCATACCATCAGCCGACTTCTACAACGCATGTGACGGGCATCTAAAACATAACATTTTCTTCGTAACACGCGTAAGTAATAAAGAAAATACCTCGATTTATTCCCCGTTATACCAAACATCACCGTTGTGACGTCACGTGAGGGAAAATGTATTATTCCGTATGTCTGTTCGTCGTCGCATCTCTATCGGTGTTCCGTACATATTGTTTTGCCATCGATTTGCCGTCAAACTCGTGCCGCAGGTGCGCTCGAGAACACCTAAAATTATCTTGACATTTTATTGGCACGGACCACGATTCTGTTAATTAAAATGTCTTGGGCACATTTTCCATTACCCAGCGAGTTCGATAGCGATTTTCTAAAGAAATTTATGCAATGGAAGTTGGGAAAGAGGGTCTGTTGTGCTTTCTTTGAACTTTTGAAATATTCCTCTATAAACATTTTTTATGGTTTAATTATCGCTTGCTGGCGGAATTTCCTTTTCTGATACGGCTGTGAAAAGCATGAATGCCATGCTTATAATATGAATTTATTTTAACCAGATTTAGTCACCATTATTTAATCATGATGACTCTACATAATATAAGTTTCGTTTCTATCCGATGAACAGCAACAATTACCTTCAATATATCGTACTGACTTAAAAATGGAATATACCTTACCGTATAATTTTTAAGTAGTGATTTACATCCAGTATTTGGGTCGAGCATTGCATGTCGAGTACACTGCTCCTATAAATCTCCCTGCACACGGTTTATTTATTGGCCGGTGCAATAGACTGGCGATTTGTATCGAACATTTTCATATTTTCTTTATTAATAACTAGATGATGCTTCACTGGCATCGTAAAGGAACTCCCTACTTCTCTTACTGGGACAATAATTTTCCTAGGTTAAAAATTTCTACAGTGTGAAGTTCAACACTGTGAGAGTGGTAACATTAGACTCTATCGTAAAGAATATATGACTAGCTTCTGCCAGCGACTTCGTCCGCGTGGAAAAGTTGTGCTCCGCTCCTATTGGTCTTAGCGTGATGATATATAGCCTATAGCCTTCCTCGATAAATGGACTATCTAACACTGAAAGAATTATTTAAATCGGACCAGCGGTTCCTGAGATTAGCGCGTTTAAACAAAATGACAACATTTCCCTTCACTGCTCTGCTCCTATTGATTGTAGCGTGATGAAAAGTATACTTTAACCATCTCAGGAGTATGACAAATAATTGTACCAAGTTTCGTTAAAATCCGTCGAGTAGTTTTTGTTTCTATAGAGTTTATACAGACAGACAGACAGACAGACGGACAGACAGACAGACAGACAAAAATTTAACTGATTGCATTTTTGGCATCAGTATCGATCCCTAATCACCCCCTGATAGTTATTTTGGAAATAAATTTCATGTACAGAATTGACCTCTCTACAGATTTATTATAAGTATAGATTATTTAAATCGGACCAGCGGTTCCTGAGATTAGCGCGTTTAAACAAAATGACAACATTTCCCTTCACTGCTCTGCTCCTATTGATTGTAGCGTGATGAAAAGTATACTTTAACCATCTCAGGAGTATGACAAATAATTGTACCAAGTTTCGTTAAAATCCGTCGAGTAGTTTTTGTTTCTATAGAGTTTATACAGACAGACAGACAGACAGACGGACAGACAGACAGACAGACAAAAATTTAACTGATTGCATTTTTGGCATCAGTATCGATCCCTAATCACCCCCTGATAGTTATTTTGGAAATAAATTTCATGTACAGAATTGACCTCTCTACAGATTTATTATAAGTATAGAAGAAGAAGATAGATATAGATAATAGGTATATGTGTAAAGGTGTTATATAAGAGTTTACCTTTATTGATCTGACAGTAGCGTATAAATTATTAGATTGAGAATATCACATTGTAAGTTATTTAAATTCAACAAAATTTTGTTTTCATATTGGTAAATAGAAGTATATAGTACGGCATTTTTATGTATTTCCTCGTTTAGGTAACTTTTCTTTTCAGTAGGGATGATTAACTAAGTTGTTTTAAATAATAAAGTCGGTACTCTTTTATCCTTTGTTAATAAATAAAGGAAAAGTTTGTTCCTTCCGTACATACCCCTCATTAGGCTACGCGGATGTTGTTACATTTGTTTTTATATTATCTAGCTGAACAATGTATTAAATAACCAGCTTAAGCCCGCGATTTCGTCTGCGTGTACTTAGAAGTGAGAGTCTGTCACTCCCTCTTGCCCTACCCATGGCGGGCGGAGTAATTTGATGATGTCCCATCCGAAAAAAGGTATAAACTACTTTTATTACTTTTTGTTTTATTTCTGCATTTGTAATACCAGTATGTTATTTTTTCACTTAGGTTAAATGTCCGTACCAAAATATACCCAAGGTCCAAACGTGATTAGAACTTACCTAAATTCTTAAATAAAAATTCACATTTTCCAACTGTATTTTTTCCAAAAGCAATACAAAGGGTGCTTCTCTTTATTCTAAATGCAATGTGTTAAAATGTTAAGGGAAAAATACACTGGCGGACGTGTGCTAGTCTGTCAGTCAACGTCCCATGTTCGTGGAATAAAACTCATGAGAGAGAATGGTTTGAAATTTTTAGTTATTTTACAAAATTATTTTGGTTGGTTTTATTCTGTTGACTTTACTGTGCTTGACTGTTTTTAAAAATTGATACAATAACTCTATTTATGCGAATAATATTATAGAATGCAATAAAGTGATATTGCTGAACGATTATTATGTCTGTATAATGAGATTTAGCATTTTTATCAACTTTAAATATATTAGCTTTAGGTATAGTATAGTATATAGTATAGTAGTATAGTACCATTAAGAAGTCTCGAGCGAGCTTTTGGAAGTCTCCACCTACAGTTTCCAAATGCCGCTATGTTTGGCTGGTTTGTTAAAAGAAAAACTTACCTTGTTCACTCCGAATATTGCATCATCCAGTAGATTCATAAAATGTACGTTACCATCGCAGGAACTGACAAAAGATTCGCAAATTCACTGAGATTATTTTGTATGTGTATTGTTGAAAGTTCTGCGTCACAGTTATTGAAGTTAGTTAACCATAGTTTATTTTTGAATTACAAGTATTCTTGTGTTGAATAAAAACAAGTATTCTTTCTAAAGAAATAGTGTGCTTTTGAAGTAAATTATTACATTTAACCTCGCCGTAAAATGACGGTTTGTTCTATTGAAATAAAATAACTCATACTGTAGTTGTAATCTACAATACAAACTCTATTAAATGTAGTACATCAAACATTTTATTACAGTATTTATTACGTAAACAGACTCAGCTTCAAACCGCCTTCTGAATTCTCGCTTCGGTTAACGACCATAAAACCATTACCAATGTTTAAGTGGTATCTAATTTATTATAAGCATAAAGGTGAAGTGCCAATAAAACAACAGAACCATGTTATGACGACACTGCCTTAGTGCATTTTATTAATTACATCATTATTATGCGTCCTCAGACAACGCAAATATAACAATAAATTCAAAACAATGCTTTAATTCTCTATACAACTACATTTTAAAAATTGTGTATATTTATATCACATAGTGTATGTTTTTGAATTTATACTCATTACTATTCGAATTTGGAAAATTTATTTAATTATTTTTTTACCTCTTCAGTTATACTTTTGTGTTATATATAATTTGTTTCAGGTACCTACGATCTACATGACTGAAAGAAAAATTAAAATAAAATTCACTTTAGGATTAAAAAGGAAAGGATATAATATACATTTCAGCTTTTCACAATTGCTCGGCATTTCAAAGACTTAGAATGATTTAAAGGGTATCCAACAAATAATTAATGAAGTCAGCTTTTCAAAGTTTCCAAGAATTTAAAACGAATCCATTAATATTTGGGCCGGCAAAGATGTTGAAAGAAATATCTATTATGTTTCTAATTATCCTTGGAACATTCACATTTTAACAAGTTCAATTGTAAAATAATTTATTTATTTCGGAAAATGAATGCGGTTCGCGATTGATTAATGTTGTCTTTATTTTATTTAATATTTTCTTTATTCCTGTAAAGCTAAATTTAGTTCGTGACTATGCAGAAATTTCGTGGCTTTTTTCATTCCCGCTTCAGTTCACTGACTCTGAAACGCGAGCCGCACCCACTTTGTTTACTTTCGTACCCGTACACGGGTTTTTATTCAGAAAAAGACACCTTTATTTATTTCTCGTAGATACAGTTAGCAACGTAAGTTGGTTAGTGTAACTTTTATACAGCATTTCACATAATGTTATCGAATAAATATTGCAGAGTCTACATTTATTATATTACTACAAGATATTATTCAACATAAATAAATATCTTTTTAGTTCTATATCAAGATATTATTATTGCAACATAAACAAATATCTTTTTAGTTCTATACAAAAATCTAAACTGATGTTAGTCAACTTTTGTCGCTAACTGTATGTATAGTCCTACTGAGTTTGGAATACATCATACATTTATCATACTTTCGAATGTTCCAAATGAATTGAGGTTCAAATAAAAATGGGTAACAAGATCTAACATTTTGATAATAAATAAAACATTACACGAACACTAATCACCTGAACTATAAACTCCACTTAACCAGAATGATATGAGAAAACATTCGTAACATGTATTGTCGTTTTTATTATTATAATAACTTCTTAAATACTAATGTATAAACTATTACTAAATGTTTGTGTTAGTCTATTGATATTTTGTATTGTTTGAATAGTCAATTATTCAAAGTTCATCCTTAATAACGAATAATTGAATGTTCTCGACGCAAGCGGGGAAGCGTGTGTGGTGGGGCCTTCCGCAAAATGTAGGAGGGGAGGGGGTTCACATTGATAAAGATAGATAGAGGACTCAAGGGTGTGCTCTGACGACACTAGTTCAAACTCGATATTACAATGATCTTATATTAATTTGCAGGCTCGGGTTTGGGGGACTCTTTGTTCCAAACAAAGGAGAAATGACGCAATACATGAATGAGCTGCACCGAAATAATACGTAAGTACCTACAGAAGATTATCTGACACTCATTTATTATACACTTCACCTTATAAGATAATTTTTCTCAATATTAATTTATTAATTTTCGAAATTAAAAAAAAAATGTACTACCGTTATCAACGGTTTTTTTATTATTCTAAAATTAAAAGATATTTTCAACAACCATTAACAACGGATATTACGATTTGAATTACGAACACAGTTTCATATCAGCCAGTGATGTTTGAACACGCCCTAAAGTCCGGAAATAGACAAGATTATAGGATAAGCCACCAAGGGACTGACGTAGCACATTTTGCGAATAAGAATTTTGATAAGGTTTCATAACATATTTCTGCGTTTGGCAAATGTAGCTAAAGATGTATGAAGATGTGAGAAATGGGTGAAGAGATTGATGTAGGTAATTCAGTTACACACGACACTAGTACGGAACCCGCACGTTTTTATTCCGACATAATTTCTATACAGAGTTGTGATACACCCAACTTTACATAATTTATTGAAAAAGCAAACAGCAGTATACATAATACATTCAGAACACTCAGAATATTACTAGAAACTTTAGGCATCCATTTGAAACTTCTTATACTATTCCCAATATATTAGCAAAGTCTAAACCTATAAAATAAATATTAGCATAATGTTGTAATTTAGTATTTAATACAAAATACTGTGGCAAGCGAAACGTATAACTAATTATTACTCTAACGTTATTAACCATTTACTTATAATTCAGTCACATTCATCTTAAACAAGCACTTGCAAATATTTGCTCTGAAAATTGAACACTTTACGTAACAAATTATTTACTCACGCGAATACATAGACTTCGTTAGGCATAACAAACGATTTCGTTAATGGTTTTTACAGTAATAAAAACTGAACTTTATTAGGCTTTTAAGAACGTATAATATTGCTCGATAAAATTATACAAAAGAAATTGCTACTCATTTTTTTATAACTACAAACAGATGTTTCAATTATACGTTCAATATGTTATTGACATTCGATTAAGCGTGGCTTTGCCGCGTGTTTCATTGAAACAGATATAAAACCTCTTTCATTCCGAAATAGCTCTATTCAATGTTAGACCATTCGCGTGTTGGCTATATATTTGTAGCAAAGTCCCCTGTTGTCAGAGCTCTGTGATATGGCTCCTAAATCCGTCACTGTGAGGATAACGCCAATTAAATCTCTGACATAATTGATAAAACACAAATGTACCATGCGGTAGCGAATATTTTGATTAAAATATAAAAAAGGAAATTACTCAATTAATAACACTGCAACTATTTTTTTATTTTATTTCAATATATACGGCCCCTATACATTTATAATTATAAAGTTCGCGTTACAGCTCTATTTTTTTAATATCTATTTTTTCATAAAGTGCAATCGAAAGAGGTTAATTCTGATTTTAGTACCCATGTTACAGACCAACTCATTTTTATCCACTTGATTCCCGTGTTCCACCGTCTTAGTCTTTATAACAAGAATTTATTTAAAACTCGACTAATTGGTAAAAAATGACTACATTTCGACACCTACATTCTCATAAGGCTTCTTCGTAATAAACTCCTACGTTGATCTGAAACAATGGAAAGGTTCAATGAGTTATGCTTAAAGCTGAGTTGTTCAGATAAATTGCTAACTTTCCGAGCTGAGAATATTTTACAAGTTATGTTAAAATTTAATGCTCTCTCTGTTTTTTAGAAGGGTTCATTGTTTGAAGTTCTAGAGTTCTGAATTGAGGTAATGAATTGATGCTTTGTTAACGGTAAAAGGTTTTGGTACTGAAATATTTAGTGGCACCTAATTTTGAACTGGTAATAATATCCCATGCTGTAACCCTGGCCTAGTAAGCTCACTTTCTACCTTTATATTTAAAATATCAAATACTCACATATTATATCAGTGCTTATACTACACCACATGTACAGGACAGCTGCCCTTAGCTCTAACGTTGTCTAGCGGCGGCGAAATCACCACGTACGTGTCTCGACTAGCAGTAGGAACCTCATCGTCATCGCCCGCGAATAATGGAGGCGGGGGGATGACGTCATCGTCCACCTCGTCCTCAGTGACCTCCGAGCGCTTGCTCCGGCCCGGCATGTAGTTCATAACACAAGTCACAGCGATCAGGAACAGGAAGAATATGAACACCACGTCGAACATGATTAGAAAGTTTAGCATTACAAGTTGCATGACACTGGCTAGCTCCCCTCACATTCTGCGCATGACGAACTGAGAGGCACTGCTATTCTCATTTTATAGCATTGTTGTGGTGTTTTGATATCTGAAACAATTGAAAGGCGACCTTTAAAATATTGAAAAAGCTTTGTTTTATTGAAAACACTAGTACTTAACACCGCCACAGAATATGAAAGAGCGTCAATTGCTTTTCCATACATATTATACCTTTACACCGAATCAACAGTACGCCATAACGGCAGCCCAGTTAGCTTAGTCGCAGTCAACAGCTGATTACACGTTTGGTGTGAATGCGGTCTAATTGTCGCTGTGAATGGGCACTCGACTCTTGTTCTACAATGTCGTAGTGAAAAATTGTACAATGTACAGCCTAGAAGTTTTTTATGAGCTGAGTTCAGATGACTGACTCTCAAATATCGACATCTGCCGTCTTAACTATTAATCAATGTCTGTCCCCATTTTCAGTGAGCCGGATTTAGGCTGGAAACACTTTTATTCTCGACTGAGTTCAACGTTCGCATAGTGTACATTTTTTTGTAACTAATTTAATGTGTAAATTATAATTGGAAATTTTTTCCCTCTGATAGTAAAAGACTAAGGTACGTTGACCGCACCAATAAATGGTTCATAAAACAAGTACTTTAGTACACCCTCATATTGCCGGTTATGTTAAAATTTCTTTATAGAACATAGAAACTATTTCTTTAGTCATCAAACGGTCAAAACCACAAACTCCTGGGTACTGAGAAATTGCTGGTAGGAAAACCCAATAAATCAAACCTAAGGTTTGATGCACAGCCGTATCGTAACGTTTTAAAAAGACGAGGAAAACTTACTATAATGTTATATAATAATAATAAAGTTCTTGAGCATCTGGTCCAGCATCAACTTTCTACTTTCCTCACAAGTAATGGACTTCTTAGTCCTTACCAATCTGGTTTTCGCCCTGGTCACAGCACTGTAACCGCACTTGTGAAGGTAACCGATGACATCCGCCTTGCGATGGAAAATAAATCTCTCTCCTTGCTTGTTCTTCTTGATTTCAGCAGTGCTTTTAACTCTGTTGATTTTGATATCCTTCTGGGAATCCTTAAATCTATCAATGTTTCTTCTACCACTCTAAGTTGGTTTGATTCCTATCTAAGAGGCCGCACGCAGTGTGTTCGCCTTGACAACTTATCTTCCGACTGGTGTAACCTTACTGCGAGTGTACCCCAAGGTGGCGTCCTCTCTCCTCTTCTCTTCTCTGTCTTCATTGACTCGGTCACTAGGGTCATTTCCTCCAATTTCCATCTCTACGCAGACGACTTGCAGCTTTACAATCATTTTTCATGCTCGGAAGCCGTAGCTGCTGTTACAGCCATGAATCATGATCTGAATATGATTGGCGATTGGGCACAGTCTTTTGGGCTGAAAATCAATCCCAGGAAGTCTCAGGCCATGATCATTGGCAGCAGATACATGCGGAACAGGGTTGATGTTGCGTCCCTACCACCTCTCTGTCTGAATGGGATTCAGATTGACTACGCTAAAACGGCTAAAAACTTGGGTGTCATAATTGACTCTGACTTATCTTGGTCTGCTCAGGTCGCTGAAGTCAGTCGTAAAGTGCACTTCACTTTTCACACGCTGAAATGTCTCCAGAACTTTTTGCCCTTGAATACCAAAATCTCACTTGCTCAGACTCTCATTCAACCCATCATAGACTACGCCGATGCCTGTTATTTGGATGCCACAGAGGAGCTCTTAAATAAGCTTGAGCGGTTGCAAAACATATGTATTCGTTTTATTTTTAACCTAAAAAAGTATGATCATGTCTCTCATTTTCGCATGAATCTCAAGTGGCTCCCCATTCGTCTTCGCAGGAACACTCGCATTTTGTGTCTTCTTTTTAATATCCTGTACAACCCTAAAACTCCTTCCTACCTGCGGGAACGTTTTTCCTTTGTTCGTTCACCAGATGCGCCCTGCAGGTCTCACCTCAAATCCCTCCTCAAATTCCCCTCCCACTCCACTGACTTCTACTCATATTCCTTCACAGTGCAAGCGGTACGACTGTGGAATTCACTTCCACCTGAACTAAGGAACTGTCAAACTGTTGCTTCTTTTAAGCGTAAAGTTAAAGATCACTATCTTTCCTCATCTTCATAGATGCATATAATATGTATAGTATATTTATATATTGAGTATTTATGTATTGTTGTTTATAGTTTATTCTATTTGTATATGTATTATTTATGTAAAGTTTATGTTGTATGTTTTAAATAATATTATTACTTTCTTTTTCTACACAGTCTGTCTACATCTCTTATTTTAACTCTCCTATCGCAGGTCTACTGGAAGAGATTTCTTAAGAAATAAGTAGTGCCTTTGTACAATGCTTTCCTATTCCTTCTTCTTTTCTTATATTCTGTGTACATAAATTGTTAAATAAATAAATAAATAAAATATAATGTATTGTTCATTTTGCCCGTTTTCGAATATTTTTTTAGCTCGAAGTATACACGAATGGAATACCAGACAAATTAACAATATAATACCCTTTTCCCAATTTTTTTTTTTTTTTTTTTGGGACAAGCCCGCCACACATTCCCAACCACTGCAACTCCTGAAAGCCAGAATCAACAGTGGCGACCACAAGAAAACGTCGAGGCAATGAAGCTCGACGAGTCCCAGAGAGATTTTTTTTTAACTGTCTTGGAACCCGCAACGAATTTAATCAGAAAAAGATAGTGGAGGAGTAGGAATAATCATAGTTTCCACTTCCCTCCATATCAAGCAGGAGACAGATGTAAAGAGTTAGGCCAATTAGCACAAAGGGACTTTTTACAACTGGGTGAAGCCCAGTTGCCTAGCACCACGGAATATAATTTACATTTAGTGGGTCCTAGTGAGCTGTTACACTTGATTCCAATAATAGGTATGGCAAAAACGCTTGAACGCACGGAAATTTGTTCTAGTTTCCACAAGGTCCGTATAGTAAACAACTCCAGATGTAACTTGTATACTTTTTAACATAATATTACGTTCATTTTGCCAAAGAGCACACTCCCATAAGATATGATGTGCAGATTGTTCATATCCACAGTCTGATGTAGAACACTGACACAAGGGCGATGCAACAAGCTTGAAGGAAAATAATTTACTCTTAAAGTTGCCATGACCTGTGAGAAATTGGGCAACACAGTGATCCACCTCCAGCCAAGTCCTAGTCAGCCGCTCACGAACGGACGGAAAGAACTGGTAGAGATGACGACCCTTGATGGAATTTTCCCACCTACATTGCCATTCGGATAAAAGTTCCTCCCAGACGTCAGTCTGTGGTTTAAATAATCTGGAGATCTTGTCACGATCGCGTTGCGTTAAAAAGTCCGAATTTATATTATCTCTTGTATTATAATACATTGCCGCACGTCGTTGTACTTCAAGATCGACCGGAAGTACACCCGCAAGTACCGGTAGGGCTTCAGTACTAACCGTTCTATACGCTTTACAAAGAAATATCAATGCCAAGCGCTGGCTCTGAAGTAATTTACGTCGTACCGCCCCTATGGTGGCCCTATCGGCCCAAACAGGTGCCCCGTAGCACATACAACCTAGGTAAGTAGCCCCATAGATCGTTTTTAATGTTAGAAATGACAGGCCCCAAGTAGCTTTAGATATTCGCGTTAAAGCATAAAAGTTCTTTTTAGCTTTTTCACCGACGGTATTTATATGGTCAATAAATGTAAAATTTCTTTCTAGAACCAGACCGAGATAGCACACTGACTCTTTTCGTTTCACGGGAACGTTGTTAAATTTAATAGAAGGCCACGATTTAAGATTTCCTTTTAGTAAAAGCTGATAGGTTTTTTGCGGTGCAAAGGTTAAACGGTTTCGATCACCCCACTGAGATATTAGACGTAGGCATGTGTCAGCCAAAGCCTCTAGTCCAGCCCGAGTACTTGACTGTATGAGCAGAAGGCCATCGTCCGCGTAACCGGTTAAGGTACAGCCGCATGGAAGCGGAATCGCGAGGAAATCATCAAAACCTAAGTTCCATAAGTATGGACCGATAACTGAGCCCTGAGGACATCCCATGGTTAGTGCTTTCGACGTAGAATGATGCCCGAGTTTAAGTTTCGCGGAACCATGAAGGAAGTACGACCCTTTTCCCAATGCCATAATATGCTTTCTCGAAGTCTTACTGCGAAAAATGATCCGTGTAACATCGAGTTTTCCGCTTCGAATATTCTCATGCGGTCCCGTTACATTGTTTTCACGCACAGTTTAATCTGGCTTTAAAACGTTTCCAAAAGAATTGGCTGCTACCTACCTTTTAATACGGACCTCTTTCCGGACGGTCGTTAAGCTCTTACATTTTAAAAACCATACATTTTAATCGAGAGCCTTTACGATTACCTGGCCTAAGTAGAGTAAATAAATATTTATTTGTGCTTTGCATTTGCATGGATTCATAACGGAACGATAAATCGGAGGGAGAGTGAAATTCATTCCCTTTGTTCACGTAATAGGCGTAACTTAGGGATTTATGTACAAAACCTTTCACTTGACAGTATCTTATATGTTTTGGCACCGAAACGTCGGCTCGTAACACGGGCTCGTGTCGATACATAGATAGAAAGAAATATTTTGTGGAAAATGTCGAGGTAGAAAAAAAATGTGTGTTAAGGTAAGTATAAAATGGGAGTTCAATGATCTTTAGATTATTTCTTATAAAACAGTATCTGGGCTTGGTTGACACAGTCTTTAATGCGACTCAGTATCAGATAAATTATAAAGTATTAAAACCGTAAATACTGTTGTGAAAAATGGATGACATTAATCGTCTTAGATCTCTATCTCTTTCCCAGAACAATTATAGTATTAAAAGACACAAAAGATAAAATGTAGTTGACATAAATATATCTACAAAATGACAGTCTATCCTTTTTCATATTTCGTTACTTGTAAAAAGTTTCTTACATTTGCGTAGCCCAAGGGAAAAGGGCAAATGTTTTTGTCTTTTGTTCAAGATATCAATTTGATAAAAGGACGCGAAGTTTCCCGAGAACAAAGTTTGTGGTTCGTTGTACTGTGAAGACTTCGTTATGTTTGTACAACTTGAAACGCAGAGACACTTTTGAGAGAGAATACTGTTTCACAATTTTGGGCAGAAATATAAATTAGAATGATTTTGGCACCTATATCGTCTACAAAATATGAAAATAGTTAAATAAAAATTAATTATTGAAAATAAATACAAAAATATTTTTAAACTAGCTGTCCACGTCCCGAGGGAACTACCAAAAGCACCGGATAAAAAGTACCCTTTAACCTTCTCTTGGGTAATTCCACCTATCTCTACGCACCTATCTTTACAATTACAATTTACCGTGAAAGCGCAACATACAAACATATAAATAAACAAACTCACTTTCGCATTTATTTTATTAGTATAGAATAAACAGCATATTCAATCATAACGGCTGTGCATCATCATGACCATTTACCATCATCAGTCTTGATAAAAGCTCATATATTATAGTGAGTGCTGCCAGCCTCTTGGGTATACTTCCAGTTGACAGCGATGAGGAAGAATTTTTTGACGCCTTATTTAGTTAGACTTATAATAAAATATTTATGGTTTCCTTTTTAATTTTTTCCTACTGTAATGCAAATACCTTATACTGAGTTTGTTCTTCTTTAAATATTTCTAGCGTAATATATGTAGGCAACATATGTTATTGAATTTATACCTCTTTTATTAAAGTTCTATTTTATTCCCAGATGGGTAATCAATGGTGGTCGTTTACCTTTCTCGACCTTAGTTCAGTGTTGAATTTTCAATGAAAATTAATGTTATGTTATTAGCTATTGGGTCTATTTTGTCTCTATGTATCTACATATGATTTACAATTAAACTGCCTTATTTTGCACTGGGATATAACTTACATATTCAAGTTCGTTTTTTCAAATTTTCAGTGGTTTCTCTGAAAACATAATAAAAGACAATAAATTAACTATCACCATTAAAATATTTGTATATAGCCAGTAAGGGTAAACTTTAATATATAATGTTGATGACGTATATTAAAGTTTAAAAATTTTAGTATATTAAATTTAAAAAAATATATATTATTTATTAGCTTTTATGCACGCTCGCGTCCCGAAGGAACTACTTAACATATCCAGATAAAAAGTATGGTAATAAACATCTCCAGGATCTATCTGCGTACCAAATTTCATCCAATTCGGTTATGCCGTTTTACTATGAAAGCAAACAAACAAACTCACTTTCAAATTTATGTAGGACTTGATTACATTGAATACACCCAGTGCGATCCACCCTATATTTATTTAAAATATCCGAAGTTTTGAAAGCAATACCCGAAAACCTCGTTATTTTTAAAAGCGAAAGCTGAAGCAATCTATGAAATTCGTCGGTAACATTCCGTTGGCCCATTTTCTTCGCTCGACTAATATCCGCTTAAATCGTTTGACTAAAACAATGGTCTTGGAACCCTACATTTTATGCCCGTCATCACGCTTGAAGACTTTCTTAAATATTAAACTTGATTTCTATAATTCAGACATCTTTGGAATTAACGCAATGACGATTTAATTTGCGGGCTCGGTTAATCTATTTAATGGGTTAACGCAAATAGCTAAGCTAATTTGGGAAAGACCCTGCCGACCTGTTGAGCTCGTGAATTGGTTGTCACAATTATGGTCTTTGTAAATCTTTATTGTCTTAGTAAACGTTTAGTACTCGTAGGTGCATGAAATACTTGAAAATACACTTATGTTATGAATGTGAAAGTTTTTGAGGATGCATGTATATTTATTACACTTACACCCCAAAACTACTGAATGAATTTGGTTCACAATTTGTTACTGGAATACCACATAGGATAATTTTTATCCGGGTGCGTGAAGTAGTCCCTCAGGATACGGGTGTAACTCTGAGGAACAGATAGTGTGTTGTATTTAATAGATTTCGTATAAATCAATCTATTCTTCCAATGTAACCTATATTACATATTTGATATTTTCTCCCTTTTAAAAGTGTATCCCGATCCAAAACCGCTAGCTTCAGAATTGTTAAAAAAAACATCTTATTGGTCATACAAAAATTGCAAAAATTTGATGATGGTTTAATAAATACTAAATGTATTATCTGACTTACCGTCTAATACCACCTGTCAATCCATCATTCAGCCATCAGTCTGAACTGACGCCAGAATGAGCGTATAAACTCCGTCTAAAAGTTTCTTACGTTTAAATTTAATTTACAATTACAACATTTTAACCAGAACTGATATTCTTAATCCAAACAAAGTGTCGCGTACTATTGCAAAAATAAAGCTTTATAAATAACAAAGACCCACGTCACACCTATAATATACATTTGCCATCTTCGCTAAAAGAAACCCTCTTTCTTTTGTCCATTGTTGCAAAAAGAACAAAAATAGTCTACGTAATACTAGAAAGAAAATAGAACAGCCTACGTAGCACCCAAAAGAAATGTTTACAAAGACCCCGAAATGATAACTAAACAAAAGTTTTTTAAAGCTAGGCAGGGTTTATATTACATCAGCAGTACCTATAGTTAATCATCTCTAAAGATTTTTTCAAGTCTAAATTTTTGTTTTAATAGTTCGCTAGTGTCGACATTCTGAACTGAGAAAATGGCGAAACAAACTTCAAATCTTCTTAACTTCAGATCGTAATGTCTTTTAAAGTTCACATAATAATATTGTTGGGTATGTAAATTTTATTAATATGATACTCATGCAATTGTGACCTTAAAGAGCAATGTCTGGGGCTATACCATCATGTCTTTTTGCAATTACTATTCAGGTGTTGTGATGATTAATGTATAAATAAATGGTATAGTCGTGAGCGCGGGACGCGAGGTGGGGGGGACATAACCGATCTGTCAACCAAGCCGAGCGGACGTGTAGCGCGACTATTACGAAATAGCACTATAGTTGTTTTATTACAATATAAATACTTACCCCTGTGACAAGTAGACGTCACAACTGGCGACGAGTCTGCGGGTAAGTGCCAATAAAATAATAATATAACCAAAAAAAAAAAAAAAAAAAAAAACAAAAAGAGAAGTCGAGGGAACTAGTAAGTAAGTACCTAGACTACTAATCTAAGTGTTACCCTTATGAATATTGTGTCACTTGCGCTATGAACATTGTATTTCAAGCGTTCTAGCTGACAATAGTAATACCTAGGTACCTATAATACCTTTATATAACTAATGTAATTATCCAATGTCATATGTTTTGGTGCACTTATTAAAGAATATTCTATTCTATCTATAAATTAATAAATCTTAGCTATTTACCTCACGATAATTGTGACAATAAATCTTTTTGTTTCAATTTCATAATTCTGATGTTAACTATTAAATTTACGTATTAAGTAAATAGTATTTACCTACCTTAGTAGGTACGTAAATGTAATCATTTGCTTATATCCAAAACAAGTTTAAAGCATCACCTGGATTATACATTTCTTTCCGTTTGCAGAAATAGATTGTTGCAATGATGAACGGAAATATTTTATAAATAAGTGGTGATAATTATAATAATAACATCTGCGATTGTAATAGGCAGGTACTTTCTAAAGGGTCATAAGTATGCTGATGTACTCCCCGTTTTTCATAAAACACATAACCACAAATTACAAAATATGTTGAGATTTTTGTGACACTGTAAAATTTCGGGATAACACAACACATCATCTTTCCCACGGTTTGCGTTAGTTACGATAAAGGATGGGTACTTACTTGCCGGTTATGGTACACGTCATGTTATGATAAACTACTCCTACCCTCTTGATTTTAGTAGTAGTAAGCGGTCAACGGCTGGTATTAAGAAAATTCATTATTTATCAAATAATTGTACTGCAGCAATCTGACATTGAGTAAACATAACCATTAACAGTATTAAGCCAAAATTAATATTTGGATGGTAAAAGATAGTTTTACATTTTGACGAAGTAGTAAATTGACAGTGTCAATTGGTATTAATATATATTTTTTAAAAAAAAAAAGCAAATTAAAGTGTTAAGTATACTTACAGTAAGTAGTAAACTGGCAATGCCAGTTGGTACTATCATAACATTTTATTTGTGCACCAAGTAGTAAACCGGAAACATCGGTTGGTACTAATAATATGCTATATTACATTTTAGTGTGCACAGAGTAGTAAACTGACAACGTCGGTTGGTACTAACAATATACTTTTACTTTTTAGTGTGCCCAGAGTAGTAAACTGACAACGTCGGTTGGTACTAACAATATACTTTTACTTTTTAGTGTGCCCAGAGTAGTAAACTGACAACGTCGGTTGGTACTAACAAAATACTATTGTCGCAGGTCGCCCCAAAATGTCCCAAATACCACCTCTTGAAACATTTGATTGCGACGGTGAGCCTGCGTCTGTGGGTTTACGATGGGAAAAGTGGAAGCGTGGGTTGGAAATTTTTCTAACAGCCACGGATGTGAGTGATCCAAAAAAACGGAAGGCCAACTTACTTCACTTAGGAGGGTTGTCATTACAAGAAATATACCATAATTTACCGGACGATCAGGAAACAGAGGACGACGGTGATGAATATAAGATTGCCATAAGAAAACTCGATGACTATTTCTCACCAAAGCAAAGTAAAATTTATGAAAGACATTCATCGCGTATGGCAGCGATAAACCTTTGACAGTTATTGGATCGTTTGATACTGACATCCAAGTAGGAGATCAAGTAAAATCGGGTACTTTTTATGTTGTAAAAGATGGCACACGAGATCTGTTAGGAAAAGATACTGCTATATCTCTTAATGTACTTAAACTAGGGTTAAGGGTAAATCAGGTGAGTGTAGACAATTTTCCTAAAATTAAAAACATACAACTCAACATCTCTATTGACAAAATGGTAAAACCAGTAGCTCAACCTTGTCGGCGAGTACCTATTCCGTTAGAGGAAAAAATTAATAAAAAGATTGACGAACTTGTTAAATTAGATATTATTGAATCAGTAAAAAGGCCTTCTGGGTGGGTCTCGCCGATAGTGCCAGTGCTTAAGTCAGACGGTGATGTTAGGGTATGTGTCGACATGCGATGCGCCAATAAGGCGATCATCAGGGAAAATCACCCTTTGCCTACTATGGATCAGCTACTTCCAAAATTTAAAAAAGCTAAGGTATTTTCTAAGCTTGACATTAAGGACGCGTTTCACCAAGTCGAAATTAGCGAAGATTCTAGAGAAATTACGACATTTATTACGGGAAAAGGCCTATATCGATATAAAAGATTGATGTTTGGCATTTCATGTGCCCCGGAACATTTTCAAAAAATTCTTGAAAGGATTCTTTTGCCATGTGAAGGTGTAGTAAATTTTATAGATGATATAGTTGTGTATGGGGAAAATAACGCCGAACACAATGCTAGATTGAATAAAGTCCTATCCGTACTCAAGGAAAATAATATCCTTTTAAACCAAAATAAATGCGTTTTTAATGTCAAGAGTATAAAATTTCTCGGTCACGAATTGTCTAATGATGGTGTTAAGCCTTTGGCTAGCTATGTAAAGGTTGTAGAAAACTTTAGAGAACCGACATCAATCGAGGAAGTGCAAAGTTTCCTAGGGCTCATCAATTATGTAAACAAGTGGATTCCTAACATGGCTACTAAATCAGAACCCCTAAGGAGATTATTAACTCTCAAATTAGGGAAAAAAGCGGCACTCGACTCATATTGGGGTCCTGAACAAAGCAAATCGTTTAGAGAGCTCAAAGAATCTTTGAGTAATATTCACACGTTAGGATATTATGACCCAAATGATAAAACAACTGTAATGGCAGATGCTAGCCCTGTAGGTCTAGGTGCAGTGCTCATTCAGTCTGACAATAACGGACCTCGAGTGATCGCTTACGGCAACAAAAGCCTGACCGATGTGGAAAAACGATATTGTCAGACGGAAAAAGAAGCACTTGCACTGGTCTGGGCAGTTGAACATTTTAAGATATATCTATTCGGCAAAGAATCATTTGATTTGGTGACCGATCACAAACCGTTGGAGGTTATATTTGGCAGTCGCTCAAAGGCTTGTGCCCGAATCGAGCGTTGGGTACTACGACTTCAATCATATAACTTCAGGGTGCTGTATAAACCGGGTAAAACAAACATCGCGGACTGTTTATCCCGACTGTGCGCCACAGATAACCCCCAACCGTTTGAAGATGAACACCACATTAACCAAATTGTTCAACATGCGAGACCTTGTGCCATAGGGATGAACATCATAACAGAAGCTTCTCTTCAGGATAACGAGATCAAACTTGTTAGAGAGGCTCTCTCATCAAATAACTGGGATCCATTGATAAATATTTATAGAATATTTCAAACAGAGCTTTGGGTTCACGACGGCCTTTTGTTGAGAGGAAGTAAGATTGTTATACCTCTGAAATTGCGTCACCAAGTATTGGAGGCAGCCCACGAGGGACACCCTGGCATTGGCGCTATGAAAGCGCGCTTACGGACCAAGGTGTGGTGGCCCAAAATAGATAGTGACGCTGAAAAAATAGTCAAAGGCTGCAAAGGGTGCACCTTGGTTTCTGCACCGAATCCTCCAATGCCAATGAAACGTCGTGAGCTGCCATCAAGGCCTTGGGTTGATGTTGCAATCGACTTTCTGGGTCCTTTGCCCAGCGGACATCACCTTTTTGTCATAGTAGACTACTATAGTAGATACAAAGAAATTAAACCAATGAAGTCAATTACATCTGTTGAAACAATTAAAATTTTAAAAGAAATTTTCTCTAGATTAGGAACGCCCCTCACCATTACCGCAGACAATGGTAGACAGTTTGTTAGTGAAGAATTCAAATCCTTTTGTCGAAACTTAAGACTACACATTTTTTATACCACACCTTACTCCCCTCAACAGAACGGCGAAGTCGAACGACAAAACCGGGATATTCTTAAACGTCTTAGGATTAGCCAAAGCGAAAAGTCAAATTGGTATGATGACTTGCTCTCGTATCTCACAATGTACAATAGCACTCCTCACTCAACCACCGGAAAAACTCCGTCTGAGTTATTTTTCGGTAGACAGTTTAGGGACAAAATACCTTCTATTACAGATTTAGAATCACCGTCAATTTCCGAAATCTATGACAAAGACAAAATAATGAAAGAAAAAGGAAAGGAATATGAGGATAGGAAAAGGAAAGCAGGAGATGTAAATATAGGAATTGGAGAAAAGGTGTATGTCAAGAATATGGTAAAGGAAAATAAACTTTCTACAAATTTCAATCCAACGAAACATACTGTTATTAACTGTAGTGGGCCGGAATATAATATAAGGAACGACGAGACAGGACAAGAATTGAGGAGAAACATCATCCATTTAAAAAGAATTGAAGGTCAATGGAAAGTATGCGAAGACAATAAAGCTGATTCGGACAATATAGGTGATAGTAGTGTTGATAGTGAATTAAAAAATCCTAACTAATTAAATTAAGCTAATCATTAAAAAAATAAATAAATCATATACTTCATAATTATATATTCGTGATTGGTGTATAATATTTCTGTTTCTTAAAAAAATACTATTTATAATTGTACCCACCGAATTTGTTAAAAAGGGAAAGGTGTGATGATTAATGTATAAATAAATGGTATAGTCGTGAGCGCGGGACGCGAGGTGGGGGGGACATAACCGATCTGTCAACCAAGCCGAGCGGACGTGTAGCGCGACTATTACGAAATAGCACTATAGTTGTTTTATTACAATATAAATACTTACCCCTGTGACAAGTAGACGTCACAGGTGTGATAGTGAGACGCAGCTATTAACGTCCAATAGCACCATCTCTTTTTCACAACAAAACTATTCCTGCTTTGGCAAGTCATGGTAAGGCCCCTGGAATGGCCTTGTAAGGAAAGTCAGTTCATTTTCAACGTACCTAACCTTGTCGGGGCCTCTACATTATTTCTGTATAAACATGATCATTGTTTTTTACCGCCCGCTATTGTGGAAAGTCGTCTTCTCATACGAAGACGACAAAAGGTTACCTAACCACTGAGCGACCACGACATTAAACATTCATACCGTTGACATTATGAATTAACAAATGTTAGTAATTTTATCTTCATTTTTTCTCGAGTTTCATTCAATTATTAATGAAATTATATAATGTAGCCTAATCCAAGTGGCAGGTTATTTAGAAGTATAACATTAATTGCCTGTTACCGATTACTGTACTGCTACAGATCAGATAATAATACGATGTACTGACTTACCAACCTTAACCTTAGATACGGTAAAAAAAAGTTATAATTTACCCGAAAAATATCACTAAATGATTTTGTAATAAATGCATGTCTAAACCGTTAAATCTCATTAATTCCAAGGTCCATAAGCGTAAGAGTACTGCGATTTACGTATTATCCCTTCTAAGGGTCTTAACGAAGTTACAGCCTAAAACATTAAACGGTAAGCAGGTGGGAGACCCGAATTATAAGGGTTTACGGCTGTAAACTAACTTAGCCATAAGAATATGTAGCGAGGCTGGAACGGTCAAGAGCTTTTGTTGGTTCCGTTCCTGCAATTTAATTTGAGGCTTTGAATAAAATATAATACAACGTACAAGTCGAAGAAAGGTTCACGTTGAACACTAAGTATTTTTTTGTACAAAACAGTCAACATTCCTGTTTTCCCCGTAGAATATTACGCAGCATTAAAGTACACCTACATTTTAGATACGATCAAATTTCTTGTAATAAAAGCGAGTTTTTTAATTATTATTTTTTGTAACTTTAATTGAAATACAGATTGGTTTTCAGGAAACAGTCAAGTTTTCCGAAGCCCTTTAATAAGAATATATTGGGGAAAAGGCCTTCCTGGAATCTCCTATTGTTGTACGAAATTCGTAAATCAGGATTCCCAAACTTTAAGGCTGTGACTAGATACAGATTTATAGATACGAAAGAAAAATATACTAAAACTACCTTCTTTAGAATCCCTAAGAGTGATATCTTATTTATTTTTTGCACTTGATAACGGTGAAAACCTTTAAAAG
Organism: Pyrrhia umbra; assembly: GCA_963891755.1. NCBI lineage: Eukaryota > Metazoa > Arthropoda > Insecta > Lepidoptera > Noctuidae > Pyrrhia > Pyrrhia umbra. Next base: position 4,884,170 of record OY982926.1, read on the forward strand.
GTGAGAGTTGTTTCTGAAAATGATTGCCAATTACCTACCAATATACTTGTATTTATTTTAAATTGTAGAACGCAGATTCATTCTAAGCTTTGCGTAAAAAGAAATTATATTTTTTAAATCTTCAATTTTGCTGAATAAACTATAACCGCATTGCAAAGGAATATTTTTTTTTTTGAGAATTTTAGATACTTGATAAAATAATACGTCATCTAGTTCACAAGTTGTTACCACAACTTAATTCGTGCGTGGCTAAATAGCTGTTGATACGAGGTGTGTGTGCTATTGCGAACCTCGTTAAGCTAAGTACTCTCTCGCGGCTCGCGATAATTGGTCGTTTGTTTTGCCACGTATCCATCGGGTGGCTATTGATATTTTCCGATCAAAAAGCATTGTTGTTGGATCTTTTGTAGTACGCTCTTGAACAGAAATCCGTGTCAGAAAAAATAATATCTTTGATACTATAAATACTACCTACTTAAAATACCTTTGTTATCATAAACAGAGGTCTGCTTAATTTACGGGAAAAAATGGGCGATGTTGTTTTTGTTATTAATTCAAAGAATAGATAGTTTAATTATTTTCTTTAATTCCAGCATTTATATAATTTAAATTTATTTCTTCTTTTACATAATTATGTCTACTGGCATTTTCAGTAACTTATATATCCTTAGATTTGCTTGCTAGAATTATGTTTTTGACATTGATTGTATGGACCTTAAGTCAAAAAAATACTATTTCTAGTAAGAATATTTTTAGATAGATAGGTTATTGAAAATGTCCATAAGCTATTTATTACTCGTAATAAGACGGAAAGGAAAACAGATTTATCTAGCTATCTATCTTTTAATCTCGCCATTTGTATAGTGTCACAACGTGGAATGCTTTTTGTATCTCTCCCCAAACAATACCTACAATATGTCTACCTACATCTAGTTCTTTTTCATTCACTTGAGCATCAGTGACATTGAATCGCCTTATTTGTACTAAGCTAACAGTTTTGTGTCCATAAAACCGGGTATATTTCACCGCTGCCTTAACCCTGAGGAAATCGAAATTGCACAATTCGTAAGCAAATTTCTGCGCCGTACTTGTGGCTATGGCGTTGGGAATCTTGACAGGGCTGTCACACATCAGCTTTACGTCACTCAGTAAAGTAGGGGTAGGAAGGGAGAGGGGGTAAGGGAGGTACTTCTCGTCCTCAATGTCGTGTCTGTCGCGTGATTGTAATCCTAACCCATCACATGTGTTTTGTCGGCAAACAATGTCGGTAACTCGGTATTACATTCTTCGTTTGCGATGTTTTTGTTTCACGCAACCTGTGTTTGGTTTAAATTAGATTAACGTCGGCATAAGTACGTTTCACTCATCTACATTTACGTTGAGCTGTGGCCATTTTATCCATTTATACGCAGTTTTCGGCTACTATATAACGCGAAAATCGGTTCTAACAACGCTTTATGGATTTTATAAATGCGAAAGTGAGTTTCTTTGTCGTTTATGCTTTCAAATTAAAACGGCAGAACTGATTTGGATGAATGAAATCCGTGGAATTTCCTCGGGAAGCGTGGAAGACAGCTAGTACACAGTAAAGAACAAAACATTTTAATAATCTTCTATCTATAAATAAAAATTAATCTCCAAAATGTTTGTATGTAATTGGATAATTGTTTTTTTGGTGTTCTTTATTATTAGGACAAGGTTTGTATAAAAGAAAATTAAAAAAATATTAACACAAAAAAGAGCAGTACGAAGTTCACCGGGATACCGGGTTCAGAAAAATGTAATTAAATGCTAATATTTTAGACTTAGCTGCTACACTTGAACGATGTTTATACCAGAGACAGTCACGCAATCGTCTTCTATTATCACAACTAAGCAAACGCGTCGGGCAGTCTGTTTACTCAGAGACGTTCTGAAACTGAAACAATATGGCGGTGATTGTGCAGCATGCCAATCAGGCGTACGCAGGGAATCGTTTACGAATAAATAATTAGTTTGTGTTCCGAATGCCATGACCTATAAACTGTAGAAAGGATTAATTGAAATCATATTGTCCGATAATAGGGGAAGTATGACGAGAATAACGTGGAATAGGAGTAATACGGTGGGTTACCATCAATCGTAGATGGACAGAATATATAAAAAAACCGTAACCGTTTTACAACATATTGAAATATGGTGTTAGTTTGCACGTGACTTTTGTAAAGTCATATACATATTTTAACATGGGTAAGGTTATCTCGGATGCCTCTAAGTAAGGGTGAAGAAAACTTAAAATTAATAAAAGGTCTGGAATCGCTAATTTTCACTTAATATCAGATATTGATCAAACGCTAGGCTATTCATGTTAAAATAAAAACTACCTTAAGCAAGCGTGGTTCTCTGCATGAGAAGAGGGCCTCGCTCAACAGTGGGATACCATGATGAAATAAAATAAATAGCTGTTATAGTTTAAGTTACAAAATTTCTACAGAAATACATGATGTCTATTGATTGTGAATTCTAAGTAATGTCGGGGTTACTCAAATATTGACTTGTTTGATCAATTTGATGACTGTGTTAACTTGAGGTTGTACAAGGAATTCAAATTAAATCGTGGTAATTTATGAGATATTGTACTTGTATGGTTTATGTAATCGAAACCGTACCACGATTATATTAGTGCGTTCGGACTAGGGACACTGGTGGTAGTAACGCAGCAAAAAATAACTTGCCCTGAATTTTGAGAGATATGAAACTAGTCATCATATCGATTATCGATTATGTAAAATGGACCGCCTCTAATATCTCGATATTTGCACACCTTGTGTAGCTAAGTATCGGCGTAGGCGTGTTTTACATTAACGCAGTATGTTGTGGTTGAAAAGTTAATATAATTTGAATGTGGAAATATGACTATAACAGTAACTAAATTATACTGGAAAAATAGTGGTTAAAAATTAATAATAACAGTGTGTTTTTTGAAAGATGAGCAAGTGTAAAAAGCAAGGCCGCTACGCTAGCTACGACGTAGCAATCACTAAGTTACGATCGCGTAGTCTTTACGTTTAATTCGTAGTCAGTGAAACGTTGTAATAATGTTATTTACTTATATTTTAAATCTACGTTATCCTTCTTTAGCAGTCGGAATTACTAAATAGAAATAGTTAATGGTTAAATATTATGTTTACCTTATTTCAAATTATAAATTACAATGACTTCGATTATTTATTTTATTAGTTTTTTATGCATTTCTATTTTAGATATTGAATACTAAAAATTTAAAGATTCTTAAGAAATAGACATTTGCTTGTAACAAAATTTATTTTTATTTACCCGTTACACCAAAATTACATTTCATATCGAAATAGGAACGGTCACGTACTATATGGAAAAGTAAAAGCCTCATGGGAAATCATAGCCACGGGTAATACATCCATACTCTTTCCTATATGTATAAGTATATAGCCGAGGAATATATAGTACAATCACTCTAATCGTATTACAAAATATCGACGTGCAGTTTTTCCCCTGATTATACAGGATTCTGCTGACTCACAGGCGTTGGGAGGTTCCTGTATTGTGATAAATGGCCTCTCACTCGACTGCCCAATCGGTCTAGTCATTAACTACAATTTGTACAAACTTTGAGCTATTGCAGACGTGGGTAAAACGGTCTGAACGTCAACACACAAAACCCCGTTTCAATTTAGCATAACTTTAGGGTTGCAGCACAAGTTTGTGTATTAAAATTTAGGCCCGCACCTAATCCTTGGATAGTTAGAGCGAACTATGCCGTGATACCTGCCCTTAAATTGTTATTAACAGATTTTAGATTTAGTCCTAGGTATAAGTAGCAATAACTGTACTTAGTGGTATACTCACTCAGATTGTGTGGAGGGTCAAATTTGATGAAGGGAGCTCCGTGTCTTATCCGACAGCAGTGAATTTAATCTAGTAAGGCTGATGTAGGGCAGAATTACCAATATTAGGGTAGTTACTAAGGGTTGTATTTTAAATCATATTTTAGGGTCATATTATTACAATTAAATTATTTCAATCGCCGGTTGTGTGTCACTATTACATTTCACTAATGTTGTCTCACAGGTTTTCTCTGAATTGGCTTCGGCCCTGAAGGTTCGGGACTCTGTAGTTCAGTGCAAACATTAATTATAAGTAAAATAATTAATCGCAATTTTTGTTCAGTTCTCGCGTGCTGACGATTATTCAAAGCTACTATACCAGGAGTACCAATGGGCCAATTTGTGATAAGATTTAGTTATATTTTCTAATGTCCTATACAAAAGGCCTGTTTACACTTACCCATGCATATAGAGAAATAACAGCTGAATGTTAAGGCTGTTCTGTTATGTATTTATAAACTCACTTACATAAGTAATTAGTCCGTTTCAGTCAGTTTTAATTTCCAAATTAACACAAATATAACGGAGCACAGCACAGTACAAGCAACTCAAACTGATGACCAACTACGAATGAGCACGTAAATCTTAAACAACTATAAAAGTATACCAGCCTACAAACATATCAATATTCCAAAGCTATTATTAATGATCGTTCCTCAACTTCGAGGCCGCGTAAATTAAACAATACGTACCTCCCTATTTACAATACTCGACATCTTTGGAAACTCACTTTAATATACAAATGGAGGGCTTTGTCCCGATACCGTAGTGTATGAGTGACAGTAGCGAATGGGTTCCTTCGTGACGTTGCACTTTAGTAATGATGTAGTATTAAATGGAGGGTAGAATGGTAGCATATTGTATGGCGCGGAAATATATTAGTGTGGTATGACAAGTGATATTTACATCCGCAAATCATGAAAAATTACAGGAGGATTATTAAAAAAAAAACTGGTTTCTAGACGTCTGATCAACTTGGAACTTTGCACACGTGTTAAGGGCCGATGACAATGCAATAATCCGATAAAAAAAACTAAAAAAACACGCTTTTATTGCTGACCGAACTAAAAAGTAGAAAATAATTTTTAAATAAATTAATTCAGAGTAAAAAGCGTGGGGTGCATTTTCCTATATTTTCATTCCTATAATATCAAGCACCCCACGCTTTTTACTCTGAATTAATTTATTTAAAAATTATTTTCTACTTTTTAGTTCGGTCAGCAATAAAAGCGTGTTTTTTTAGTTTTTTTAAACTATTATTTATTTCCCATTTTTTAGTTCGGTCAGCAATAAAAGTGTGTTTTTTTAGTTTTTTTTATCGGATTATTGCATTGTCATCGGCCCTTAACACGTGTGCAAAGTTCCAAGTTGATCAGACGTCTAGAAACCAGTGAAAATTAGGTTCAAAGATTCCGTTACATACATACATACATACATACATACATACAACCCGAGCTAATAAAAGCGTGTTAAAAATGGTGAAAAACTATTTGAGAAAACTACGAGTAAATAAAATGTACGCTAAGCATAGGTTACGATTCCTTTATAAAAATCCTTCAAATTGCCATAATTAAATCTCTGCCTACAAATGGAAGAATTTTGTTATATCATCAAGCTCAAATAAGAATATCGAAATATTCTCCCTCAAGCCCACTTAGTCATAAATGTGTATCTGTTTACATAAATAGAACTTAGGCGTAGGGTTTCGCAAATAACACCTCCATTACCGACACCGTATAAAACAAAACATCTTATCGCCATAACAAAACTTAAGTTTATTTTGGAACTAAATTTCGCATTACAACTTGAATAAGAACACCTACTGGATAAAGCTTATTACTCACAATCTATTTTTAACTTTAAATACTACGTGTAATATAAAATATATGCACTAATATAGGAAGCCAGTTTGAGCGAGCTGTTTTACTGCCGGTATGGTGCCAGGAGGTGATAGTACCGTGTGATGCGGTCTTAACAAAACAACAAAATAATACTATAGCTAGAAAATAAGGAACACGATTTCACATGTTCCTATTTAGTGTAATTATGAAAGTGTATTTTAAAATCCTTTATTCATTTTAAGTTTTTAAAATAATATTTGCGAGCTGATATAAATTATTTATTGTTGTATTTCATTAGTTCTAGATAGAGCTTTCAAAATCTATCGAAACAAACAACATTTCGCATAATACGGATTTAGTTAAATAACATAAATTTTCTTATCAGCTAAAAATAAGTCTTCTATGTCTATTCCAGAACTTAATTTCTGACTTAAACTTCAAAATTATCATCATTATTTAAATAGATTTGGACAATAAAACAACACACATTGTGTGTTTCTCAAACATAAATCCACCTACGACACAAAAATGGAGAGCCGTGGGCTGAAACACTAACTTTGTTAAAAGGTAACATGGGGTACAAAGAGATGTAACATTAATATTAATAAAGTAAAAAGGGCGGATCACAGAAAAATACGTGTTGAATGAATGAATAAAGCAGTCGGTATTTCAATCATGGAATTCATTCCCTTGTTCATTCATCTTTGAACAGTTTTTTAAGTCGCTGATCCTTAAACAATTTCAGCTTAGTAGAAAAAATAGCCGTTGTTGTTTTTTTTTTAAAGATACAGTTGACTTGCAAAAAATTTATAATAGAAATGAAATGAAATCCCATTCTATAGATTTGGAGCTCATGCCTACGTAAAAAAATACCTAAAAAAAGGTATTTTGGATTTTCTCGTTTCCTATCGCATGCTCGAACAATCAGTTTAGCTAACTATTCCGATGCTGCCTCCGTTCGCCATGCCTGTCGGCAATATTCGCACATTGGAAAACGAACATACAAAAGTTTTATGTGACTGGAACACGATCGGAGTATTTACTCAGGAACCGTTTATACGTCCATCCTTATTTCTATCGTACTTCAAAGATCTGTTGTAACGATACAACAATACTAGGTTTAGATAAATTGACTTTGAATACTAAAGAAAAATATAAAACTTTCCCTAACGAAATCATTTGTTGGTACATATACGTTTAAGATTTGAAATGTTTTGTATGTGTTTAGTTAAATGTAGTATACATTCCATTTTAGGATAAAAAGCATCCAGGTTATAAAATAAGTGCATGATCTCATTCAGACCTAATCAGTTTTTTTTTCATGAAAGTAGCAAATATACATACATCCAACCTTACAAACTTTTGCATTTATTATAATATAAGTAGGATTAATCGCTATGAAGTCATTTGTGTTGCCTAACAGATCTAAAGCTTCGTAAACTGGTTCGATGTTATAGTTCTCAAATATTGCTGCAGGATTTTGTGAGACTATCAATGAATATTCTTCTAACAGATTCTAGAACTGGCGTCATGCAATCACTAGTCAAGCGTGAGAGCGAGACACAGCTATCAGCGTCGTAAAGCATCATCTCTTTTTCACAATAAAACTATTCCTGCTTTGGTACGTTATGCTAAGGCCCCTGTATTGACTTCCGACATGTCCATTCCAGAACGTTTTAAACGTTAAGAGCATACTTCGAGTGCACTACCTATCCGTTTTCCTTGGTTTTACGACTTTACAAATGGAATTGCTCTCTATGGGTCTTCTACGTGATTGCCGTTCCTAATGTTCGCGGAATGAAGCTCTTTTAACCTCAATTGCTTTCCCATAAATTCTTAGGAATTTTTGTCTAGTTAAAATTAAATACACCTACACATTTTGATAAAATTAATTAGTTTGTTGATCACAGGTGTTTTAGCTTTTTGTAGAGTTTTTGTTAGATTAAATAATATTTTTCACTATTTTAAAAAATAGCACAAGTTGATAACTTATTTAAGGTACCTACATTTATCAGGAAACCCGTTTTAATAAAAAAATATAAAAAAGTTATGTATTAGTGAAGGATTTTTATGTAAGGTACATGTAAGTAAGGCAATTTAAAAAACAAACCTTTTCCCGTTTATTTTGTTACCAATTATAATAATTATATTATTTATGATTAATACGAAATATTAAACGTTTTAGTAAGTGATATCTACTTTACCTTATAGATACTTCGTCGCGTGACGATACAAAGCATATTCTCAGCGCTAAAAGAAATTCACTTGACTCCACTTGGCTCCCGAAATCCATCCGTATCGTATGGCGATCAATCACGCGATGTTCAAAGTTAATAGAAGCGCCTACAACGAGGCTTACATTCAATTAACCCATATACGATATTCATGTTTGAGTGCCTGTAATAGCTTCAGCACTAATTAAGACGGTAAGTTTAAGATTCGGTACGAATATTTTGTAATCGGGTTAACTGTTTATGATGGCATATATTACGCATAGCACTATTTCTTATTCAAGTTCCCTTGTTTTATTACTCATAATCTGTATGTGACATACTTAATACGTTTACCGTAGAAGGAAAACATGACGCGGAAAATGCAAATAGGTAGGTTTCATCGTCGTCATTCTATATTGTCGTACTGCTGGGCACAGGCCTCTTCTCATAGAGAGAAGGCACGAGCATTGATCACCACGCTGAGAACACGTTAGAAAAATCACATTGGTAAGCTTTCGAATCCGCATACTCGTACCTACATAAAATGCTGGTGCCATAACCACTAGGCCAATACTACAAAATTAATTCTTGAAGTTTCAGAGACGGCAAGTTACAAAGTTCCCTTTGGAATAAAGGGTATATTAGCATACTTTTTATGGAATATCCGTCGGTACACCTAAAATAATCAATGCCTTTTTTACCATCTGTGGAAATATTAGGGATATAGAGGAATTAAAATCAAATTGAAAATGTCCCTCCATCTACAGTCTTAAGGTTGTGTTGACAATCTTGTCTACAGAAGTAGAAATGACTCACGAAAATAAAAAAAAATATATATATGTAATAATAGAATTCGTGTTTATAATATAATTCTATTAAATTTTTTGGGCTATTGTGACATTATACTCTCATTAAAAATATTTTAATATTATTTATTATCAACTAAATATTACCCACTTTATGCGGGCGTATATTTTATATAGGCGTTTCTGAAATTATAAAAAAAAACTGTGCAATAATGTAATTCGTTCAATAAAATAATTCGTTGGCTATTATTGTTTCCTAAACAAGCATCCCAAAAAAATAAAATTATTTTTATAGTAAATTAGACAGTTTCAGACTATTTGTTTTGAGCTCTGTATAACTCATACACATCATTAGGTAGTTCGTAGATTTGGAAACTAAGTTCGAATCAAACTTCATGCCAAGTCAATAGACTACGTAACTAGCTCTCGAAGGGTTGAATTATTTCCTAACATTTATTTTGTGTGTTAACAAATACCAAGCCGTAATTATAGTCCAAACATTTACTCCTAACCCCAAAATTAGATAGTTTATAAAGTAAACAAGGATACATAAACTATTGCTTCTTAATTAAATAAATATTGACTCTAAATTACAATTACATGGTATCAAGTATCGCGTGCTGCGAATTACAGAGTAAATAAACACGTGTAACTGTATTGTTACACGCTCAATATTTATTGCCGTTGTTAAGTATTTTGTTACACTGTGTACACGTCTATGTTGAATCTAATTACATGGTACGTTTGCGTTAGTATGTCAAAGTAAAAAGTAAGAAATTAGAGTTTCAGTTTTTTTTTTCCAATATTTAAAAGTTATTCATTTATTTTTAACCTGTGTCATGAATAAAAATAAAAGGTAAAGATAAAACTGAAAGAAATAAACTATTATACAAATTAAAAATCATTTTAAATGAGCAATGAGAAAATTAAACATTAACGGTACGACTTAGATTTAACAAGGATCGATAAAGCAAAGAGAGAAATGCAAAAAGCTTTGTTAATATATAGCTGCTGGGGGATATAATTCTATTGTTTCACTTGTGTTTTTGTTCTGAAGTTAGCCTATGAAATATGATAAATTTACACGAGAGCATAAAATTGGCTACAGGAATATTTACATAAAATTTGGCAACCGCGGCTATTATTAAATCCAAGGATCATTCCCAACGACCCTTCGTGATTCAAAAGCATTTTTTTTATTATTTTTTTTTTATTAATTTATTTATATATATAAGTAGTATGGCTGATGAGATTTCCCATCGACTACATGTAAAAAAATATGAACTTTCGTCATATTTACAAAAAAGTATTTCTTACCACAAACCTACATTATAACATACCTACACTCTTATATATCTGTGAAGAAAAGTATGGAAATTTACAAACCATTACATAAATCTATAAATAATTTTCTAAAAGAAATACACACACATTTTTGGGTAACGTTGCGAGACATCGCTCATATCATATCATCAGCTGGCAATAAAAGACCAGCTATTACCTACAGTTTCACCCGCGTCTGTGGGAATTACTTAACACGCCCAGATCAAAAGTATATGTATAAATCGTCTCTAGTGTCCCTTCTATCTAGATACCAAATATCATCCCTATCAGTCTAGCAATTTTACCGCGAAAGCGAATCAAACACACCTACTTTCGCATTTAAAAAATAGGATCGATGCCGATTGCCCGCGCTTAACAACGGCACCTAAGTTATCCATACAAAAAAGGTATTATTATTAAATGCGATATGATCATACTTGAATGAGAATAAGCGACAAGTACCTACCAGGGACCTGAGGGAATTCAAATTCAATCCGACCGAACTATTATGATGTACCCACTTCAATTACAATAAATTTGTATACCGCGGGGAGCTTCTATAGGAATATTAACGAATAATGATTCATATACGAAGGTATTGGTTATATAGATGTATGTTATGGTATATACATATATGCCTGCCGGGGCTGCGGGGCGTTCGAAAGAGATACTGCGCCCCCGGAATACAAAGGGCTGAGGAAGGAACATGGATGGGTCTTGGTCAGTAAGAGTCTGACACTCCCTTCCGCCCCACCCACGGCGAGAGGGGTAAATATTGTTTTCAATCAATTCTCAGTTTCTGTGATTTTTCTTGAAAAGAGTCAACATACTGTAGTATACCGCATAGCTGAGTATAATAACATAGAATAAAAGAGCAGTAACAACAATAGCTCGGCTATTTGACCCATTACTAGGCAAAGCTATCTTTGCGTATCTACAGTGAAGCAACAACATTAATCTCCAAGCATGCTAAGAGTGGATTACCGATTTTAAATAATACTTTAGTTAAGTAAATAAGCTCAGTTTTCACAATATTTTTCTTCACCGTTACTAGTGCATAAGTTTCAAAATTATGTGTTTTTAAGTAAGTATTTCTCACCACTATTCATTTAACCCCAACCTTTTAATTAATATAATTTCAAATAATAAGATTAAGATATTACAATGAACCTGCACCTTCGTCTCTGAACAGTCGATTTGGATTTCATACATAAACATGAATGAAAATTAACAGAAATGGCATTTTCACACGCTTCGAAATCACGAATATAGCAAAATATTAAACTAGATGGGTATTTCTAACTTTAACAGAGTTCGCTGTACGTGCGGAATAATTCGGTTAAAATTGATTCTGCTATCTGCATTTAAATCAGAGTGCACATTTTGGAAACTAGGACGATAATTACCTTCATAATGTTCTATTTTCGTACACGAGGCTTCCATTTAATAATCATAATACAATGACGTGATCAGTTTACGTCACTGGATTATAATAGGATTAAGTTTTATAATAGGTAGGTTTCATTATATACGACTATAGTAGGCTATTTTTTCGTTAGAAGAACCCGTGTCTAAGCCCTCCTAATTTTACACACTAAAAATAAAAATATAAAAAATAATAAAAATAAATAAGCGCATATTTTTGGTCCTTACGATCGGATCACAGAAAAGAGGTATGCGTAAAATATTTAAAGAATTTTAAATGTCTTTTAGGATGCCTATATTTAAAGAATTTTGAAAAAAAATAATTATAAACCGCACTGTGGGAGTAAATTTAAAATTGGAGGGAGAACATACTGGAAAATGCTTTTATTTAAGGTGGATGCTCCAGGGTAGCCCGCGAAATTAAAAATTTCGTAAGTGTTTTATAATTTACAGCTCGATATCAGATACCATGATGATAAAATGTATATTTGCGGTAGTGAAATGTATGTGTTTACACAACAATACTTGTTAAAACCATCCACATAGCTCCGCAATTTAGTGAAGTTCTACAATGTACCATTTTTGTAAAAACTTGACGTTGTAGAACTTCTTTAAGTTACAGAGTTATGTTGGTGGTTTTAACAAGTACAACAATACATACATTTAACCACCGCGAATATGTATTTTATCATCATACAATCCGATATCGAGCTGTAAATCGCAAAAAACTTACGAAAATTTAAATTTCGCGGGCTACCCTGGAACATTCACTTTAAAACGCAATGTTATTTGTGTTTACTTTTCTTGGGCAAACATAATATTTTTATTTAATACAATTCTCTCCCTCCTCTAATCTCCGTGTTAATTAACTTCTAATGTTTTGCTGGGTTCTAGTGCCTTTCTTTCGCCTAAAATAATACTTAAATATAAAAGGCATGGGGTCTTATAGTTTTCATATACGTACTCGTACATTATTTAATAAAATCTGTACTATGACCTACATATCATATTATAACGCTGAAGTTTGCGTTAAGTTTGCCTACATTATATCAGTATCTCGTAGCACAAAACCAGAAAGAGAGGAACTCTTTGTGATGCAGACTACGAGCGCTTAGAACGTCGCTGAATGCTGTCTGATATCGCTTTGTGTCACTTACACCTAATATAAAAGTCAAAATTACACCACTACGAACAAATTTTATGAGACAGGAAGAATGTTTATGATAAAACAAAAGCCTTTTGTTCGTCTGAGTGACACTTTTACTATTTATATCTCATATACACATATAACATACGAGAGAGACAGAAAATGAAAATTAGAAACTTGCCAAATATATTGTATGGTCTCGTCACTATTTGAATATTTATAAATGTTCACTTAAAAAAAACCTTGTTTGTAGCGACATTTCATCTTTTGTCTCTTCTTCTTCATCACAGCTTTTGGGAGTCGACTTAGTGGTACAAAAAGTTAATCCTTGGCCTAATAAAAAAAAATATACTTTTAAATATTATGTCATCTTTATCTCTCACTGCTTATTGGCAAAGGACAGCTACTCTTCTATTAGCTAAGTCGATAAAGTCAACAGAATAAACACCAATGGACACATTACCCGTATATACCCGTGCAATAGGTAAAACTACGTGATCACCACAAATGATTCCCAAAAGGATAAACCGAGGTCAGAGAGTTAGTAACGTATGTACCCAAGTTTGGTTAAGGCCCAATATGATAGACAGCGACCTTATACCCTATTTATTAGCTTTTACTATTATTAGCTAGGGAAAATTCAACATACAGGAGTTCAATGAACTTATGTACCTAAGTTTTCTTGTCTTTTCTATTTCCATAATATACTAACTACGCAAATTAGCGTACACTACTGCGTTACTACGTTACATTAAGGAACTCCTTAACATGACTTGATGTAGTATGTATTACTGTTAGAAATCATCACAGAACGAAAAAGAGTCATACGACTTTTTCAATGTGAAACTTATTTCCTGACAAGGGATCCACCCCTCACTTGATATAAAAAAAACAAAATTCAATACATTTATTTCAATTAGACCATTTACAGGCACTTTTGCATTGTCAAATAATTACAAGTCAGTACGTTAGTCAAAAAAAATAAAATTGAAGCTATTTGCCCGTTCCAAAGCGTAGATTCCTATAGAGAAGAACGGACAAGAAACTCCATGGTTACTCTTTTTCAACGTGTTTTAGTTATACAATAAATACAATTTTATCAGTGATTCGATTGGTATAATATATAAGACGTGGTCTATGTTTATTATTACTATGTTTAATATCTCATTTGTAAGTAACCTTTAAAGTACGTAGTTGTTGTTAAAGTGAACATAAATAAATTGTTTAGGAGTTTTTGCAGTAATTTGTCTTAATTGTTAAAGCATTAAGTAACAATCTCATTAATCATAGAAATTCAGAAGTAACATTAATCCTACCTACTAAATAAGAGATGAAAATACTAATTGTATTATTATTTTGTGTAAATTAAATTTGTTTTAGGCGCGTTAATTTTGACGAATAAATTAGGCTACTTGTACTTACTTAAACTTATAACGCTGTTCAATTATAGCCATTCAAACTTACACTAAAAACCCTCTTTCTCTTCAAAAACAAGAAAATATCCTATAACAACTTTCATGGAACTATTTCTAATTCCGTCACCTTTACAAAATCCCTCGGGCTCAGGCCAAGTTATTTCATACGTGGTTATACTAACTCCGGCTATTATCCCTATTATAATGTCGAGGTCTCTCAGAGGGTAGGCCATGTTGGCCTATTAACATCTGACGTCACTACGATACCATTATTTGCATCAAAGTTCTCAGTATCGGGAAATTTCATATTCAATTTGGTTGATTGGAGATTTAATGCATAAGTACTGTTTGAATATGCAGTAGCCGAGTTAGTTTGAATGATAGTGGCATTCGAAGTCTGATTCGATCTTAATAGATAGGTTATTTTGTTTATAAAGTCATTGTGGAAACGATTCTGTTCAATTCCTTCACTTATTTAGATTAGACTTACAAGCTGCTATCTGTAATGTACTATCGAGTTTTGTTGACTATTTCAACCCTTTAATTTTTTTCCGCAGCCATTCGAGCAATTTTTAATAAAATGGCGGACATAATAATATTGTTCATTACATCATGAGCTCAAGGCTGTAATCCTGCTAATTGTAATAAGATGGCAGACAACTGTCTGTCCAACGACATAATACTGACATTTAATTAAGATGGACAATAGAATCTCAGTTCAATCATACTAATATTAAATTTGCGAAGTTTGTGAAGATGTATGTTTGTCAAACCTACTCAATGGAATTGGATGAAATTTGCACACACCTTGTTATACCTGGATATATGTAGGATACTTTATACCCGAGCTCGTGAAGTAGTTCTTTCAGGCTGTGGGTGAAACCGCGAGAAACACCTAGTATAGTTATAATTATAATATTTCTATTGCAGTTTGAGTTCCATAAAATATTAGTATAGCCTTTCCAAATAAATAGAATTAAGCTCCTGATTATCTTAAAACAGAAAATGACACCTTTCAATATTTGAAAGGTGTCATTTTCTGAAATGCAAAAATAATTCGTATGCCTTTTTTGTCTCATCAGTGCACAGGCATAAACGTTTATTGAAGGCACGTACAATATTATATGACTAAGTTTCATTAGCAAAGTCGACATCAAGTTTCAACAGACATGAGGAATGGCAAACGGGAATGCTGTCTCGAAATGTTACCATCATACGGATGACAGATTAATGTGCAATTAAAATGTTGTAGCAGCCCGTGTTTCATACTATAGAGAATCTCATTCATTTTGTTCACAGTTCACCCATTTCCGTTAATTATGGCATCGATTTTAAATGTCAATTAATATGGAAGTCATCAATTTGTGAGCATATTGACAAGAAACGAAGTTAAAACCGAGTGGGTGTGTATAAAATAAGCGTGGGTTGAGTGATTGATAGAGAAGTAATTAGGTTACATCATAATCTACACTATAAAGCTCAAAGGACCAATTTATTACTTCTGTAAGGCACAAAGAGCGTTTTCGGAGTACATTTTCATAGCATCGCCTAACATAGCTTTAGCTTAAAATAAGAGAAAATCCACAATATTCTTCATGTATCATCTTTTTTCAATCTCATTACATTGGCTTTCATCTCGATCAGCTTAACTAATCAAGCATAATAAAATTATAGTTAATCTTCAGTTAAAGGTTCAACCTCGTAACTCTCACGACTCCCATTATAATTTCAATGTTTTTTTAAGAAGTAGTGTTATCCTTACTAATATTATAAATGCGAAAGTAACTCTATCTGTCTCTCTGTCTGTGTGTCACCATTTCATTTTATTATTTATGTTTAATTTGGTACACAGACAGTCTAGAGCCTGAGAAAGAACATAGGCTTTTTACCCGGATGCGCGAAGTAGTCTTCAGTCCCTCAGGATGCGGGTGAAACCGCAGGGAACAGCTAGTTTCTAATATGGGGGAGTTATTATGTACATACATAGGTAGATAGATAATAATGTCAGGAAGGATAATAATTGGGTACGGACGTAAGCTGATCGCCTTTAAGCTTCCCAATAATCCTTGTTACGACACATTTATCACTCGAGTGAATATACATCATAAAATGCTTGCGTAGCTCTAATATATCCCGACATGAGAATTTGTCAGTTGCTGTTCAGAATATTAAGCGCAGGCAACTATTTATCCCACCGAATAGAATTATCGTCACGTTTCCAAATATAGACCCTACTTTTAGAGGTGCGAGATTATGTGCGATGAATATTCATTTGTTATTTGTATTAAAATATTGCCCGTTTTGTATAAGTGGTATTAATTAATGCCAATGTATTCTTACTTTAATATATCATATTTTTGTTGGAATGGAAAATTATAGACGTTTTTAGGAAAATGTATTTTTTTCTTAAATGAATATTTTTTGTAACCGATTGCGGTTATTAAGCTTATTAAGCTTCATATGGCAAAACTATCAATGAAATATTGCTTAGTAGTCACCAGTTACAAAAATGTTTCAATATTACCTACTTAAACATATCAAAATTCATACAAGAAAACTTTTATTCTTTCTAGATTCTAACATTACTTTAAAAGCTATTCATATGTTTAGAAAATATTAATTACAAAAAATTCCAGACTATTTCATCAAGCCATTAACCCAAACCCCATAAAAGTACCAAACTATCCAACATAAAACTACGTACATACAAAACACCACTCTACCTTAATCCGAGTTCTAAACAAAACACACGTCACAGTTTCATGTCGTACGATAACTTCGCGTCCCGGAGTCGCGCCGTGCGCGTCGGCCGGAGTCGGTCGGCAGACTAGACGGCATGGCCCCGCACTCCCGCCCTCGCTGTTTTGATTTACAAACACCAGCCAGTATGTCATGCAGTGTTCGATATCCGGCCAGCGAGAAATTTGTAATAAAGAGGCTTTTATTGGTCGCTGATGGTTTTTGGTCCTAACGGCCGGTAGAATAAAATTGGTCCTTTGGGAATGGTGAAAATTGTATTTTGCTCTGTTGATTTTTTAAAACAGGCATCAATATCGTTCTGTAAATTTAGATTAAGGTTTGGTTTTTGTTAGGATTTGGTTTTAAAGATAAATAGATTGATATCGTTACAAAGTTTTTCTAAAGGAATTTAATAAAACATTGCCAAAATACTTACCTTTCTGCCGTTAAGGAATGTTTGATGGTATAAAATTGTGCTCATACTTAATTACTCATACTTAATATTACATTACGTAGTAGTAAATTGAAGGGTTAAATGTGACAGCATGAAGAACAGTGCCTATTTATGCAGCGTTTTGATCGAAAAACAATGTTATTAACAGTCAAACGTAATGCTCTTTAAGACGGACCTGTCAAAGATTGTGAAGCTTTCATCATTATTAAATTTGGTCCTTTTTCCTTCAAAATGACAGTTGTCATTATTTCCATCGTAATCTGAAAAGCTTTACTTATTATTTTTATTATTTGTAAAGATGTAGAAAGACAACAATTGACATTGTTTAGATTTTTCTCACCGATTTTTATACTGATTTCCTTTTTCTCTCGCGACGCCACAAGTTCACATTTTAATATAGGTAGGTACACAATATAAATTGAAACTAAATCTATTCTCGAGAAGTTATAGTAGTTTTAGGAACAAAGTGACAACTAGTTGATGGAGCCCTATCAAAGTTTGAATAACTAAGTTAAGATTAATGTTGTGTGAAGTTTTGTTAAAACCGTAACTTTAGTCCAACGCATGAAACTCGCCGAACATGTTGTGCGAGGGCAATCAATTTGATAAAATAGACAGACAATTAATCAGGTATAGGATCCTGATTAATGTGCATCCATTTCTGTTTGACTACACAACCTATATGTTGGCTTGCAACTGGATACCTACTTTGTCAAAACACTCTTCATCATCTGCCTAGCCTATACCCAACAATGTTGGGGTCAGCTTCCAGTCTAACCGGATACAGCTGAGTACCAGGTTTTTACATGGAGTAATTGCCTAACTGATCTCTACAACCCAGTTGCCGGGCAACACGATACACTTTGGTAAGACTTTCTGGCGTCTGACTACCCGTAATGACTGTGGAAACGTATACAAATGAAGGTCGGAACTAACGGTTTAACTTGCTTGCATAGTTGCTAATTATTCTCTAAATAAACAATAGATGAAAACTCAAAAGTGTTGTAAAAGTAAATAAGGCACAATTTTCTTTTATATATTTTTTTATATTCAGTTCTAATATTCATTTATACTATCCTAAAGTTAAATGCCTGCATGTACAACCAACTTCCTATAAAACAAGATATAACGGTAATAATATTGTTGAGTTTTATTTTTATAATTCAAATAGGTGGGTAGTTTGTCATTTTCTTAATTTCCAACTACCGCCCTTTTTAGGGTTCCGTAGTCCGACAAGGAACCCTTATAGTTTCGCTCTGTCCGTCTGTCTGTCTGTCTGTCTGTCTGTCTGTCTGTCTGTCTGTCTGTCTGTCTGTCTGTCTGTCTGTCCGCGGCATAGCACCGTGGTTTTTGTTATTAGAAAGCTGAAATTTGGTATGAATATGTATATTGATCACGCCGAGAAAGTGGTAAAATAAAATTTTGAAAAATATTTTTTTTTAGGGTAGCTCCCAAACATGTAAAGTAGGGATGAATATTTTTTTTCTCGCGTACCCCTTCATGTGGGGTATCGTTAGATAGGTCTTTCAAAAATATTATGGGTGTGTGAAGATCATTTTTCGGTTAAGCGAGCCATTTGCGAAATATCTAGATTTTAAGTGTTTTTTTTTGTTCGATACGAGTTACCCCCCCTCTAACTTTTGAATGGCTGTACCTAGAAATGTGAAAAAAATCACAGACGTAGCATATGTAATGAACTTATAAGGAAAACTATCACGGCTAAGTAGGCTTAACCGGTTACAGAGTTATAGTCGACTAACTGAGACCTACTACGGAACCCTACTGCGCGTGGCCCGACACGCACTTGGCCGGTTTTTTTCCTATCTCAGCGCTCACTCAACGTCACCGCGACCTCAGTTCAATGACGCCGGTCATCTGCACTGTCCGCAATTTCAAGTGCGTGCGTGATCACCGTCTAGTGCATCGGTCTGCAACTCTGTCTGTGGATTCGCGACGTGGAATCGTCTTATGTACTCGTGTAGTTGTGCCTATCGTTTGAACATTCTCATACTCAAGAAAAGAAGATCTCGAGGTGAAATTGAAGAGGAACATAACGTGGGCGGCCGCCACGTGTCTTAGCTAGAAAGCCACATATCGCAGCTTATGAGGTGAGCTCCTTTCCGTATAACGTTATCCTTTTCAAATTAATTACCTATCGATTTCTATAATTTCTTTTTTTATCATTTACAAATACAGTCCACTTAAGTACGCCATTTATTAACCCCGCAAACAAGAATGTGATGGTATTAGGCGCCAGCAAATATACATATGGAAATACATAAAAGTACAGAAAGTGTATCGGTTTCATCCCGTTTCAAATCAATGTCCAGTCTAGCGTAGCAGCATTTCAAAGCGCACCCAAACTCGGTGATTTTCAAATCGCGTGGGAGGAAACAATATACGTCATGCCTCACGCCCCTCCATTCTGATTACTCTCCTAAATTGGGAACGAGAGTATTCCACGAACACGCGTCATTGCATTTGACAATGACTTAGAGAAAATTAATGCAGAATGCAGTTGTGGAGGTATTACCGATATTAGGTGTGCAGAATATCATATTGAAATGTCATACGTTACTTTGTATCCAGAAATTAATATACTCCAGTTTAGCTGTAATTATAGGTACTGTGAGAGCATTGACTTTCCTTGAAAATATACCTTATTAATATAAAATAATACCTTATTCCTACCTAACTGTTTATTTTAGTAGAATTACGTTGGTCTTGTCGTTACAGGCTCGTTTACTGAACGCATTCCTGTTTTTAATCTCATGTTTGGGTTAAGTTTTATAAGGTTTTTCAAGGGTAAATAAATGTCACAAAAATTATTTAATTATTCTAATAAATTACAATAAATTACTAAAGAAAATCTCCTTAAACGAATGAATTATTTTATACAATAATCACGGAACTCACTGTGGTCACTTAATAATATTTAAACATTTGTGTAACAATCAATATCAAATTATTTCGATTCTTTCGACAAAATATTTTCGATTTTGATTTTGGAAAGCTGTCAGTAAAATATATGACAAACGTTACGTAAATACTTTAATAGTGACAAATCTGAATACGACAATTAAACTTCTACACAATTTTGGATCTGCCTTTTGACTGTAGTCTTCCAAGAAACTGTAACCTGAGAATAATGGTATATTGCGTGAACACGATGTTGTTGCTAGCAATAAATCACTATGAAATATGCTCGTCCAGGGTAAATTGAAAATACAAGAATAACCTGAAAGCTTATCCTATCGGGTATCAAGATTGTGATATTGAACTACACGTGGGTACTCTGTTATTTTTGGAATATATATACTAAACTGTCTGTCTGTTCGGAGTACCTATTTTTAGAGAGAAACAATCGAACGGATTTTGAAAATAAAAGAAACGTTGCTTACCACGAGGGAAATTTAATACCAAACACAAGTTTTGTCGTGCTTACTTATTGATAAAAAGTACCTACTCGGAGTAGCTATATCTCTGTGCCTGAGCCGTTTCTGATGTATGAATTAAAATTGACACCACTGTAGGTGCACCGCAGGTGGTTTTTAAAAGTACATGATAAATATATTTATCCTTTTTAATCGATTTATGAAACTTACAGCATCTCTATAGTAGCTCATTGTGTAGAAGCCTTGTTATATTATCCAAGTTTGATAACAAAGTCGAATGCGCAATATTTCCATTTATATGCTGCGTGAAGCGAAGTTTGTTTAATATACCTCAATACGCTTCACAGTCGGTCAGTTTGTAGAGTTGTTCCAGGCTTTTAGGCTTGTGTTCACATTTATTAGTTGTTAGGTTCAAAATTGCATAAGGTTTGCAACAAACAAATATTATGTTCGCTTATCATTAGTGTGTTAAGTCGGCGGAGTTGTTTGTGTGTTTTCTGAGCTACTTTTATTATTAGTTCAATTTGACTCATATGTATTTTTTCTTTTCAAATGAGTAATATTTGATGAGAGACATGACAGTTTTATTTACTTCCTAATTAATTAAGTAATTAGAAAGTAAATAAAACTGTTATGATATGCACATTCAATTACAGAACGTAGTTTTGACGGATTATACATGGATAATATATATAAACTTTCCGCTAGCGGCTTCGCCTGCGTGGGTTTAAATATGAAATCAAATTAAAAATGAAAAAGTTTCATACAAACTTTGCCCCCCTTTTTCACCTCCTTAGGGGTAGAATTTCGGAAAATCCTTCCTTATCGGATTCATACGGCATACAAAGAACACATTTTCTAAGTTTCAGGTCTCTACGATTAGTGGTTTAGGTTAGGTTGATCCGTCAGCCATTCAAGACATAGTATTTTAGATATCGATAATGATAGAATATGAGTATTATTCTATCATTATCGATATCTAAAATACTATGTCTGGCCATCGGCAGTCGGTTAGAAAGGAATATGAAAGACGCATATTTTTCACTAATAAGCAAATTTAATAAATCACATTCGCCATATCCTCCACTGTCTTATTATCAAATTTAATTTTGATTGAGTAATTTTTTGCTTCAATAAATATCTATTTTGAATGAATCTTGAAGCAATATTGTCTTATCTCGGTATTAGCTTTTATCTTTTTGACTTTCAAATTATTCAGAATTCTAATATTTTTGGAAGTTAAGCCATGTTAAAATAGCCTTAAGTATAATGGAAGTCTGTTCTTATTTTTATAAATCTTCATAGAATAAAAATTACATTATATTCAAGTGCGAACCATTATCATCGAAGATTGAGCTGTAAGAAATGCTTCGTGGCATTAAGTCTATCTTTTTAGAATTGCTCACATTAATTAAAAAAATACAAACTAAAAACTATATCACAGATTTAAATAATCAAACTTAGTAAAAAAATATATAGGTACTTTAAAAAAAACGCCCACGCGGCCGCAGCCGCTGGCGGAAAGCTAGTCACACATATAGAGCTACAGTATCCCTCAGCGAGTAAAATGAAACCCCCTGTCATTGGCAGAAGCTATCAATTAAAACAAGGACATATTTTTCAACATGTATGTATTATCGAATACAAAGATAAAATTAAACAAATATAAAGTTATCAATTCGAACAATATAAACTTCCAAAGGTTAATGAAAAACGTGAACCGACGAGTTTTCAATTAATATCAACAGTGGAGCCATCTGCAATCTTTGATGGCAAACTATTGGTTCTACATAAGTACATGAAATAATAGTTTGTTCAATCGAAACGTTACACGCGAAAATCGTTTGATTTGGACGGAAATGTGTTATAGGTACACTCGTTTAGTACGTGTTGAAGGCGAAAGGGTGGGTATTTGGAAGTAAAGTAGGACTAGCCGGAGATATTTCTAGAATGAGAGTATAGTGATGAGTCTCTCTAAATATTTGTAGTACATTGACAAAGCAAGTTAGTTAATAGATACGTAATATTAGGTTCTTTTAAATATTTATATTTCATGGTATGTAATACAGATTGTTGCTTCTTTTCTTTTGTCTCCAGTAGATTCCCTCATTCAAATAAAAAAAACATTAAAACAAAGACAGATCATTTACCTACACAATTTAACTATCAACTGTTAAAAATATCCAACATTATTCGCAGCAGAAATAATAATAAACCCTTAAGCACCTCTCATTATCCATTTTCTTAGAAACAGCCTTACTAATGACGTTTTCGCGCAGATATTTTTAAAAGTACCATCAAACAGAGTGGGAATGAGACAGCAACATTAATAAAGTCGAGAAAAAATGCTTGTGTTCCTTTGTGAGAACTTGTTGCGTCTGTATCTTGTATTTCGTAGTGGCCCCTTAGAAGCACAAAAACTGGAAAAGTGTACCGGGATCGTAATAAATATACAAATTTGGTACCTAAGAGTTTTTTATTGCGTCGCTTGTCACAATACATCTCGTCTTGTCTCCAAGGTTTAAAGGAGTCGTTTTCTGTGTAAAATAATGGAATAATGTTGGTTGACGTTTAGAAAATAGGGTGTTACAATGTTGCTTATTATTTTGGTCCTTTCTGTTTTGAGTTTAAAAATCTTGTTCTCATTTGCGAATTTATCATTATTTGTTGTTTTGCCGTTCTCATTTTTACCTTTTAATTTCACGGTACAATTTGCTGAATACAAAAAAAATGACATCACTGATTTCCATCTCTAAAGACGTGACAGTGGTTTTAATAGTGAAAGTTTACGTAAGTATTAGTTTTAATGACAAAATAAACATTCTCCGAGGACCAGTAGATAATTATTAAAAACTAGCTTCCCGCCAGCGGCTTCGCCCGCGATATTTTAGCTAATGGATTCAAAAATTTTACAAATTATATACTAGAACATTCCTCATTAATCACTCTATCTATTACAAATATCTTACGGAGCCCTTTTTTTTATTTTCCAAAATAAAATTTAGCCTATGTTATTCGTGGATAATGTAGCTTTCGAATGGTGAAAGAATTTTTAAAATCGGTCCAGTAGTTTATGAGCCTATTCATTACAAACAAACAAAGTTTTCCTCTTTATAATATTAGTGTAGATAATATTAGTGTAGATAACTTAAGCTTGTTGAGTCGTAAAAACACGTTGCTAGAACCTAGTAGCTGCAGTGTGTAGACTAACTTACCACGATAAGTATATTCCCATACAGCTCATAAAACCAAGTATTTATGAACTAAAGGACCAACCAAGAAGACTAAGTTTGCTTGCTTTCTATGTGCCAACGACGCTTTAGGATACTGACGCATCTATCATACACAAAACTAGAGGTCTAGTAAAAAATTAAGAAGACACGAGTAGTATAATCTTGATGTCTATCTCTAATTATTTTTTTTTTTTTTCGAATTTGAAACACCACTAATTTTTTAATAGAAATATTTTTTTAGATGGAAAATAATAATTCATACAGTTTTGCTTTAAATAGCACTTTATGTCTTCCGAGTGTTCCTATTTATTTTGTAAATTCTATGACCTATTTCCATTTATTTCTAAACGCGAAAAAAAAGTAGCTAGACGAATTACATAAAATAACGTTAGGATTATGTCAAGTTGCAACATTTTACTCACTGAACAATGAACGCGGCCTAAGAGGGTCACTGTAGTGATTGTTAAGCGAAATTCTTTGTTCCCATTAATTATTCCCTTATCATTATTGTTTAAAAGGACGTACGCTGTCAGCCATTGTTGGTCAAATTAATTTAAATGGTGTTGGTGACACTCTGTATATTTCTTTAGTAATATAAAATTGTGAATCTATTTTAAAATTTTACATTTTTAAATAAAATCTGTGAAAGTCAAAATAATATAAATTTTAGTAGGATAAAATTAAAGAAAATATAAAAAGTTTTTTTTGTATATTCATTATTCACTCATGAATCCACTAGTGATTATTTTTTGGCATTTTGTTTCGGAAGCTTTAATCTGGTGATTGAAATAATGATATTATTATCATCCACCTAGCTTGTTTCCTAATCTATATTCAGTGCAGTTGTAATGATGGAACAAATTTTAGACAAACATACTCAACTTTAATTCCACACGTATGACATTTTTATCAATATTTTTAACCGGTACCCACGGAAACACAATGTTGAAGAAGCAGATAATGAAAATGGTAATTTATGTATTTAAAATCTTTTTTTTCAATTCATACATTTACTACTATTACTATTCATACAGTTACTTCTCGAATTTATTAATGATCGCCTTACGCAGAGAAAATCTGCACTTACAACGATAAGTATTCAGGTCTTTTTAAATAAGATCGCATAAAAATATATTTACAACTATTTTTGACGAAAACAAAGTATTACCACTTACACCATTCACCTCATTACATATCATTAAACTCCATGATCAAAGAAATAGCTTACCGAACTAACCTAATTCAAGTTTATTATATAAAAAGTTCATTCACCCAGTTTTTTATCGCTACAATAATGTTCAAGTATTTTACTGAAAATGGTCTTAGAGAAAGATTAGCTAGCTATGAAAGTAGGGCATTGTGAGTGCATGAGTAATTATTGTTCGTACATTTTGTTCGTGCTACGAATCATAAAGCTTCGTCAACATACAAGTTTGTATGTCTGTTCACATAAAGCCTTGCTTGAAAGAAAAAGTGACAGGAAAATGCACACGTGTTTTTCTGTGTTTTTTTTCTTTCAGCGAGCCTGTAGGAGGGTGCATCGAACGAACAAACAATCGTCGGTAATGTTAGGTCCAATCAATTCGTGCACGAAGATTATTATGTATTCTAAAAGTCCGTCGTATTATAATTCAAGTATTCACTTTATAATTTTACGTATTCCTTTTATTTGAAAAAAAAAAATGGTCACAGCTTATAAACAAACTATTTTATTTAAGAGGTTCAAATTAGCACAATCATGTCTCATCATCTGCCTAGGCTTTTCTTAACTAAGCTAGCCGCTAGTCTTGTCGCCATTCAAGGCTAACCATATGCAGCTGAGTATCTCTGCCTATCTGACGTGTTATATACCCAGTAACCTTTGGTAAGACTGGTGGTCAGACTTTTTAACCGTACCGACGGTCAAACATCTACAACTGAGCACATGTTTGTAATAATAAAATATATGTATAGACAGCAGTACAATGATGAGAAAATGTAATGCCATAAGCTTTGTTTTTTTTTCATAGTTTAAAAAGCAGGTTAGTTGGTCAAAAACGATAACCCCAACGCAATTCCATAAAATCAAATTGCTGTTTATTTGTTCAGGAAGTGGTTGATACGCTGAAAAATCAATTGAACGGTCAGCCCTGAGGGAAATGATCGCTTGCCAAAGTAAATTATATTTGCTTAGGAGGAACAACAACATGTCTAGATACGATTTTCTGACCTTTTGCGGTATAGAAACGTTGAATTTCAATTTAAATTGATGCAACACTCTGAGTGAAATTCTAGATCTTTTTTTAAATGTCAGCGTATTTTGACCTTTAGACTGCTTTATAATACATCTCTTTTTTTAAAGCACGAATAAGGCATTGTTTTTAAAATGAAATACTTTATGTTTGGATTATTGGTGGTGATTTCTTATTATTTTTTTTTTAATAATTTATCTATTTATCGACTTAATAAGTAAGTGTAGTAGCTAGTGGACGTTTAAGTTTGTACGTACATTTTGAAAATAATTTGTATAAAGCAGTAGGTCACCAACAGTTTCACTTTTTGGAGGAAAGAGGTCTTTATTGAAATGCTTTTAACTATTATTTTTTTTCAGTTCATGTTAATTTAGGACGAAAACGGCGTAATATACAAACACACGTATATAATGCTACTCTAATATTAGTTAAAAAATTACTGACTATAATTATTTGTTGTTGTTTGAGTCTATAAAAAAAGATACCTCGATGGTCACCGCCAAGCATTCGAAGTTTGGATTGCCGGTCGGGAAAATTTATTGGGTTTTCCCTGTAGCAGCCTGGAATTTTAATGGCAATATGCTCGCAGACTATTACACCAACCTTTACCTTACCCTTCGGGATTTAACTTTTTCATTTACTTACTAGTTATTTCCCGCGGTTTCACCCGTGTCTGGAAGGAACGGGTCACATCACGGGTCCGGATAAAAAGGAGCCTATCACCATCTCTAAGGTCCATTTATCTTAAAACCATTATTCTTTTAAACCTGTTCAGCGGTTTTACTCTTCGTCTTACTATGTTTTACTAACTAATAACAAGCCCTAGTGTGAGAGTTTCCTCAAATCCGCCTGACAGCCTTTGACATGAAATTGTTACAACTGCTATCTATCAAAATAGCAGTCTGTTTACAGTAGTCGCGTTATACAACCATTAGATGAACGAGACAGTCAATTGTTTTACTCTGAAAACGTAACAAACAAACTTAATTTTGCATTTATAATACCTACGTTAGTTAGGATTAATTATTAAATACCTACCCATAAATAACTTTACTTGGTCTGTCCTACTTACCAAGCTTTGATTACATCGCATCTCTACCAAAAAATGTGTATGCGGTGATGTTCACGTAAACTTTTTAGGTGCAATTTAGTTGAGCGTTGAGTGTTGTCCTACAGAAAAAGTTAGCAATGCTCCTCTCAGTACCTAATTACCTTAGTGAAGGGGCAAGTAAATTACATGGTAAAATTTATACAGAAGTGGACTAGGGACCTCATAGTAAGTAGTGCTAGCAATCGGGGTAACATTAGGGTAAAAAGTGGTGAACAAAGCTAGATATTAATTTATTTGGGTACATTTATTTACACTAGAAGTTTTATTTGTGATGCAAAAAAGTTAGTTAATAGTTTAATTGAGTAAAATTCAAATAAATAATGAAGATCTTTTTTTTCAACGTCAGTTTTTTTTTTAATATTCAAGTAAAGAATTTTTATTTCATGTAGATCAATTTCAGCTACTTATAAAATGTTAAAACAAGAAGCGTGATGCCGTCAAAACAAGTTTCTTGCCAGTTCTTTTCCAGCAAGAAACTCTATGGATATCCCTTTGAATAAAATTGTTCTTCTTACATTTGGTAATAGTAGTGTAATGTGGTCAATATAATTATGATAAAAGAAGAATTTTGTTGCAGCAGTAAGAACTGCACACATTTTAATTAGGACATAAAATTTTTCAGTCAAAGTTATGAATTAATTATAATAATTTGTATGAAAAAGCACAACCACCTTATTAGAATTATCTATTCATTTCCACGCTCCCACACAAATAATTTATTCCCATTTACTGCTATAAATAACAGCATATATTAGACCAATCCACTGCGATTCATACACGCACTGTAAATACACTTCTCATCAAAAAAATCGAAACACCTCGCAGTTTATGATTTGATAAGGATTATCAGAAAAATGTGTATATTTAGGAATAAATGTAAAATGTCATTTAATAGTGAGTAGTATGAGGTTTTTAAATCCTAATGTTATTGTTCTAAATTCAAATTAAGTCTTCATAGATTTCGTATTTTGTATAATGAGTAATTTTTACCCTGTATGGAATATGAAGGAAATGGGTAAAACAACACGCGTAAATGAAAAAAAATATTAAGAAACGTTTATTTAATAACTTGTATTCCCTCCGCGAGCTCTTATTACTGCTTCCATACGGTTCTTCATCGATCGGATGAGAGTCACGATCACATGTTGTGGTATATTATCCCATTCCTCTTGGATTGCATTTTGCAGCTGGCTAAGTGTTTCTGGGGCTGGATCTCTTGCTCGAATTCGTCTCTTTAATTCATCCCATAGATGTTCAATGGGATTCATGTCCGGGCTTCTTGCTGGCCATACCATAATGGAGATACCGACTTCGGTAAGATAATCTCGTACGACGCCCGCGGTGTGAGCTCTAGCATTGTCGTGCATGAATATGAAGTCGTTGCCAATAAAATGTGCATAGGGCATCACATGAGGTTCAAGACACTGTTCGATGTACCGATGAGAGTTTAGTGCAGGCAGCCGTGGCCCAGACACAAAGGCAAGTTCTGTCTTACCGTCGGCGCTGATTCCTCCCCAAACCGTCCACGAACCGCCACCATAGCTGACGTTTTCTTCAATGCAGCATTGTGCAAAGCGTTCTCCATCTCTTCTGTAGACCTTGTTCCTTCCGTCGTTACCATACAGCATAATTTTACACTCATCAGAAAACAGTACTTTGCTCCACTGAAGGTATGACCAAGTTAGGTGCTCGCGTGCAAAGTTAAGGCGCGCTCTTCGATGGTCTGCAGTTAATTTCGGCCCATTCGCTGGCTTATGCGGTGCCAATCCGCGTTCCTTCAACCTTCTTCTTATTGTAGAGTCACTTACAGCTACTCTTCGTACAACGCGAAGCTGCTGCTGCAGTTGAAAAGCGTTAAGGCGTCGATTTCGTAAAGAAGTTGTTACAATAAATCGATCATCTCGCTCAGAAGTGACCCGATTCCTGCCAGATCCTGAACGGCGCGTGAACGAACCAGTCTCCCGATAGCGTTTGTAGACTCTATGAACAGATGATAAGCTTAGATGCAATCTTGCAGCCACAACACGCTGACTAAGTCCAGAATCCAGCAATGCCACCACTTGGGCGGCTTCTGCGGGCGAAGTATCCATATGTTTTAGAAAAAAAAGTTTTTTCAGACGTCCCAAAGTCACAGTAAATGAAATAAGAAACAAAAAGTTTAAAGACAAGCGCTAATTTTTAGTTTTTAAACGAGAAACGTACTCCAACCCTAAATACACATTTGTCTCAAAACAGTGATTAATTTCATTTATAGGATAAACAAATGAAATTCTAATTTCGAATTTTGATTTTTTTCTTCTTACTGTAATGACCAAACTGCCAGCTACACAATAATGTTTTTTTTTTCATGGAATTAATTCTCTTTTGTAAAAAATTAGGACAAAAACAATAAAAACGAAAGTGTTTCGATTTTTTTGATGAGAAGTGTATATTCAAGGAAATAAAGGCAGGTAATAATTCCGGTACAGTCACGCGAAACGAATGCTAGGCGGCGTTCAGGAAGCCGCGCGTTTATTCTGATAAGCGTGACGTAATAATACGGTTTTCTTGTCCTACATGTTATGGAAATTGTTTACATGTTTCAGGGTGAATCGCGGGTTGAATCACGAAAATATGTAGTTAAGTATTTTATTTGGAACTAGAGCTTTATTGGGCTATATATTCCTTAGGTGTGCTCCTACACTGACCCATACATGGAATGACTCGTTTATTTAATGGAAAAAACAGTGCTTGATAGCAAAAAAAAAACTTCTTTTGATGTTTTCGTGTGTGATATGAAGCAAAACTATGCGTGTACCAAATTTCACCCAAATCCATTCAGCAGGTTTTGTGAGAATGAGTATCAAACATACGTACATACCTACCTACTATACATACATCTTCATAAACTTGGGTATCTCTTATTGTAAAGTCGCCTTTAACCATGACAGGTCTATTTTCTTGATTAGTTTATCAGAATTCGAAGGGTGGTAAAAATACCAGCAAAAAAAAACTGTTTTAATTTAAAAACAAAAACATGAACATTTTCAAATGAAGAAGTAAAAAATTAATTACAAAATGCCGCGCATAGTGTCGGTGAAAAATATTCAACGTTACGTCAAGAGATGCTCTGGTGCTCTGTAAAAGCGTAGCATAATATCGAATATTTTTCCCTGTTGTTAACTACTAAAAAGATAAAAATGCAGCTCCCACGCTCAACTTTGCCGAAGTAAACTAGATCATATAATATCGTTGATAAAACTAAACGGTACACTCTACACCTGTTTTTGAACTCGCAATTTGCATGATGCAAAACTTTTTCTATACTTTGATAATATTGGTGTTTCTAAAAACAGAATATGATGAAGGAAAACATAGGATTTTATACTACAATATTGGAGGATAATGTGCCCTATAGTTACTACCAGATATAGATTATTATGGTAGTTATACATTTCTGGATGGTCTTCTATGCAAAGATCACTACTGCTTCTAAGTCAAAATAGTCAATAGTATTCCAGTGCACCTCGTACCGACCCTTCTACGATTCGACTTTACCAGCGCAATAAACATAATTGTTTATTAAGAAGTCTCATTTAAATTTGACAACACGTTTGGCGTAGTGGCTGAGCAATTGGCTGCTGCACTGCGTGTCGCGGATTCCATTTCTCCACGGAACAACTAAAATTGTTCCGCAACCATGATATAGGAGTAATTGCTAATGTAGAGCAACGTTTTTTATTTAAAATAAATCCTGTAGTACGCAAAAGTTCCTGTAGAATGCATATCTTACTAAATATAGAACCTGATGTAACATGTTACTTAATCCCAAAGGAAGTCCTCACAAAGCCATGAAAAGATATATGAATGTATAAAAATATACAGACGACAAAGGTCTTTCAACAGTATGGAAAGGTAAAAATAACAGTGTAGTGTGTCACGTACATTTCAGACCATTTGCTTATTATTAAGAGGAGTGCCTTCAGTACCTTGCCCTCAGGACGTGCCTCCGCTTCGTTTAGAAATTGGGTCGGCCCTCTCCCTATAAAGTAGGCACCCATTATGAAACGGCTTACGAATAAATCGATGACGCGTTTTTCGTCACAGACTGCGTGGTACGGATTGTCATAATTATACTTATAATAATTAATGTAAATGTATAAGAAAATGTTGATAAAATTCTCGAATTTATACTAGGAATTTATTCAAAAAAAAAATTCTAACTAGAAAAATATTTTTTTTAATTTTAAAATAACTTGAATTTAACATTATTTTACTGCCTTATAGGCCAGTGCTTTTAGCCTCTAAAAACGGTAAAAAGTGAATTAAATAATAGTAGGATGAAACCCATTGGAAAAGGAGGAGAATACAATAAAAATGATAGGAAAAATAAATTACGGGCGATCTGAGGTTGGGAAGTGGGGGGGAGGGGGGGTTAAAGTTAAAAAAACGGTTTATCTCAATTTCCGGCAAAACTACAAGTCCTATGAAAAAAAGTTAAATGGCAAAGTTGTAGGTAATAAAAAGATCTACAACTTTTGTATTAACACTTTTTTCACATAACCTCAAAATTTATGTGAAAAATTCAAAAAACTAAGTTTTCGGTTTCTTATTTTTATCTTTTACAATAATTAATTTTTTTTCACGAAATTTGGTGAAAACTTACCTTTTTATGTCCCAAACACACTGTAATTTATTTGATTTAAAATAATTATTTTTTCACCGTTATTTTGACTTAATATCGAAAAAACACCCTAATTTTCAATCGAAAATTCTCGTGTCAAAATATCACTTTTTTTTAAAAGTCGGTAGTCTTTTTGTTCTTTGAAATCTCTACTTTCAGATGGTATAAAAAAATATTTACATTGCTATGGAAAATGTTCTTAGAAAATATAAAATAATTATTTTAAATCAAATAAATGACAGTGTGTTTGGGACATAAAAAGGTAAGTTTTCACCAAATTTCGTGAAAAAAAATTAATTATTGTAAAAGATAAAAATAAAAAACCAAAAACTTGGTTTTTTGAATTTTTCACATAAATTTTGAGGTTATGTGAAAAAAGTGTTAATACAAAAGTTGTAGATCTTTTTATTACCTACAACTTTGCCATTTAACTTTTTTTCATTGGACTTGTAGTTTTGCCGGAAATTGAGATAAACCGTTTTTTTAACTTTAACCCCCCCTCCCCCCCACTTCCCGACCTCAGATCGCCCGTAATTTATTTTTCCTATCATTTTTATTGTATTCTCCTCCTTTTCAAATGGGTTTCATCCTACTATTATTTTTTTTGTTTTCAAAAGTTATTGGCACTGGTCTATTATTAAGCGGCAAAGTCTGTGTTTATTTATTAGAAAAGGTATTTTAATCATAATTAACTTATTAGACAAGATGAAAAGTCTCTATCAACCTGCAAAGTATTATGCTTCTCAATCTATTGTTATCTTAATATAGAAATATTTTAGGCAACGTGTTTATTTTTATCTAAATTGGGTTATAAATTATAACGTCAGCCATTTAGGGGTCTGGAAGGCCTCTCGCACACTTTTCATATTAAATTAATTATCGCATTACACTTTCACACATTTGTTCGCCGCCCTCTCTACGACGTCACTCAAGCGAAAATGGGAATTAAAATAATATATTAAATAACAAATAATTTAAAGGATGACTAAATTAATAAATGCCGAAAATTCTATCATAATGATAATACAACCTAATTCCCAGTGAAAACATTTCCTTTAAAGCATAAAAGAATAAGTTATTGAAGCACCCTTCCAAAAAGTTTTGCATATTTTATACAAAGTGTGTCCCCGTCTTAAGTGTGCGACAATTTCTTTATTTATACAAAGTTTATCCTAGGCTTAGCGAGCCACAGGTGGACCCGGAAAGCCTTATTGAAAATTGAAATTTACTTTACTTGCGAAAATAGCTTTACTTTATGCGGAGCGAGGGCATGACGTCACGTTTTGAATATCTTGTTTAAAATATTAAAAAAAAATGTTTTTCGATTCACTAAAACTTCACTGAAAACCTTCACCTAAACTTTTATCTTCATTTGTTATTATAGTTGAAAATTTACAATGAGCTATGAGGCTTTGAAGCCTTTGCCAAAAGTGGGATAATAGTTGTCACTTATAATTTAAATTAGATATTCGACATTGTACGCTTGCTAAATAGAAAGTAATGGGAATTTATTTGTTTCTTTTTCTATATTAAGTAATGGTTGGTTGGTTAAAGTTACTTTGATAAATCTTTCCTAAATGGAACATTAAATATTAAAGCCTATGGTGTAATTTTAAGTACATATTCACAATAGGTAGGTACACAAGTTGTGTTTTCTTTATAAGTATATCCATGTCAAATGCCAGAAAAACTTCGCCACCATTTTCGTATTTATCTTATACGTATAAAAGCACTTTGCTTTCGAATACAAACAAAAAAGTGGACCCGAAATAGCGAACACAAATAGCATTTTTAACCCTATAAACACAAGGAAAACACGTCAAATAAAATAAGGATAAAACACAAAATACACGACACGAAAAGGCAACATAGGATCAACTCAAAAAATGGCTTTCATTTTGATATTTGATCCGAAACACGGATTATAGTGGTTCTCTTAATCAACGTCGCTATAAATTCTCTCAAATATTTTCATTTAAAATTTGGGAGTGTTTATTGCTTGGCACCTACGTGGAAAGTGTGCGAGTCTAATGAAAGGCATTCTTTGGAGTTCGTACGTGTGACGTGTCCTACTCGCGAGAAAATATACTGGATCAGTTTTTGGTCCTTTCGACCCTGTTTTGTGAACTGTATCGATGTAAGGCTTCCTAGGCTTGTCAGTTCAAATATTTCGTGCCTTATAGAAATAAACAGATTTTGTTTGGAGACAAGCAAAACCATATATCACAACTATTTGGAAACCATCAACTAACATTGAACAAACAGAAGAAAAATCCTGAGATCCATTAGTATGAAATTTGTAGGTATGTATTCCTATGAAAACATGCAATAAGTCAAATTTAATAATAGCTTTATGTCATGAAAATAGGAATACATTGTTGCTCTATTATTACTTGTGTAGGTAGATTATCATAATTGTTTCTTGTCTTGAAGATACCCAGTAAATTAAGTGGGCTTTGTATTTCTTAAGAACGAACACAATTTTAATAATACAAAAGAGTTCACTATCAAAAGTGGAGTAAACGGCACACGACACTAAAGAGATCCCAAAGTTACGTAACTATTAAGCGTGCAGCTCTTCCTATGTATCAAATTACTACTAGGTAATATAATTTAGTACTAGCTCCTAGCGAAAGCTAGTCGCTAATATTGTTGGAGAAGGCCCGAGTCCTATAGCGGACAAACATTAAATATGTATATTGATAACGATGTTGGTGTGAAAAGAGAATTTCCCAATAACCGACATTAACGTTTAAAAACACGAAAGGTGTTCGAAATCCAAATCGTGCCCTCGGCTTACATGAAGACAGGTAAACAGGACTCTTTTTGAAAATAACAAGGAATGCTTTTAGTGTGATTATGTCGTTGAATCTTTTGCTTTTTGCTCGGAGCGAGCATTATTAGAAGTCATTCCTTGGTAGCATGGAGAGAAATTGCTCAGTAATGACTATATAACTACGGCTATGCACCGTGTAGGCAGTATCTATTCCCGTAATGAGACCATTGTTTGAAATGCGCCGGGATCATAGCTGACGTTTCTATACTAATTAAACTTTATTATTCAAATTGTTTTTCTAAAGCGAAGTTATGATTCGGTATTCTAAGTGCCTATTGGTTTTGTTAATTGGGAAAGTTCAATATGATATAGAGTTAATGTTTACAGGCATAAATATTTGATTGGAATGTGAAGTGGTTTAAGACCTACAACATTTAAGTTATTGGTGGAATGCGTCCAATATGAGTCCGATAGAAATAATTTAGTAAGATCCCTGAATTTGAACAGAACTGATATTCTATTCCATTTTATCCGAGCCAAATGGCGACGATGCGAAAGGTTTGTTCAAATTCATGGCCCACGCTTTATAAAAGTATAATTGTTTAGGATATGATGAGATTAGCATATGCTATGCGTAAAATCCCCTATAAACAAAGAAAAATATATATAAGGAAATCATCTATACCCTTCATAATGAAATTAATATGCCATGCTTCGGAAAGTACCTACCGACGTTATCGGTTGTGAAAGCAAATTGTAGTTCTTTGATCCAGTTGTCAACAATATTATGCGGCACGTGAATCACCATATATTTAGCTGCATTTGATTAGGAGAGAAGCCTGAAGATGCGTTAGCAGCTAAAAGACCACTCGTTTCTACGAAAACATTGGTACTTGCCAGGTTTCGAGACTACCATACTCGTACTTAAGGTGCAGGCGCTTTGACATACTAGGTCACCTCAACGTGATATCAAAGGTCCATAGAGATGGGTCAGAATGCATTGAATACTATATAGAATACCTAATGAGTTATCAAGACCCAACCAAATTTGCGTGCGAACTCGATTAAACCCCTAATTAATCGTACTAGGTATCGTATATGTCAATTATTACGAAAAAGTAGGTAATATTTAAAAAAAAATATTAATTCTTCAAAATTACTTTAATATAAAAATGCCGAAATTATAGCAAGCCATTTTTATTCAGGCTACAACACAGCAATTAGGCATGAATTCTCGCCAAAACGAGCTGTTTGTACCGCAAATATGTAAATCATTATATTTATTTCACGAAACAGGGAGTACGTACGCAAGTAAAAGCCAAAATCAAATTGGATAATAATCTGAATAAAGCTCGCGACGAAACAAATTCAAAATTCATTCATAAACCATAAATTTCCTTATAATAAATTGTACTCAAGACATGCCGCGGCGCAACTGTTTGCTTTAATATAAACGTAGGCGTTCGTTTCTACTACCGTAAAGGTGGCTTACATTAAATCGTAACAACAGGAATGTTACAAATTTACATTACCAACTCAGTTTACGACTATACGTGTATAAATAGATTTAATAATAACAGAAACAATTATTTTGAAACTAATATAGAATTGTTATTACTTTGTTACGCACCTAAAAAAGTTATTTAATAGCCTTATCTTGTTAATTTTATCTGTAAGTGTCCTGCGTCCTAATTTGACATACAAGTATTGAAATAAAAGCCAAAACCTAGTAATAGGTTTTAATTTGCAAAAATGTAAATGACAATGACATATTGAAAATATGACAATACATTCTTTACAATTTGAATAAAGAAACAATAAACTCTAAAGAGGTTCACCACAAGTACCTATGTAAAGGTGCCGGGATATCAAAATAGCAACAAACTGGCTGCATCAGTTTATTCGTAAACTCGTAGGTAACAACAACAACAAGCAGTTATTTTACATCTGTTAAATATAAGATTTATAGTGTTAATATCACAAACAAAATGACAGAGCACCTCCTTATTTGTTAAAAACTTTGATCTAGTTTCATATTAATCAAAATTACTCTCATAAATCTATGTTTATTAATAACATCCAATACTCTACATGCTAAAATTATCTCGTGTCGAAAATTATCCTCACTAAATTAATTTCTTCACCATATTAAATTACTATACAATAATTTTAGACACTAGTCGGTAATGTAGGTGTGCAGACTAATTAATTCAAAATTACGCGTATAAGGTACCTACTATGAAATACGATTGCGTCGAACTAATAGGTACCTACTTCATTTCTAGGGAAACAGTCGAATAATTCGTAATTACTTTGTGCGGGTGTTAATTAAGTAAATGGCTGACTAGAGCAATTGTAACGCAATCTGTGCAAATCGCGAGTAGTGGTGGGGTATGGCATGGCGCATGGCGTATGGCGTATGGCGCCAAAGATACGGATCTAGCATGGCGGGCCGAATGACCGCCGACCGCCGACCCCTGCCCCACTCATGCTATGTGACGTCATTTGCGAGTAGTGGTGTTTATTTTGTTTATCGATAGGTATAATAAAATTTCAATTACATGCTGAAAGTTGATATGCAACCGTTTTCTTAATCATTAACGGCAACTTATCTGCATCAAATTAAAAGAAAATAAGGCAAAATTTAATATTTTTCTTAGTCACAAAAACTTACATATAAACCAATGGCAAACAGCAAACATAACGTTTAACAAAACTGCCACTGACTTTGCTGTTTATGTTTTATGCTTTGAGTTTCTCTGATTGATGATGATTTTATTTTTGTGGATTTGTGAGTCAAGAACAAGCTACTTTTAAAGTTCGGAATAAATAAAAAATAACTCAGAAACAGTACCTAATCAATTACGCAATAGCATAATAATATATTGTTTCTTTGGACTACCTTGTTGTCCACTTACGCTATCGCTGCTGCTGATTATATGGGTCTGCTCGATTCCCAGGTCGGTCAAAGAGTCACTTAGTAGCTTGCAGTTTGGAATTGTGGCCGATTTATATCAATAATCTCGCTCCTGATTACGTTTTATGGTGAAATATGTTGTACCTACTCTTTTATATTCACTTGTGATTCGTGATTTATTTTTTCATTACATCACTATTGTGTGTCTGGTGCACACACAAAATGTTGACGTTTTTAATCAATTTAACCGATTCCAATCTTGATTCTCTCAAACTCGACTCGTGGTTGTATCGACACCCAACAACACTGTACAAATCGTGACTTATATCCGAGTTTGCCTCGGTGGTTATAGGTAGGATGGACGAAATATAGAAATTGCAATCTAAACTAATTATGCAACAACAGCTACTGGTTGCAAGTTATTGTAATTACATTATAAAGTAGCATGTTGTAAAGTTGAATAACTTGCAAATTGCATTCTTCCGTAATAGCAATAATAAACACAGTTTTCACACAGACATCTCTTTGATACTCATTAGACTTTTATCTTAACTAAGGTTTGTTGACTAAACTATGTCTACAAATAAACCATTAGGGATTAACAACGATATCAGGGTCTGAAACTTTTATGAAAGTTGGTAAATTCCTCGCTCAGTAGGTACGAAGTAGGGTCATATGGTAGGGTAGGCTATCGCTCGAACAAACATAACCAGTAATTTTTACTTTACAATAATCTTCAAACGAAACGTCATGGACCAAGATTACCTTCCTAGAACAATACTCTTTATATACCTATAACTATCTCCTGGAAACAAAATATAAGTACCTATCTTACTACATAATTTGGTTCATATTATAAAACAAATAAATCATTGATTTATAATTGCTAATCAACACTCTTAATTCTGAAGCGCAATAGAATAAAAAACATCAAAATTCCCATTTTACATATAAACTTTTGACCCTTTATTCCAATCTGCTATCTCTACGTATTACCTCAATACACTCCTGATCACCACGCAGCTTATAAGCACAATGATACATTCATAGATTAATAAAACCAGATTACATATAGCAGAATGTTAACCTGGGGTTACCTAGCTTAGAACGGGGCACTCCGAAACATTCCTGGTACCTGTATAGGCAATAAAGCCGCGTAATTACGAAATAACTTTGTACCTGTATTTGCTGCGGGACTATTTATTTAATCACTTTGACGGGAAAATAATGGAGAGGGCAAGCACGAGGCTCCCATCAAAATTGTACGCCGCCAATCTATCGCGGAGCGTGTTGCTGTGATAGAACCCCTGCTCTTGTGTAGGGATTAAATAATTTCCGTGCTTACCTATAATGGGTTTTGAATAGCTCAGCCTAGGACAGTTATTTTGGATAAACAGCGCTGATAACATTGTGGGGATTTCGATTTTTGTTTGAACATTAAAATTATTATGGGATGGCTTGGGAGCCGCTTCTGTACGGAGCTTAATTGGTGTGTAAGTTATGTTAATGCATATTGCGCTTTAATTATTAGTCCAGTGGATATTATTTTGATTCAAAATTGACTTTGGAAACTTAGACCGACACAAACTATAACTTATATTAGAAAGAAAGTTTTGTACCTATAGGTAACTTGTAACAGAAACTTAGACAAAGAGTATTTATTCCATTAAATTGAGACATGTTAAAACCGACAAAAATACGGCGTAACATGCAATCAAATATACATCGTTTAGTCAAATTAATTACTCCCCTTTTTCATGATCGGTTAAAAAAATATAAAAAAAACTTTCGAACTCATATCGAGTTTTCAAACGCGGTCCTTTTTCATTTCCAACTGAAAGTTTGCATTCCATACATCAAAGTTCCTTTCAATTTGTCTAATGGATACAGATGGATGTCACAAACTCGTATGTCATACTTTATTACCTTGCAAATTTTATTTTGACCAACACTTTTTATTGATATTGCTTAAAGCACTTATTTAAATTGTAGCATAAACTTTTAGGTATGAAC
This sequence comes from Pyrrhia umbra, assembly GCA_963891755.1. Taxonomy (NCBI): domain Eukaryota; kingdom Metazoa; phylum Arthropoda; class Insecta; order Lepidoptera; family Noctuidae; genus Pyrrhia; species Pyrrhia umbra. Next base: position 4,923,774 of record OY982926.1, read on the forward strand.
TAGGTACCTGAAATATTTTATGTATCTTTCGATTATCTAGTAAAATTATATTACTACGTAGACATAACTACAAGTTATGGTAAAAGTGATTAGAGTCGATTTGGACTCATAAGCTATGTACCAGTGTGTTGTAAAAGTATCTATCTAAGAAATTGCACTCGAGATCAATTTACACTAAAAGCCAATGAATTCGGGTTACCAACAAAACGTTCTGAAAAGTCAACAACTGTTTAGAATTTTAATTAAAAATGTCTAAAACATTTTGGATCGGAATACATTAACAGTTCTTTGTTTTACCTATTAATCTGAAATTTGTACTTACATAGAAGATTTTTGGAACTGACACAAATCGACTACAAACTGACCGATTCCATTGCCTGTGGGTATGATTTGATTTAGACATTTACTTATATATTTTTCACAATAATAATATAATTAACAGTAAAATCAAGCGCAAACAGAAACTACTTAGATTTTTAAATACATCTATAAAATTATATCTCTCACTAATGTAGGGAAGTGTGGATTGTTAAGTCAACTCATGATAATATTCAGCAGAGACATTAATAATGACAAATCAACATCATTAACGTGCTTAATTTTTTTGTCAACCGTCTTCATACGATTAAAATATAATATTACCGATGATTTTTTCGCATAAATTAAACAATTAATCGTCTCAATCACCATTCATTTGTTTTTTATTCGATGATTTTAAAACTGTCAAAAGGTGGACAAATATAGAGTTGTTATTGCATTGTACGGTACGCCACATATGTGAGAGAGTTTTTAAATATTTTCACGTATAAAACGAGTTCCCGTAGTGATGTAACCATTGATTTATTCGATTACTCATGAACATGAGATTTCGCGTTCATTGCAATTTTGAAATTAATTTTGTATCAGAGATATAATTGGATGTCATTTATGTGTGGTTATTCATTCGGTTTGGTGCATCAAACTGTCATGTCAACTAATCAGGTAGCAAATTAGATATATCTGGCAATCACATGTATATTTTCAATAATTTTTCAACACATACGATTTACGATAAAGGCTTCTTAATAAGCTACAATAGTCTTGTCAACAGGAAGGCTAATAGGTAGTGTATAAACAGGTTGTCTAGACCAAGGTAATCTCATTCAGCTTAGTTTGTAGAGGATTTATAGGTAATAAGTTATCTGTTATCACCATATTGCTAAAAGTAATTTCCCTAAGGACTGTAGAGGTCAGGCGAGATTTTCTCTTCTTAATATCAGAATTTCGCCTGAGTAATATGGCCAAAATACGATATGATGAATATTTTTTTCAAGATGTCAATAATATTAAATCAGTAAAACACTAACAGTTAGGTAAATACTTACACTTTAGAAAAGTTTAAATATTTGTAAATTTTCAACGAGTTAAAGTAAAATAATAAAATTGGTCCTTAGAGTCAAAAACTTTAAGCTGTATTATCAGAAAAAACAGGTTAACTTATGAATGAATTCATAATTAATTTAGCTTCATCGAGTAAAGCAAAAAACATATCGTGAATATACCAAAAGTACAGCCGAAAGGACCAATAAATATTGTGTTTTTCATGCGATTACAATAGTAGCAAACAAAAATTACAAAGAACAATAATTACTAAAACATATTTCATTGTTCACATTGACAGGATACTAAAAGTAATACGCGCTTAAACCATCTTCAATCTACAAAAACATCTTTTATTCAACACTCATTGTTTCTGAATGATCAACTATTTATTTGCCGTCTCGTCTGACAGATAACGCTTGCATCGGACTATCTATAGGTTTATATATAGCAGTTTTTAATAATTCAATGCGTCAAGTCGCAATCACTTGAAAGATATTGATGTTTGCCTCCGTTTTACGGTAATCGGTGATTGGCTATTCTTTGCGCGTCGCGGATTGGTTGTTGATTGTTTTTTGTACCGCGAACTTTATTTGAATATTGAGTGTTTTTAGACGGATGTGGTTGAAAGATGTTTGTGAGAAATGTAACTGAGAACTAGCGATGTAATCTGAGCCATTTCTCCTTTTAACTGTCTTAGAGGTTCTGTTTAGTTTTTGACATCTGCGGGCGATTGGTGTCAAAAACATCGACTTAACCAACTTTTAGTAGCCGACTGTCTCTAGCTAACAATTATTATTACCATTATCAATTCGTTTAAAATTTGAAAATTGTGTCAAATGAGTGAAAGTCCAAAAAAAATTGAAAGCTATATATACAATGTGTTAATGAGCTGTGATACCAGTTGAACGATTGACTGTTGAGCTGCGTGGTATAAACTCAGTAATTACCGCACAAAAGACATAATTGAGTCATCTATCTATTTGCGTTTGTCAGATATAAGTAAACGCACTTACAATACCGGAGAAAATCTTATAATTGAACTAAAATGTTTAAAAAACCACAAACAAGAAGGATTTCCGCCATAGTATCTCAAACAACGTACGTACAATGAAATAGATGCTTAGAATGTTCAACAAACTTCCCTGGTTGTGCAATATGAGCAGAAGGAAATGCCCAGTTAAACTGTTATGGTGTTAAACTGTTAATACTTGTAGATATTTGTCCAAGCAAACTGTCGATGTTAGTAAATCCTTTGCTAGTCACGTCTGGCCACGTTTTGTAAGTAAATAACGTCGGTCAAGCTGGATTAACAAGTTCCGTAGTCTGGACGAGTTTAGTTGAGAAAAAAGAGTGATGGATAAAATTATGTAACGAAACTCCTTACATGTTGCTAGCGGCCAGTCACTAGCTTTGACTAAATGAAATAAAGTATCTAGTAAAACCTTCCTGGTTGGGCAAACTATCGTAAAGATTGAGTCGATTCTAAAAAGTCATTCATTAATTTTCTCTCTAAGTATATGTCCCAAATGACAGACTATACATTTTGTGTGCGTGCGACTAAACACGACTGAGCTGTGATTGAATGTGTGACACGATTCGACATAAGAATGGTTGTTTTCCTAACATATTAATATTGCCGCCGCAGGCTAAAACTAGTCTTAGTTTAAATGAAAATGAACTTAATAATACATGGATTGGCTAATAAATTTAGCCTCATTAAAAATTTACTGAAATGATTTATTTTATTGTACATAATATTATAGTATTTAATCGATTACAATTTGTTGCTGGTCGTACAAATCAGGAACCCACGTCACTTTATTCTAAAATGAAATATAATTCTTAATTTAAAATTCTGGCAACCTATATTATTAGTAGTCGGTATTCTTAATTTAAACGTCACTACTCAGTTCGATACCTATTTCATAATCATAACTCATTTAGTCCATAGCTAATCGATTTTGTTACAATCCAGTCCAATTTATTTCTAGACATATGTTTTAACATGTTGTCTAAAGAGTTGCCCTTCTAAGACCTTGGGATTAGCCCGAATCTACCTGCCAGCTGACCTAATCTTCCTTGCTGTCAGACTACCGTGTTTAAGTTGGGTTCACTCTCTTTTTATTAAAATGGATGGCTCCAAGATTTGGATAAGGTTAGCCCCTAAAAATAGTGCTGATGTCAGACTAGGGAAGGTTTCAGGTAAACTTCCACAATAAATATTATTATTGGTATTGGCTAGAATTGATATCTCAAAATCTTGACTGACTCGTAATCTATCTAATAAGAAGAATACAAGTATATATTTTTATTGTGTCCTTAAGAACGTGTAACGCAGTGGACAAACTGTTTCCCGCGGATTTACTCGTTTGGAGGGAACTACTACCCGCAACCGGATAAAAAGTAGTACAGTAAACAAAACCGTCTTTAGGGTTTCTTCATCTGTCTCAAAACTAAATGTCATCTAAAACGGCTGGTTTTGTCATAAAAAACGGTGCAAGCAAAGAAACTCACATTCGTATTTATAATATTGGTTTATAGGATTCCTCGAAACATCACAGATACCTTACGAAAACATCAACAAACTCAACAAGGAACACGAATTTTAACACCGCTAAGTACTCCAGAACCGTACTTTAAGATAGCTAATCCGGACATTATCACAAACGCCCGAGCATTAAGTAAACGACGAACTTTACGAGTAAGCACAACGGTTCTACAATGGACGAAATTGTCGTAATCGGCGTCACGTAGCAATGTGTAAAGGCCTTAAAATACTTTGTGTTTAGATAATGGAATTATGATTAGCACGATCCAGTAATTGAATAGGAACTGAGAACAGTCCATTGGTTGAATGAATGGCTCACGTATACCAGCGGTGGAGTAATGAAATTCAACAGTAATAATAATTTAAAGTGCGTGGGTTTGTACGAAAACTTATTGTTTTATTGGGTGAATTACGTCGTTGACTGTTTAAATGTTTGTGTTGTTAAGTACGTGGCAGTGTGTAGGCGTGTGTATTGTTTGAGTTATAGCTTGGTATATTATGAAGTGAAGTGCTCTTTTAAACCAAATATTGGTTTGTAGAGGATTAATCATATAAACAGTGTCTCATAAAGGGCCAATAATGAAAAGTGAGACGGATTCCGGAGGCACTTAATTTTCTCCATACAAAAACAGAAAAAAAAACATAGTGATGCTCGGACAAATAAAAAAAATCTTGTTTCGACAAACACTATTTTTTTAATAACCTTCTATTGGCAACAACAGAACATTATACACATCCATACATAGTTTTACTATTAATATTTCATAAAACTCTATCAATTTCATCAATATCTATTCGAAGTTCGTTATTTACATTGAAATACAGCGTCTCCTTTGTAGGTACAATATTGTGTAATCCATCCAAGAATTTATGAGCTTACATAAATGGTATAAAATTCACCCTTATAAGCCTCCGTATGATATCTTATGGTGGAATCTTCAGTTCCTAAGATACTTGCCAACTTTTCACTTCGCTCGAATAGTTGAACAACTTCAATATTTCAAAGTGGGAAGTTGAGAAGTGAATTGTTGGCGACGCTGGCTTGGAATATTTTTAGATGGTTCCATAAAGTATTATAGGTCTAAAAGTGTATAAAAGCTTGAAGGTAGTAATTGATTAATCGTGTTTTTTGATACTAAAGTTTTTATCTTTTTAGCCGTGTTTTAGCAGTTTTTATAAACCACCATAAGAAAGAACTATTAGAGAAAAGTTTCAACCAAGTTAATTTAGTTTTAACACGACTTTTATTTCAACTTTTTTTAAATAAAACTGATGCTTTTTTGTTACAAAAAGAGTTGGTAATTAATCATAATCTTGACATGATTAATTGCTTGAATAAAATTGTACCTGATATGACCAATTACATCGCAAAACATGAACACAAGACAAGCACAGAGTTATAAAACTTTGTTTTTTTTTCTTAAATGGTTCTCTTGTCATAAAGTCCGTTTTAGCATTTTTATTTCATTCAATTTAGCTCTTGAGCCTGTAGTCTTACAAGTTTTTTTTTTCTCCAGCCCTTCAACTTTTATTGTTATATGCTCGTAACTATTACTTGTATTTTATAACTGAATAACAGCTCACACTTAAAAGGAGGACTCCGTTGCGATACATAAATACATATATATGGGGAACTTATCTTAAGTGACAATCAATCGGATGTATGGCCATATAATATCGGATTGAGTCCTTCTAGGTTCGACTTCTAGAATCCTCTTATGGTCTTTCGAGTCTAAGGAAAAAATATTGATGTTGTTTTTTTTAAAACTGCAATATTATATTTAGGTTATGTTGCAATAACTTATAAATATATAAACTTGTATATAACATATATATGTTAGATTAAGGTATTTATCTATGGGCCATTGATGCCTGAAATAAAGGTTAAATAAATAAATAAAAATAACTTATAAAAATGAACAATATCATAAAAAGTGCGAATAATTAAAAAGTATTTTATTTAAGTTTGAGCTCTTTAAACATGAGCATTTCCATAAGGTTAATAATTCTCTTAGGTGGTAAGCAAACCTAACAAATCAACTTTCAAAAACCTATAATCATATTCAAAGCCAACAAGGAAGTACCAGAATTCGCTATTAAATTATAAACACAGAATCTTGCACCGACATATCGTCTATTCAATATTAATGCTCCTTACTTCGTTAACAGTGAACCCGGTTTACGGGCACCCGGCCCCCGCGGAGCACCGGGCCCTACAAGGATATCTCTAGATTGGAGCCTTGTTCTAATCTCTAACATGATATCTAGGATTAAATACTGCTATTCGTTTAAAATATGGGCGATTCCCGTTTTGTCTGTGTGTATTTTCGGCCTGTTTCATGTTTTATTAACTGTCCTAAGCAAATATAATTTTGTAAAGGATTTTGTGTACAGCATACTAATATGGTAGATTTCTTTGAAAGCTTAGTACTCAATGAAGGGAATGGTAATACGATTTCCAATAAAGTGAGATTAATTTTAGGAGCTATTTATTGATAAAAAAACCTTCTGTATTTCTTAATCTAACGCTTACCTAGTTTAAGTTTAGGAAGTATAAAAAAATCTTGTTCGTCACATACCTCTGGGTGGTTAGACAAGTGGCAAAAACGCTAGTAGAATAGAAAATAAATGTATGGGAATGACATTCGTTTACGACTAGCTATCTGTCATTCCCATACATTTTCTTTTCTATTCTACTAGCGTTTTTGCCACTTGTCTAACCCCCCTGAAAACTTTACCCGACCTCTTCTCCGATTTCTGTATGCTCCTAAGTTACACTATTAGGTTAATGACTGAATTAAATGGATAAACTAATTAAGGTAAAAGTTAAGTCATTTCCCTTAATCGCTTGAACTGGGAAATGGCAGGCAAAAAGTTCTCCGAGGACTGATTTAAGTCACCACTGCTTTTTATATACATTTTATTTGGTCCTTTTCGCTATTTACGTCTTATTTCTAGCATTGGCTCATGGTTTTTTTTTGTAGACCGTAAAATATGTAAGTAGGTAACTTTTACTTGACACGATAGGTGAGGTGAATAAGTGATTTTTTATAACAACTATTTTGTTTCATAAGTTTCATGTAGGTAAAAGGTAGGTACACTTAATCAAATTATGAATGGAACTTTACACACAAATTTTTAGAATACGAGTTACACAGCTGTGTATTAGTATTGTAGAAAAAAACCCCGATTACGCTTCCCTAAAAGAGACGTTATATACTTATGGTTAATTATTTGAAAAGGACCGTATCGAAGGACAGTATCAGAATTTGAGGACTATCAGAATTTTATTAGCGTTCTTTTAAAATTCCCATTGATGTCTAAAAGTCTTCACTATCAACAAGCTGTAAAGTACACAATTTACTGGCGTCCTGGCTTTTATTGATACGAAAAGCCGTACATCACGTATGTTTTATAGCCGCAGATAGAGACAAATAACAATTTTGACTGTTACTGTTTCGAATAAACGTAGGCTTACGACTTCATATTGTCTGGCGACCTCGGTATGTGTCGGAGAATTGGCATAATGATTGCGACTTTGCGTATGTAAGTGTGTCACATTTGGGTTCGGCTACAAAATGCCCATATACAGAAGAATAACTTGGATTTTATATAATATCATGACTATTTCGTTCAGAGGCTAAACTTAAGTTTAGTGTTCGAAAAAAATGCTATACAAATGGTGCATTAAATGTAATGCATTTAAAACAATTTCACACTGAGTGTATGGTGTATCGTGTAGTAAATGTATAGTTTTTCTGTGAAGTCATGTGACCTATCCTGGATCAAACCAAGGAAAAATCATTTTAATATTTTTTTTATGGTTCAGGATAAGCTTATACATAAGCTTACATATAGACATAACCAGTAAGAATCATAACCCTTCCTTTTACCGTTAGATCAAACCAGTATTTTATTTCCATTTATGCTTCTGCAGAACATTTTTAGCGTGTCCTGGGCACGGCATGCGACAGGATATTATTAGAACGAACGACGGTGGCAATGTATCTCTTGATAAAATTAATTTAGCAAGTTACTTAGCAAGTTGTTATTGCCCATTTTGTTGTTAGAATTATTTATCAAAATAGCCTAGTACTGAATTAAACCGATCGGTGTATATAGGATGGGCGGCAACTTTTACTTAGTTTAATTATAAGGAGCAACATTATAAATTATAATGAAACTTAAATAAGTCGGGAATTTGAAAGATTTATTTAGCTAGGTTTCAGAAACTCAGTAAGGCGGTTAAATGCCTAAATGGTTGAAAATTAAAACAAGTGTTTGTGCATTTTTAACGGGTAAGTCAAACTAGTAAAATATAAAATTATAGTCAACGTTTCAAAAATGTGACCAGAATATATTGAAATTGTAAGGAGATATTTACCAATCTTGCAAATAAATGTGCGACATAATCCTAATTTCTAACCAAACCATTAGGAAGATGTAGAAATCAGTAACAGATAAAAACATTGATATAAAATCTAGGCACATTTAAAACGTTCATATTTGGGAAACATTTTCATTCAAATGATCAAATGAATGAATAAAAAAAAGAATTCAAAAATATCGTGGCTAATGTTTGGGACAGTCGATTACTAGTACAATTTCAAACGCGAAAAACAAAAGATAAGCTGATGAGGACACAGTCCGGTCAGGGAAGGGAAATGCAGATATCTCCCATAAGTACGTACATAACAGAACCTTAAAGCCTTACATAACAATCCCTTGATATTCTTTGTCTTGCGATAAGGATATGAATTCCCTTTGGATGGTGTAATTACAGACCGGATCGACTTACTTCCTGGCTGACTAACTTTGGCCAGAAATATAAGGGACCTTATTGTATACACAGTATATCTGGCCGTACATAGTACATATCTATACTAATATTATAAAGAGGAAAGATTTGTTTGTTTGTAGGGTTTTAATTAACTCAAAAACTACTGGACCGATTTAAAAAAATCTTTCACCGTTACAAAGCTACATCTTTACGAAGTGTCATAGGCTAGATATATTTATTTCCGGAAATAATTGGGGATCCCTACTAAAACTTGAATAATGTAACCCAAGGTGTAAAAGAAATGTCCACGCGGGCAAAGCCGCGGGCGGAACGCTAGTTTATTATAATAGAGTTTAGGAAACTGTAATGTATTGTATGGCCGTGAAAATTTTAACATTAAATTTTTTAGGGTACCTCCCATACACGTAAAGGAGGGATAAATATTTTTTTTTCGTATATCGCGTCATGTGGGTTTCGACCTATTGTTGGATGGGTCTTTTAAAAATATTGCAAGTGTGTTAAAACCATTTTCCAATTTACGGAGCCCTTTGCGCACTATTTAGCTTTAAAGTGTATCTAATTTTAGTTAGATTTGAGCGTATACGCTCCCCCTTGGAGCTCTGACTTATGAATGGCTGTTCCTAGATATGTGAAAAAGCTTACAGGTAAAAACAGGTTTCACTGCGACGGCATAATTGGCGTTGTGGCTAAGCATTTGGCTGCTGCGATGCGAGTTGCGGGTTCGATTGCCGCACGGGACAATCAAAATTTTTCATATTTGCAAAACGCACCCACGATATCTACAGAACAAATTCCTAGTGCAGGGAAACGCTTTAAAATAAAAAATATATAGAGAATTTGTGATTTAACGTACATAATTCTAGCAACAAGTAATTGCTAGTTACAAAAATGGCAAAGACACAAATACAACCTTTCACTTGTCACCACTAGTCTGAGATAGGCAAAGCGTGTATTTCTCTATTAACCTAATCAGTAATAGCAAAAAAATTAAGAACTAGTAGTTGGTACATAAATTAAGTAACCATCGGCGGATGTGTCACGTCTCCGGTAATTGCCATAATGAATGCCAACCACTGACTTTTAAGTTTCAAGTGACTGAGCTCGTTAAATCATTTTAACACATTATTTGTATATTAAATATTAATATTGCATACAGATTTTGAATGTCACACGTGAGTATGCTACTGCCGATGACTTTGGATGTGTTTTATTGAATTAAACAGTATAACCATTGAATATTTGGCTATCCTCACTTGATACAAAACATTCGAGATTCATTTGTCTGTACGTCTGTCTGTTTGTTACTCTAAGCCCCTGAAGATATTTTACATGACGTCATAATATTGCGTGGCTAACAAGCCGTAAAATGTAATTCTTTCTTTTGTCCTTCCCATGTCAATAATTTTAGAACTAACCTAACCTCAATTTAAGTAATATTTCATTTCACAGTAGTAGCTATAAACTTAATTTAATCACTGAAATAAATCTTATTTACGTCAAATAAATTCCTAAAACAAGGTTCTAAGAAAATAATTTCCAAAAATATCAACTGATTCATTTGATAAATGTGCTGACGTTAAAGTAAGGCGAGGTACTTCGAGGAAGTTGGAAGGCCCTGTCAGGTCTACATTACCGGTGAGGCTAAACACACTACCCCATTCCCGAACATAGCCGACTTTGCCCGACATTTCCCGACCGCCGGGTATGATTAATTGATAGTGCTGAACAGATTCGTGAAATATTGGGGTCTTGATTTATTTATATCTTTACTACTTTTTATCGCTTCTCTCATCTGCGACGAAAATCGATATCAGTCTCTTTCAGGGAAAATGTTTGCCTTATTATTTTATAATATTCTTAATGCGCGGCGATTTTCTTTGTAGGGTAAGCAGAAGAGTAACTTGGTCGAGAACGTTTAGCATTTGGTTTAGACTGGATTATAATTTTGATAGGCCTAAAATAAATTGATTAGCCAGTGGCAATGTAGTATATTGATATGCTATTAATGTTCGCAAATAGACTTGCACACTGCAGTGGAAAATGGGCACCAAGCAATAATTATGGTATGCTTTCTATGCCAAGCCGAAATCGCCAAATAAAATCTCAGAAATGGCAATAATCTCTTTGGGGAGACCCCTAAAAAAGATGGTTTGATATGTGAAATGGATTATTCCCTTTATTCATAAATATGACCTGATCCAGAAAAAATAACCTAGTTCTTGAGATCACTATAATAGACATACGATCAGGTCTTAAATTTCTTGCGCCCAATACAATGGCACTTTTTATAGGATCGTGTAATGTTTTTTTTTTTTTTTTTTTATAAAAACGTTGCCTCACACTAGGAATTACTCCTGTGTCGTGGGTGCGTTTACAAACATTCAATAACACATGCACAAACACCCAAACCCGGAACAATTTTAGTTGTCCCGTGCGGGAATCGAACCCGCGACACGCAGCGCAGCAACCAATTGCTCAGCCACTACGCCAAACGTGCCGTCTTAATAAATGTTATGAGATCAGTGTTAATGAAATGCTGGAGGTCCTATAGTACGCTCCTACTTGAGTTTGAACCAGCCAGGTTCGAGTACAATAATAATTATAAAATTCTCATAAGCACACGTATGTCTGGATTCTTGTATATAGGGCTACCTATCCTCTAAGTCTTGGGGAACATTGGCGAGATGTATATTTGTCACAATCCATTTCTCTTGTAATTGCAGTGTAAACTAGGTCGCCAATTTAGTATTCCTGATATATTTAGCTTAGTTAGAAAATGTCAGTGTATATGTTGAACTTTGAACCGTGATATGTTAATGTTAGCTGGCGCTTGAATTATAGACGGATTTAATTGCGTTTGCGTAAAATAATCTACTTTGGCTTGTATAATAACATACGAATATAATATATGATGTTTAGATGATTTAAACGGTGAGCTAGGAGCAGCAGCTATTAATCTACAAACGACACTTTTCAGTGCCCAAATGAGTTATAAATTTCCCGATTTCGTATTTATTTGTGTATCTATATGAAATTCTAGTTTGGAAAACATTTTAGGTAGGTAACTAGATAAGTTTTTTTCCAAAATGAACTTATTGTATGACGGGTTGTATTATCAAAATGTCATGTGGTAACTTGTTAACAACATACCTACCACATAACCATCGTTATTATTAAAATATTTTAATCTAGATTATTAATAACATAGGATGCGCGATCTGAACGGGGTAGCGAAAATAGTTTATAAATAAAATAAAATATTTTTTTCAGAATTCGGGCATGAAATTTTTTATTGAAACTTCTGACTGAGTCATATCATATCAATGTATAAATGATATAATCCTAACTAATATTATAAATGGGCGTGTTTGCTTGTTTGTTTGTTACGCTTTCAAGGTAAAACGGCTGGACCGATTTCATACGGTGATCGATGGGACCTTGGAGATTGTTATCGATTACTTTTTATCCGAATACGTTAAGCATTTCCTTCTACACGCATGTGAAACCGCGGAAAACAGCTAATCATCTATAAATACAGACGCAATGTATCCCCTCATAATAAAGATAAAGTTTAAAACAATATTATATCCCCTATCAACATCAAAATACAGTTTCATTTTATAATCGTGTCACAAACCTATATATCTCCCCATTAACGCCTTAAAAAACACCTATCTACAACCCATAGACTCCGTAATGCACCAATTTGTTCCGCTCCAATTTGTTCGGGTTGTTCCAAGAGCATCATTAAACTAATGAATGGCATACGACGACAGTTTTTGAGCGACAAGTAGACAGACTTCAACCAACCTATCTAATGTCCAGGCTACGATCAATCACGCGTCATGTGTCCTATAATTTGGAATTATGCGTATTTGGACGTGAAATTGTCAGGCTAAGTGTCCATACACTGCTGCGGGATTGTTAGGAAGAGTTACCACGGTCCCGGAACGCAAAGAGCGAAGGAAGGAACATTTTAATCAGTAAAAGTATAACACTTCCTCCCGCTCTGCCCACAGCGCGAAAAGTCATTGCATGATTTCTGATCCTTAAAAAAACTGACCAAACGCTTTTATCTAGACCCAATTCTGTCAGAGGACTAATCTCGACTGTACATCACTCCTTGACGAGATCTTATAAACGTGATGCAAGTACCTGAATAACGGGCGCATTCTTTTTAACGATAGTCAAGGAATGTACTAAGATCTCGGTAACTGTACATTTAGAGATATGTCGTGTTGATTTTATGAGGACGACGCGAACTCCGGTTTTAATTAGACGCGTGAGAATTATGTTTACGAAACTAGATGTTATTTTATGGATATGGGTTTTCGGTGTTTTGATGTTTAGTACTGGGAAATTTGGAAGGAATTACGGTAGATTCCATCCTGTTTCATCAACTTAATCTAGTTTTTTGTTACGTAATTAGAGATCGGATCTGATAGACTAAAGAGTTCAAGTTTTGCACCTGTTGGGTGTGTGAATTTATTTCGTTGAAAGATCTGATGCCGTTTATTATTGCAGCTTATTTTCTTCTTCTGTCCTATCATAGGCATATGCATCTCAATAATGGTTTATGCCGAAGTAAAAAGATTTAATAATCATCAGGTTGTTAGCGGAACGAAACTAAACTGTCCAGGGTGTCTTGGACAAGCTTTTGAATAGACTTTGTGTGTCCATTAATGGAGCTTTATTAGCTTTATTAAGAGATCAGGTTGCAAAAATTATTCTCATCATAAGCATACTTAATATCTAAAGTACTTTGTAAAGGTCAATAAACTTAAGCGCGGAACATGAAACCTCAACACCGTCTCACACTTGATCAGTTTCATATAAAATTTTGTTTTATAACAATAATTTGCCGTAAATAAGCGTCATCAACATTACGTGTCCTATTACAGAGGTACTAAGGTTAAAGTACCTGCTTAAGTTTCTAACTGTTGTTTATCTCAAAACTCCTTATCGGTGGACTTATTCAACGTAACTACGTTTCTCTCAAGATAATGTGCATAATGATAATTTTAAAACAAATGCATTTTATTTTAGAGTTGAACCACATTTATTATGAGGAATTAAGTTTATTTTTTGGAAAACTTTTTTATATTTATGTCTAATTTTGGTGATTAATATACATACTTATTTTATTTATGATACTCATCATACATATAAAGAATCGTGTTACGACAAATATAGGTAAATGTCCTTAACTCAAAAACTTTCTCTGAAACAAAGTAGGTATTAAAAACTGTAGCAATCTAATTCAGCTAGGTATAGCTTTTTTATAGCAGGTTATATTTAATTTAAGACATTCCTCGTCGAACCGAAAAAAATACTGCAATATTAATAAAAGGAAATAAGCATAATAAATTCATGTAACAAAATTCAGTCGGCGTTCATATAACCGAATGCACAAATTGTAACCAGCATGTAGATCAAACCGCAACGAATGAATTGAATTATACCATTTGACATTTGATCGCGCCAATAATTGAGGATCAGCCGAGCGAACAAATAAATCAGTGCACTGATTTCAATATATCACCTTAATGCAAATAGACTATAGCTTTCGAGTGCCATACGATGTATTACGTCACCTCCGGTGTTTGATCCAAAGGGGCGTGGCGTGCGTGCGCGCACCGAGAGTGAAAGCTGAAATCATCACGACTACTCTATAGTATAGTTGTCGTACATCAATAAAGTTTAATGCCATTTAAGTTAGAGATAAAATGGCATAGTTTAGCTAAATAAAACTATTTGTGTGTTATTCAACGTTCTGTGTTTGCCTCATGTAGCGATAGGGGGCTTGATCGCCATCAAAAAAAAAGCTACTGGGATTGCTTTTCATTCAGAGTCTAGGATCTGTACCAATTTGATGCTAATAAGGTCGCATGAGATTGAATGGAACTTAAACATAACTGGCTTTACATAAATTTAATACCTATAACTCTACCCAACCCTATAGAAATATCAGTTGCAATATTATGATACGTCTCTCAAAGATAAAATCTGCCCAGTGCGAAATAAAACAATTTGTATCAACGTGAAATAATTTTTTATTGCGCACTTGTACGTTTAAAGCTTTTAAAGCAATAATTGTCGGATTTAATTGTTTCGGTGGAAAGCGAAGGTTACTCAAACGTAGCTCAAGCGTTTATTAACTACATAATCTTCGTTAATGACTGTCGCGTTTTATGTTATAAGGGATTTGTAGATTAACCGTGTAATTATGAAGTGGAGTAATAGTCTTTGAGCGACGCTCAGCTTAGTCTTCGTTTATGACAAGCAAGTTTTAAAACATTTCTTTTATTACCTACTAGCTTTCCGACAGCGGCTTCGCCCGCGTGGACATTTTTTTTACACCTTGGGTTACATTATTCAAGTTTTAGTAGGGATCCCTACTTATTTCTGAAAATAAATATAGCCTATGACACTTCGTAAAGATGTAGCTTTCTAACGGTGAAAGAATTTTTTAAATCAGTCCAGTAGTTTTTGAGTTAAAACCCTACAAACAAATAAATCTTTCCTCTTTATAATAATTATTATTAGTATAGTCTAGTTATAATCCAATTTCCAAACATGCAATTGCTTACGTTATATTATAACATGCGAGTTTAAATGCTTTCCTTTGCTTTTATTTAAAAGACTACATACTGGCTTGGTTGTAGATGTATAGGTAGGTATTGATAGGTTTAAGTTTATTGCTCAATAAATGAAAGCATAAGCAATGCGACTTGGTACCTCTAACCTCTTTTCTATCCTGTTATATCCACTATTCCGCTTTTGAACTTGAATTCTTCAAAATATATTATGTACATTATTATTAAATAAATAAGAAAAAAAAAATCCAAAGCTTTATTAAATGCTATCGTAAGCTGTGAATATCTACTTTAAATAAATTGCCTACGTGATATTCGGAGGAATTCGGAGTTTTTCAATTTTTATTTTGTTTCATCAAAAGATCTTGAGAACTGAGGATTCTGAGAAAATATGTTAAACAATATTTTTTCATTGTCCTTAAAACAAATTAGTTTTCGAAATATACGTAAATGCAAAAAATATTACTATTACAAGTAAAACATGCTATGTTCTAAATACGTGTCTAACAATTGGGGTCATTTTTTGCTATCTGGTATTTTTTCACCTATGTTGTCTAGAAAGGAGGTAGGGCAAACCGGTACCGATAGCAACAAAAGGTGTTACGTGAAATTATTTCTGTAGCACGACTTAACAATCTTAATCCTTTAGTTAGTTTGACCAATTTCACTTTCTCTGTTGAAGACTGACCTGAATATTTTGTAATCACCATTTAATTTTAAAAAATCTGCTTGCTATTTTTAAAGTTTATCCTCTATTCGATCTTTTACAACAATGAAAAAACATCGCATCTTTGAATCGATAAAAAAACATCGAATAAAAAGTAAAACTGCGGAAATTAAAAACGTCGAAGTATGCACTCCGGATATAACAGTGGGGGAGTCGATTGCACACTCGATTAAAGTGTTGTCACCCAAACACTAGCAGAACCACTCTCACAGTTTTTATCGAGTTTTTTGACATTGGCGCTCGATTGATTCCGATTCGTGTTGCATTCGGACCACAATGGATGCCGGTCATGGCCGTCAGAGCCGAGTGGTGTGGACAATTCGGCAACGGAGGCGTTCCTAAGCCTCCCATGTAAATTAACAATCCTTCCTGCGATTAAAAAAAGCTCATTGGTTACGTTAACCTGATTCATTTGGATGCCAGACTTGTCTTGTGCGTGACAGGTTGAATCAAGAACGGTATTTTAATCACGGGGTTTGTTCGAACCTCACTTTTATAAAGGATCTAATTTATTTTATGCATACAAGCAAGAAACCTAATACCATTTATGTAAATTTAAGGCAATAAGTCACGTTTAAAAGTAATCTAATTTTTAAATTAAATTGCCTCGATTAACGCATTAAAAGTGTCTTGTGTATTTTGTGTCAAAAGTTACCAAATAAACAGTGTAACACGGGCACAAATGAGCGTCAAAGCCGTAAAAAGAAAAGTTTTATTACAATTGTTTGTCCCAATGTTTGTTGCCAACGTAACACCAAGTGCGGTAATTTGTAATTTAACTTTGTGATATTAAGAAAATGACTTTGTTTACTAATGTTAATACTATGAAGAAGCTTTTTAAATGCATTTCTAGGTGCAGCTGACGCTGTCCCATCATAAATATTTAGTCGTAACAAAGTATAATATTGTAATCCACTATCGTTTTAGCAAGAAAAACTAACCGAGCTATTTCCACTAAACCACCAACGCTGCAATCTAAACACAGCACTAAAAGTTTCAAGAGAACACAGATTGCGAATTAGTAATCCATTTCCCAAGTTCATGCCCAGTACTAATCAGACTGACTCGATACGGGCAATATTTAACAAATCACTTAAACTTTTAATGGGTATTCCGTGGAGCGTAACTTTGGGCCGGTAATTAATACCTTATTAGCGATCGGGTGAGCGAATTAACTGTTGTCATAAATTCCTGGGGTGTAAATAATCGCCTTATAGAGCAAGAGTTGTGCTGTAACAGCTTGATGCCAATTACAAGTGGTGTGTGACGTGCCGGTCAGGCACTGGGTCGCCGCAGGGCTGGCTGAAACTCGTATGAGAGCTAATGGACAAACAGTTGTGAATGCCCATTTATGATTAAGACTTCATTAACTTTGTAAATGTCTATCATTATCGAATTACTCGTTGGATTAGTGGTTGCCAGCACTACTGCTGAGCACGTCTTGTGCTTGGCTGGCTTCAATTCTCGGAATATGAATATTGTTATTAGGTTTATTCATGAAAATAACTCAGTTGTAGCCTATACTTGAATGACGCCTTTGGATTTAAAATCGTTTAGAGGTAAAAGGACCGCTTATTATCAGATTCATGAAGCTAAAAACGCGACTGGTAAAATGTTGGTGTGGTACACCTCCCCCTGTGGTATTAGTTTTGATTACATTATCAGATTCATGAACCTAACAACATGACTGGTAAAATGTTGGTGGTAGGTACACCTCCCCCTGTGGTATTATTTTTGATTAACGTTTCAGGGATAATGACTTATTGTCTTAGGCGACTCCTCAGTCCATTATCCTGAAAGCAAGTTATGCAACTGGTTTTTTTTATTTTAAGCTGCTGTTTTTATGGGAAAACCAGAAGACCAGTCGCATGCCCGTTAATTCCAAGTAAAAACATTACTCAGACAGCCCTATACACCCATCAACCTGGCTTGTCGGCATTCATTTGTCGCTTCGACGTCGCCGGGCAAAGTCGCGTCGAAAGTGAGAGCAAGACCGGCTTGCAATTAACCAAGTAATTAGCACCGGTCAGGGACGGCCGTTTGCGTACATCTGCTAACGGCTTCCGTTTAAACGCCTGTGTGTTATGTAGGTGTATTCTGTAGCTTATTGGATGTCTGAAATAAAATTTATGCAGGTACTCGTACACTTGTCTTTTGGTTTTGTAGTTATAGTTTCTGTTTTACAATAAGAAATTCTTTAGGCGTCTTTGATTTGCCTTTTAATATTTAAGACTTTTAATATTATCAGGAATAGTTTCATTACAATTTAATATAACATATTCATGGTATAAAATGCCTTTCTATTACAGAAAGAATTGTTAAAATTGATGTCTCTAGCCCCAGATTTCTCGTTTAAGTAATATTTTACGTGGTAGGTACTGCCATTTCATAGTTACCATTGATGTGTAATGCTTTCACATGAGAAAAACAAAAGTTTATTAATAAAAATATATAAAAAAATAACATTATCGAAAATATCGTTTTATATTTGAAATTGTCTAGACTTCAAGCGCGGCAATAAAAGTAGATAGTAAAACTACTATAATTTGGTTTTCTTGCAGTGCGTGTGCCTGTAGACCGCAAAAAGAATGCCCATCTGCGATTATCCATTTCTTAGATACTAATATCATCTCACACTCAACATTTTCCATATCAAAAAAAGAAAGCATAAAACGCAAAATCCAATAAAGATGACAGAACAAACTTCAGATCACTGTAACATGATTTGCAAAGGGTCACAGAACGAAACCTTTTCCTAAATCACGCGTTCCGAATTCCAAATACACGTTTGGGGATTTTCTTTTTAGAACTTATTTTACTATTTACTTTCCGCCCTTTAATTTGTTAGCTACTGAGCTCCTTGATATTGAAATCGGAGTTCCAGTGATACGTGAAGAGCTTATTTGTATAACAATACTAGCTGTTGCGATGGAATTCTTATTTGATTTTCTCATACAAGCTTTATCAAATATCCTATTTTTTTGCAACACATTTTTATGTACGTAATTTTAATTATATATTTAAGATATTATAATTACATAAAAAAAATATGATTACATTAAATATATCATAAATTGATAGTTATGTTTCATACAACAGAATAAGTTTGAAACAAATTGAATTCTTTTCCGAGTCTATAATACTTTAATCAATTTACAGGGTCATACAGGTTCACTGTAAACGGGTACCTGCATTGAAAACAAAATAAGTACCCATATTCTCTCATAGACACCCGCAGGCTGTAGCCAACAGCGAGATCACGGCGGAGTAATACCATAATCACTATACTTGGCAGGCACATTAGTAATCACAGTACGATATTATTAATACACTGGGCTTTCGTATTTTTTTTGGTCCTTACATCCACAAATTTAAAATTCTGGTCTTTTTTATTTATATAAAACCGACTGAAAGTTGTTGAGAAAATAGAGGTTTAGCTCTATTTTTGCAGATTAATAAATGAAAGTTTTTCGGGATTATTTCAAATAATACGAGTATCCATATCTATATATAAAATGCTTTGTCCTGAATGACTGACGGATCGACGCATAGCCTAAACCGCTAGAGAGAGTAGAGTCTTGAAACTTGGAAGGTGTGTTCTTTGTATGGCGTAGGCATCCGATAAGAAAGATTTTTCCGGAATTGTACCCCTAAAGGGGTGAAAAAGGGGGGCAATTTTTTTATGAAACTGACATTTTTAATCTGATTTCTGAACGTTGTGGATTTTTTACTAAAACCATAAATTCAGATATCCATCTCGCAATACTAAGCTGAAAATGTGTTATTCAACACATATTCTTAAAGCAATTTTTCATAATCTAAGACCTCCTTTGTAGGAAGAATAAATGCCATCTGAAGGTCTGTCAATCCATAAAGAGACAACGTAGGTGGTTTATTTATTAGTATTTTATACCATCCAAATCCTCCTGCAACTTAACCATGAAGGAACATAATAAATGAGTTCCTACTATTCATGACTACTTTCGTAAATTGGACTTATTAGTTAAAGGACCAATTAGATAAGCCTTAATTAATCTATGTATATAGACGTTGGCTAATTGAACAGAAACGCAACAACTTTCACGCTCTATATTTACATAATGTTCTAGTAACGACTAACATCTAATACTGTATATGGGTATCCCCTTTGACCGCTACAACGCATGCGCAGAAAGATAATATTGGAATTTTCTATTGAGTAGTAATTATTATTATAAGGTAGTTTATTTTCAGATAAAATTTTATATTAGTATTTGGCCACTGGTCCATTTATTCTTAATAGTTTTTTGAATTTCTTCTCCATATAAACTTTGACTGTACCACATTCCATACTACTCAGTCCGTCTGATTAATTTTCATAAAAAGAGGTACCTATAAAATTTTGCTTCACGTATTAATTTATCGATCATTAGGTATATTACAAACGAAGTTTAATAGGTAGGTATGTGTAGGCACCATAAATTGAAAGATATTGTCACATATTATATAATTTCAAAACATATGCATTCCTACCCTAAATGCAGATTATAGAAGCAACACTGTTAGTAAAATTGACTAAATACAAACCATTACAATAAAAATAAATACGAATAAATAGTAACTGTGACCACGCTACACAAACGACTAACGGGTACACAAAACAATGATTTTAACAGAGCATTTTCAAATAATATTTAAATAACAAGAGAATCAGTAAAGTACATAAAGGCATAAATACATATCTCTAACAACACAAAAACAGTGTGAGTTGTACGGATTGCGTGAACGCAACAAAGCTTCTCGAACGGTCTCTGGGAACCGATCCTGGGGCAATAAGGAAATCGTTGGAGTCCCGCACGAAAATCGCAGCGGCGTGAGGCCAACACCCGGGCGATCGGTAGCTTTAATGATTATATTCTGACGTTATTAGTTGCGCTACATATGGTCAAAATGGTTAGTGAAAGAATTTAATGTATGAGATGATTGAACAATGAAAATTAAGGACCATATAAAATGGAAAAGTAAGCAGAATACTAATCATACTTAAATAATTGGCGTTTGATAAAAACAATAATACAATGAAAGAGAAAACTGTATGAAATTGATTTAAAAATACTCTTAATTTGCGAATGATCACGAACTAATTCAAAATTTAGATAAAGTAAAACACAGAATTTAGCTGCAACTTACATGGTAATAGAAAGCTTTTAAATTCCTAGTATGAGTCGCTACAAGTTATCGTTTTAAGGGGTTCCGTAGTCGACAAGGAAATGAAAGTTTTAAAAATATATTTTTAGTGTATCTCCCATATACGTAAATTTTTGATTGATTTTATTTTTCTTGTGTATCCCATTGTGTGGGTTATCAATATTTTTCTATATCAAAATAATCAAAAATATTATAGGTGCGTGAAGACCATTAAGAGAGCCATTTGCGAAGTATCTAGTTTTAAACTGCAAATTTTTCGATACGCGTATCCCCCCTCTCACTTCTCTAACTTTTGTACATTCAAAATTCTATTTAAACCGATGTGTTCTACAATATGTGATAAAAAATAGAAAAAAGTCTACACTCTACACGCAGACATTAGTAAGAGTAAAAATAGCCGTTATTTTGATTGATTCCGCCTTTTGCTTTTGTTTAATGTTTTGTTCACATGTCGTAACGTTTCTTGTCCACGTAATAATTACTTTTTCATCTCAGAACACTGACCGCTAACTGTATCGATGATTGTCCTCAGTTTATTGCCGTATTTTATAGTTCTGTAATTTTATAGTACCTGTAAATTGTTGCTTGTAACACTTTGAAGTTTAGATTTATTATTTTTATCAATTTCTCAATTGCATTTCGATTTACGATTCTGATTGATAAAAACCTTATTGATAATTATCGTACTAGACGTTATTGTAAAGTAGAATTTAGAGTTTATTTAGATTTGGTTAGTAAAAAAAATCTTTATAGAACATAATAGAGAATTAAAAATAGAAAACCGGCCAAGTGCGTGTCGGGCCACGCGCATGAGGGTTCCGTAGTAGGTCTTAGTTAGTGAACTATAACGTATATAATAGGAACCGGCAAAGCGCGAGAAAAAAATATTCATTCGTAATTGACGTGTAGGGGAGCTACCCTAATTTTTTTTTCATAATTTTATTTTATCACTTTGTCAGCGTGATCCATATACATAATATATATACCAAAAACATCTTAGCTATGCCGCTGACAGACAGACGGACATGGCGAAACTATAAGGGTTCCTTGTCGACTACGGAACCTTTAAAACTAACAAACCCTCTCTTAAATAAAGACTTTAACAAAACTTAATGTGAATAGAAGAACACACAGGTATAGCACAAATTACTTTGTTAGTACCCAAACAAGACAGGTATCTTGTTTCCCTATCTCGCTGTTACGGAGATTGTTCTGGACGTAGAAAATTGCGAACAAATGATTTGCCCGGGACGTGAATGCTAGATGCATCCTGACACGGTATTCATGTGCACGCATCATACATTTGTTCTTTACATGCATGGCTGCGGAGAGTAAAGGAATCACGGCCTTAAATTCAGCGGTGACGAAGAAATCACTAGAGTAAAATTGAACGTAAAGTGCGTTGTTAATTTGCTGTGATGTTTAGGTATATGCAAAATGATTTGCTGATACATGATTATCATGATGCGTATTAATATGAAAATTTAAACAATATGGAAAACAAATTCGAAATATTGTTTTGTTCTGTAGATAAAACATTATCTGTAGATACATCAGTGAACTTCCTAGCAGGCAATGTTTGTCTAGATTTTCCAACGTTCTCAGCACTACAAAATAAATATTTGCTTCTCCGTAGATACGAAGATGGGTAAACACTTTCAACAATAGAGCTTTGAGGAGTACTGCAGCGCTACATTCAAACTCCATCGTTCTCAGTTGCGAAGTTCTAGTCAGTCTTGATCTATTCATCCTAACTTCGACCTCAATATATGTTCCTAATATAATCGATAGAAGGCGGACGTTAATATCAAAACTTATATCGATCAATACTTTCAATGGGCCTTGAATTTAGTAGGACAACGATTCTTTATTATAAATTAGGTTACTAATTGCCATATTTTTAAATGTCACAGCGTCCCGCCTTTATCTTGTCACTGTCTTAGAGGCCACCGCCAAACATGTGTTGTGGACATTGTGACGACTGTTCTTACTGCATCTGAAACATGCGAGAACACAAATGACGTACGTTGGAATAACAACTTTATCTTGTACAACGCAACGTCCAAAGTTGTTATAAGTTTTAATGGCACGGGATACGGAGTCAGGAAACTGGATGCAGTGACTGAAGTGACAATGACAGGGAGCCATTACGTGAAAACTAGTTCTAACTCGGCTTTTAACTTGTTATCAGTCCTCGTGGGAAAATATAAATTGTACCGGCTATGATTATTCATGTTACATATAATTACTGGTATGTCATCCATGACTGATGATAGAGTGATGGAAAAAATGTTAGGTCTAAATATACACGAGACTTGGTAATTATTGTACGATCTCACACTAGACCTACGTAATTATGTATTCTTATACCGGTTTTGTTACGTCACAGTTGATTTAATATTTTCAGTCAAATTATACATATAACAGAAGTCTGCTCATACCGTGATACAAATATTATTATTATTAACTTATTATGAAGTGATAGCTAGGATGGCTGATCAGTGAGCCGAACTAACATAGCATCCACCAGTATCGTCACTTGTCGACGCCATTTTATGCATCATTATTTTCAGTGTTAGTGTAACTTTCAATATTTAGTTCTTATTGAAAAGAATGTTCTTTTTATCTAAACGTCGTATATATACATACTAGCGACTACATATTACATGCACAATCTCTTAGACACGGAATTAAGTAACCAGATTTAGCAACTTAAATCCAAATGTTGATTCAGGAATCAATCCTACGAAATGCAGTACAACCACTGCGTGGAGCATTATTAAGTACAATTCCTGTAGCTATTCAAATAAAAATACAACTCTACTCTCCACAAAACCTTTCACTAACTTCTTTAACAACAAATCTGAGTAAACACTGAGCCATTAGCCCCAGAACTGCGCAACACTGAACTAACGTCCGTCCAACTAAACCGTCAACTCTAAATACGGCGTATCGCGTTGTCGTTTCAATAGCATTAGTTTGTTGTTGTTGAGACGCCTTGCCTAACGTCGACAGCCCGGACATGAGGACTTTAATAGGAAAACACCCGATATTGCACTTCTATGTGTATTTAGTGTAGAAGTCTAAGTATAGTTTGCTGCGTTTATGCTCGAATGCCCCTTAATATTTAGTCGTATTTTTTGTTACATTCTAGCCTTCTAACTTCTGAATGGCTGTTCTCACATTCATCATCTGTCTAGCCTTTTCCCAACTGTTTTGGGGTCGGCTTCCAGTCTAAACCAGATGTAGCTGAGAACTAGTGTTTTACATGAAGCGACTGCCTATCTGACCTCCACAACCCAGTTACCGTGTAACACGATATACCTTGGTAAGACTAGTTGTCTTATTGACTGTTCTTATACTATGTGAATCACAGACGTAGCATATATAACTAACTTGAAGGAAAACTATCACAGCTAAGTAGGCTTTACCGGCTACAGAGTTATAGTCGACTAACTATGACGTATTACGGAAACCCATTGCACCATGGCCTTACTACCTGTTATTTCGTAGCGTTTCTTTATATTTTCTGAGAACATTTACCATAGCAATGTAAATTATTTTTTATACCATCCGAAAGTAGAGATTTCAACGAACAAAAAGACCATCGACTTTTAAAAAAAAAGTGATATTTTGACACGAGAATTTTTGATTGAAAATTAGGGTGTTTTTTCGATATTAAGTCAAAATAAGGGTGAAAAAATAATTATTTTAAATCAAATAAATTACAATGTGCTTGGGACATAAAAAGGTAAGTTTTCACCAAATTTCGTGAAAAAAAATTAATTATTGTAAAAGATAAAAATAAAAAACAAAAAACTTGGTTTTTTGAATTTTTCACATAAATTTTGAGGTTATGTGAAAAAAGTGTCAATCCAAAAGTTGTAGATCTTTTTATAACCTACAACTTTGCCATTTAACTTTTTTTCATAGGACTTGTAGTTTTGCCGGAAATTGATATAAACCGTTTTTTTAACTTTAACACCTCCTCCCCCCCACTTCCCGACCTCAGTTCGCCCGTAATTTATTTTTCCTATCATTTTTATTGTATTCTCCTCGTTTTCCAATGGGTTTCATCCTACTATTATTTAATTCACTTTTTACCGTTTTTAGAGGCCAAAAGCACTGGCCTATTTACATACCCTTCCTTAACTTTGATATGAAATGGAAAGTCCGCATTTCAAAGGCCAACAACTTTTCGTATTATATCTCAGAGCAGAATAAATAACATAATATGAAAATTCTAGGTAACTTCAATATTATTAGATGTTTTCTGTTGTTCTTGAGACTAGTAAAAAATAAGACAAGTTTTTCTCAGAAAAGTGTAATTGGTTTTCTGTTCAGGTACGTAAAGTACGTACTTATCAGTTTTTTTTTAAATAGGAATTTAAGCTATCAAATATAATATATAATATTTTTTTGTTATTTTACGAGTGATTTTAAGGCTGGGTAGTAGGCCAGTTTTAACAAATTGAGGGGGTGAAGCAGGGGAAGTAGCTCCGCCCACTGCGGGGCGCCCCTCTCGCAGTCGTCGTATCGCGGGGCCTCTACTGTAGTCACTGCTAGGAATAAGTAACTCAAGATTTTCAATTTTAAAACATGTAAGAATCATGTATAATAAATAACCATAAACATCGTGTTCATGCATAGTAATTTTATTTATAGAGGTAAGTATTAGGTAGTACCTAATTTTTAAACCTAACCAATTCAAAGGATTGTTATATAAAACAAATCGATTAATTTCGATAATACTGTTACTACCACATTTACATGTAAAAAGTTATTATTTATAAATTATTTCTGACAGGAAATGATCAAGACTAGCTTGTTTTTACTTCTCGATCCCATTTAGGCTTAAATATTAGCCTTTATTAATTTATATCTAGAGAAACTAGCTGACACCAACGGCGCCACCCACGTCTTCTAATTTAAGAGATTTCTATTTTTTTGTTGAAAATTAACGAAGCTTAAGTAATTCCTTACGCTAACAGCTATTTTCCAGTGAAAGTCCCATCGAAATCAGTTAAGCCGATTCACTTCACTTTGCATTGAAGATCTGTAAGTAACATACAACTCGACAAATCAACTTTTTCCAAAAAACTGGCCAGTGCATGACATTTTGATAAGTTTTTAGTCAGAAACAATGCTTTCATGTATATACACCATCTAAAATTCAAAAAAGTCATACCTGTCTTTGCTTACTATACCAATTACAGAAATTAAACTGGTTTTCGTTTTCCTTTTTTTATCAAACTTAATTCTTTCCTATCCTAAGGACCTATCGAAGTCAACACTGCCTTAAAGGTTTTCGTTGTTTTTGCTTTAAAGTTCAAGTTTTGAGTCTCTGTAAAAATATTACATTGGTTTCGAAACAAAAAAGCTGTAATGGAAATGATTTTTCATTCCTGCCATGTGTCTATAGATATATGTCAGCATAAGACTATGAATAGTGTTTGCTGACGACAATTCGTGAACTGTACCAAGTTTTTAGAATATTATGTATTCATTTTCGATGGTTCATAGTCGCTCCTTGTCAAACCGTAAAATTGTGAACAAACATGTACTTATCACCCGTAAATCTGTAAACCATCCCTGATTAGTCGGTTTGCAGCAGATCACTCTGTGTCCAATAGCAAACAAACGATGGGAACAATTAACACTGGAGTCAATTTAAGGAAAATAATTATTATTTGAGATCAAATTTCATAATGTATGTTTACATTGTTTATTAACAATACTAATATACCTACGTTACATGGTAAGAAAATAAAATTCAAAATAAATAATTAGAAAACAAAACAACTATTGATGGTTACATTTGTTTAAAAATGTCTTAACATCAGGTATCCACAATAGCGCGCAAGGTGTATTTTGTTACCTTGTAGTTAGTTAGCTTAATACCAATGTTTTATATGGAGCGACTTCCTATATGACTTCCACAACCCAGTTACTGGGTAACACATGTATTATTCTTAGAACGACTGATTGTCAGGCTTCTGACTACCTATAGCGACTGTAACAAATGTATAAAGAAAGCACAGTTCTGCTATGATTCTATGGATTTCCGTTTTATATCTCCGAAGTTCATGATCAATTTTATAGAACCACCTGACAAAATCAAAAAAGCCCAGTATAATTTAAACGACTATTTTAGCGATAACAACAGATGGAAGCTGTTAAGTGGATAATATAAAAGTGAACACATTTGTATTGTAAATTCGGTGTATTACATTGTATAATAAATATGACATAATATATAAAGTTAAACTGTAATAGACAGCTGTGTTGCTGGGAAGTTTGTTCATCACTGCTTCTTCTTTGCGGCCATAACACTAGGAAGCAGTGAAGGGTGGGCGTTTTGGGGTGCTGTCATAATGTATTTTGACGTGAAAAAGTAATAATTGAATTAGCCTAATTTCAATAAACGTTTTTTTTAAGTTTGAGTTTTGAGAAAGGCTTTTTCGAAATTCATCCGCTAGAGGGGAAAATAAGGGATGAAAATTTTGTATTGAGCTCAGTCATTTTTTATTTAAAAGAAATGTGGTAATTAGCCTCTAAGTATAAAGTAAAAACAATATTTAATTATTTTTTAGTTTCACTCCTTAGCGTAAAAAGTGTGGTGTATGCAAGCAAACATGCCGCCAGAATTGGAAAAAACTAAACAGCCAAAATTATGTTGTCCACGCGAGCGAAGCCGCGGGCGGAAGGCTAGTAATATATATTTATACCAAGCTACCAGGTTGTCGTGTATGACAGCGAAACAATGAAATACAAAAATAAATTATGAAAATAAATGTATTTTATAAATGAAAGCACACATATACCTGAAGTATACGGCCATTATATTTATTTTCCTATTTTTAAGTCTTGGTTACGGCCTCGTTTTACTCTAAAACAGGGGTTTCAAAGCACAATATCGACAACAGCTATCATCATCATGTTTACCATTCACCTGCTATTTACACCCCTTCACAACAGTTAGTTACATTATAGACATTAAAATAGATTCACTTTTACATATGAAATTTTAATTACGTAGCTTTAATTTTTATACATCAATTTTATATTTATTTTCTGAATGTGAAAGACCAACTGTCATCGGATGACAGAGTGACATAGACCACCGGTCTCTACGGCGGAGCGCCGTCTGGTCGATGAAACAGATTTATGCAAATAGTTCATTCAGAAAAGAGATGCAATACGAAGAATTTTTGAAATGAAATCGACGGCAATTTTTACACGGTTTTTTTCAATTTGGTCGATAAATACACCATATATTTATATAATATTGCAGTTGTACCTTGTTCACGGAATTCCCTTTCTTTTGGTTATAAAAAATGTGATGGTAATCATTGAAAATTTTGAGAACTACGCGACGAAAAATTTTAACGAGAGGTTACTTTAGGAATTTTTTTTTCAATGTTCTAGACCATTTCTTTAAGATTTTTTTGGGGTTGTACCTGCATCATATTCTTAACTATACGTGTTATTTTGTAACTTGTACCAACGTCTCAATCTAGGCGACGAAAAATTGCCTATTTTATAGCTTTTTTCGCAAAGGAGCGCCTTAAGAATATGGTCTTATAATAATATGCCATACTTTGAAATGGTTTGCCTTATGTTATTTAAGTGTTAAGTATGCTGTTCGCCAATGAGTTCAACCTCTGTGTATAACAAAATGCCTTTCATCTACGTGCTGATAATAAATCTAGATTTAGTTTCACTGTAACCATTCTTGTTCATGTCCTTTCTTTTCATATTATTATATTATCTACACACTACCTCGTATCTTTTACTTATGTTGTAAGTAGCGGAACTACAAGCACCAGCTAAGTGTGAGTAGCAATCACTCACTAAGGGTTCCATGCAAAAAAATAAAGTTTAGGTGGCTATATTTTACTTGTTGATTTTATGTAACTATATATTATAATTAATAGCCGCTTTCATGAACTACCTATATTTTTTAATATGCATTCTTCAAGTTAGTAGTTAGAAGTATTCTGACAACTGTCTTGCTATGACAGTTCTTAAGGATTTTTTCTATGAAACAACCATAAGGAAAGAGTGCCAGTCAAAAGTTGGTTTAGTAATGAGGTCCAAACTTTCTTGCGTGTGGATCCCTAAAACTGTTATAAACCGTCCTATATTCCTAACTCAGCATTATAAAGTCCGAAACTGTCTCATTCAATAACCGCTTACCGTTATCTGTCAGCGTTTGTATGAAGATTGTATAACAAATCTCTGTTTTTGCTTATCTGATGGAAACAAGCGGGCTAATGGGCGTATGAGATCATTTTAACGGACCATTGTTCCTACGTAATAATACAACAAAAAATATACTGCACTTACTGCCTTTTACTATTTACGATACATTTTTGGAGCTTATCGAGAAGAAAGATAGACATTTTTTATATTGCGAATCTAGTAAAATTGTACAGTTTAAATCCGGTAGTTTGGTAAATGTAGTTCAAAAATGTTACTTAATAATACTAGAGTAGGAGTATAACGTGGTACTTACGTGAAGGCAATCATTTTACAACTGTGAGAAAAAGTCGATGTATGGTATCGGGGCCTATTAAATCTAAATGCCAAAAGAGAAAATGTTAGCTGTAGGTAGGTATATTAGTTACATTGTTGCAATATACAAGTTCCCACAGTAAAACACGATTTCAACGAAATAACATTGACGAATACAGAAGACTTTTCCTTCTCCTCAGAGTGAGAATACATTGCAAAAATATTTACATCCGATTTTTTACCAGTGTGAGCAGTACATATTTACTTAATGCATTGGCAAAAATATTATCCTGAAAAAATATTGAATAATTTTATTCTTTTTCTTTATGCTTCTAGTTGCACTGAACTTAGACAAGCAAGAAGTCAAGGATGGGAAAAATATAAAATAAAAACAGTTTTTTTTTAGATTTAACCCTTTAAGGCCCAAGTTCACCGACAAGATAACAGTCCGATCAAATAAAACAGCTGTTTACCATACATTCAAACTTCCAAGTTCCGAAGGGTAACACTAGGTATCATTTGAACTTTTATTCTTAAAACAGACGATTACCAACACGAGTTTAATCAAGATGTGGGTAAAACGATAGTTCTGGCTTCGTGGGTAAAAAATGTGGCTGATTACGAAATCATCTGTCGATGAACTTGGCTCTTACAAGTATTTAAAAAAAAGCTACATCCCCTCTTAGGAAGTCTATCAGAAAATAATATCCAATTGATTTATTCTCGAAGTCCACCTCATTCAATTAATCTTCTAGTCATTTAATCACAGACATAAAATAATGTCTCAAAACACATTAAGAATACGATGCAAATTCTAAGGAATGCTAAAAAGGATTGTTAGTACCCACTGATAAATTGTCGAAACCGTTTGGCGCCGAGTGTCGAGACAAAACCATTAACGCTTTGGGTATCACTAGAGTGACCATAAACTAACGAAATTGGTCGTTCTAGTGTGTAATAATTTGTTTTTATTGGTTGACACACTGTATAGGTGTTGACTACGAACGTTGACATTTTAAAGTATGATTGTTTACAGTTAAATGACCTTTGATTTCCCTTTAAGGATATAGAAACTAATTTTCGTGGTTAGCATTAGTCACTAAACTGCGCCTTTATTCAAAATTATTAACTGTACATGAGCAGTACCTATACGCTATTTCTTATCTCAAACAGATTAATGTTATGTTTATTAATTGAATTTATAAATACAGAGGAAAAAAAGATTAACCTGAAAGGTTTGACCCTAGTAGGACTTGACTGTACAAATTCTACAGTAAAAAGGTAACACAAGTGGCAATAATTAAGAATCATTTTGAATTACACTTAAAATATCATAGTGCAATTTAGGTTATATACGAGTAAGTGGCTTCTACTGTGATAACATTATTAAAAAAAAACTGCTGATCAAATAACACCCGATCGTATAAGGATTAAAGGTAGGTATCTAAGGTTTCCAATAATCCCATCTCATCGTGTATTAACCTAAAATATGGGCCCACGTTCCTTACTTTGTACGAGATTGTAAGTTTGATTCTAAAGAAAACGTGGCTCTGATTGGTGAGAACATAATTAGTATACCCACTAATTGAATTTCTGTTCACTGTACAGTCTAAATCGTGGAGATATAGATAACTGTAGCGAACTGACCATATATCTTGAGAGCTGAAAAATCGTGAGTTACACAAACGTATAGCCAATAGTTTACTAGGCAATGGTAAATGTTTAGGAAAGCTTTGCCATTACTTAATAGGGCAGTTTAAATTAGTATTGAGATAATTATACCGCGCTTTCTAACCGAAGTTTAACATTGCTTTGATACAATGTATTGGGTGTGTTCTTAAATTTAATACACCATTTAAAGGTATTAATGTAGGTGTGTATTCTAATTATCCTTAGAATCTTACTAGCTTAAGAATCTCACTGATTTTCTATCATCGAAAATATTATGCTGTAGCAACAATTTTCTCAAATAAATTAAAAATGAGAATTAGAGAAAATCCCTCATTTTTATTTTCAGCAATCTGTAAAAAAAGACACGGTCGAAAATATTTTTTAACTTCATTCAGCTTAAAAAAATATAATTGTTCTAACTACTAAAAATATCAAAATAAATCTTTACTCTACTATACTAAACTACTTATATTAAATCTAGGATTCTCGTGCGAACATTGTCCCCTTTTTACACTTGTTATAAGATAATGTGACGTGTAAAATTGGAAGGGGCAAATGTGAGTCAAATCCCGTTATGTGAGCACAATATGGTT
The DNA here is from genome assembly GCA_963891755.1 of Pyrrhia umbra. Classification (NCBI taxonomy): domain Eukaryota; kingdom Metazoa; phylum Arthropoda; class Insecta; order Lepidoptera; family Noctuidae; genus Pyrrhia; species Pyrrhia umbra. The sequence goes on from OY982926.1 coordinate 4,955,776, forward strand.
GCCCTAAAGTATCACGTGCCGACTTAGATATGCCTAGGGATGTTCCTATCATTGGATTGTTCGTGGTTAATTGAATATTATTCATAGACTTCATGTTTTATTCTTAATATTTTGCCTTTATCGAAGTTAATTTCTTATATAAAAATAAGTATTACAAGTATCTATTTTAGTTTTTTATTAAAGTTTTTAAACACAATATAAAAATTCTTGGACACGATCAATGGTTATTTTTATAAAATGTCTGGTAGATCCGTGTAGGAATTTACGACAAATAAGAAAGTAACTAAACCTATTATAAATTATATAGTACTTATAACAACAAAAATTCACTTTAATATCGGGAGTTTTTAGTAACTATAAATACGATTTGGTTCACGCTCTTTATGGTTTAATATCAATACTTATCTAACTGAAAATTTTAATGGGCCATCAAAAAGTACTGACAAGGAAAATAAACTTACAACAGAAAAGAACTCCTACCTTGTTCGTTTTTACGATGCCTCTCATAAACAAACGGCACACAGTAAAGTCTTTAAAATATCTTCTCGAAACAATCATGCAAGGCAACGAAGTAGCAAAACAATTCCCATAAGAAAATTATGATATATGAATAGGGATGCGCCGAGTAACGTACTTACATCGACATCACAGGGGACTGCACTAGCCGCAGTACAATTCATATTGCATGTCCAGTACCATCGCCCACAGAGAACCGGAGAGTACGACGGATTCGAATACTTTGGTACCACGAAACTAATAGTCTTAAAACCCTATTACACGCAGAGAAAATTGGAATCTAAGAAGTTTGAAATACGGTGCATTTTAAGTTGAAAATGATCAGTTGAATGTTCTTAGTGAAGTGGAAATGCAGTCCTCGACAGAGTAATAGAAAAATATAAAACAATTGCATAAACATCAACAAACGGACAGGCATACCACGACTCCTTACCGAGTCAGAGCTCAGAGGTGACCTCTAGTAACTAAACAATGGCTTATAATATATGAGGGAAAGAGTCAAAATGTATGCTATTAAAAACTAGGAAGTTACGGCGAAGAACGTACAATTGGCGATGTTTCCATTTTGTTACGAAGTTATGAAGTAAGAAATGTTTATGAGAAGCTGCGAACATTATTCACTTAGGTAATTTATGTCAGCACAGAGCATTGGCCTGCTCGGACTGCGGGATGTTTGAAAGAGTACCGCGCCCCCGGAATAAAAAGGGCTGAGGAAGGAACATGGATGGGTTTTAGTCAGTAAGAGTCTGACACTCCCTCCCGCCACACCCACGGCGGGAGGGGTCATTTGATGATATGCCATCCGAAAAAAACCGGCCAAGTGCGAGTCGGACTCGCGCACCGAGGGTTCCGACCATTGGAAAGAAAAAATACGCAATAAAGTCGCAATTATTTTGTTTTTTTCCGACCGCATAATTAAGTTTGTTTGTAGGGGAAAATTGCTGATTACTTAAAAACTACTTACTAGATCTCGTTCAAACCAATTTTCAATGGAAGTTTGCATTGTAATCTACATCATATATTTTTTTTAGTTTTATCATTCTCTTATTTTAGAAGTTACAGGGGGGGGGACACACATTTTACCACTTTGGAAGTGCCTCTCGCGCAAACTATTCAGTTTAGAAAAAAATGATATTAGAAACCTCAATATCATTTTTGAAGACCTATCCATAGATACCCCACACGTATAGGTTTGATGAAAAAAAAATTTTTGAGTTTCAGTTCTAAGTATGGGGACCACCAAAATTTATTGCTTTTTTTCTATTTTTGTGTCAAAATCTTAAAGCGGTTCACAGAATACATCTACTTACCAAATTTCAACAGTATAATTCTTATAGTTTCGGAAAAAAATGGCTGTGACATACGGACGGACAGACAGACAGACAGACAGACAGACAGACAGACATGACGAATCTATAAGGGTTCCGTTTTTGCCATTTGGCTACGGAACCCTAAAAAGGATAGATAATAATTTGACTATGTGTAAATATTTTGTAAACTGTCCCTTGAACGTGATTTGAGGAAATTGGCGATGAATTTTAGTAGCGCTTATATCTTATTAGCACGTTAAAGTTAAGTAGTTAATAAACACGTCAATGTAATGTCCATAAATTAAAATTTATAATCAAGAAAGTTGTTTACCGCGTTTTTAACCGCATTCTGGGGAAACTACATCCCGTACCAGAATAAAAACTATTCCATGTCCTTCTCCAGTATTTGATCTATGTCCATACCAAATTTTATCCAATTCTATTCAGCTGTTTTGTCGCGAAAGCGTAACAGATAGACAAACAGTTACTTTCAGATTTATAATATAAAAGGGAGTTTCCGCGAAGAAAAGGCAAGAAACTCCATATATAATATCTTCATCAAGTACATAATACATAGGTACCATTTTTATGCCGTTAGCAAGTTTGCGTCCAATCTTATAGTGCACTTTAATGCACGTATAATGAGCCGCAACATAAATTCACTTCATTAGGCGTTCCGGCGCACAAAGGCACCGTATTTACTGTTTACACGTGTTGTTAACGTAAACACACGCGTTACGGTTTGCACACGGGTACTTTCTGTTGTCTATCAAAGTGGAATATAATCCTAATAACTATGGTATTTAGAATTATAATTGGTAATTAGGACCTTTTTGAAGTAGGTACATTATTATTATTTTATCGCGAGGAACCATGTCTGAGTACGTGGCACGGGTCGATCGATCAAAGAATAAGCTGCGTTTGGTGCGGTCGGTCCGTAGATGGATGACCATCTCTGTCGGAAAGCACGTTAAGCTGTTGGTCCCAGTTGTTATTTGTAGGTCTATGACAGTCGATGCAGGTAGTCAGAAGCCAGAAAGTCCGACAACCAATCTTACCGAGGGATATATCGTGTTACCCGTAACTGGGTTATGGAGGTCAGATAGATAGTTACACCATGTAAAAAACTGGTACTCAGCTACATCTGGTTAGACTGGAAGCTGACCCTAATATAGTAAGTAAAAGGCTAGGCAGATGATGATGACATTATTATTCTTTTTAAACAGACAGTGCAACATTGGGCATGCATACTATATTTTTTTAATAATAATATTTTTTTGCCTATCTCACAAGAATTTGAATAGTATTACCAACATACTCGTAACATTATCGCATACGATAATTTATAACAACATTAGTGATCCTCGTAGCACGAGTGGGCGTTATAAATCCATTGACAATCAATAAGCTATTCGATAGTGAAAGTTTCATATCCATCGTGTCACTAATAACCGGTACGTATATGAATGGTGAAAACTTTATTCATTAAATGTCATTCTGTTTTATAATTTTAAAATAGCTTTTTCCCGTGGTTTTACCCGTCCTAAGGGAGCTTTTTCACACGCATAGAAAAAAAAATATAGCCTCTAACCTCTTTCTCCATGCCTATTACATCGAAATTAGTTTAGCCATTTTACCGTGAAAGCCAAATGAAAAAAAAACATCATAATATTCGCATTTATAATTTAATTAAGATAAAATATATGTGATGTAAGAGAGCTCTTGCTGCGAACGAATCAATGCTTAAACATGTTCTTTATCCAAATTCCAGTTTTAAAAAGGCATGATACTATTCTACCTACATAGCTCCGTCTCTCACGTACTGATATCGGGATCACTACAGCATATAAGAAATAGTCCCTAGTGAACCACTTTTTGAGTAGCTAATTCAAGGCATGATAGCTTCCTCGAATTTTTGGTACCGACAAAACAAGTGACGACGACACGCCACCAGGTAAAACTTGAATTAATATTTCTACGAAGAATTGAAAGAGGATAGTGTCAATCTTCTGTTCGAAATTCGAATATATTTCATCATTCTCATTGATTTATTTACTATCCCACTGTTGGTTAATGGCCTCTTCTCATACAGAGAAGCCATGAGCACTGACCACCACGTTTGTTCAAAACGGATTGGCGATTTCAGATTTTTTAGTCCAGGACTTAGGTGATGATTAATTCATCATCATCATCAGCCTATATATTGTCCCACTGCTGGGCACAGGCAAAAATATTGCATCTTAAAACACCAAATTACCAATAAAATTTTACTAGCGGTTTCGCCCACGTCCCGAAGGAACTAATTAAACCACCCGGGAAAAAAGCGTCTCCTCTATTTTCGTACTAAATTTCATCTATATCTGTTCAACCTTCAGCGTGAAATAACAACAAAGTCAAAGTCAAAAGGTTTTTATTTTATGTAGACCAATTACAGGTTCTTACAAAACGTCAAAACTAGAAACTAGGTGAACGGTTCCAAAAAGAGGGTCCTATGGAGAAGAACCATTAATTGTCCTTGTTACAAGTAGTCGTTTAACGTGAGGATCATGTAGATCAATGCAATAAACTCACTTTCGCATTTATAATATTACTTTGGGTTATTCCTAACACATTATAAATAACAATTGAACTACAACGTAACAACAATATAAGCTACCGTTGTCGGTTGCTGGCCGGGTTGCTGACTCGTCGCGTGACTTCTCACATTTGTAAACGAGTGCAACGAGTCGCCAAGAGATAACAGACCTCGGTGTCTATGATACTCGCGCGAGATTGTCGCAAGTTAATTTAGATTTACTTAGAATAATTTGTATTCGATTTATTGCTAGTATTTTGAATCTTAAGTGACGATTTGTTTTATGTAATGATGTTTTGAAAGAAATGTGTGAAGTCGTGTGCTGTTTAATTAATGTTGGTGCCTTGTCGGTGCATAGCATCGCTACTGGCTGATGTACGGTTATTTAAAAGTGATAGGGAATTGTTTATCTTCTTTATTTTTTAATTATGGGTGTACAATGTACCTAACAGTGATATACGCAAGGAGATTATACGGATATAATTAAAAATATGTACATTAAAAATTATTTTCGTCAAAAATTAATTGGGCATGACACTTTCCGCAATGGCGGGCAAAAAAACTTCAGGAACATATCATTAGGATTTGGTTATACTACACCAATATTAGATATCTGCTCATATATTGTATAAGAAACTTTAAAGCCAATATAAACCAATGAACTATTACAAGCATAAATGACGCGTAACTTTGTAAGGAACAGCTTAATCATACACAATATTGTTATGGACGTTACCGCTGACATTTCCTATTGTAATCTTTATATTATATAAAGTCTTCTAGTCCAAGATCCCAGAGCGATAAGACACAACTTATTTTCACATAAACGAAACCTTATGTTCTCAGTAGTGTCTTATGTGCTCAGAATACCTGCGCGTTTGTGGAGCTTGCCGAGTGACACCTGGGCAGGTACCAGGTGTGAAAGGTAACTAAAATTAATAACTATTTAACTTAAATTTTTATAGCTGATTTTTATATATATTTTGTAGAGTATTATTATAAAGTTATACCATAAGCGTCAGACACTTTTCATGGGCCAGAACTTTTGTCAGACGCTTTAAAGCTCTACAAAAAATAAATGAACTTAACTTATTTTTACATGTCTGACTTTTAAATATGTTGTTAAGACAATTGTTACGAAGTTATATTTAATTAGTCAGACAAAATGTATTGACCAAACACCCGCTAAATTGCAAAATTACTCAGCCGTGAGTATGAGAGCGAAAGCATTATAGGTGCGTTTCGGAGCGAGTGAGACGGTCTTACTAACTCAGTTCCCCTTCTCTCATTCGTGTAATTCTTCTGTGTATTGTGTATGTGTCCTTTGCGTGTAACCTAATGGTATACAGTATAGTTCGATCTGTGAGACCACATGTTTTTGTTGTTTACGTCGCGTAATTTGTGAGTGATTACATTACTTGGTAACGTGAAAATCATGGAAGAAGCGAAATTAAAGTGTACATTTTGTGAAAAATCTCATGATAAATTAATTTATTTACTGAAGAAATATTTAAAAAGTGTAAAATCGTTTTACAACATCGAGTGACACATAACCTAAAATTCAAAGACGTAGTTTTACCTGAAGATTTGTATGATAATGGTTATCATCGAGAATGTTATAAAAAATTTACTGCTCTGCCCAAAAAATATTATTCCGCGATTCCAGAAAAAACAAAAAATAGTAAAAACAAAAGTTTACCGAGCATTGTTGTCAAACCATTTGCTGCATCGACATCAAGTTTACCTAGTAGTACAAGTACTAATAGTGATCCATCTACAGCATCTACCTCAAGTAAACGAAATAATTCTACTGTTCCCGATTCAGATTTATTATCAAACTCAATTTCAGCTAGTGCTATTCCTGAACCTATTGTAATAAATAAATAAATATTTATTAATTATATATATATTAGTAATATCTGAGCCAAATGTTGATGAAAGTATTGAATTTGAATCAGTTGAACCGGACCGGAATAATATTTTTTGGGCAGAGCAGTAAATTTTTTATAACATTCTCGATGATAACCATTATCATACAATTCTTCAGGTAAAACTACGTCTTTGAATTTTAGGTTATGTGTCACTCGATGTTGTAAAACGATTTTACACTTTTTAAATATTTCTTCAGTAAATAATATAATTTATCATGAGATTTTTCACAAAATGTACACTTTAATTTTGCTTCTTCCATGATTTTCACGTTACTAAGTAATGTAATCACTCACAAATTACTCGACGCAAACAACAAAAACATGTGGTCTCACAGATCGAACTATACTGTATACCATTAGGTTATACGCAAAGGACACATACACAATACACAGAAGAATTACACGAATGAGAGAAGGGGAACTGAGTTAGTAAGACCGTCTCACTCGCTCCGAAACACACCTATAATGCTTTCGCTCTCATACTCACGGCTGAGTAATTTTGCAATTTAGCGGGTGTTTGGTCAATACATTTTGTCTGACTAATTAAATATAACTTCGTAACAATTGTCTTAACAACATATTTAAAAGTCAGACATGTAAAAATAAGTTAAGTTCATTTATTTTTTGTAGAGCTTTAAAGCGTCTGACAAAAGTTCTGGCCCATGAAAAGTGTCTGACGCTTATGGTATAACTTTATAATAATACTCTACAAAATATATATAAAAATCAGCTATAAAAATTTAAGTTAAATAGTTATTAATTTTAGTTACCTTTCACACCTGGTACCTGCCCGGTGTCACTCGGCAAGCTCCACAAGTCCGCAGGTATTCTGAGCACATAAGACACTACTAAGAACATGAGGTTTCGTTTATGTGAAAATAAGTTGTGTCTTATCGCTCTGGGATCTTACTCTATTCGTAACTTGACTCCTATTCACATAAGCCACTTTGGAATCGAGCTCATCCCGTAAAAATGAACCGACGTTACGTTTAATATCACCATTACAGTGCCCAATTTATTACACATCGATTGCATTTTAACAGTCACTACACATCTAACAATAATATCTCATCATATTAAAATTCCGATGCAATGTCAATGCTGTAACAAACGCCGGTTCATAGACCTCTCATAAACCTTCATATTTTATTTCATAAACATAACAGAACCGATTATAAGTCACGTCCAACATTATTGATCTGTTATGTTCATCGGTTGCATCAGCGCGAGTCGTCACCGCGTCTTCAACCGCAAATTGAGATATTGGCATAACCGGTCAACCACGCGTAGCCTATACATTTAAAATATTCAGACGAACCTTGCCTCAGGCATTCCTCACACACACATTAATGCGTTCGGATTCAATATATTTGTTACAATGTGGCTGCAACCTCGTGTACTAAATCGACGTCTATTTTACGCCGTAACGACACTGTAATATGTCCCATAAATTTTGAAGACGAGTAATACACACCACTATAAATATTACCCTAAAGTGGTGATTTACCCGAGTCCTCTGACGGTTAGACGAGAGGGAGGTAAAAGCTCGTTTTACTCCACTCTAAATTGTTACTAAGTTGTCTTAAAAGCGTTGAAACGGTACTCTAAAGTTCCCAGTAATGGTCGTTGACAAAGTTTTTTATGTTATTAAGATTCTAGTTTTTGATAAACTGGGAACTGTAGTGAATGTAGAAATTGATACTGGAAAACAATATGCTCATGGCTTCGTTGGTCCTGATAATAATAATTTAATGGGTCGTTACAATAAAATAACTGTTCGTGTGTAGACAGAATAAGGAAGGATTTGTAGTGTTTTAATATATAATGGAACCACTTATGGTTAAGCCAGTGAGTTTGTATGAATTTCATGTTTGTACACTAAACTAGACAGCTAAAATAAATCCTTTATAGGCGACCGCTGATTTGTTATTAGATAAAAATGTTTCGTAAGATGCCGCTTGCAAAACCTGTAATAAAAGTGCCGACAAAGTAGTCCGGACTTTTTGTTCTAAGTTATTTAGGATTGTTCGTAATGTGGGATGTTTTTAATCGGACCGGTGCCAGTGCTAAAGTGACGGAGAATGTTTGAAGATATCTGGCTGCTGTTGATGTGTCCCAGAGATGCGTAGGTGGACCAGTCCCATTTCACAAGGTCAATGCTTCATGCCCTTCGGCTAGCCGTCCAAGGTGTCAAATGTAACGGATTATCGTCAGGTGAGCTGACAGCTTATTGACTTTTTTCATTTGATGCCACGCGGTGGCTTTAAGTACGTCCCAGCGAAGGATAAGAAAGTTGAATTGGTTTTTCATCCGGTTATCCTTTCCTTACCTAAATTGAGTTTGCTTTTAAGTAAGGTTCATGAAGCAAGTATAGAGATAAAAAACAGCATACACTGTACAATTTTAAATCATGAATATTTATTTGACGATGTCTCCTAAAAACTCCGATATCAAAACAAACAAAAGAATTCTCAAAAAATACAGCAAAAGGAAATTGAAAGCCATCAAGAAAATATCATCAACGAACTATTTGCCGCTACTCAGTCCGTTTCGACGGAACCATTTGAGTGAGGAGTGAGAAGTATGGCATTCCAAAGGCGTATCGTTTGACCTATCTTAATGGATCCCACTTTGCTTTGCACCAAAAAACTCAAGGATAAGGAACGAATGAGTGTCGAGCGATAAAGCGCTTCATTTTCTATGTTGTGAGTTTTTTGTTCTAAGATTTAATTTGTTTGAAAGATTCGGCCTAAGAAGTTTGGACGTGACGGTTAGTTGACGGTTGACGTGATGTTTAGTGACGGTAGATTAGTTAGTCTTACTATTGTTGTGGAATAAATTAACTGAGAACTCTCAACTTTAATTCTAAAAAAAATAAGGTGAGGTTTTAAATGGTAATTCAGGTTGTAGTACGATATGAATCATGAATAACTTTAAAACTTAAAAATCTTGCATCATGGAACACATTTCAAAAGCGCTAAAAGCGCTTGAAATTTATACCTAAAAGATCCTTATGATCTTTACAAGGATGCTCACCATTAAAAAGTAATAAAATCGAAATTCAAGAAATCTTCCACGAATAAAAAAACATCTTGTAAGTCGTAAATTTGTTACTAGGGCTGGCCTAGAAGCGCATATCGGTTTATAGCTGGACCTCAGTGAGTCCTCGCGATAAATTCATGGTATCGTGAGTCCAGTGGATAGCTAATCGCAGTCGTAATAATAAAAGGTTAGACCGAGCTTTATTCATTTGTGAAGTCGCGTGGGAACCCTTTATTTGTAATACTGACAAGGACGCTCAAAGTATGCGAGGCTAAAAGGAATATGGCGATTGAATCGCGCGTATATTACGCATATTTAGCCCTTATGCGATTCGGCCTTGCTTAATGATTTACTTTATATGGCGAGGCGTAGTAGTGTAGTGACCTGCGTATGAGTAATTTGTAATCAATTATATATAGCTGTCTGGATGTCGGTAATTTGTACTTTGTAGAACCTATTTGCCTACTACATAATATTATAAATCGACAAGTAATTCTGTCTATCTGTCTATCAAGGTGTGGAGATAGCTTGAACCCTTGTGAAGGATATGTGGTTGATTTTATCCGAGTGTGTGAAGTTGTTCCATAGGGATGCGAGTGACACCATGGGGAAAAAACTAGTTATCAATATTATCTTTATTTATAATAGCTGGGCCGTACCTACAAATAAGCACTAAACGAAGAACTTCCAGAAATTTTAAGACAATGTAATGTTGTGGTTACATTGTTAGGTAATACGAAAATATATAGCTTGTTTAATAGTAATTGAATTATACATTGTAGTTAGCAAATATATAACCCAAACCTAATGGTACTTAATCCCAGTTATGAACATCAAACTTTTGAACTTAACTAGTAAGGAAATTCATGGACATAGCATTAAGCAAAATACCAAAATTCCGGGAAAGGTGAAAAACTTTTTGCGCACAAAGATGAAATCAGCACGAGCGCTGTAAAGTGCAAGGCTATTTGCCACTTCAAAACAACGATAATACGCCATGTCTTTATGTGAAAAAGTCAGTTGTCCATACTTCTGCGTAAATACCATGAGTCAATCAGGTTATTCTGAGACGGTTGACATTCGTAAAGTAAATTACTTTATAATACATGGATGGATGCGGGCTGCACGGAGCCAGTCATTATATCGGTGCTATGAAACTTGGGTTAAGGTTAAGGGTGGACGACTTTCAACCGTAGTAATGATGATGTACTTAGACACTGTAGATAAAATTTGAAGGTAGTCATGTTCGATAGACACCTATAGATGAAATATATTCGTAATTTTACTGTAAATGATTATCTTAAATAAAAATCACGACTGATTTTTTATGAGAAACCAAAATATGAGGTTAAAAAATATTATGATTTAAAAGGGTTACTTTTACCCTTACCAATTTGGCGTCATTGCCAAATTACGGCTGTAAATATCACTTTTTCCTTTAAATGACGCAAGTGATGGTTATATTACTTTGCTAATGGTTTACGCAATTAGTGGGCGATAAAATAAAATAGCCATCTTTACGTATACAAATTAATACGAATGTACCTAGTGAAAAAAGGGAGTCGTGTCAAAATTACCTTTTCGTTGATGGCTGACACACTGTGTAGCTATTAACGCTATAACCAGGAATATAAATGTAAACAGGAATTACTTAGATCAACCAAGTAGTTGTATACTTCACTTACTTTAAACTTTTGAGCCTGTAACTCCCACGAGGAATAAATGTAGTAATCAACTAATTTCACAACTGTCAGTTGCTGTAACATGATATCGGTGTAACGTGTAATGTAACGTTTGACACTACACTTACACGCTTTCGTTCACTGTAATCACGTATCACCATGCAGCCACTGATTTTATGCGTGGGCACACGCCTTTCTATCTACGCTAAAGGATCGGACACATGATTGAAATTTACTCGATATAACATACTGTATATAGGTTCCCGGGTTCGTAAATTTTCGAAAATACGCTATTTCGCGCTTCGCGTTTGGCTTCGATTGATCTAATTGCGAACAATGTTTGACACTTTAGTTTTTATAGCGTTCGATTGAACTATCGTTTTTATTTTTATTATGTTGTCATTTATTTTTATTTGATTTGCGAAATGTACACGATGCGTTCAAGCATTAAATGAATATGTATTCACAAAAAATATTTTTATTTAAAGTCATTACTTTAATTGCTATAATACTAAATGCCCATACGCTATACCTATGTGCTTTTTATTAGAGCCGATGTGTGTGTGCATAAACATGAGCAGTTTTTATGCACCTATGTGTAATAATAAAATTACAATAAATCCATTTCTGTCCCCTCAAATCTTAGCAAAAGTATTCGTTATAAACTCTAGCACCTAACTACATTTTACATGTAAGAATAAACATAATAGTCATCTAGACTCACGTTTTAATCAAAAATCTAGGCCACGATAGGCGACATAACAAAACAGTTAATACGATGTGTCGAACATTTTAACTGTAGATCATTTCTTGTTGCTAACCAAACGAGAGGTTGACACAGTTTTTTTCACTTAAACCGCTCTAGACAAGTGAAATAATCGATTGTGATGAGTAACGTAGGTTGCGTAATTTTTACGGAAACTGACGAATTCTTCAGTGATTGTGTAATTATACAATCGATTTGCAATCTTTTTTCTGCGGATTTCTTGAAGATTATATATATTTTTATTTACTTTCTCACATATTAAATTCTGTGTTCAGAGGGTAGACTTATAATTGGAGATCAACCTACCAAGAAGTTTGTACTACCAACATTTGTTTTAGTGATAACACAAATATCCTCTTGATTTGACTGTCTGTGTCTTTTATGTAGGTATATTTTAGATATGTTTACAAAACACCAGAATTTTATAAAATTAGTTTGAAAAATGAAAGATGCTACTGCACATGTTTTTTTTTTATATTTTTAGTCTAGAGTAAAATGAGACAACACTCATTTTGCATCAAGTAGATATCTCTTTCAAGAAGTTATCTCCAGACTCCGTAACACTTTGCTCGATCTGATATTGAACCCTATGCTCAGATATAGCTCATGCGACCACAAAATCAACAAGGCATAGGCTCTAATATAATATCTACAGTTAAACATTATATTTAATTTATTATATACCTACCAAAATCGCAGCTTTTAACAACTCCCAACCATTAAATACACCCCAACTTTCCATTTACAATATTACCAAAATTTCGTAAATATAAACCTAGTTCCATTTTTTATATCGTATCCCGCAAAAAGCGTCCGCGCTCCGTTTGATTGATCTCATTCATCATGGCGTTTGAGAAATGACAGGCATCAATAATCGACGTTTTAATCCTTTCTGTACCCACGCGAACCATTACCGTATAAAAAACTGCGAGTGTCGCAAGTAGTGGTAAGTGTAAGATTGAAGTTTGTATCTGTGTTATTTATCTGCTTAAGATGTATTACTTGTCTGTATGAAATGGCGCCTGTGACGTAATCCCATATACGACTATCAATTCTTGTACCTCTTTGATAGATTAGACCATTGAGATATTTTATTTTGTATAAAGTACAGTCGAGTTCACGTTACCAAGGTCATTAACGAAAATAAGTCAAAAAATATGATATCTTTTTCTAATTATAAAAAATGAATCCCCATTTCCCTTGGTCACGGCATCACGCGTGAACGGCTGGACCGATTTGGATAAAATTTGGTACGAAGATAGAGGGGACTTGGAGAAGATTTAGGCTACTTTTTATGTGGGTGCGTGAAGTAGTTCCCTCGGGATGCGGGTGAAACCGCGAGCAACAGCTAGTTGTTAAATCTGCTTTGAAATAGTTTGTGTTTCACGAACATACAATAGGAACTAATCATAGTTTTGCTGATATTGAAAACCAATACCGTAATACAAAAATGTATTTATTAAATTCACATTAAAAATGTTACGATGTATTTAATTCCGTATCAGAATAAAAGCCTTCCTCCTATGCTATCTCCAATCTATAGCATATGTTCATACGTCACATTGAGCCGGCTCACAAGTCCCTGGCATGTAATTATAATCTCGTCGTTTAATATTATGTGATAAAGTATATATTTTACGATTCTATCGGCTGCGCAGGCGTCGTACATCGAAGTGATGATGGACCTTTTAGATGGGACATGGTAAGTGTTAGTTTGAGTTAGAGGCGACCGCGGAACTTACTATTTTCTTTATTTTTATTTTTTTTTGTCAATTTTCAGGAAATAAAAATAGACCAATTAATGAATAATTAAATACATGTTGTGGTGCTAAAACAATATCAGCGTTAGTTACAAAGCTGAGTTGTTTGTCAAATAAATCTAAGGAAAGCTTAAAGATTTAATCACGACATCATCGCACCTGTGTAAAGTTTGCATTCGTCATAAAAAAATAATATCTATAAAGTTTAGACTTTAGACCACAAGTTTGTCGTAATCAAAGCAGCTATATTTTACAACGTGTTCTCTTTAAAATAGTTTGAAACTAAAGTGAATATAATAATCGTCCATGTGTACCTTATCAAAGAGTAAAACTTTCCACTGCATAGTGTTCAAAATACATACTTTTTTAAATCCTAAAATGAGATCAGTACTTCAAGGCACGTCTAAAGAGTATTACTGCTGTCTGCTACATAAATCTTAATGCGACGTCTAGTAAATACACAGTAACATAGTATCATTGTAAACCTAAGGATAGCCAATAACGGTCCCCCTAGTCTCGAATGTGATTCCTATATGTTCGGTGCAGCGAGCTTGTTGCACTTTATCGGATACAGTTCTAATCTCCGGCAATAACTGAGATTCCTATTAGTAAAGCCCAATTAACCTATAGCTTGAACTGGAGATCAGCTGGGACCAAAGAAACGTTAGTGGACCGAAGCCTGTGTCGAGTCATTGAATTGACCTCATAAATTAAAATTGTTTGACTAGGAAATTGATGTTTTGGTTAATGAAGATTTTCCTTGTTGTTTCAAGGGGAAATAAATTAAAATTAATAGATTGGTTTGGATACGCGATCAGTCTTAATAAGAAGTAATGGATAAATTATGGTAGTGATTCAGCAAAAAGATGGGTCGGAATCTTTAATTCATTATCATCGTCAGCCATTTTGATAATATTTGTCCACAATTGGACATAGGGCTCCCTCTAACGTGTGCCCCTGGTCTTTACCTATACTTAGTTGCTCATATAATATTACTGTACTATTTATTAGCGGCCAGCGTCGCCGTTGAGAAATACCTACTCAGTAGTAAATCTAATGTTATTATTATTTTAAAAGTATTTAAACAAATGAAACCCGTTCAACACTACTAGGGCCGCTATCGTATAGATCATACATACATAATGTCGCTGCCGCTCCTATCTTACATCTCCTTATCTAAAAAGTGTGAGGCTCGTCCGCCCCCTCGCAGCTCCATCTCTTCACACCTAAGAATTCAATTAATCTCGACGCGCACCCGCTTCGCTGGCCACGAGATTCGTGACTAGTAATTACTTTTTGTAAAAAGAAAACAAATCCATTCTATACTCCCCCGCTTGTTTACGAAAATAAAAAGATATTCTAACCGAGTAACGGACCAACGGAACAATGAGCGATGACATGGAACTCTTCCTAAACAACTCCCCAATAAAAGGGATATCTTGTTACTAGAATATTGTATTCCATTTATAATAATAACATACGAAACAAAGGCGATAACTAGCAAGGAGTAAATTACGAACAAGATTTACGTTTACCATTCATCATTCGAGAATTAATCTCCCTGTTTCTCGGCATCGCCTAGAGATATTTCAATATACCTCAAAAGAATCCCATTTATTCGTAGGTACCTGCCGACTTCGCCTCATATTTCTCCGGGAATAACAAAGGCCCCGGGATCAAGGCATGACCTGTGGGCGCGTTCAGCAACAAGTTGTAAAAAACCACGCTCACGAGAACGCAAGTCGCAAATGAAATCGAAATAACGTAACGTCCAGTCCCGGCAAGGTCTCGCGGAATGAGATACGGCCTTTTGATTAACCATTGTCGGGGAGCCAACCCGTGGAGTCGCCCCACAACACTGCCTTCATACTTTATTTATGTCTTTATATTTATTGCATTCTTCCATTCGCAATAAAGAAGATACGTTTTTCTAAGCGCGTCCCCGCTCTCGATGATCTGACCGGTTGCCTTCATTTGCATACATTACGTATATTTCAATTTTTTAATCTCATCTATTCTCGTAGTCATTATAATATAAATTAGTTATGGAAAATTGATTAATATTTTATTTGTGTCTTAATTACAATCCAAATGACATATTAATAGCTAATTTTTATCGTCGTCGTCGGTAAGATTAGTCTAGATCGATTATTCATAGTTTTGCTGATTGGATTTATATCGAGCAATAAGCTTTACGTTTTTTCTTTAACGAAAATTCAATGTTACGTGCCCTTTATTACCTTATAATGACATTTTTAAGGTGGAGGGTTGGCTATAAGTCACGCTCTGGCCCCGAAAAGAAGCGAACCTCCTTCTGTTAGTAATTACATGCAAGTCGGCGGACGCGTAGGGTTCACCCCTGTGCCTACATCACGCGATGTGAAGCTTTCGCAGAACTTAAAGAAAACCAGTAGCGTCGGCCTTTATTCGACGAATCAAGTTTTACAATAGAATCTTCAAATACTCATCGAACTTCAGCTATCCAGATGTCGGAGTTACAGAACTCCTTCTTTAACTTTCAGACGAAACTTTAGACGAGGCGCTCGATTTGTTTACTCCATTATATCTACTCGTATCTCACAGAATTATACTCTAGTTCGATCTTTATCGTAAAGTGCGTACACCCGACATAAAATTTATATCACTCGATAAAGGAAACTCTTTGTGTGGCGAAGTTAACATCCGAAAGTTGATATTAGCGTCAGCGTAAAGTCTACTCTGAGGGTTTTATTGGCGCATAATCCAGTCATTACAAAAAGTCGACACTGTGATAAAACGTGCAATAAGAATGGATAGGTACAGGTAGTATAGTAAGTGTTCATGTGTGTAAGCGGGCAGCGGGCGAGCTAGGCTTGGCAGGCCGGCGGGCGGCGGCGGCGGCCGGCGACTTGTCCTCAACTCGGTAGCCGTGGCCGGCTCTCGGGGCTCGCCACTCTAGTACGGCACGGGCGGAGTCACGCAGCGGACGCGCGCCGCCACAATCCGGCGCGCGCATACACACACGAACATAACTAAAACATTTGTTCATACAAACTTTTTCACCGGTGTGTTTACTGACTGTGTTTGACTGTTTCATACGGAGGATTGAGTGCACTTTGAGTGACTTGGGGACGTGACAGGGATTTGGCGGGAGTCTGGAGGGAAAGTGGCAGGACAGAGGCGCGAGCGCGCCCTCTTTTACATAATCGTTGATAACTGGAGCTTTCGTAATTGTTGCGTGATAACAGTAAGTACATTTTAGTGTAAGAAAGTTTTAGTGTCTTAGAAGCAGAACGCCATATATTTACGTTTAAATGTATTGTTTATATTTAGATGCGTCTTTTTGTATTTAAGCTCATAATATATGTACAAAAGTTAATCTGTTCATAAGTAGATATTATTGCCCAAGTTTTTTCTGTTTGCATTGCGCATGTCAAGTTAATGTTGATATAAACTTATCTTAAGTTGATAGACGTAATCTGCTTATCTATGAATTAAGTACCGCTTGAACTTAAAACTGTGTCTCGCCTGTCGCTTTTGTAAATAAACACAGATATAAGTAAGCACGGTATTTGAATATTTTAGTGCCTTATTTGAATTTTTGTAGGTCGGCTTGTATTGGTACACATACCTTATTATTAGAATTCGAAATGGTTTGAACTCAATCATGAAGTAAGTATGTAGATACGGCCTTTATACTAGCTCTGTAGTTTACGTAGCATTAGAATGGAATTAGTTCGTGTAAGCCGTTTTCAGCTTTTTGTTTTATACTTTAGGGCTTGTTTTGTAATGCAGGTATGTAGTTGATATTTGTTATTCCGTATC
This sequence comes from Pyrrhia umbra, assembly GCA_963891755.1. Classification (NCBI taxonomy): domain Eukaryota; kingdom Metazoa; phylum Arthropoda; class Insecta; order Lepidoptera; family Noctuidae; genus Pyrrhia; species Pyrrhia umbra. The sequence goes on from OY982926.1 coordinate 4,973,162, forward strand.
AATTTTTAATTCCATAAATTAGCAGTTTTATGATTTATCGAAGCCTCCATAATACCCTCTGGCGAATAATGTGATCGATTTGTAGAGGTAGGTACCTACTTGTATATGGAGAAGCTCAAAGGGAAGGTTATATTTTTGAGTTTTATGCAAGGACTAGAGTATACAATTTTCGTGTTGATGTTTTACAATTTAGCTTATTGGTTTAAGTTGTTTCTTAAGTTTCTATGGTTTAATATTCTTGGTTTTAGCATCACTGAGATAATGATACCTACTACCTACCTACCTAATCTAGAAAATAACACGTCTATGGCATGTTCTTCGAGTTTTAGCTTCAACACGTTTATATCATTAACATTTTCATTCTAGTAGATAGTTTTGAATTCGTTCTTGTCTTTAAAATGTATAATTTTAATTATAATAATAGGAGTTAACTGACTGATATATTTACCAAATTTTCTAAATAATGCTAATATATTTTAACAATAAACGTAAAACTACGAATAAAAAGAAACATCTATTCTATTCTATATCTATATCTATCTATATCTATACTTATAATAAATCTGTAGAGAGGTCAATTCTGTACATGAAATATATTTCCAAAATAACTATCAGGGGGTGATTAGGGATCGATACTGATGCCAAAAATGCAATCAGTAAATTTTTTGTCTGTCTGTCTGTCTGTCTGTCTGTCTGTCTGTCTGTCTGTCTGTCTGTCTGTCTGTATAAACTCTATAGAAACAAAAGCTCCTCGACGGATTTTAACGAAACTTGGTACAATTATTTGTCATACTCCTGAGATGGTTATAGTATACTTTTCATCACGCTACAATCAATAGGAGCAGAGCAGTGAAGGGAAATGTTGTCATTTTGTTTAAACGCGCTAATCTCAGGAACCGCTGGTCCGATTTAAATAATTATTTCAGTGTTAGATAGTCCATTTATAGAGGAAGGCTATAGGCTATATCATTACGCTAAGACCAATAGGAGCGGAGCACCACTATTCCACGCGGACGAAGTCGCTGGCAGAAGCTAGTCTATACTTATAATAAATCTGTAGAGATGCCAATTCTGTACATGAAATATATTTCCAAAATAACTATCAGGGGGTGATTAGGGATCGATACTAATGCCAAAAATGCAATCAGTAAAATTTTTGTCTGTCTGTCTGTCTGTCTGTCTGTCCGTCTGTCTGTCTGTCTGTCTGTATAAACTCTATAGAAACAAAAACTACTCGACGGATTTTAACGAAACTTGGTACAATTATTTGTCATACTCCTGAGATGGTTATAGTATACTTTTCATCACGCTACAATCAATAGGAGCAGAGCAGTGAAGGGAAATGTTGTCATTTTGTTTAAACGCGCTAATCTCAGGAACCGCTGGTCCGATTTAAATAATTCTTTCAGTGTTAGATAGTCCATTTATCGAGGAAGGCTATAAGCTATATATCATCACGCTAAGACCAATAGGAGCGGAGCACCACTTTTCCACGCGGACGAAGTCGCTGGCAGAAGCTAGTACATAATAAAAGAAACAACATACTATACAGTTGCATAAAAATATGATGTTATGGCATTGTAAACAACGTTGCTTGTATTTTAATGCTTTACATAAGCTTACTTTTTCATTTCCATATAACGTAAAAATTATACAAATGTAGATAATACAAATCAATCACTATCAGTATAAAATATGTAGGTACCTACGAAAAAAAAGAATTTTGCAGGCACGAGACATAAGTCTACCAAACGGTTTATACATACACACTGTATAAAAAAGTAAACATAAGTAGATATAAAATAAGATTAACTACAAGCAATAAGCCGACGGGGATGCTCGTCGACCAATCACGTTTGATGGCCAGATCGTGGCCCACTGTCGCAATTGAAACGCGCCATTATCGGCCACTTATCACCGCTGACATGGCGGTTAATCGGAACAGCCTACAATGTTTGCATTTGAACTTAGAAACTGAAAATAGAGGATTTATTTTGTCATGCTTATGGGCATCACAATTAAAAATACATCTAGAAATATTATAAAAATTAAAAATAAGAGATGTGTAGCTTAAAATCCTTACTAAATAGGTACCTACATATTATAAATGTAAAATTAACTCTGGATGTCTGTTATGCTTTCACGAGGCATCGGCTGAACTGATTCAATTAAAATTTGGTTGAACATAGAAAAACCTGTCAAAGGAAAACCAGTTGGGCGAAGAAGTTCCTAGGGACGCCGAAAACCACGGAAAAAAATCGAAAAAAAAAATAAGTTCAAAGAAAATGTCAAAAAAGGCTAAAATACATTTTTGTGTTGCAACAATTAATGACATATTTGAACAGCACTTTCCTTGTTTTGTGAAAACTAATTAATTTGCTTTAATTAATTGCTTTGGGCTCAAACTGTTTTTTTTTAATATTTTTTTTTCTAATTAATTGCTTTCAAAATACACCTATATAATTGTATATAAATATAAATTAAAAAAATATAAATTATACAATTATATAAGTGGGTAAAAGAAATTATTCAATGATGATTGAAGTCAGCGAGGCGATAGTGATGCGCGTGGACTCTTGAAGCCAATCACGAGATCGTGCGACACCCCGCTATCGTTGCTTTTTATCTGACTCGAATTCACTAGTGATGTGCTGACCAACTTAAAAAAAGTTTACTTGTTGAATCCCGAAGGTTCGTTTTTGTTTTCCTTGAGTTTTCGAAGTCGTTATAAATTATTTGTTGACGGGAATTGTCAATTAGGCTGGGATGTTTTGACCTGCATAACTCGAGGTTCAGTAGTTTTCCAAGTTATAAGATTAGACTAAGAATATTATAGGTATCTCGTATCACTTAACTAATAAAATACGCCAACATTTGAACTGAATAAAATACGCCAACATTTGAACTGAACTGCAAATAATTTCTACGTTCAAATAAAAAGATCGATTATTTTTTGTATTTCATACCAATCGATGAAAGGTGAAAAGATGACATGGTTCTTATTACAAAAATAAACCGAAATAAAAATATTTTTTGTAATACAATTTTATACGAACATGACACAAGGCTCTGCTTTGGGTACCGAAACCCTACGTCCAGTATCGAACTGATAGACATGATAGACGGCAATATGTATGCCCCCGGCGATCGCGTAAAGCAAATCACGAGACGCCGAGATCGTGGCCGACAGCCGGACAATCTATACTCTTTATCTGTGTCCACTTCGGTAGTGATGTACCTGCCTACTCAGTTGGTTACTTAAAAAAATATATTCGACTACAGAAATCGAGAACACTACTCTGCAATTAATGATCGATAAAAACAAATACTATGTACTTTTTGTGTGATAAGAGTACTCAGATATGCAACATTTTTGAGAACTGTACAGTCTATTTAATGTAAGTAAAACGAACTTTTATCCAAATAATTAAGTACGCTTATACTGAAATAGTTACCTAATACCAAAACAAACAGATTGATGGTGGCGATATTGTTAAGGCGGTCATGAGACGCCGAGATCGTGTTTGTGTTTGACCCGAATCTATACTCTCTGTCTTCGTCTACTTCGCTCCGTGACAGGCCGAGTACTGGGCAATACCAAATCAATCGTCACGTAACATAATACGAGCGTTGAAATGTTTAGTTGATTGTAATTGATAGGTTTGATGTAGTTATCTCTTACGTAGATAGACATTCTGCAATAAGGATCTCTTTTAAAACAAACCTGCTTTGTATTGCAAAAAAAATATTCGGATGAAAGTACGAATAGCTGTTTAAAATATTTTTTTGCTCAAAATAAATGGTGAACTCAATAACCATAAAGATAAAAAAGAACAACAGACAAAGAAAGGCAATCAGCGCGATAAAATAAATCGAATTGTTAACGACCACAAAATCGACTAAAGTATCCCATCTCTAGTTATCGCTACAATGGCGTCCTCTCGTTAGGGCGCGACACTGACTCCAGCCGCCTAATGGCGCGTCGTGCTGCCAATTCCTAGCTTAAGGCTCTTTCACGACCAGCAGGCGTTAGCACGCATTAGTTTAAATGTGTTTTCTTTTATGGCAATACTAAAAGTTGAGGGTGTTGTCATTGTAGAAATTTTTGCACGTTTTATTGGTATATATGGAACATACATCTGAACTTTTTTTTTAAATACTTTAGTTTACCCAAAACTTAATTATGACGGCCATTTAATATTAATTAGTTTCAGAAATGTCCAAATAGTCTTTATTTCATTTTGCATGAACTGCTAAGCCAGTTAAAATCCTATGATCGTGCGTCTAAGCATACGACTTTGTTTGACTTGCGCAGACGCACAACAAGCATTCGATTCTCGCATACTGCCAATAAATGTTCAATACAACTTTAACGTACAGCAACTATGTAAACAAGAAACCATGAAAATGTTTAGTGCCAATAAATATCGTACTCTTCGCTTTTTATTTGACTCGTAAAATATAATCAAGAGAGCTTAGCGCATAGCTTTAGACGTAAAGTCGGGGCAAAAATTATCAATAAATGTTAATATAAAAAATATGCGCAAGCGCAGCGTGAGCGCGTTGAAGTCTTTTGTATGGAGAGGAAGCGGCGCCCGCGCAAGCATGCAGTTGTTTTCCGATGTTCTGTATTTTTTTGCTTTTAATTAAGAACTTAATAACTTTAAGTGGATTGCGTGATACTATAACTTCAATTAAACATTTCATAACGAGTTTCTTGAACATTCTATCAAATTTAAAGCACATTTTTGAAATTCATGTTACGTTTAAGGGTACTTTTATGTCCTCCTACAGAAAACGCATACCGTTGCATGTAAGGTTACTCGTAAAATCACTTATTTACTACAATCGGCATTTATTAACTAAACCTGACATCGTGTAGGTGCATTTTGAGACAAAACATGATTTTTATTCGAAATGCTTACGTATCAGTCATTTTAGTAAGCTTAGTACGTAAGCTTCCTAAATTTAGAGCTTACTGTGTCTCAATTTATTGTAAAAGGTCTGAAGCTCTGTGAATGCATACTCCGGCCTACGCGGATTATATAAACAAAGCAGATATCGTCCCATTACTGACGAGTTATAGGCCATTTAAATGGTCAATTATATTGAGTATAGCTCGAGTGAGGGCTCTTTATACTTAATTACTTAAGTTATAAATCAGAATAGCCTATTATTATTTAAAATTACTTGTCCGATTTTCAGCGTAAAACTTAGTGTTCTTTACAATAACTTCTAATGTTTTACAAGCTGTTAATTTTTAAGCGTCTTTCGTTTATAAACAATAGGTAGAGTGTGCAAAAGATAATTTATATGCTGTAAAATGATGTTATATTTATATTTAATGAAGTTTATTTATCGCCTTGTATTTGTATTTTAACAATAGTGTATTGTCTTAGTCTTAACAAGCTTTTCTATATACCTACACTTTCAACGCATAACTAAAATACAATATACCTATTTTTTTTATAATCTACAATATAAAAATGAATCGCTGAATGTGTTGCTAAGCGCAAATCTCGAGAACAACTGAACCGATTTGGATGAAATTTGGTACGGAGATATGGAGACCCTGGAGAAGGTTTTAGGCTACTTTTTATCTGGGTGCGTGAAACAGTTTCCTCGGTACGCAGGTGAAATCTCAGGAAACAGCTAATTATTTAAATAATTATCTTAAATTACATTAAAAATTATAATAAAAACTATTTATTTTTTAAATTGACTATTATTTTTGTTATAATAGACTTACGTTTTTCGTCTGTGCGAGACACCACTCAACCAAGCCCCTTGTGGGTGAAAAACATTCAAAAAAGTTTTACTTAAAAATATCACTCTAAGTTTACTCTTTAAGAGAGACGTCTTTAATAATAAATCCAACATAATATTAGTAATAAATTAACAAAACATTAAAAGTAGGGATCGAGTCTGAATGATGCGAAGGTCGAGGCTAACACGTGCCATGAAAATTTTATTAGCTTAGCTCGATGCTCGCCTAGATGGCTAACTGTCTGTCAATACGACTATAGGAAGGGTATTATCGATTTCATATCAATTAGTTCCTCTATTTTCTACGTATATTTATGTTTTGTTGTAGTTAACAAAATCTCGGTTTATTGTATACGTAGATACATCTGCCAGTTGCCACTATCTGAAACAACTATGGTTAATAGTGCTAAATTTTCGTAACTTTTTTTTTTAAATATTTCTATTATGAATTGTCATTTTTCTTAATAATGATTTGGTAAATATAAATTTTGGGTTTCAAAACAAACATTTAAATAAGAGCTGAACTCCTAGATTATTAGTATTACTCTATTTTTTGTATTACTTTTCTCTGTTACACTTTTCTCAAGTGTCAAAGTTACCTTCAAGCAACTAGGTGTTCTCATTATCAAGCTTACCAGCAATTCCATCATCCGTAATAGGTTCTGTTTTTACGGCCGCCCGCCGTCTGACCTCACGACCCTAAGGTCAGTTTCCAACCTACATTAAATTGCCAACAAAACATTATAATCTAAGGTAATATAGGTACTCTAACGATGCCGCCCTACATAACATTCTCTGAGGAAGTCCGTGATTTGACGTAATAAAACACGTCGGCATGGTCCATTTTGGTTGGGCGGTTTTTTTGGCGACCACAGTATCGACTTATCGGTCGATCAGATGTAGGTCGAGAGTATTAATTGTTAATTTAATTTGCGTTTTTATAACAGAACAGGGTTTCATTTGTTGTGTTAGCTTACGAATGTTCAAAAAAGGACCAAAAATAATAAAAACATTTTTAACTGAGTAGTTATCGCAGGACTGGAATGCTAGTGGAATCACACGAAAGAGTGAAGAGTGAACATTAGTAATATCGATTTTATGCTTGAGATATTGAACATTAGTTTTTATTCAGATATTTTTTTAAATCCTCAGAAATGCTGCTGCATATTTTCAATTATTGATACATTTGACTTTGAAAGAAATCAAAAATAACAATTAATAAGTAACTGAAAATGACAACTTTTCGACCAAAAGGACCGGCCCTGAGTAACCCGACAGATTTTGACATATTGCCACGTAATTTGATAAAACATTGCGATAAGACTTATGGTCAGTGTACAAGTTTTTTGGCGACTAAACAAACACAATCGTTGAACAAGATGTAGGTCGAAGGTAAATTGTGTTTTCCATTATTCATGTCCGATTGTTCTAAGTTCTGACGGAAAATCGTTAGCGGTGACTCATTAAAGAAATTCGACCGGTCCTTAGATCCTGGTTCTCGATAAAGTAGTTGCAGTATATCGGTTGCAAAGGTATTTCGATTTGAATAATATTTTGTATATCGATATAAATCGCTCGGTATCGTTCGGTATTTAAAGCGGCGCCTTTGTGAAGTCTGTTACGCATCATGTTGGTGTCAATTTAATTATGTTTTGAAGTTGGAACTGTTAATGGTTTTATGAAGCGCATTTTGTTTTAGAATGCCGAGAGATTATGCTTTAAATATTATGAATACTATTTTCAATAAATGCGCTAAAAGTGCTAAGAAAAGTGTCTGTAAAAAGCTCTGCATTAAAATCTTTTCACAGGTTTAATCGTAAAAATACCACCGCTAGATAGATAAAAAATCGTACTATAATACTACTTTAAATGATAAATGAAATAATAAAAATCTTTAAAATACAAACATTTAAAATAAAATGTTTAAAAAACATGTAAAAGATATAATAATACATGCTTTCTTTTAAACAATAGGTATTCAATATAATAGTTGTCCTAACAACAGTATACAAACATCGTATCGCCTACATTTCATAAACAACACACGAAATAATAATTTTAAATATACGATACAATAACACAATAAGCTTATATACAATATGTTCTAAATTCAAAACCAGACTTCACCTAATACATTGTCAATTCGGTCACGTATTGACTAAAAACTTCGTCCTTGAGTAACACAAGTTTTTCAAACAATGTTTAATGTTACACACATATACATACAATACATACATACATATACATATATTAATACATTCATTCATTCATTGACCCCTGTTGGCAATCGATAACAAAGAATACATCGTTTGAATTGACCGGTGGATGTAGAACGAGACTTTTAATTATTTATATTAAAGGCTTGCAATTGAGGGCATTGAAATTGTTCCTTTGAAGTAAAGTATATTGAAAAATAAAAAAAAAACATTAATTCCAAGAAGCAACACCATAGGAAAATGAGACAGAAGTTCAAACATTACAGAGAAATTAAATAAGAAAATGATTAAAAGTTCGATTAATAAAAAAATCATTCATATATTTCATCAAAATCTTTTTATTTTTTTTTCTAATGTAACATCACTCCTGTATTTTTTTTATAAAGGCAGATATGTACACATAGTATCATAATATCATGACAGTTTATTGCCATCAATTAGGCAAAAATCTAAAGTCCAATGAAATTAAATCAGAAAACCCACACGACCCTGTAAATTAAAATAGTAGTAATGCGTGTAACGAGAGCTACTTGAGCCGAGGCAGTCCTAAAAGTCGTCATGACTTTGGTGGTGTCAAAAAAAATATATAATACCGATGTAATTTGATTAGAAAACAAGATAAGATTCTAAAAAAAGCAAACCCCAAAATGTTTTACACAAAACTTAACACTGCGTCAAAATTAATTTAGTGTTATTTCAAGGTTATGGTACAAGTGTTACGCTTACGATTTGAACGTTATTGGTCGCGTTTGATAGCATCGAAATGATTTTGTAACCTTCGAGCCGAGTGGCTGTTATCACGCGACGGCGACGGGTTAACTCCCGGCCCTTTGTCACGACTTTAACTTACGTATATCGTGTGTACAACGTGTAACTTAATGAACGCAATTGCTGTTACGTATTTGTTGGAAATCTTACCACTGGTAATACAAAATTATAGCTGATTCTGAAAAAAAAAGCTTTCACTACGTATTCATACTTTTTTGTATGCAAAACTTACCGTTCCATGTTTTTATTTTATTTTAATATACCTAATTAAAATATATATATATATTGTAAAATCATGTATGTTTCTTAAGACTCAATAATTTCTACAATATAATAATTTGCTTCAATTTGTATACAGGACCACTTTCAGCAGTGGCCTTGAGTATTTTTCGTCAGAATAAAAGCAATTATTACCAGGAAAAGGTAGTCATTACTCATATTAGTTTTATTATAAAAACACAAAAGCGATAATCAGATTGTCCATATTACAAATACATATAATTAATTCATCCAGTTGACGGTGATGAGGATGATTTTTTTGAAGCAATATTTTAATATTATAGTTTTTTTAATTTATATTGTTAAGAATGTATATATTGTTAATAATTTAATACGAACTTATTTACGTTAATTAAAAAATTACAAATATAGGACTATGAAAAGCATGGAATTCATCGGATTATTTAGAAAACTTAAAAAAATCTCTTTATTCGACCTATAATAGGTATTGTTTAAAGAAAATGAATATTGCAGTCCTAGGCAAATGAAAAAAACTTTTATTTGACCTATGATAGGTATTGTTTAAAGGAAATATATACTGCAATCCGACGTAAATAAAAAAAAAACACTTTTATTTGACCTAAAACCATGATTGTGTTCAAATCTTTTTTGCTCCTATTTCTGAATACTTTCATATTATGGGTACATTATGCCAATAATTTCAACAATCAAGGATTTGGCAGCTACCGATTGTCAGGCCAGATTATTTCGCTATTCTAATAGAGATATTATCTCCTGAGAGAATGACATGCAATGTCAATAACTGATATTAGACAGGAAATGGATCAGACGGCTTATACATAATTAAGTGTGGGTATAGGATCACTAATAAATTTAATTACTTTAGAAGATACGATTTGCAATTGCTGTTTTATCTTAATGAAAATACGGATTACAATATCTACACTAATATTATAAAGAGGAAAACTTTGTTTGTTTGATTGATTTGAAAATTCTTTCAGTGTTAGATAGCCCATTCATTGAAGAAGGTTATAGGCTATATTTCATCACGCTAAAACCAATAGGAGCGGAGCACTACTATTCCACGCGGACGAAGTCGCGGGCAGAAGCTAGTGTTTTATAAAATTATAATAAAAAAAAACTCAATTAAACCATTTACAAGAACTTTTGAATTGATCAGTGACTGTGAGTAGTCAAAAAAAAAAAAAAATACTCAGGATGAGATAATAACTTGTAATATTTATTTCATATTAAAAAAGAACTAAGGTTATCCAATAAGTTGATACAGATTAAAAAAAAAATACTTATGAAAGTATCCATTTTACCAATGGTGATTCAGCTAACTTAGTCACTTTCGACCATTTCCCATGACTTTAAAACCCAATGGACAGTTTGTAGTGGACTTTGTAGAATAAAATGTGTAGGTATTAAGTTCCATTTCCTAAAATAATACACAAGTAGAGATCTAAACTTATTTCATATGTTTAATCGACATTTCAAGTCGAGAACCATGCTTATTACCGTTCTAGAATAACCACAATGTTACTAAAGAGATTTTCACGATTTTCTTTTGTTTAATGGAACTACCAAATAGTAAATAGTACGTATTCTTATAATAATTATGTTACCCTAAGATTTGCGAGGTCAGCAAATGTCACCATTGCGTGGGCTGCCTTTTACCACTAGGTAATCTAGGTACTTAACGCTTTTGTAGAAATGCCCTATGTTCTGTCATTAAAGGCTGAATCATAGCCACATCCATTATTCATGTATATTTTACGTCATCAGTTTTGAATAATGAAATGACCTTTATATTCCGCTTGAGTATGACGTCACGGATACATTTCAATTTGATTGGTGTTTGATTTCTCTGTATCCCTTTTGGAATATTCAATGGCTTTTAGTATAATAATAGTCACGTGTTTAAATGATATTAATACATTCAACTTGTAAATCGGTAAGGATTGTATAGAAAAAAAAAACAATTCATCAAAATATCAATTTTTAAGTAAATGTATACTTTGTTTTTAAACTTAACCTTTAAGTGCTGTTGCTAGGGCTGCGGGATGTTCAAAAAAGTTACCGCACCCCCTGAATAAAAAGCGCTGAGGAAGGAACATGGATGGGTTTAGTCAGTTAGCCTGACACTCCCATCCGCCCCACCCACGGTGGGAGGCGGGTATTTTATGACTTCAAACCCGAAAAAAGTGCTGTTACTAAATTATCTAACAAACACTCGAAACAACCATCTGCAGGAGCTTCAATTGTTTTTTTTCGTGCGGAAATCGAACTATAAATATATATAAATTAACTATACTGTTACAATAATTTCGTCAGCCATGTAGTATGCCACGTTTTTAAATCGATCCAATAATTATATAATTAGTAAATACCATAGATACTATTAAAACAGTTTATATGTCTGAGTAAAAGCAATTACATATCTCTACATGGTGTTCATTATGAACGAGCTATTGATCTGAATAAGGTATCGTGGGCTGCGTGATTACGAAAAAACACCTTTTTAGATGTCAGTCATAGTTCATGGAATATAAAGTTATATGTGATGAGTAACATTTTATATTATTTACAGTGAAAAATTACATAGTGGATAAACTTTGACCTTTAAGTTTTTTTCAATTCCTATAATTAAGATTTCCTTTCAGTTTCCCTTTTTAACACTTTATTTTTTGATTAATTATTATTATTATTCATTTTTGTATTATCCGAACATAAGGCGAATGCTTCCCATTCCTCTTTCACACATTTTTGTGGTGCTATGTAAACCAATCATTTCAATAAAATTCTATACAAAGCCTATCATCATCAATAGTATGTACGAAAATGTTACCCATGTTCATCTTCTAAGAAATTGTACAACCAATGCCACACATATGCCTAATTAATGCTAGACACACCGTCCTCTTCACGATACACGGAGATGTGACAGATAAATCGCGTAGTTCCAGAAACAATGGGTCGCCGAGCTAAAAAAATGTATCACTCCATCGGCATTTGGTCGGGCTTTTAAAATTCTACGCGCGTTTTCTTACCATGGCATTTTTGTTTAGAGCCGAGACGTAAAATGCGCGGATTCCCATGTTCTGAGGCCGACAACCTCCCACCATGTACTCATTACTCAGAAATATGGCAAAATCGTTTTTAGGATCGGCTGTTCAAAAAACTTGCTCCATTTTAAATTTCGAATTGTTAAACTAACACAACATCTATAAATATATTCGTCCATTTTTTACTACATTATTTACAAACAAATATTTATCTACCAGTTTCCAGTTACCAGTATTTAAAATCGTGACTTGTCTAAATATTTTTTTAAGTTTTACTTAATCTACCGCTCCGTAGCCGCAGCCTTTTAATTAATATAAATAAATATTTATCCATTTACATAATTAATATCTGCAATAACTAATAGGAATGTCGGTGCATATTCGGTTCTAATGCAATGGCTATGACTACTAATGTATGCACATGCAAATATGTCCCAATTACATGAATTGGTTTTGCATAAAAAAATTAACAGTCACTGAACAGTAAAAGGCTTGCGTGCGCTTACTGTATGCAATGCCTAATGACCTAACTTTAATGAACTATTAAACTATCTCCTGCTTATATATTCATAAACATAATAAAATAGCTTGTGATTTTACTAAACTTAGGCATAAGTACTGGTTCTTTGATTTGATCATGAATTTTGAATGAGTTGAGGATGGTTGAGATCAAGTATTTTACGCTATACAATGTATTCCGAAGTGAAAACACATTTTTTTCGCACATTTTTATTCACTGGAAAATAGCCTCAGCAATTTTCATCCAAATATTATGAAATATCAACGTAAGGCAAAGTATGCTTTACATTGATAGACTTACATAATTCACGTCAAATAAGTTTTAAAGAGCTTTTAGATAAGTTTTTTTTAAATAGAAATAGTAATTAAAAAAAATAGTTCGTTAATCTTTAAGTTTTACTTCTGTCATTTGCCTACATTTAATACTAGTAAAAAGTCATATTTTACTAAAATTATTACCATGTTATCCACTAACTTTATAGCAGAGCTAGCTCCTAGTTTTCCTACAATAAAATAACAAATACAAGAATCTTGGTATAAATATAATCTTCATTTAAATACTGATTAAGTTTGTACAAGACATCAAAAGGGAACGGTTGATGATTGAATATAACTACTCTTTAACTATGCTATAACTACTCCATTACGGTAAATGAGTTCTATAGTTTAATTTAATACGTGGGTAGTATTTTGCACGCCGTTTCGATTACAAAGCCTTCTGTGGTGGTTATTTACTTTTGACAATCGAATCTCTGTGCTATTAAATCTTCGGTACAATTGATTTCAATGTTTCATGCCTGGTTTACGACTGATGAATCTTCAATTATAGGTGCATGGGTTCAAAGAGAATACTATTTAGAATTTAGATGGCTATCTAATGAACTTAGCTGGGAAACTTATGGTATCAATTTAAAACGTCGGTCGATAATGTAGAAATTGAAACAAGATTTCAATGAGTCAATTTAGTAGTGGAAGCAATAGTGGCGCTACACCATCTACCAAATTTATTAGAAAAAAAACACAAAGAGGTTTCACTTACAGAAATAATATCCGGTGATCTTAAAGTTATGTGTTATAGGTATATAGGAAATGCATTATAACACATAAAGTTTTTGGACCTAGCCAGAAATTGTTAAATGTCGAATGTGTGCCACCCCCACTATGTAGTTACTAAATAGTCGTCAAGCACTTAGTTTACTGTTATGATTTCATCGATAAGTTCCCATTGGTTCGTCTAGGAGTATATCTGGTCAGCATTCAAAGAAATAACAGTATATAAGCTTATACATTTTTACAATGTGCGATATAATTCAAGATGACATTATCTGAGTTAGCGTTAGAGTGCGCCGGCGCCGCCACGCCGTATAAATTAATTTATAACGTCTTACCATTAAAACAGAATTGTGCAGAAGAACCATTGAATAGTACGTAAGTAGAAAATAGTTATTAGTTAAATAATTGTTAAAAAAAATCTTAAAGCAACCAATTATTATTTAGAGAATATTTTTCTTTATTACATGACATTTTATGTTTTACATGATATTAATTGGTATAAGATTGTATAAAGCCCCAAAAGATCACTCCTGTCATACATTGGCACGATTGTTCTCATAATCATAAATACCCACACAAGATTCGAATGTCTACAGGCACGACTCACGACTTTTCGTACGTGATTTTGTCAAAATTATGGCGACCCCTACACAAAGGGCACTGATCAAGAGTTCATGTTAATATCAAAGTTAGGATTTTATAACATTTTCACAAGTAAAAAAGAAAAGAATTCTGCTAGGTCAGAATTTTCACATTCAATTCCAAAATGTACAGATAGTTTCTGTAAACTTAATTTAAATAACAATAAAAATGATGCAATATAAAGATTGTTGTTTGTTGAAGAAGACAAGAAGAAGTTGGATTTTGTATTTGAAGTGTTTTTAAATACTATGTAGAAGTAGTTTTAAGTATGAAAGCATTCATTATAATTAGTAACTGTTACGTAGTGCTTTAAAAGTAATACAGAAGCGAACCTTCTGAGTTCCCTGTTTATTGGCCAGACCAGGTCGATAGGCTCGTTCAGTTCAATTAGCTACCGTCAGTTAGGCGTATGTGGCAAATGCACCGCTAGCTGCCAACTGATTAATTTATGGGGCGTTGTTGCTGATTATAGTCTAGTCATGCAGTCCAAGTGATTCTGATGCACAAAGCAATTATTGTGGAAAGGAAAGTTCTTGATTAGGACTTGGTTGTATGCCAACGACTTTCTGCGATTTCTTCTGCTTGATTTAATTAGTTTTCTCTATAAAATCTAAAGCGTAAACGATGTTTAGCAAGTCTAGTCTAGGCTTTTATTTTCATGCTTAAAACATTTTGCAAAAAAAAGAGGTCTTTAAATATTTTTTCTCATAAAACGTTGCAGGTTTACGACTTTGGAGAATACTATAATTATGCATGAAATGACCAAACAGCAACATTTTTTTTATTATATACACATAATTAAATATATTGAGTTTTATAATTATAAAAATAATTCGATATCAAACCTTAATAATTTAATACGTAGAATAATTTTATTATTTGTGATTTTGATTTAAAAATAATAAATCCTCACCAAGTAAAAATAATCTAATTTCTTTTTATTTTATTTTCCTTATAAAATGCAATTCATGTGGTTACTGACTCCAAGTCTATTACGATAGCCGCGGACCGATAACTCATTCACATGCCCTTATAGGGTAAGCAGGATTGCAGCCAAGGGAACCACTTAGAAAATGCGGATACTATAAGCTTCATATTTTCGTTTTGAACAAAAAATGTTCGAGATATCAGATTTTTGTTGTGTAATAAGTCTGGCGCCATGAAGTGACGTGATAAACAATCCTAGGCAAGAAAGAAAGATAAAAGGGGCTCTGTCTCATAATTGATATTATTTCTTGTCTAGCTTTAAGATATCATTAATATAATAATCATACATTTTTCTTACGGTATAACATGATATTAAAATCAATTAGTTTTTAGATATTGAGTAAATGAATGAGTACCTCCTTTAAATACTTTTTATCATAATGCCACTTATTCGAATATAAGTATCTTTATAACTTTAACAGAAGTTGTATAAATACACCTTTCAACTCATTACTATAAAGTTAAAAATAAAAAAAAGGAAAAAATGGTCTCAAAACACTGTTACTATTTCGCTTAATACTTTTTTGGTACCCAAATAAAAAAAATATGAATTTTATTTTTCTGTGATATGTGTTGTAAAAAATAGACCTTCTGAGCCTATCGTGGACATGTCTCAGGGAAGTCTCGTTCAGTGCATTTGAATTAAAGATGCGTGTTACGTTCTCAACGAGTACTATGTCATTATGTGAATGATGTATGGCCATTGCGTGGTATGTAATAGTGTCTTACAGCGGGTTGTTATTAGATATGATGCTGTTTTGATTTGAAACCATTTGTGTTGTCATTAAATGTACAAGTTAGCCTTGTACGGGAAGTGTGATTAAGTTTTTTTTAACCAAAATCCAATTGACCTAATCAATTCAATATGATTGTTTTTAATATGTCGACCGGTAAGTCCAAAATTTGTTATTATTATCGACTATATTGAGCTCAATTTCAAAGAACACCTGCTCATAACAACCTGCACTGCAAAGCCACTATCAGCTACCACAACAATGCGATCAATAAACATCAGTGACGAATCACACGTGCATGCATGCACCGCACATGCCAGCATATGACATGCATCCTCCATAAGGCAATGTCATTTGCAACAGCTTTCATTGCATAACTGTACTTGATTTGGAGCCAAGAATTTTATACAAATGTCTGTATCCTCCGAATTGGCGGTTTGAGATTACATCACGGTTGTTTGCGGTGTTACGTTACAGTGTGTTGGTGGTCTAAAAATATCTTTTATACGTTGTATACCTGTATTTTCTAGTATTTTTGTTTGCTCCAATATTACATGCAGGATAAAGCTTTTTTTGAAGACTATACATGACCCTTTCAACTCTCGAGTGGAAGGGAGTGTCAGACTCTTACTGAGTAAAACCCATTCGTGTTCCTTCAATTGCCATTTGCATTCAAGGGTTGCGGTAACTTTTTCAAACAATTCCGTAACCCTGCCAGACTCCTACTCCATCAGAAAGCCCCTAAAGTTACTTTGGCAAAAATATAATACCACAATGTATGATGACAATGTAATGGCTTATTATAACTGTCTATTAGTTTTATGAGAAGCATTGTATAAACAGAAAATGTATTATTCATCACACTATTGATTGTTACGGTACACGTTGCGCAACGCGTTGCGTGACGTTATTCCCGATGATTCAGACGTGACTTGGTATAAAAAAGTTAATGCTTAGTGAAAGACTTGGCGGTCATACTGATTTATTTAATCTGTGGCATTTTGTAGTAGGTAATGTTAAGTTGTTGGGTAAGGTTAGGCATCAAGCTTTATTTTATAAAATCATCAGTAGTAGTCTTAATGCAAATGCATGACTACTGTTTATGAAGTTGGTATCTTTTTATTATTGTCAAAATTATTAATTATCTATATTCTAATTTGGAAAAGTCAAAAGTAACGGTTACATTTATACACATAGGTGTCACATATTTAATAGTGAGCTTTTTTAATGTATATATAAAATGAATGACCACCTTTTTTGTCATGGTGCGTCATAGTGAGGTTTAAATTCCCCAGAAGCCATCGTTTGTCCAATAACAGTCTGCCCTAACTTCCATGTACCTTCTCGCTTGTGTCACACCAAAACCGACACTGCCAATAGTTGCAGTACGTCACAATAACGGTCTATAAGCGATTTATCGCGTTCCCACTACCGATAATTGTCTTCGGCAATGTCGTCCACTTGAAATGGATCGTGGGTGCGGGCACTAAAGTGATTCTCCACGCTGTCACGTGGTCAAACTGCGTTATTAAAGCCTTCTGTCTACTTTACGGTATGTGTATTGTCTATTGAGGGCTTAATTATTAGAAACAACCCGGCTGCTTCAGGCGCTTCTATGGCTGAGTCTTGAGTTGACAGACCCTCTCCAGACGAAATTGTATTCTATCGGTAAATAGGAATATTATCTATCAAAGAACTGATGACCATTAGGGTAAGCGGCACGCTGAAGACCGGGCGATATGACACACGTTTTGGGAAGCGTATGTCTGACAATTTACAAGTATGAAATAAGCTGATGATGAAATTCAAAATAAAAACCTGTGATAGGTACGAAAATGTAAATATAACCTGCCTGCTACATCATACTTGATATAATTATAGAACCATCTGGGCACCTAAACTTTGTCACATACTGTCA
This sequence comes from Pyrrhia umbra, assembly GCA_963891755.1. Lineage (NCBI taxonomy): Eukaryota > Metazoa > Arthropoda > Insecta > Lepidoptera > Noctuidae > Pyrrhia > Pyrrhia umbra. The sequence continues at coordinate 4,991,073 of OY982926.1, forward strand.
GTACCAGCTTTATTTCTTTACTACGATTGCGTTAAAAATCAAGAGCAATTGAGCTTTTACTGTAGTATATTGGTATCTGACGCCCCCTACCAAGGAAACCTTTTTTAATATAAATCATAAAATCGCCATTAACCTTTCACTGGTTTGCAAAAGCATGAGCCATAAAAAGTCACAAATCATTTGTTACGACTAGGTCACTTTTTTTCTAACGTTAAAAACAAAACACGTAATCAAAATTCAACCTAAATATCTAAGAACCACTTTAACTACATAAAAGCTAAAAATAGGAGCTCATTTCATATCAGATTTACGGTAACAGTGAACAGTAACTCGAGCCATTTTATAACATAATAATATTATATTATAATAGGTAGTTTATCAAACTTTTTGCCATAGTCCGAGGTCGATGTTTTTTGAGCACAAAAAACAAAATCCATTTATTTCCATGATCGAACATTGTTTGTTTTTTGCAATTCACATACATATCGATGCGAACAGGAATGCAGTAAAATCAGCATAAAACAAACTCTCATTACAGTAGAGTAACTCGTCGCGAATTTAATTAATTTCACAAGAAAACAAAACATTTAAAATATTCATGCCGTATTCACCGAAGGGCTGGATTTGCATATTTCACTACGAGGGTCCAAGTTTATTGGTGGTCGTGTGTGGTCCTCGGTCGCTATGGTAACGAAGCTATCGCGGTCAAAGCGGATCGCCTTACCGCCTTAACTGATGGACACGGCTAATTGTTAGGAGCGCCGACGTCGCCGCCCGCGCTCACACCACACGCTCCTAAATGTCACTACATGACCGTTAGTTTCATTTCTTATCTGATCCCTCTCCAATTAAGCACAACTTAGTAGTACTTGGGATCTCGTAAGCGATAATTATACCAATTTATTGGAAATATCAACAAGAACATGGCGTATTTTTATCTCCAAACACGGCACCGTGATTAACTCTAACTCTCTGCTTTTAATTGTCTACGCTTTTACAGATAACGCTTGTCACGTTATTTCTTTACGCAATTGCTTTCACGTTTTGTGAGGATTTGTTTCGGTACTTATCTTTGGTCACTGCTGACCCGAGGCAACCTCGGCAGCCTCGGCTTCTCTTTACAAAATCAACATTCCTGTCTACCAAGACATTACATTCCGTTCTTTAGATGCAATGAAACTTAAAACTAAATGAAAAATAAAATCGGACGGCCTTGCAGACGCTGGAGCAAAGGAAAAAATCCGTCTCAGAGAAATTGAAAAATAAATTAAAAGAAACTGCCTCTATCTGGTCAGTGGACTTTCATGTCGCGCAAAAGACTGAATGTTATTTGTAAAAGATAAGAATAAAAACATTTTGTAATTCCTTTTCATTAAATCTTAGAATTTATTAGATTCTCTTGTTTCTTTGTATTAAGGTCAATGTCCACTAGGGCGTAACATTGCATGCATCATAGAGTTTTTCCACTTACACGCATTGCCGGACTTGAGGCAATAGCGCATGTCAATGTTCACTGATGAAACGTCATGTTTATGCGAAACTGACATTCCACATAAAAAGTTTTACGATACGCTTCAGTTGGTAATAGGTTTAATAAAACAAACTTTGGATTAAGTTTGTAAATATAGGTAAAACTTAATCCTAAGTTTGTTCTTTACACTTTTTATAACTTTTTAAAAGTTTAAAAAGTTATAAAAAGTGTAAAGTGTCACTTTTTATAACTTTTTAAAAGTACCTATATTTACTTTACCTTAGTTCTAATGAAATGGAATTGAATCAAAGCCTAATGAGTAATTTGCATTGACATAATTTTTAATTATTAGATCAATTTTTTTTTTCTTCAATTTTGAATAACCGTTTTGATTTTTTTGACTCAAAAACCACTTCCAATAACTTTACAGTTACATTTGTTTCGTTCGTTCTAGGCTCGTATTCGTTTTATTACACGAGTTCACGTTCACGTGTCACGTGAACACAACGCTGTCTCAGCAAAAAGTCATTAACTTCTAAGCATATTTAGATCTAAACAGTAAATAAATCACGCAAGTAGTATTACTATACCAAACAGGTTACTGGTCTAACAATTTAGGTCACAGTGACTAATTAAAACTTTTGTTACACACGCAAAACTTGTTTTGTTTAGAAAATATCCGTTGTCGCGCAAAGCTTTGCGTTTTACCCTTAAATATTATATAATTTATTACAATATAAACAAAGTAATGCTTTCCGTGTGAAATTAAATGAGATTTTAGGTCTTTAAAATAAAACTGTAAATCAATATAGTAGGCTCGTGCCCTAATTTTAAAATTATATTATTTGCTGCAATCAATGAAGTTGAATGTACGGATTTAAAATTAAATATTAATTTGAATTAAATGATTTTTGACTACTATTTATTAATATTTCTCATTTATCCATTCTTCAAATACCATCAAACAACTTCTCTGCAAATATGAAATTCAGATCTGGTACAAGAAAATAAACAACAAAACAGCATTTGCACGTAACATCCTAACTAATATTATAAATACGAAAGTAAGTTTGTTTGTTACGCTTTCACTGTAGCACAGCTGAACCGATTTGGATAAAATTTGGTACGAAGATAGAAGGAGAGACGGTTATAGGCTAGTTTCTTCGGAATACAGGTGAAACCGCTAGTTATAAATATTACCACAATTCTGTAATCGCAATGGTTATTTAGTAGAAAATTATGATTAAGGAGACCAACATCGACAAATCAGGATAGCAACACCACGTAATGTTGCCTGCAAGCCATCCTATTATTAGATACACCGATAAGTATAATGCGTGTAAGGCGTTAATTTGTTCCGGCTGCGTACAGATCGCTCAGCGGCCATTTAAAAAGCCACAACTGTAGATATAGGAGCTCGTGGCTAACTAACAGCCGAACCAGCCACGAGCTCCTCATTCATAAAACAATACCAAATTCTCGCATCTTTGTTCCAAATGCTGTTATGTAAGTATTCAGGTTCTAAACTATCCTTGGCCTAAACTTGCAAATACTTTAAGTCTTTTCCTTTTAAATTAAATTACGAACGCATAGTACTAACTTACTTATACATAGATATACTTAAGAAAAATAAAAAAATAACCTTCTAAAACATATGAATAATAATAATATATAACTTTAGACGAAGTGCTTTTCAAATATGATAGTTTAATTTTTGTAAATACTTCACAAAATATACCCATTTGTTGATCTCCTCTTAATATATTACGGAGCACGAATGCAGCTATGCAGGGTAGGTGTATAGATATTGGCAAATATTGTGTTGGCCAGTAATATATGTAGGTTCATAATATTTCCTGTAGTAAAATTTCTTCTGCAATAGATGCATTGTAGCATTTTCTACGAATCCACCAAACAGCTTTGCCACCCAAGATGCAACCTTCAGAATTTACGACTGCAATAGTACTTTGTCTATTTACTAAACCAGTACAAAACACTATTTCTATTACAATCGGAATCTTTCGAGTTTACACTTGAATAATGCATGGGTCAGATACGTATACAATGTCAGTTACAGAAAAAAATGTTTAAAACTACCTACTATACTGAAAAACTCTCTCACAAGTAATTAGAACATGAGGCCCTAGGTTTTGTTTCATAAGGCAAAAGTTTATTGGGTTTTTTCAATAGATTTCTTATTGCAACCAATTGTATTCAAGTGTAAACTACCTAACTACAAATACGTATCTCTGGGCATTTCGTTTACATATTAACCAAGTTATTTTCTTAATGAAAATCTTCAAGACGCATACCTTGGCACATAAATATTATTATACTCACATTAATAAAAGAAGAACAAAGCTGACATTTCTGCCCATTCATCTGTAAAAAATCATAAAGATATTCTTCGAATAAATAACATTATCTTTGTGGAATTCCCAAAGTACATACACTAGGTAGACATGTATCGTATTAAGTATCGATTTACATAAAGTCCGACATTTATAAGGCAATATATTAAATACTGCATGGGCATGATATTAAAATGTTTAACAAAAGTAATCGCTGTCTGAGGTATAGTCCATAGATTGTCATTAATGACATGATTGTGTGAAATTTTGATGTTGTTTGAAGTCTAGAACTTAGTAAAGTCGTATAATAATACATATAAAGTCGGAGACACTAAAATGTAAATAACTGCTTCTTTGTTTTAGTTTAACAGCAAAGGTATATTGGTTCTGTTGCCTGAGGTTTTGCTTTTAGGAATTTCCTCAAAGCAATCTTTCTTTTTGTCTACGTAATGTTTTGACGGTGTCCTATTCCAGCAATGAAATTGTTTTATCTCTAAATTCTCTATAGAATTTAGAGATATTTCAATTACTCTCTGTAAGTATTGATGTAAAAGCTAGTATTACTACTGGTAGCTTTAAAATATTATTATCTAACGTATTATGTTTTTGAGTTCACTACTACAGGATATAAGTATTTTACAAGAATCCACTTCTCTTAAGAGAACCGGTAATCTCCACATTTGCAGAGTTGCAACCAGTTCCTTCATTCATGTTCTGTTTACTGCATGTACAACGTACAGCCAGCAGCGTTGAATTAAGTCCTTACTTTTAATTTATAAAAGTTGCTGAGAGAAGAATAGTATCGTTATCGTTAGAATACTTAGTTTTATTTTATATGCGAATATTTTTCTGTGGAGGTTTAAACAGTTCTACATGTTTTGATTTTAAAACGTTTGAAGCAGAGGTCGTCAAAAGTTTTTTTTATTTTATTTTATAAGGGCCTTTGCAGGCTCTTATAAAAAGTCACACTAGTTGCATGGTTCCAAAGGTTCTTGCCGGTTCATGTCCTATGGAAAAGAACCGGTAAGAAACTCCATGGATACTCTTTTCAAAAAAGTAATGGTTTTCACAATAACTCGGTTCTTGGTGGTGATCTATAGTAGCTTGAGCATAGACATTAAATCCATTTTTCTTCAGAACTAGAACAACAAAATCAACCTTGAGCTAAAGCTTATTATGGAATATTCCAATATCACAGCCTAACCAGGAATCGAACCCACAACACATTATACATCATGCAACGGAAATATTTATGAAAATTTTATTACTAGTACCTAGATATGTTTGTTACAGACTGTACTTACAATGTACTACATTATTATAACACTCATTAATACAAGTTTCACGACTGCAAGTTGAAACTCGGATTGTTTTATATCAATCGTAAAACACAATCTACAGTATAGTATGCGAATGGGAATATAAAATGTAATTATAGTAATTATTATCAACATTAGTCTAAATTGTTATTGCACCTAATCATGCCACAATAATTCAATAAATATGTGTGATTATTATCTCAGAGTAATTTAGATTGAATGATTATAATGGTGGTTACATCAAGGTCGTCGCCTGGTATTTATAATTAAAGTAAAGGATAGTTTTAAAAATATTTAATCCAACTTAATTATTTTTATCTTAATAAAAATTAGATTGTTGCTGTAAAGAAACAGTAAAACTAGTTTTAATCAGTCCAAAATTAGGGATTTGGAGCTACCTACCTGTTTTAAAGTCAGTGATTACTGAAATGATAGACACAATAAAAACTTTATTATAATAATATTTATTCAATAAAAAATTTTTAATTCTTCTAGATTTTTTTTTTGTAATTTATCTATTGTTCGAAGAACATCTAATTTATCAAAATAATATAAACTAGCTTTGCCAGCGACTTCGTCCGCGTGGAATAGTGGTACTCCGCTCCTATTGGTCTTAGCGTGATAATATATAGCCGATAGGCTTGATTTCTGTGTAGCTTTAACCATTAAGGTTGCACACGCGACGGAAGCTTAAAAAATGGAGTAACTTCTCCCGTTTTTCCAATATTTCCCTTCACTGCTCTGCTCCTATTGATTGTAGCGTGATGAAAAGTATACTATAACCTGCTCAGGAATATGAAAAATAATTGTACCAAGTTTCGTTAAAATCCGTCGAGTAGTTTTTGTTTCTATAACGTTTATACAGACAGACAGACAAAAATTTTACTGATTGCATTTTTGGCATCCCTCATCATCCCCTAGATAGTTAATTTGGAAATATATTTCAAGTACAGAATTGACCTCACTTCAGATTTATTATAAGTATAGATAATAATAAATCAATTCCCCTATATTGCTGTTCATGGCTATAAGTAAGATTTAATGTTTTTATCACCATTCTTAATTATTTTGCTATAGCCTATAGACTTTTTTTTATTTCGAGCCATTTGTACATATATAACGAAGAACCTGTTGTGCCTTTATGTGAATGTATGTGTGTTTATAAAGTAGTAAAGAATGTTTGTTCATAAAAACATAAGGACGTGAGGTATTTAGTAAGCACAGGTCAGGTTTACATAAACTGCAACACAATATTAGTTTCATATAGCCGTAAAGTCGTTAGCACATAAGAGCAATAAACTTTTTGTGTGTTAGCTCATTGCTAAGGTTGATAAATATTTATCATAATAATCCTTACTAATATTATAAATGCGAAAGTAACTCTGTCTGTCTGTCTGTTACGCTTTCACGCCAAAACTACTGGACCGATATAAATGAAATTTGGTACAGAGATAGAATAGACCCTGAGGAACAACATACATACAACATAGGCTACTTTTTACCCGGGTGCGCTAAGTAGTTCCCTCGGGATGCGGGTGAAACCGCGGGAAACAGCTAGTATTTAATATTATCGACCTTAAACAATTAATACAACTACAGTTTACAGAATAAAATGCACTCGATACTAATATCGATTATTGTTAAAATAAGCAAGTTATATTACCTTAGATATAACAGCGAAAAAACTTCGTGTTTTATTATTATTTAATAGACGGCGGGATTTCACGTAGTCATTAACAGACAAAACGCAAAAAAATGCTTTTATTTCAAAGATAACTTTATATATTAGTTTCCCAAATCGATTGTCTAAGAAATATAAAGTGATTTCGTTTAATTCTGCAGAAATATAATATGTAAGAATACTTTTCTCCAATCAGAGAATAGAACTTGTGAACGCCGTACTAGCCCAACGGGGTATAAAGAAAGTGATTCTTAGCAAGTGATAATTTCAAAATTGTGTTATGTATTTTTAAGATTTATTACCATATATAATTGAAAATATATTGTTTAAATAATTATGTACACAACCCTAAAGAACACTGTTAGGTTCTTAATTTAAATTCACATATCGTTGACAAATAACATTACACGACTACTCATTACTTACTTATAGGTAATAGATAACCTGAACTCCCTCCCAAAGCCTTATGACTCATACCTCGGCGTGGGTGATATTAATTTCTTGCAGCAATCGTAGTTGCGGCGTGAGTAACTAATTGGTAATTGATAATTTGAATGAATGGTTAATATGAGTGAGGATTGGAGTATATTTTACCCTTTTGCAATTGATAAAGATTAGGCAAGATTGATGTAGGTACAGTTTTCTCGCTGTTGTGTGGAGTTCTGAAGTTATTTCAGTTATCTAGGTATATTACCATTGAAAATACGGTAATATATGAATGAAAAAAAAATATACTTTCTAAAAATATAGACTTTTCTTTCGTATCCATTTAATAATGCTTCTTAAATATTTGAAAATTAATATCTTATCTTGGTCTTTTGTAAAAGAAAAAACCGTAACAGTCTATTAAGTGATTGTTTTAATGGTAAAATTGCGTAGCTCATTAAGAATTTGTTTATATTGCAGCATGTTTAATTGGATTGCTTAAAATTCTAATACATAATACTCTAAACAACTTCTTAATACTCATAAAATATATTATCAATAACACAGTACATAATTCTCAATGCCAGCATTCCACTTTCAAAAAACAAAATTATAAGCACAGTTTACACCGTAGCATATTAAGATGTGCGGTTTCAATTTCCTACGTGTTAGAGTCAGTAATGCCGCGCGTGAGGCCACGACCTTAGTCGCGCTCCAATTATGACGAGCAGGTGAGGAGAATCATCATCAGCACGGTACAGTGTAACTGGAGCAACGACTCGCTTTTAAATCATAACAACTGTTGAAAGTGAAATTTCTTTATAAGTTAAGAGAAAAGGAAACGCGATCTAAGTTGTGATGTACTGTGCCTGAGACTGGGCTATTTCAATATATTTTTGACACATATTATGCTTTAAACAGAGCATAAACAGTCGGTCAAGTCGATTTTTTAAGATGAAATATTCTAAACTAAGTAACCCGGGTGAACTTTATATCACCTACATCTATCTTAAATTTATCCCACGTTTGAACCTTCCCTGGACTACGACAAACATTTAAAAATCAGCTAAATCGGTTGAGCCGTTCTCGAATTTTAGTGAAACTATATAACTATAAAAAAATATTCGCTGTACATGACCATATTTCAGTTCGAATAATGTATCTACCTAAATAGCAAATCAGTATCAATGGCACGTCTATTATTGGCTTGCTTAATCCACATCCCAAAGTGACTATACATGTAATTATGAGTCGTATATTAATGCTACTGTGTTTTATTATAGCTTGCACAACTCTCAACTACTGATAGTACAGGCAAGATCAAAAATAACTTAATATTTCTCAATGTAACATGGAAAATTAATTTATTCATATTTTGTTTTTTCTGTTAAAAAAAAGTCATTTTATTTATTTTCAGGAGCAATTAGGCAAAGAGCCGGTAACATTTGTAAGACCGGTATTTTTTGTGATTATGAATTAAAATAAATACTATACGACATTTGCTGTTAACTGTACAAGTTTCACATTCGCATAAGTGTTTTATTTTTTAAGCCATTTGTCATAATTTGTTTACGTATAATAAACATACAGTGGAGTGTCTAATTGAAATTAAAATTAAAATATTCCATTGATATGGTAATGTTTGCGTTATTAATCACTATGGATATACGATATGTCAATAATCATTGGGCAACCAACACTTACAAACAAAAACATAAAAGGATAATATTGATTTTAATTGTAAATGATAAATGATATTTATTTTTGCAAGTAGGTTATAAAATATCACCTTTACACATCAAACATATTTTTGTCTATCTGACTACCTTGAGAAGAAACACCGAAACAAACCCAAGGGTCACAGTCTCTTTTAACATCCAGACATTTTAATAACTATTGCAATATGGTAGAACAATGTAAACTTGTGTATCAACTTTAATCGAAATTTGTATTTAATTCATTGGTAACGTCAAAATTATATTTTTTTTATTGATAATGTATAACGCTGGTTCTTAAAACCTAATAGACAGACTGTGTTGCTGGGGAGTTTGTTGCGCCACTTCTTCTTTCCAGCAAAAACACATAGGAAGTGGTGAAGGGCGGGCGTTTTGGGGGCTGTCTTTTGTAAATTTGACGTTCAAAAAGTGCTGATTTTCAGCCTAATTTGAATAAATAATTTTTGAATTTTGAATTACTAATACTCGAGCGAAAGATAAAAACTGTACAAATAAGATATTTTGTAAAAATAATCAACCAGCCAGAAACGGGCAAGTACCAAGAATTCGCCAATCAATATTGTTCGCTTTGTTGTACAAAACATTTTGTTTAATTAACATGCAATGTTATCGGTAGTTCGGGCGTAAAACGTGAAACTTTTTATCTGACTGGCAGGGCTTAGAGCAATTTGCATAGTTTAACAATTACTTGGCACATTCTTTCGCAAGTATCCCCCGTATCTTGATATCGTTCGCTAACAAAGGACGGGGAACTCTTCGCCGGTTCGTGACTTTGGTTCTGTTCTCTCCTCATGTGCATGTATTTGATAATACTTACCACGTATACGTTTAAAATGTACTATGTTATTTTATTGTACAATGTTTGTAATTTTTACATTGTATAGCTGGTACACAGTAACAGTTATAATAATAATAATAGGTATAAATAACTGTAACTGTGTGTATGCGTGGTTGCATGTAAATTCAAGTGATTCATTGTATGTATACAAATTATCACTGTATGTATACATTGTATCTATATAAAGTAGTAGGCTACTACTTTATATTGATAATTTACACAAACTCCTACAAATGTTACGCTATTGAGGATAGTTCCTATATTAAAATAAACGTACCTATACCAAATTTTAAGATTCAAAAACAATAGAATAAAGCAATATTTTTACAACAGCCTCATAGTGTCGCTACGAAATACGTAGGTATAAATAACAGATATGATATAGTTCCTTTCGAAGGATGTACTGTGGTTGATATAAGTATACGAGTAGCTATTACAGGACTGTAATTAGACACAAGTCACTACACAGAACAATTTTATCGCCATTTAACTCAACTGCTGCGGTAATTATTTGGATCGGTGCGTTTTATGTGAATCAGTCTTTGATATAAAAAAATGCAATATTACTTCTAAAATCAACACATATAAAATAAATTAAGCCTTTAATTTTCACAATTATAAATTTAAAATCTACGATAAAAATGCGCTTCAGTAAAGAATCTATGCTTAGCTTATTATTCTGTGAGAATTCAGACGTGACGCTGCAAAAAAGAACATTAACACGTTTTGAGTATATTCAAAATATTAATCTTTAAATTAAATCAATGATTCCTAAAAATATTAAAAAAAGAAATGTGCTTCGAACGTTTTTGTCATTATCTGCCTCCTCATCTGAATAATATAAAAGTCATATAAATAATATACATCAATACATATATAAGACTTCGTCCTAAATGAGATCGAGACGGATCAACGCACAGCCTAAACCGGTGATCGTAGGGACTTGAAATTTGGAGGGTGTGTTCTTTGTATGATGTAGGCATCCGAAAAGAAAGGATTTTCCCAAATTCTACCCCTATGGGAGTGAAAAAGGGAGGCAAAGTTTGTATGAAATTCTGTCAGTTTTAATTTGGATTCGTATAGACCATTCGGTTGAAGCCGCTAGCGAAAAGCTAGTTATATATATTATGCCTATCCTATATCAAAATTGCCTATTAGTGGGTGCGTACCAAATGCAATTTATATTAATAAGGATCAAAATAATAACGTTCCGATTCCGGCGCCTACGCGGCTACGGCGCTACGAGCGTCATTAACTAATTCAGTTTTAGTCAGTAAACTCGTTTTGCGTCGCATATTCATGAAGCAAATTATTTCACTTTTGCGGTCGGCTGACGTATAAATATTTACAATTTATAATGACGAGCAAATTGTGAATTAATGACGATTAGATAGATTTATGTTTTGTAGGGTTCTTCTAGGTTTTGTGTAAACATAATTTGTTATTCAGATTTTAATTTGTGTGTAAATAAATAATGGATTTACATGAAATATTGGTTTTGTAAGACGTAATTTATTTTTGTGGTAAGTATTCATTTATCTATTTAGGCATTCTAACTGTTTAGAAAAGGTCTTGTCCTATGGTCCTCCATTTTTTTAAATGGTGCTGACTCAACGGTAGCATAATTATACCTAACATTGTCCTAAAATGTTTAAAGAACAATGTTTCAAAAAAGGTTTATATAAAATTTAACAACAAATTACACATATAATATGTTGTTAAACTATACAAAACCTTAAAAGAATGTATAAAATAAATTATTAAAAAACTATCATAATCATAAAAGACTTTAAAGCAATCCTTCTAACAGCTAAAGAATATTTCACAAGCGTCGACCGCATTTAATCACACTCAACCGTAACAAACAATGAAATAGTGTCATTATCATTAAGAAAATGTCACAACAACTAATAAAGACCAGAACATTATCAAATACTACATTAAAAGTATACAGGGCATTATGTTATACGTGCAAATATAAGTCCTTATTTTTACCTAGTGTGTGGCCATAACGTACGTCATAAACTTGCGCGTGCGACGCTCTTGGGGGCCCCACGTCACACGACTTTATGGCCACATTACACTCGGATAGTAAACGATACCCTAAACTGACGTTTATGTAACATTCATGTGATGCAATTTTGTATCCTAACAGGATGTGTTAAAGTTCTTTTTAGGGAAACAAGAGGAATGATCTGGAATGTTATTGATGACCCGATTAAATGTCGATCACAGGACGCGATGTTCATTTATTTTATTTAAATGTTAATAATTTGTATGGTAATTCGAGTTTTTGAGAAACTGTAAACACTGAGCTTTTAAAAATAGAATGTTTTAAAGAAATCTGTATTATAATAATCTCTTCAAACGATCGAACTTAACCTATATTCCATGAAGAATTCTCCTTCAAATCTAAATAAGGTAAGCAAAATAAATAACACTGCTATCTAACAGTTTTACTGTTAGCTACGAACTTGTGAATGTATTACCTAAATGTGGCTATACCACAATCGGAGTTCGAACCCTCGACCTCACGACACAACTCCATTCTCGGTAAATTGAGGCCTTAATAAGTTCTCCTTAACTTCTAGGTAACCAAGTACAGATAATTTGCTGCTCGCTTATATTATAAGGCAATTATAAACTGGTATTTATTGAACACCCTATATTTCATATAACCGGATATGAATTGGTTACATTTACAAGCAATTGTTTACAAAGTAAGCTACGCTATATATTACAATTCTGGTAGTATTTTAGACCTGTGTGGTACAACTTAAAAGACACTAGCGATTTCCGGCCATTTTTAGTTGTATGTTTTACTAAACGCAAAATACTCCTACCTACCATTTTGACCAGTTCAGCGGTTTAACCGTGAAAGTGTATCAGACAAACAGACAGAGTTACATTCGGATTTATACTATCAGTAAGGATAATAATGTATTAATTGGTTCCATTTACAAACAAATGATAAATGATATTCATTTGCAAAATAACACATTTACACGTCAATATTTTTTAAAGCTAGTTGAGGTTGGTAATTCCTCTCCGATTATCTTGAGAAGAAACACCTAAACAAAGTCTAGGGTCAAAGTCTCTTTTAAGGTCCAGACATAATGTAATTGTATCATCAATCAATCATGGATGCACAATGTAGGCTCGTGTTTGAACTGATCTTTTGAAGAAACAATTATTTGCAATGTATTTTTTTCAGTAGGTAAGCCCTTATCATTTCATCTATCAACTCGTGTGTGGTACAATTTATTAGGTATTCTGCACGTTCAAAGTGTATGCAAAAATGTGCATAGGGAATGATCATATCTGTCAAAGGCGAATCAGTATGTGAACTGTATAAAACCTAAGGATGCGACTGTAATGTCAATACGTCACAGATTGGCACCTATGCAGTAACTAACTTAGCTTTAAGATTCAACAGCCGCAAAACTGTGGGCATAGCACGAAACTCTTTCCAAAAAGTATTTGTACGATTGTTGAATGGAATATACTGCTTCTTACGTATTTTTTTTCTCATTTGGATGCTGCAAAATTGTTACTTATGCATTTTAAACTTACAAAGCATTCATGAGCCATATATAAAAATGTGTAAATTCGAATGAAAAAAAAAATGATTTTGAAAACAGAATAGCATGTTCCTTCCTGCTGCGTTGGTTGTAGTAAAGTCGCGTCCATAGCTCATACAGTCGTAGTCTTGAACATTGTAGAAGGACTATCTAAGTACCTACATCCTGAGTAACGAAAGCTAAACTTCTAAGAAACTTGTACTTCAAGTTACATCCTAACTGTCATTCCTAATGAACACTGTCATCAAGTTATTACCTCACTGATAGTTCACACGTTTACAGACAAGAAATAGCTACGTGGGTAGCCACTTGTTTTAAGTGCTAGATTAAAATCTTGCTTGCAATAAAGTCAAGCGATCGACAAGGACTTGTGTTATTTGTAGGCAAATCTGCACTGTTTATTGGTGTCTGTTGCATGTAGCCAGTCGAATGGTTGTTGTATTTAAAATCGATCATTTGCTTCCGTCCTAACTATAGAAATCATGATTTCATATACATTTATTTTGATCTTAAATGTCTGCTGTATAAGCTTTTGTATGTATAAATTTTGTGTGGGGAGGGAAAGAAATCCAAATTATTTCATATGTCATCAATTCAACTGGACGGTGTACTTGTCAGTTATACCGCCTTCCAAAGATTATATTACAATATGAGCTGGCCTAATTAGATGACAAAAAAAATGAAAAGAAGAACCCAAGAACTTAAATTGCTATTTTCAGTAACTGATGCAAGAATTTCGCAATAGAATCGCACTGAAGAGTCAAAAAACATTTATCCAATACTTTTTATCAAATCTCAAGTAATCGAAACGAACAGAACAAGTTTTTCTATATCAATTAAATCAGTCAAAAAAATTGTTACGCCGAATTTCGGACGCAACAATCAGTTGAAATAGCATCAGCCTCAGTAGCGTGATTACTGAGCCATCAACGTTTATATAATGTTTAATAAATATGTACTCAGTAAGACCACCCGTGGTGCAGGTATCACTTTCAAAGTTATTGCAGTGAGCAAAAAGTTTTTACAACACAAATAATAGTTTTTCTTTACACAATGTTTAGCTGTGTATACAGTAATAGAAATTAGACGCTAGCATTCTGTGAAGAAAATATAGATAAATCGCGAAGCTCCTTAAAGTAGAGGCTTCCAAATGCTTGTGATTTAACAGCTCTGAAACGTCAACTATAAATTATAACTTATTTATATTTTGTCATCAATTTATTTTTGTTAGAACAACCTCACAAAGTTAAGAACTTGATTTGGTATATCTTTAATACTAACTTAGGAATAATCAAGTCCCATATAAGGGCAAAAAATTACAATTATTGCATTTAATTATAGAATAATATTATTACGCTGACTGTACTTACTGTAATAATATTGCATCACTAAATTATTTCCCCAAAATTTTATACGCACGGAATGGCTGTCAATGTGACCACAAACATTGTTATTGCGAATCGAATAGGAAAATATGCGTGAAGGAACCTGTGTAAAGCGAAAGCTCAAATCGTTCTATTGTGGCTCACGTCAAACTCGAGATTTCATATTCGCTGATTCTCGCTAGTAAAAAACTCAATTCCAACAGAGGTTGCGGCCGCGATACGATGAAAAGTTTGCATTGTAAGATAGATACGTTTTGCAATTATTTAAATGGCTGTCTTGTTCTCTGGCAGGTTACAAACGTTTTATAAAATGGAGCAATTTAAAATTAGAGTATGCTGTTTTAAAATGTTACAGCTAGTCGTAAGGAAAAACGTGATAAATAAATAGCTTGTATTATAATCACTATTATATAATATACTGATCTTTAGTAACTGGATGTTTGGTAATCCCGGGGCCTTACAATGACGTGCCAAAGCAGGAATACTTTCGTTGTGAAAAAGAGACGGTGCTACATGACGTAAGTAGCTGTGGCTCGCTCTCACACCTGAATAGTGTTTGCAAAAACACGAGGTGGTACGGCCCTTGGACTGTATACTCAATGAGAATATTCCAAACTGTGATATCGTCAAAAGAAATCAATTTAACGATACTTTAATATGATGGAAGAGCTTGCATAAAAGCCATCATAACTGTCAAACTCGCAAAGATTGACAAGGCTGGCCACTCGCGTATTACGTATGTAAATCCTTAGCGTGGGCGGTCTATGTGCTCAACACCATAAGAACAGACCTAAGCTAGATTTATTTCGTTCCCGGGTTATAACTCAGGCCAATACGTGACCGATGCTCACGCCTACGCTTACATAGAAATTATCCACGACCAAAACGTTATCAACAGTGAAATAGTAGCGTATTTCACGTATCTAACACTGCCGGGGTCGGCCACCTAATATTGGCTAAAGGTCGGTCGCGAAAGGTTAGTTCCTGTCGCCCGCGGCCGGCTTTCTACCGACTGTAAACTAGTGCAGTTGCATAGAAAGGTCGTGCTGTCAAAAATGCAGCTTTCGTACTTACATAACTGGACACGGTCAACCGTTAATTGCATGTAGTAACTGTTGTTTTGTGTAAAATGAAAGGAAATCTATGCACTTTACTTAGCTGTTGTGTTTACAACGAGGTGTTTTTGTTGTCTTGAATATTTTACTTGAGCCTTGCTTAGGTGGTATCTCATAGTTTAGTTTGTGATTGAAGTTATTTACACCCGCATTTCATTTTGCTATAGCATTATGCATAAATTTTCTCGCACAATGTACCCGCTGCCTGCATAGTGGAAGGCAGAACGATTATTTCACATAAAAGCCGAATTTAATTAAAGTTGAGTCGAAATGCGGAGATTTTTATTATATCACTTATGAAGGTACAGTGTAGCACATAAAGCGTTTAATACTAACCTAAGTATAATAAATCATTTTGTCCACGCTTTTGATTGATGCAAATTATGTTAATGTTGTCAAACGTGTTCGACAATCTGAACTAATGAGCCATTCGATAGATTTATGACTTCCTTGTAAAAATTTAATGATACGCCGCCATATTTACATAATACTTATTGAATCTTTAAAAAAGCGATTAATCTCATACAGATTAAACATACGGTCAAATAGTTTTAGAGTTTTTTGAGCTTGAAACCAATCGGCGCGTCAGTGAAGTTTTTGCGTGGCTGCGAAGCGTGAGACTAGTAATTTATACTAGTCGTAGTGTTCAATAAACTGTACCCGGAACTCGCGGATGATATGAAAGAAAAATTCATTGAGCGTCGGGAGCCACGCTCGGCGCGCCACCTAGCGGCCGCCGGAATGAGCGCTATGAGCACAGCCGATGAGAAAAGTTGGATCGTCTGTACCCACATTTCATAAGCAGCTTAGCGACTTTAAAGGACTGCGCGCTGAGATAGCCGGTATTGCGTACCGTCTCCTTAAATGGCAGACGTTTTATTTTTGTTGCATTGTGCGCGGATGCGGATTTTACGTAAACTTTCTACGTATACGATCCTGGCATGTCATTACATCACGGAAAGACTTAAATGGATTTTAAACGCTGACGATTACAACGACCATTTGTGTCGAACAATTAAATGTAAATGTTTGGAAATTGGTGTGATACGGCCATTTTTACACTTGAGATTACAAGCTCCATTTGTGATGAACAATTGGTGGTAAAGGCTTGAATTGGTGAGATATAAATATAGTAATGCCCCCACGCTTCATTTGGAATTACGAAAGACGAAACTTAGTGTTAATAGTCAATTATTTGTTCTTCGCTTTGAAGTTTTTTTTTTCATAAAAGAACTGGTTATACGTTATTATGGTACCTATGCCAATTTCTTAATTAATTACCCGTAAGCCTGTTTGTAACAAAATGAAATTCATTGGTAGTCTGAAAAAGTGAGTCTGGTCAAGGACATTAGATTTTATTGCTAAACAGTTTTACCCATTAACGTAATTTTATACCATCTTAAGTCGTAATTTCGATTTATTCGACACTTTCGATATCTCCGATCAATAAATTCAAATATTGACATAAATGTCATTGTTTATAGTCCCACTCACACTTGCAGTAAAGTTTGTTGATGTCTAACAGAAACTGAGAACGCCCATGCAACGGAAATCGGCTTCGTATCGTATTTAGGACCCTTCCTGACCATTAAGCACAGCCTCTGTTTAATCCAACTTCCTTATTACCTGGCCACTTTCGTTTTCTTCAAGAACTGGTGTAAACCGCAACTTAACGCTTCACAATTTCCTCCTATGATTAATAGTTCCAGTTTTCCCTTAATTACATGTCTAAACCCAATCGTTGCTCTAGATTAATCAAATAATTCACCGACTCCAAGCTTACTGCTTCAATAAATGTCATAATAAAATTAATTATTACACTGTTGTATGTTCAGAGAGAGATTAAAATACGAATTCAATTTACTCTCGTGTTACAATTGTGATACCTATATTTCATTTAGTGGATTTGTACTCTTTACCGTTTTGTGTAGGTACTTAAGCTTTATGCGTGGTCTTTTTAAATATTGAATACGTCATCCATATGTGTTGGCTTACAAAATATGCCATTGTTACGCAACAAAATAATGTGGCCAAAACAACAATCAGTTTAGTAATATCTCGGCCACAGAGTAGGGGTATCGGTGGATCCCGCCCACCACAAACGTGCATATCGTAAGTAAAAGGCGTTCGAAATGTACGGAACCGGTGCGGAAAGCCGCTTACCTTCGGGTCGCAGCTCCGAAGTATTCCGAACATACGCGTAGAATGACCGCACACAAATATTCCGCTTGTTTTCTTTTTGCACGCTCTGCCAAGGTCGCGACGTCTGAACAAGTTCATTGAATCACATTCCTGCATTTTTAATCGCGTATTTTTATTTTTTAATTCATTATAATTTGCCGGTTGCGTTTGATTCCGTTTCACGATACGATCATTGACTGAATAATACCTGTTTAATGTTGTAATGTGACGCTGTTTTATAGCGGTCATTAGGTAATTTTATTGTCTCTTCTACGTAATATTTTAATGCTAAAATAGATAGCATCTACAAGTTAATTCACACAACATTGCTAAAGATATCGTAAAAGATTTAATAAAGTGTAAAACGCGGCGTTTTCAACTTTGCTATTATTTATTAGCAATCTCAGCACGCATTAGATTACGAATGTGATAACTTGTATTTATTATATTACACTGCCTATGAAATTTCGAGATTAATTTCCAAGAACTATTCAGTGTTCAACAATAATGAATATTGCACTAAAACAGTTTAATTAAAATTTCCGTTCAAAATGGATTGTAATTGCCGTGCGTAGTAAACTTCAAAACAGAAACAGGCTTCGTAAGTGTTTAGTAGGTACTCAGTTACTTCGAAATAATTAATTGAGCAATTGTAACTTGCCTACTTAATCTCGGGCGTCAGATAGAAGGGTTGTGATACCCTGAGCCTCTGATAAAGACTTAATTACGCGACACGTTGCGAAAGTGGCTCGGTACAAGCATTCTCATATCTTCATCGGTGCTACAAAAACTGGTTGTCAGTTGCAAAACTGTTGGCACGTAAATTTGCCGCTGCCTAACAACAATGGCGGAGCTGTTACAGTAAACAAAACAAGTAAAGCATTAGCATTCAGTTACGAGACGAAAGGCGTAGTGTTGCAACCGGCGTAAAGCGAGAATGTAATTAATCGATATTCATTCGATTATTCTGTCAAATCGATCAATTATGTAATTTGAATACGACTTGAGCTTTAGCGATAGAGATTAAGGAAATTGTTGTTTAAAAGAATTGTAATAGTGGCTGACAGGATGGCATAAAGTTGAAAAGTAATTAAACAAAGGTGTACTTATTTATTCACAAATGTGATCGTAAATACATACTAGAGCCTTTTTGTTAACCGGTTGACCGCGGTCATTATAAAATACATGGTCATTTGAGATATTGGATGTCCGTGAACAAAATCCGTGATTGATCAATACATAAATCATTATTGCATAATTATAGCAATTTTTAATGATATTATGTGACGGTCGTTAATTCAAATAACTAATTTAAACGTCAAAATTATCATACTTAATTAAAGGCGATATTTAACTTATCTTGGCCTATTTTTACTGGGAGAACATAGATCTTAAAAGGAAAAAAAATATTTTAAGTTGTATAGAATTTTTAGTGATAATCATCATAATTAATGGTGTGCAAAGTGCAATAGGTCAGTTAGAGTTCATTACTAAACTATTAATCCTAATGACTTTTAAGATCTTAACTAGACAAGTGGACACGTTGATGTACTGAAATTGGATTCAACTGCAGGTTGCTTAATACCCCAATAATTACTTTTAATATCTAGCTAGTCTTAGTTAACACTAATATGTTTTATATAAAATGCTCAACTTAAATCGTGTAGCTCTTCGTAAGAACTTCATAAGAACACGACAAGATATTTACAGATAGTGTCATTTATGCTAAAAGCGATATTAATTGTAACACAATTAAATTGTGATACAGAATTATTAAGTCAAATTAATGTCATTTATAACTTATGATCTGGCATCAGAACTTTCATAAGTTTGATTGCAATGATTTTTTTATACCTACTCGAAAGCGTCAACTACAATTACAATGGCAATAAGAACGGGACGAAATCCAATCTAAATTCTATTCTTTTTAATGCGAATCTGAGTCCATATGTTTAAAAGTTTGGTATGAAGGTGGCTTGAATCTTGGGAAAATTCTTAGGGTACCTACTTTTAATCAGGGTACAGTAGTTTTCTGAGGATGCGAGAAAAACCGTGGGAAGCACCTAGTATATAAATAAATTCTTCAGTATTAAGCTGCAGTTTGATCAGCTGTGGGCGTCTGCAGCTCAAATTGGAAGCGCCTCCGTATAATTATCTCGTTTTCTATAACAAAACTTGTTATATCAAGCATAATTAAGGTTTTTCTCAACGTTTCGCTCATTAATAACCGTGTCGTGAGTAATTAACGGAACAGTTAGCTACAGACAGCGAGCTTACATCACAATAAACACTTCTAATAACCATACAAAATATGGACAAATGACACGCCTTTACATGTTATACCACAGAGTAAGAAAGTATAGAAGGATAACAAGAATTACCTTACAAAAATATGGCACTAAATAAAAGCAACGGTTATACGCAGAGTTGCAAGTGGCAAGTCCTCAAAGCAGAATAAAAAAAATACATCGACTATTTTCAATACTCCATACGTTAGGGAGATTCTATGGTTCTGTATTCTCCATGTCACTTGAGCTAAATTTATCAGGACTGCCCACAAAAAGTAGTTACCTATAAAACAAAGTCGCTTTCTCTGACCCTAGATCCATATGTATGCTTAAATCTTTCAAACCACGCAACGGATTTTGATGCGGTTTTTTTAATAGATAAAGTGATTAATGAGGAAGGTTTTCGTATATAATTTGTCAAGTTTATGTATCTATTAGCTAAAATATCGCGGGCGAAGCCGCGGGCGGGAAGCTTGTTATCCATAAATTATCATGTCGTACCACCGTAGATAGGTACAACTTAATTTTCTTTGTGGAAGTTGCTTTTTAATATTGCTTATTCAATGGAAATCTGTTGAACTTCTGCTATCAGTTATAGTACGACTTCAGTAACAACTCATGCAATCTCCATCACGTTTTTGCTAAGTAACTATTTAGTTTTAAGGTAAGATAAGAACGCTTTGTTGAAGTTGTTCCAAGTACCGTTATGTTTGCTTCATTTGGTTGGTAAATAGACCATCCGTAATACTCAGAACAATGAGTAGGATTATGAGAACTAATAGTAGTGATCGGATGTTTTGGTTTATAATGTTTTCATTTAGAGTGTGTGAATGGATTACAATGATAGTGTACGTATATAGTTGCAACTGTCTATTGAATTTTAAGAATGAATTCTTCTTATCTTTTGTTCTTAAAAGTACTTAATGTTTGGATAAACTTTTAGATACTTGCGTATAAAAAAAACCTTTACTAGCTTTTTCCCGCGTCCCCACAGAACTTCTTAATGCACTCGGATAAACAATTTTATTGATTTTTATTTTATTTATTTAATAATTAAATTAATATCATTTTACCGTCTCCTGTTATCTGTCTCCATACCAAATTTCATCCAAATAGGTTCAGTTGTTTTACCGTGAAAGCAAACTGAACAAATCACAAACAAGCAAACTTACTTTTTCATTTATAACAATATGAGTTAGGAATAGGTTGGTCCGGATATCTATGACAGTTATCCCAGGTTTTTAGTGAGACCTGTTTTCAATTGTTTCCTTATTATATTTTTTTTCCACAAGTAAGTGACTTTTACTGCGACAATTACTCGTACCAAGGGTATAATAAATAAAATCGAATAGTATATACCTATAGCTAGATCCCGAGCAATAATTAGCCTGGAGATTATATCTCGCTGATGGCAACCAGCATTCATTGGTACGCCGATAACATCGTCGTACGATCGACTCGTGACGATAATGGCGTTATCCAAGGGGTTCGATGTCTTTCTCAAAATAGACCCATGTTACCGGACATTTACGAGCTGCAAGGTAATAACTGCCAATAATTTTAGCATTGCAATTGGCACTAGGATAACGTTATATCCATTTAGTCATAGGCTTTACCATGGACAAGTAGATCTGACTTAAAATTATCAGCCATTAAACTAGCCGTTTTAAATTATTGTAAGCCATTACCCCTGTAATTGCCTTCAGAATAAGGATTTTAGTTGTTAGACGGCGATTGGTATTTTTCGTCATTATGTATGTCCTACGTAGGAAATATTTGATTGCTTTACGTGAATCAAGTAATATAGCATATAAGCGTTTATAAAATGCTAAAGTTTTTGGGGGTGGATGGATGAAAGGATGTTTGTTAATCTTTCCCGTAAAAACTGCTGAATGGATTTACATGAAATTTGGTAAACACATAGTTTATTACCTGGATTAGCACCTATGATAATTTTTATCCGGGTGCGCGAAGTAGTTTCAGGATACGAATGAAACCGCTGGAAACAGCTAGTTCCTTAAATAGATACTCCTCTCTTGATATCAGACAAATTATATCAGTGTTCTCTTTATGACGAGGTATTGAACTGGTAATATCAGAATCAAAACACACCAAGCTTCCTCCATACACAATACCTTTCCAAAACACCGTTAAAGTGCGACAATAACAGCGATTTCACCAGTTTCAATAGTTTCTAATCTGAAAGTTCCGCGTTTACTAACCGTTGGCTCTCATTGACCATAGTTATCCATTGGACAGTACTCATTATGCATATCCAAAATCGTATTTATTGAACTGTGTTTGGTGAGGTATGCTGGTGCTCGGCGTTCGGACCGCTTGGCACGTGCGCTTGCTAAGCTACTTGCATTCAGTGTTGTAGTATATGGGAAATATTTAGATGTTTTTTTTTGAGATAAAATTGTTAATTTTGAATTACACTTTGTGTTAAAAAGTTACCTTAAAATAAGGAACGCAAGGAATGATGTAGAATATGAACAATATTTATTTGAATGCATTTTTGTTTTCTCTTGTCTCTATACCCCAGGGGGGTTAGACAAGTGGCAAAAACGCTAGTAGAATAAAAAACAAAATGTATGGGAATGACATTCATTTACGACTAGCTATCTGTCAATCCCATACATTTTGTTTTCTATTCTACTAGAGATTTTGCCACTTGTCTAACTCCCCAGGTGATATAATATCAAATGTTTTACGTTTCCAATTTCGTAATGAAATAAATTATAAATTGCTGAATGTGTTAAACAAATTACTATACTAAACAAAAACAAAATCATTTTTCAAATAGCCTCGCAGTCAATTAATTATGAGTCGCGTGACATCAGAAGTCTTACAGCATTAAATATACTGTGAGCTTTCGCCGCATTATCTAGGCATCTGGGCGCGAAGACAATGGCGCGCGCATGCGTAATGCGTTATCTCACATCTACCTACCTCTTGCCACACTCTGCTCTCCTAATGAGGAACGGTGTTCCACTTCTCGTGCTATGCTAATTGAAGACGAACTCAAAATCAAACTTGCTCAGAGAAACTGCTCTGCTAATAAACTCTAATTGATTAATTATCACTTTGGAAATTGTAAAACTTAAAGTTTCTTTTGTTTTAGGTGGAGTAGTATAACGGTAGCTGTGCCTCCCAAAGGATGAGGAATAAGCAACGATGCTGGAAACGCTGCTTTGGCCCAGACATACTGAAATCAACAGGTAAGTCCGCTTAATGAATAAATTCCATTCATACTTTATTGTAGTACTAAACAGAATGATAGAAATAATTTAGAGAGATAATGCGCCTAAAGTCTGTATAGAACACAAATCACGTACAATGCCTGTGGAGAAATTGCAAGCACACGAACTCAACTTGGCACATGTTCAACTTGGGTATCGGCGTGTGGATGAGACATGTATACTTCTTTGAATTATAAAAAAATATATAAAAAAGTTTATTAAAGCCTATTAATGTAGGTACCAATGTATAATTGACGTGCGTATTGGCTTTAACAGATCAGACAATTGCATTGGTCAGCATGTCATTGGTTTGAGATATTAATTGAACTAACATTTTAGAGCCAATTTAAACCAGTCACAGATTATATTAGTAAGCCTGCAGAAAAATCGCAACAGCCCTTTATCAAAACGTTTTAAGCTGTTTATTTTAATAGGACACAGCCGTTAGTCACTAATGGCCTTTATTTTGATAATAGTGTTGTCTAAGCACCGTTAGCTGTAAATATAAAAGTCTACAATCAGAATTGCTTTCGATAAACTGTAGAAATTGGTGCAGGGACAGTAAATCACGTATGGCCGGACCGAATGGGTTCTTGTTAGGCTATAAATACTCCAACTCGATATCAAATAAAACACAAATAGTAATAGATCGTCTTCGACAATTTATTACTATTCGATAAGACTCTTTCAATTTCTGTTTTCCTAGTACTATTCACTCATAATAGTTTTTTGGAACCAGATCGAATTTTGGAATGCTCGAATGGATTTTTTACGGCTATGATTCTGAGTTAACTGAGAGTAGTTTCGTTGTATTTGAGAGCGAAACACACACCGTGTAACAATGCATTTGCGCATTGTCATATCCCGCCCACGTGGGCTCGTATAATTTCACGATTTAAACGCACCGCCTTACGAAATACATCTAGGGGAGTGCGGCGATAAATAACCAACAAATTACTCAGTTCTCGCGATACGTAGTACACGTGCGTCGGTGACATTTGCATGCCTGAGAAATGTTTACAGCTTGTTGAATCTACAGTTCGTAGGAAGTGAATGAATGTGGCTAGCCTCAAGCGTTTAATCAAGGTGTTGTGTGACATTTGCGTAGTTTGCGTCAAAATTATACGATTTTGTGTTTGTTTTCGTTCTGAATCTGACCTAATTGAGTTGAAAATATTCTAAACAAACTTTGAACTTGCCTGTGTAAAAGTTTGCCTTTCTATTAACCGTTTTAATAGACGGAACCAGCTAACTCTGTTGTCAACAATTCAAAGATGTTGTCAACGAAATTTTGTTGTTTCCACACTGTGATAAAATTTGACGCTCACCAAAAGTTTGCCGAACAAATTAACAATTACGGCTCTCCTAATCATTCCTATTGTTTGAGTCGTCTGGCTGTTTAATTCAACGATTGAATTATACGAGTAATTCCAGATGGTGCTGACTAGACGCTGACTGGTTTGCGAATTGCGAATTCGAATGAAATGTGAGCCATTTCGTTAGCGAATAGCTTTCGCAGACTGTGGAGAATGTCGTAGCTCGTTTCAGAAACGATTTGGCCGCAAAATGCAGAATAAGGCTGTTACCTCATAAAGTTATGGACGTTTATTGTCAGATAAAAATGTGACGGAATAGGATTTCGTTTCCTGTTTCAATGGTAGCTTCCTTCTTTAGTAACAATTCGTATGTAACGACGAAATATGTCGAGTTAGGACGTGTGTGGTGATGATGGCGATGCATGTAACTAGCTAAACGAGTGTAATTGTGTAAGGATGCTAGATGCTTTTTACAACCACAGGAAAAAACAAAAGAGTATCGATGGGTTAGCAGGTGAGATGTAATAATACTAGGTTCAAATTATTTAATCATCTCTAAATGAATATAAATTACGTATGTGTTAAGTCTACCTAAAAAGTCTACTACCGAAAAAAAACAATGAAATAAGGGCGTGCTTGCACTTCCGTCAGCACATTAAGGCTTGATTTATGTGTATGCGTGACTTGCCCCTCACTCAAGGTTGACACACTCTACGTCGCTGTTCTTAAAGTTGAGCTCAATTAAGAGATAAACGTGTATATGTTTGTACACTTTCGTGCAGAAATATAGTTCTTTGCCTAATCGTTCCGTTCCAATAGTTGTAAGTATATTTTTTATATATATTTTAATTAAGAAATTGCGATGTTTTTTCTTTCCTGTACAATCTTACTGTGACTGCCAGTATCCAAACCAGAGCTCCATTATAAATAATTTTTTTTTCTAATTAAAGATTTCATATTTTTAACACTTATATAAAACATGCCCCAAGTATTTTACTAGGTATTAAACACGAATAATGTATATAGAACAAGTACCCACTGTTATATTTCAACCTCCAAACACAATCACACTAAATCAAGCTTAAGTACTTAACACACACAACACTGCCTACCTAACTACCGTATTTACATTCCATGCTTTTCAATAACTCTAAAACTTAACGCCTGTAAGCCCAATCAATGAATTGTCGCATTCAACATTACGAAAATGTTTACGCAACTATTTATCGAAACAGATTTATTCGACAAAATGCTAAGAACTACGAATTGAGCCTGTTATTATGTGTAGGGTACTTATAAAATGTTGACCAAGATGAAATCGTCAGTACTCACGTAAATCTCAATGCTATGACGAAACTATAGTATGTCAATAAACTATCGGAGCTAATAATTTATTGAATGTATCAGACTTATCCTTATTGGTTTATTGAAGTTAATCCTATTCAGAATAGATCGCTGACAAGATATTTCGAAATATGTTCGAATGAGAGAGATGTTGGTTTTAGGAAATATGGTAGCTCTAAACTCAATCGAGAATGAAAACGATAAGACGATTGTCTTAAGATCAGATTACATCATTAACTTTACCTATTTCAAGATCTATAATAAAATAATATACAAAGTTATAAATCAAAAATCGCTGAGCCCAAAAGGCTGGCTGCATTGCCACATTGAATGGCAATGCTAATTCTTTGAACTATATATGTATATATAGGCCAGCCCTCAGGTCCGATCTTATGTTATTTTTTATAGTATTTATAACAACGCGACTATTTCAACATTCAACAAAAAATAACTCCTTATCATGAATTTGACTGTGCTTTGTTTGATTTCATACACTTTTCATTTCTTAACATAAATCAGTATATATATTCTATGCTAAATATAATGTAATCTTACGATACAAGTACCGCCCAGCAAACCAAACAAAACCAATCATAAATACCAGATAAAATCCACTTGCACTGCAATAAATTGCGATTTTCGAGAGAAGCTATTATTACGTGAGGCATTTAAAAATAATAGAAATAAAAGTGGTCCCCGGGGCAAGGAGCAATTAATGGTGAAGAGATTAACCAATAAATCGAAGCGAGCTTGCCGCGGTGGGGCGACAACCGACCGACCTTAGAGAATGCAGACACGATATAGAGCGCTCTATAGCAACACAAATGCTATAAGAAATTATATAAAGTTATTAATGAAATAAAAAACTTTTTCATATATCTTACAAGTATTTTTTTATATTCTGTGTGGACATGAACTCATATTGAATAAAAAGAACATTTCCTAGTGCCCTTGATGAGATATGTGTAAACATTTAGAGCAGCCTGAGTTGAAGTAACGTGTGTAAGGCCTTCAGGCAGTGCCAGCGTGAGCACTTAAATATTAAGCAACACAGTTTAATTGTCTCTATCAAATGTGTTCTAATTTATGATAGTACTAGCTATTTTGCGCTGCTTTACTCACATCCAGCAGAATACTTGATAAAATATTGTATACCTTTCTCGAATTAAATAAAGACAGATGTCCATCCTCATTAAAATATGAATGTGAAAGTTGGTATACTAAATGTGGTAAAAGTCTTCTTTATCTCAATTCATACTCTGTGTACCTGTCGCATCCTCGCGCCACGGCACCGCCGTAATGACGCCCGATAATCGGAGACATCCTTCCCGGGACCTTTGAGCTCGTTTAAAGGAATTTTCTATATTTTTGTCGAGGAAAAAATTTAGAATTTTAACAAGGGGCGCATCAAAACCTGCGCTTGCAACGCCATTTACTCGCGGTTCTCTAGATTTATTAGGACTTGGAAATTGGAGAATCTTTGTATGCTGTTAAGCATTAAAAGTACACTGCACTTCAATGAAATAACCTTTTTTATTGATGTCGATTTTTAGAATGTCCAAATTATAATACTTTCATTTCCGACTGCTCTTATAATTGTATCATATATTTAACTGATACCGTCTTAACTGCCCATGTCGCCCAATCTCAACATCAACGGAAACGATTGTTCACTCAAACGATACCCAAACTAGCTTCCCATAAAACGGCCAATAAAAATCTGTAATGTCCAATAAATTCCTTGCAATGAACAAACAGTGATAAATCGGCCTATTTAATTCAGAATCGGGGCGTTATCGCAATCTTTTCGATATTTATTAGCGATTCACCTATCGTCGAATTTTTTGCACAAGATCTACGGTATTTTCCATGTGTAGTCATGATCGTGACAAGCCTAATTGACTAACGTATCCAGAGATCAGGCGGAACGCATGCAAAGCCGCGGTTGTCACATCGATTTGCCGCATAAAGCTCGCCGTGCAATGCCTAAAACGTCCTTCCGTGTAAACGGGTTGCAAGACCAACGAACCGTCAGGGTTGCCTTTTCTGTACCTACGGGCTACCAGGGCTGCAGAAAATGCAAGGATGTGGTGCCGTAATTATGTTCCTAGAGATAGCCATATTCTGTTGCTATGCGGAAACACCGATAAGTGAACTGAGGAATCTTCCTTTCCGACGTTATTTGAATACTGAATTTTACTTTATCTAAGATTTTTTCATACTATCTATTCTCATCAAGAGGTGAAGTTTATATTTTATATATCTTTGGTAGTAGTACTAGTACTTACTAGACAGATTCTAGAAATTCTTTCATAAGTAAAATACTAAATTATCCTTGAGTGCTATAAGGTTATGTTTTTTACATTAAACAGGCGATGCCCTGGGTACAAGCTATTCTTTTCATAATGAAAATTTTGGTGATGAATTAGCCACGAGTGTACAAAATTTTTGTTCTTATTTTAACAATTACCGCTTGATTGACATTAGATTAAAACTATGATCGCGAAAAATGGCATGAATAAAGGAGACCTGCGACTTAACTGTTCAGACTAACGGATTCAGTTCATCAGTTTAACCACGGTTACCGCTAACGGAACCAACTTTGTCTAACTTAAATCTATTTGTTTAACGTTGTTACACATCTGGGGTTCAAAATTAATGTTTAGCATAATTTAAACTAGAATTGCATACTAGTTGGCTTTGGAAATTGAGTATTAATGTATTCTGTATCCTTAAAAAAATATTTGACCAAAACAAACAGAAATTTATGTATGAACTAGCTTCCCGCCAGCGGCTTCGCCCGCGATATTTTAGCTAATGGATACAAAAACTTGACAAATTATATACTTAAACCTTCCTCATTAATCACTCTATCTATTCCATATCTTAAGGAACCCTATTTTTTCCAAAATAAAATTTAGCCTATGTTACTCGTGGATAATGTAGCTTTCGAATGGTGAAAGAATTTTTGTAATCGGTCCAGTAGTTTTTGAGCCTAT
This sequence comes from Pyrrhia umbra, assembly GCA_963891755.1. NCBI lineage: Eukaryota > Metazoa > Arthropoda > Insecta > Lepidoptera > Noctuidae > Pyrrhia > Pyrrhia umbra. The sequence goes on from OY982926.1 coordinate 5,020,346, forward strand.
TCATTACAAACAAACAAAGTTTTCCTCTTTATAATATTAGTGTAGATTTGTCAAGATGAAATCAGAAATGGGTAACAGAAAACGGCTACTCTATACCTACTTACAGTGCATACTGTTGGTATTATGTTCTTTTTTATTTATTTAAAGCATTCTGAAGTATGATTCTGTTCCCAAATTAGAGATAGATCTAGTCTAGTTTCTAGTGTACTTAAAGCTTAGTATCATCAATATTTTATATAAATTGACATCAGTAATCTCCAAAATCAACTACAGAAACATTAACATAACTAAAAAAATTATGGAATTACTCGACATGCTTGTTTAGACACAGCGATTCCGGTCACCCATCCGAAAACTGACCTCGTCAAACACAGCTTAATCTCGCAGACCAACCGCTGCATTCATGTTACAATCCCATATGAAGCAACATGAATGAATAAACTGAAATTGACAGCCCTACATGAAAAGCCAGCCGCACACGGCGCGGCCACGCCATTCCACTTCGCTAGTAATTATTGTTGTACCCGTTGCTCCTAACACCAGTTACACAACATTACGCAGCTGCCTAGAAAAAGTACGTATACTTAGTCATAGAGCCTTCTAATGCGATGTAATGGTAGATCGAGCATTGTGTTTATGCTTGAAGATTGTTAAAGACGCTTCAATTGCTATGAAAGGACTAATGATATTATTAAATAACATTGGATATCTATAAAAGCAATTCCGATAAGTCAATAATTTATTTAAATAGAATTCGTAAAACAATACAAGGATGTCAAAAACCTAAGAAAGCAAATGAGAAGCAAATTGATAGAATAGAATATTATTTATTATGTACACCGAAAGAAAAACATATGACATTGGAAAATTAGTTACAAGGGTGACACTAATAAATAATATAATAATACAATAATAAGCGGTCTTATCGCTAAAAGCGATCTTTTACAGATAACCTAATATAGCTTGATAGCTAGAAAAACAGTAGTAAGAGCAGAAAAAAAAAACAAATGACACATGAAGTTCCGATAAACTAATAACGTTGCCTTGGCTTGGCCTTGGGATGTTTTGATCAAAATTAAAAACAATGTCTGACTACACATGGGTCTTAAGATCTCAAGAGCGACTGCTGAGCTTTTACAATTTTCCATAGCTCTTAGTAGTACAGTGAAGTTCTCAGTCGTCAGCAGACTGTATGATGTACTCGGTTGAAGGCCTTCACCATGGCCAGATTTAACCATTTTTAACCGACTTCAAAAACGGAGGTTCTTTATTACAAATTAACAGATTACAAACATTTATTCAGTAACAAACGTAGTCAAGTAACAATACAATAAAGAGTTAGTTAACCGCCCTTAACCAAGCCCATATTATGATTGTTTGTTTCAGATTTCTAACCAAACTATAATTTTACAAAGCAATACTGTTGTAAGAAATAATCTAACTTGTCTTAACAATTAGTCGATTGTTCAATATGAATAGAATGCTTTACAACTGGATAAATGTTGTTTATTAGTAATCAAATATTGTTTACAGTTGATCAAAATATGTAGTTTACGATGTATTTGTTTAATTTATTACATATTTTGTTGAGTGATTACATAATTTGAATTTCAGGATAAATGTAGCTTCGATATTTTGTAATACATTCATTCACATACATACATACTCAAAAACTCTCGCATTATAATACTAGTAGTTTAAGAAAACATTCTATCTTAGGATTTAAATTAAGTTAAATCTAGCTTACTTTTTGGATTACAAGTTACGCTAACGCGACGCTAACGCGAGCTTTCAAAGCTATGTCAAGTTATCGTTACTAATAATTATTTTAAATGAGATGGTCACGCTGTCTGTCTATCTGTTATGCTAAAAACTATTGAAAAATTTACTGAGTCGTGATTTGCGTTTACTGAATCGTTGAGTAAAAAAAAATCTCCTCTTATTATTTCAAGTATAGCTGTATGCTGTGTTCCGAAAACCAACACTAAAAAAAACAAAGACTTTCAAAATCTGTTCATAATCATAAGTATTCTTCATGTCAAAATATGTCTTCACAGTATCGAGTGCTATTAAATAAAGCTCTATGACATTAATGATGCATCTTAACAATTAATTACCATAGATACGATATTGCTTTGAAAGTTTCCGGGACGATTTCAATTAGTTGTGAAGCAGACACGTAACTTAATATTCATGTATTAATTATGTCTAATTGTGTATGAATATGTATTTATTATGTATGTACATAGATAAGTTAAGTTTATTGTTATAGAGTTACTATTTATTGGGTAGAGGTGTACACAGAAATTAAATTATAAAGCAACTGTTTTTATTTATCTGTCATGATATATTTTGTATTTAAATTTCGAACTTTGTGCATTAGAAAATAGTGGTATCAGAATCGATTATTTTTTAAGGGGTGACATCAGGAATATGTCGATCCTTTTTTTTCTCGATAATAATTTTATGAATGTAACATATTAGACACATATTTCATAACATGGATTAATACATAGGTTACTTTATATTCAGGTATCTGGACATAATTTTACACAGACGAAGTCGTGGTCCAAAGCTAGTAGGAACATAATTACGTATTTATTTCTATATACATAAACACACATATGTACATATGTACCTACATAGTCTCATTACTAACAAGCAAGCATTTTGTTACAGAACATGTCGAACGCATTGGCTTGCATCATACCAGTTGTCAACTACAAACGACAAACGCTGTCCACGACAGCGGACCACGTCCTGTGCCCTATATGTATGCTTATGGAGTAACATGACTCGCTAATCGAATAGAATAACAAGAACAATCGATTAGGAATTCGATATGAAAATTCTTTGCGTTTCGGAATGTCGCTCGCTGCTCTAATATACTCGGGATTGTAAGCAGAGGAAATTAATCTTGGAGATAGGGAATGAAAATAAAAGCAATTCCATTCTTTCTTTGTGAGTCGATATCGTGCGTATTTGGTTTTAGATAGGCTATTTGCAATACCTTCATATAAGGCACTTTAATTTCGAAACCCACTAAGTTGAATAGAACTTATTACCAGTTTACAATTTCAATATAATTTTCTTGTTTGAATGAAAACGGTCACTTCTTATGAAGATATGGCAACATTCTATTTAAGTCTAGGTGCAGGTTTTCTCCCTAATTTACTCTTCACATGTAGTACTTGAATTCACTCAGAGGCAATTAGAGGCGAACTGGCATGCCTGTATACTATGAAGTAACTTAGAAATTAAAAAATAATAATATCCAGGAAAACTCAGATATTGATAATTAAATATTTCAAGATAATAACATTGCTGCCAAAGCTAAGTCATTAGTAATTTAACAAGACCATTACAAGCGCAAATCTCAAATTATCGTCAAGTCAAATAAATTACTCACTAATCCAAATGTTAGTTCACGTATCTTATCAGGGACAAATGTCAATACGTAATGGTTACTAACTAAACATTTATTCATAGGAACTCAAATTCTAAGTAATCTAATCCTACGGACACTTACAACGTATTCTTATCGCCTCTCATAGCGCCGTGTCAGTCCATTTCCTATTGTCAGACAATTCTGACAATAGGCTGGGAGTTTGACAAGGGCCTGCTGACGTAATTATACGTGCAGGCGAGTTAATTAGTCGCTCATTGAGTCGGTATTACTGTGCAGTCATTGCGGATAATAGCCGGCCGGGCAGACTCGCGCCCTCTCTACGAAGCACGTCGATCGAAGGTTCGATAGTTGAGTCAACGGATTAAAGCTGATTTCTGTTTCACAATAACGTCTCTTGCGATCATGCTAGATTTTGTCAATTTCCATTCGAAGAGAAACTAGGAATTATTGTGGAATTATTTAAGATATTAGCGTCATATGCAAATGTATAAACCTATGCGCCACTTACAGTAAATGTATGCTTATTAGAGTTTTTGGGTATTGAGAATATAAGTACAAACCGTGCAAATTCCCAAATTCGCAATTAACACAAAAAATGCAATGTACAAAAATGCAATTATAGTGTTTCGCTACACTTCGCGAGCTTCCTGGCACGCAATAGTAAATAAGCATAAATCATTGAATTACCACAACTTAACGGGTTCTAAAAAAATCCGGACATTCCGTTAAATTAAGCAAACCAGCCATTTAACCTTTAAATAACTTCCAGTAAATTTTTATTAAATTCCAAGTACTGAAAGCCGGAAAAATGTATCGATTGTAGATTTATTATTTTAAAGTGCATACTTACATAATTTATGTAAAGTGAAGTTTTCGAAACAGATTTACAGCGTTGGTTTAATTGTTAATCTATTAATGAGTTTCCAAACTATCGGGCGTTTGGACCACACAGGGTGTGAATTATTTCACGAGGTGGTCAGGATCTATCAGATTACTACACCGATATTGTTTTATCGGAGTCACTTTACGGATGTACGATAGATTGGCTTCGATAAGAATGCTTGTGTGCATTGCATTTACGAAACATCCGGTGAATGGGCAGTTCAGATCGGCATCGCTGTGGGCAGACACTGCATTGAATTTGATGAAATAATGCACTAACTGTTGTATTGCCACCAATAAATAATAATAGAAAGCAATGATTTACGTGTATTGCGTCTTTTATCGCTATACCAGATTGAAAATACGAATAGTGGATTGATTTAATGCTTCAGATGTGGACTTGTTGAGAACGTACGGTTATGGTACTACTGCTGATCTGTGTTTATTTAATGGTGTGGCTTATGGGAAGTTGATGTAGGACAACGTGCATATTATCAGATATATTATATCTTACCTACGTAGGTTTTATTCTAACTAAATTTTCTCTCTCTGAATGGGTAACAAATCGGCAATGCGGGTTATTACTCCAAAAATACTTAAATCGGAAGAAATTGATAAAGAATCAAAATATTGAACAACCAACAACATTATCTAAAACGAAAAGCTAAATCATAACAAGAGAAATAGCAGTTCACAAAATTTAGGTTAGTTCGATAGACTTAGAGCAGCTAATACCCCATTCGCTTAGCATTCATACAATGCGAACATACCAAACATGATACTGATTATGCAGCATGAATGAAATAGTATCCAGTCCACACAATATTCATGCAGCCGTCATATTTGTCCCCAGCAACGGTGAATATGAATGATGCGTTACATGTTCGAAGCTCTGAGAACTGAGTGTTTAGCATCAATTATCACATTGGGCATAGTTCGACGAAGCTTTGGTACAGATAGGGCATTGACCTTGGTGATTGGCATTTTTCTTGAAATGTGCGCTGGCTGTGAATGAGGTTCGTGTGTGCAATGCCTTATTATTTGTTCTCAAGCATTCCAGCCCAAATTATAGAACACTAGCTGTTTGCCGCAGTTTCACCCGCATCTCGAGGGAACTACTTCGCGTACCCGGACAAAAAGTATTCTATATGTGAATCTAGGTTATATACTATGTGTGTACCAAAGTTTATCTAAATCCGTTTAGTTGTTTTTGCGTGAAAGAGTAACAAACATACATCTATACATTCTTACAAACTTTCGCGGTTAATATTAATAGGATTGTAGGATTAATAGATTTTACTGTGGAACTTTAGAGCTTCTTCTTCTTCCCTTTGGTAGACTAGAAGGCTAAATAAGAACAAACACATTCTGTTTGTTCGTGCGTGCATTTTCCGGTGCCGAAAGCTTGTTTTCCATACCGGAAAATTCACACTTTAGACAAAGGTAAAGCTTATATGTAATTAGACAAGTACCTTCTAAATGCTAATTTACATATTAACCGTTGAACACTGCTAATTAAGAAATTTTAATTAACCCTTAAACGACCCGAAAAACCAACATATGAATGAAACACTCTTGTAATTTACATACAAAGAAAAGACCACCTATGTTGCTTCCGTTACTTTTATCGCTTAAAAGTATTTCATCAGTATTACGTTCAAACGGTAATATATCAATAAACCACCAATCATTTATTGGTCCACAGAGGTTACTATTACTAGTACCTTATATAATATATGGTAACCTTTAACACGTTCATAAATACATACCTGTCATAGAGTACTCAAATGAACTGATTTATTACGAAAAAAAAAACTAGAATTCATGACCTGCATTCCGTTTAAATGGTTCTAAATCATATTTGAGAATACTGATACACGTTTATACATTCAATTCTAGATACCAAACAGTTGTTTAGACTTAAAAATGTTGGGTTTTCCTGCAAACAGTGTAGAACTAACTCAAGACATCAAAAGAAACAACTGCTTCTTGACTTGCAAAGTTGAAGACGAACTTTTCAGCATATGCAGTAACCGTATTAACATCATCCTCCAGTCACAGTGGTTCCTGGGCTGCGGAACGATCCGGGGCTGTGGGACGTTCGAAAGAGATACCGCGCCCCGGGAATACAAAGGGCTGAGGAAGGATATGGATGGGTTTTAGTCAGTAAGATCGGGTCAGTTGATGATTTCCCATCCGAAAAAAAGTCACAGTGGTTGATCAAAAGGATAATGCAAGAATCACAATCTCATCACAACAATGAAGGCATCTTTGTCTAAACCCTTTTTATCAAGCTAACGCCAAAGTATTACTCCTATAGGACATAATATATGACATATAGGACAGGACTCTTTCAACATAGTGTAAAACTTGTAGTTTATCTTCATATTACGTGTAGGAAGAGAGATTTGGGTGCGTTTTCTATGTGAGTGTAGATCAATAAGATTATTAATCGAGACCACACGACCACAACATAATCACTTGTTAATTGAACACATACAGCTCGTATTAATAAAACCAACGATTCATTCATACATATCGCTGGCCCCGGGCAATAAAGCGGTAATATACAAAATCGAATTTTACAGGAAAAATAAAAGAAGCAAATTTGTTTATAGTGCAGCGTACAGTGATCCAACACAGGCGTTCAAAATGTCAAATGAAAGCTAATTTTTTTACCAATATAACCTTTTAAAAATAATTGTTATGGTATAAATATTTAATGAAATAACTGAAAAAAATTATAATACAAATTATAGACGATACTGTTTCAATTGCAACATCATTAATGACTTTATAAACACACCGACCACTGATATTCAAGAATGTAAGAAAATAATACGACGTAATTTCCACTTTAGATCTCGAGCGTACCAGCCGATTACCACCTTCTTCACGGAAATTTTGTAGCCAAATCTTAGCTGTATCATCCACTATCGCTATTTTATTTTAATACGTTTATTTCCAAAAAACGCGTTTAAATTTATTACTGTTATTCTTTGTTTAGAAATTAAGTGTAAAGATGTTCACCGGTTTTTTGTGTAATGTTTCTTAGAGTAACGCAATAATACATAACTTAGTCGTAAGAGAATTTTCCATGCAATAAAGCTGTTATTGTAATTTACTCTAGAGAAATATTATTTTAAAAATCTGAAAAAAATAAGAGTGATAGATTGATACTCAGGGAAGCTAAAAATCAAATAACATTAAAAAGGGCGTAACCGGTGTTTACCGCTATATTGCCCGGGGCCAGCGATATATATTACGCAATAGAAAACGAAAAGTCGATTGCAACATCTATCAGTAGGCACTCAGTAGTTTTGAGATCAAAGAAACAAATTATATAAGGCCGGCTACACGATCACGTTCGTCATTGTCTTACTGACCGGTATAACGTGTACAAGTAGCAATTATAATGAAATACCGATACGTTTTCTAAGCGGGTTTCAGTCAAAGATAACGTTTATATCACCAAGTTTTATTGTGATATATTTTTTCGTGTTCGCATAAGAATCCGGATATTGATTGATGTTGCTGGGGAGTTTGTTGTGCCACTTCTTCTTCCCAGGAAAAACACATAGGATGTGGTGAAGGGTACGACGTTTAAAAGTTTTGATTTTCAACCTATTTTCTTAATAAATAACTTTTGATTTTATGAATTTTGATCTCTTAAGCTACCAGATATTGTTTTCAATTACCTCGACTATCTAATACAAAATCTATTTAAAAACAAAAATAAAGAGATTTTAAATATTCTGAAAGATGAAGCTAGTTGGAAAAAATTACAGTTTTATGGAATTAACGAAATTAATAAGCTCTACAAAATCACATTTAACATACAATTTGGTTCTATCTTCAAGCAAAACTCTAAATACCTATCTAGAATTCTTTTGAGCTGTTAGTACAAGTCCTGAGCTAAGATTATACTATAATGTATTTGTGTTACAAGTGAGTTCGACACAATAGTTCAATGGATTAGGATTTGAGCCTTTCAACACTACACAATGCAGAGATGCTTGCATGACAGCTTTCGGCACATAACAGCTTAACTATTGAGCTTTGCGGATTGATTTTTTTATGCATTTGGGGCCCATAATACCGTTTTTTGAAGACACACACATAATTATTGTTATGTTTAATGAGATGTTTACCACGGTTTAATTCGCGTCCTGACTACTATTCACGCACCAAAAAACCGTTTCTAGTGTATAGAACTTTCTAGTATGTTCTTGTAGTATCTTTCTAATGTGGATACTTAAATTAGGACTTAAAACTTAAGGTATTAACTACAAAAATGTCAAGTTTGTAGTCCTAGCAGTTTAGGCTCTGCGTTGATGATTTCTGCATGATTCATGCTTAGGTATAGTCAGTAACGTCTTATCGATACCCAATAAGTAATAACTTGTTTTTGACTAATAAATTACAAACACTGAAGTTAGTGAGAATGGATAGATTTTTGCTACAATTTCACTCAAAAACTACTAAATGGCTGGATTAACACATATGATAAATACATTTTATCCCATCTGGACTTATATCGAACTCTCCGCAGACGAAGTCGCGGGCAGAAGCTAGTTACAAGTAAACCCGTTTCCTTCCGTTGAATTACAATTCACACGCAAGGATAAGCAATTGATACTCAATATACATAATTGCGAGATTCAATAATGTGATACGAAGTGACTGTAAATAATGATCGAGACACAATGTAAACAATAGAAACGTGTCTAACCAATAACCAGCACCACCAATTACGTAACATTGGAGAAGGAATCGAATTTATTCGATCGAAATAGATTGTTTCTATCGCATTGTTACAAACAATCAAACATGCAGACATGCAATCATCAACTCTGTGCTGCGACCCGTCTTGCCATTAATCAAAGAAACTGGGACAGATTCTATTAGTTCATTCGCAAAGATTGCTGTACTGATGAAATGAGTTATCAAATCGCAAATTATAAGAAAATGAATATAAAATTGCTTAATAATGATTATAGTAGAGATAGTTTGCGACGGGAAAATAAAACTGCAATACTGCGGCGTAAATACATACCTATCTAGTCACGTTTGAGAGAATCAAGAATAACGAAAATTTGAAAAGAAATATTGGCATTTATAGTTAGAATGTGTAAGGAATGTTGTAACCTCAACGTATGTAAATAATGGTTTCAATGGATATTTATTAAACATATAAATACTACCTAAAACTGATACAATTACCAAATGGATATATTTAAGAAATTGCATAATTTCTTCATAATATCATGCGCAATTTCTAAATCTTTCAGAATAGGTACCATTCTAAAGCATACACGTGAACATAGCAAGATTATTTTAATCTGCATACGATAATAAGGAATTTTATAATGGAAGAACATATGCAGAAACGCGAAGGTTTCATTACCCATCTCCATTAAGGCGATATCATTGACACAAAATAAAAAATCGTTAAAGCCATAAATCAAGAAAATTTATCCAGCAACTTTAATAGAGTTATTACGGAATAGTAACAAAACAGCTGTGAATGGAACTAAGAGACTATTGTGGCATTATTAGCACCCAACTGTGACACCAAAATAACCGCCACTGATTAATTTATATCGTAAATTATTAATGTTAAAACAATATTTGAGAAAGGTAATATCCGGCTGCCAAAAGCACAATGTTAAGTCAGTTAAAGATCAAATAAGTAACCAATAAAGAAGATACACATAGAATGCACAATAAACCTTTTAAAAGATTAAGTTGCTTTACTTTATCGCCTCACACTCACACATATCGCCACAAATCTCACCCGTCCCATTACTTACGAGGCCCAAGCCCACTACTGCACTATAAACTATTTTTAACATCCGATGTATCTCCTGATAAATCACATCTCCATCCATATCATATACTTTGTGAGCTTTACATAGCTCACGCGAACGTTATTTATTACTAGCCCTTGCTAAAGGAAAAATATTTCAAATTGCACATCTACCAAGTATTCAGTGGCAAAGATAAAGGTGTGCAAAGGAATGTCGCTGACGCTGCCGCTGCCAGGATAAAACTCGGCGAAATTGCGAATATTTTGAATTTCAAATAATGTCCACGAATGGTTGGTATTCAGAAATAACTATGTTTATGCCCTTCGGGTGTACACGGGTGACTTATGCAGCAACTATTGCACGAACTTTCCTAATGCTTTCTTTACTTATCCCCGTGCTTGCCACGATGTGTAGCTGCGCAGATAGTGGTCATTCTTCAACGCATAAATTACAGATCTCTCGCGGAAACTTCACGCCATCACGCTCACCCCGGGCAACAACACAAACACACAGATAATGCGCTCAAATCAACTGTAGGCAATAATTCATGGCGCAGTTTAAAATTCACGTTTGCACATTATAGCACGCAATGCAATAACGAGTCGCCTGATGTACCTGATGGCTGGGGTTCACACGCGAACCGAAACCATGTGGCCATTGGGAGCATAGACAGATAAAACATAAATAAAATCCGTCGAAACATCTAGCTGAATGCCTCTTTGCCGTTAATTTAGATTCAGTTTCCTTATAATGGTCCTTTTTAGATTTAAAGCTCTCTGGCTAAATTCATAACTGTACATAAATTACGTTTTACACAGCTCAAGTCGACACGCAACTGCGTTTATCTGTAGTTTTCCAATAAACAACGTATTATTGAAGGTTTCATATTTGCTAATAGTTCCGATAGACTTGTTATTCTGGGCACGCAGCTAACAAAGCGCGGGCGCAGAAGAGATAACCGGCCGATAGTCCTCTGCGCACCAGTTACGCATGCTCAATGATAACTGTAAGGCGAGATACCATAAACTTTTCCCATGCTACATGATTTTTCATTAAACTGCTGTATTATGCTGTGTTGAGCAAGATTTAGAAAGGCAAGGTCCGATTCCGCCAGCATTGTTTGAGTTCACTTATCAATTTCCCACAAATCGACAGTCACGAATTCACATGCAGGCAGATCGGGATCTGGACTTTGGCAAAAAATGGATTGTCGTGCAAAACGAAAGACTTCATGCCTTTGATATTCCGGTGTAGCCGATAAGAGATGATAATTTCGGATCGTGTTGGTGCTTCAAAAGTAGGTAAATATGTGCAAGGGCATCTCGAAACGAGCCATATCATTGTGGTTTGAAAATTGAATCTTTATTTATGCCCCTTATTCTGTCGTCACACCATCTCCAGCAAAACTCAGTGTACCGTCATTACTCAGATATTTATTGCGTTAGCTGGTTCCGCAAATGCTCCCTGCGAGACATCGTCGCGTCGTTTATGTTAATTAATTCGCATTTCAATGAGACGCCTGTAAAATGGCATTATGCATTATCATGTCTTATTTTTGTATTTATGTACCGATGTAACGGTGGTTAACGTTTTTATCTGAACTGTGTTTACTGAATAAGATGGTTACTGTACTTGGAACATTGTAGCGTTGGCTGGTTGAGATAAGTGGAAGTACTGCATGCCATTCAAGGGTTGCAAGTAGTATTGAAATACTAGAAAGCTATTATCACACCGCGAGAGTTGGTCCATTCAGTCCTACACAATTATGACGTACGCCCCAATTTCAAAATCGTGCGATGAATAAAATTCAAGCCTGAATACAAATAGAGCTTTATTTTTTTATCATGTGACTTATCAGTAGAATCAACGGCTCATATCATGTTTGGTTTATGTCAGGGAGGGGGATTGACGGTATAAACAGCAGTTTATTTGCTCAACCCACATTACACCGTTGCATGAATTCTTAATATAAAGTAATACTTAGAAATTTGGATCACCTAAATGTTAGTATGGCCGTGAGTCATCGTGATAGCTTACTTAGATGTTTACCTATAGACTGGCTGTCGAGACAGTGCAGCGATGTGTGAAAACTAGTTGAAGGCTATTGGGAAACTTTACATAATCCGTAAAGACCTCTTGTTACCTGTAAACATAACTTTGTACATTAAAGAACATTCTATACTACAAACACAACAGATTTTTTGCGTTGCAATGGTTTTGATAACAATTTTGTGTTAGAAACTATTATAACAGTTTATATAAAAAAAATGTTTTAATTATAAATAATTATGAACATAGTGTGACCGTGTGCTTCGTTATTACACATATAATATAAGTAACTACTACAGTACGCATCCATAAGAAAATGGTCTACTCTTAACCCAAAACTGCCACTACTCTGCTATTAACATACCGGATACTCTACCCACGTAAACCTTTTTTGTAACCAACAGATCATGTTTCATAACTTTTAGTACTAATTTGGGATATCTTTGTCCATTAACTTTCATTAAAACCTCCCACTTTTATACGGAAATAACTTTAAAAAAAATCCTAAAAGATCAAGATAACTTGCACATAAAATTATTATGACTCATGACTGCAGTTGTTAGAATTACATCAACATCGTTATTTAACCATTTAAAGATATATAAAAAGTGGTCGATAATTAACTGACGGTTACGTCAAACTGGTACACATGTGGTCAATTTTCTGTGAGACGTCATATTGACCGTTCGAATCCCACGATATTACGTAAACTGTGTGGTTTACGTTACGGTCTTTTTGTGTGTTGACTGTCCGTGTTTCACTTTGTACACACACTCATTGTTCAACAAATATCAACATCATACTGTCGTGTTAATGTGTAAAAGAAAAAGATTGTTTTTCTTTGCGGTGTTCTTCCTTTCATTTATGTTTACGCTTAGAAAGAATAAGTTAGGAAAATACAAATTTTACTTAAGACGACAATGCTTCCAGTTACTAGTGAATATGTTTCTTTTAGACAAGAACTATGGTCAATTGAAAAACGCCTTACTATAAGTATGTTACATACGTTTTCATACACGTAGGGAGGCTTTATTACCAGCCTGAGAAGGGACAAATATAAAAAAAAATATACGCCGTCTCTATGAAATTGGAAAAAGGACAGGCATCATAGCCATTACATAATGCATAAGTAAATCTAAATATTCACAACAACAAACAACGATTAACATGTTTATGAACGGATTCAGTCTCTTCATTATCCTATGACCTGGCCAACATTACCCAAGCTGTATGTTAAAATGGCGGGCGGTCCTCAGCCGAAGCCAATAAAGCATAATTAATAACTGGAAAGTTTGTAGTTCATTGCGATAGCGTTACCTAACCACGGTTCACTGGAGAACAATACTGCCCACCATTAACCAACGGACTTAAATGATTAGCTTCTGACATAAGGCGGTCACAGCGAGACTCAGATGCCTTGTTAGTGCAAATGAACAATAGCGACACAGGTACATTTGGCAGACGATCGCTCTCCTAGGTGAGGCAACGGACTTTAAGCACCTTGAAGTAATACTAGAACACGTCACGACTGCTCCGAATTAAAAATTAATGCTTTATCGAACCGGCCGACGTTCTAAAACAACGGACAATTTACTTTCAAGTTGTATGAAACAGTGATGCCTTGTTGCGGACATAAAAACCTGCTTGGTCGCCGTTCTGGATTCAATTTAGTAAGTGATCCGATCTGGGATCATTAATAATGTCGTAACGGGTGAAATGGTTGCAAAAGTTACCTCCTTGTTGTGTGGTTGACTTTAGTTAAACGGCCTTTGTGCGATTTGCAGGCGTGAGTCGGGTTTGTCGAGATGGATCGGTGTCTATTTATCTTGCTTGTATCTTAAATTGATATCAATTTAATACCCTAAAACTATATACAGTATCTACATCCAACACGTTATCATAAAAAGGTAAAATTTTGATAAAATAGGATATCTTGAAACCTATAGTCCTTACTAATATTATAAATGCGAAAGTAACTCTGTCTGTCTGTCGCGCTTTCACGCCAAAATTACTGAACCGATATAAATGAAATTTGGTACACAAATAGTCTAGAGCTTGAGAAAGGACATAGGCTACTTTTTACCCGGGTGCGCGAATTAGTTCCCTCGGGATGCGGTGAAACCGCAGGAAACAGCTAGTGGGTTATAATGTTACTTTTACTTCAGGTAAAAAAGTAGATTTGCTTCATTGCAAGCACTGCGAAGCATCTAGCGGTTGAAGGCATTTTATTGCCAACAATAACCGCTTACTTTTCACTTTTAATGGTAAATATTACAACTTAAATTGTGGGTACCTGTGTAGTGGCTTACTCAGTGGAATGGAAAGTGAAAGAAAAAATAATTATAATCTGATTCCGGTCGTTTAGCGGCTGAGGTGGCTCGGGTCGGGCTAAGCGCCTTACTCGCTCCCACTTGACCGCAATATGCCGTTGTACGGATTTACTGTGTACTTGGAAATTCTTTGTAAAATTATTATAATCTTTATTCTTGTATTTTAAATTAATTTGTAGAAGAAATTGGGTTTTTATTGTCTGCTGTATTTGTATCTTACATTTTGTTTTACGTTTATGTATTAATTAAATGTACTAGAAACGGTACAAAGTTACAGAAACAAATAAAGCAATTCGTTAACTAAATAATACAGCATACGTAAATAATAAAGCAAGAGGATAAAATCATAAAATAATAGAATATCCTAAAACATAAAATATTAAAAATAGGTATTTCAATTTGGAAAGATAATTGCATTTTTTATTCAATTTGATTGGGTGTTATTTATTTAAGAAAAAAATACAAAATATTATTTTTGTCCTATATAGCAGAGTTAAAACAAACATGACGTCACAAAGGCACCGCCTGAACTGCCTACCTTCATCACTTTGCGGTGACACTGTCTATAAGTGTCTCCTTACTAAACCCAATCCATTTACTAATAGCATTAAAATGGATTCCACCACAAAGGTTTCTCCTTTAAATCTGTTACACCAAATCGTTTAAATTTGAATAAGCCGACTAAGGGATTATTAGCTTTTAACTAACTTTAAATGTCACCATAGTCAAGTAGACAGTGAGCCCCGCTACTAAGTGTTATACAAAATTATTTTGTTTGTCCTGTTTACGCAATAGATTTCTATTCAATTGGCATTAAGTTCAATATTAATGGAATGTTGATGAGACTGACTTCAGACTTTTTAACTGTATTTTTTATTGCCATAACAATACAAAAGGCTGGTGAAGCAAAATTTGTAAAAACTCCGGGTAAAACTCCAATTTTTTTAAGCAAAAAAAACTATCGTTCGAGGAAAGATTTAGGTCTAAACAGGTTTTTGACATTAATATTTTTCAAGTTCTGTAAAAATCTATTCCTAGCATAAAATAGCTCACTTCAAAGTGGTCAGGATATCAGTTCAATCTTTACGTTCACTCAGTTCAGTAGTGTTGTACGGATAACTCCAACAGGTTGCCGTATTGTTATTGCACTTATTGGGTTATCTGTTTGTGCTATAAATAAAGTAGTTTGGCAAACAAGGGCATTGAGGTGTGACTATAAATATGGAGGCTATAAGACAAAGTGGGGCACAAAATCTAGATTATGTTTCAGTGATTTGGCAATAGTCTTTGGCACCGCATCTCTTATCCTTTGAAAAAAAAACGCCTTTAATATGATATATACATACAATATATTCTAGCTCGACGAGCCGGGCCGCGAGCTGAGCTAATAGCCTTCAAATTCCCGATTATAATAATCATAATATATTCTGATCCAGCCTGTCCCTTGCTGTCCTCCCCCAGCGACGCCCTAAGCCGAGGCCCGTACCCCACTAGGTGTGCTCTTAGCGTGTAGTCGCTTAGTTTTGTCAATATATTTTAATATTTCCCCGTACGAAAGTACAAAGAGTTCCCAGCATAAATCAAGAGCCCCAGCCAGCAATGACACTGAAGAGACAAGAAGCTTTTGCTAAAGTCCACTAAAACTAAAATCAACAGTAAAATTCATACAATTCAAAGTAGAGAAGATAACACTCACAGCATCCGTCTACTAAGCTGATTTACTGGGGTCTTACAATGCCTGGCCACAATAAAAGACCCAGTCTCCGCTTTAAAATAATTCAGACTTCAACTGCAAACGTGCTTTCTGTGAGGGCACCAGTGATTAAATATAACCCTTTTGAGATTTATAAGTGTTTATTTCAGGCATAGAGCGCTAGACTATGAGCCATCGGAATCTCGCCTTTGTGTCCGACCTAATAAATGTTGTTTGTAAGCAAACGTATTGTTACATGAGAAGGGAACTGTATGAAAAATTTATGGATATCTCACAAAGCATCGCATTACTTGGCTACAAGTTACAAATAGTGCAAATCATATTGTGCGTGTCCGCGCTAATGGGTCCTTGGAATACTAGAATATTCATGCTTTGATGGAAGAAGGCAATGTATTGTGTTTATTTTACAAATAAGCATAACGTAAACATACCTACATTAAAACCATGATCTCAATAGGATCGTAGATATCGAACACAGATTTTGCAAAGATAGCTATCGGCATCGTTGGACGCTGTATGATGTTGTCAGTGTCCACTATTAGAAAATCCCACAGCTAGCGTTCTTATAAAGCCGACAAGAAAAGCCCAGTTTACTTAGGAGTCATACGCCGTGCGCTGCTTAAATAATGTGCAGCACCACTAATTACGCCGATATTTATTATAAACTAAAACAATGTCTATGAAAGTAAATTTCAAATGTCAGTCGCTAACGGTACAGTTAGGTGCTTATTATAATTCGTTGCGCACTCAACGCTCACTGCTATCGAACCTATTATATTCTTAACAAGAAACAAAGCTAGGACCGGATAAAAGTAAATGGTAGCCGCATAATTTGTCAATGATTACAAAGAGTTCAATCTGCGGCAAGGGCCTACGACCATAAATCATAGGCACAGTATTGTTGGCGGGCGGACATACGACAGATATTACGAAACTACAAGTTTGCCACAAAGCTCGGAACAAGGCTGCGGCTGAATGGCAGGCCCTAATTAACTGTCAAGTAATTCGACATTACAACCATTCGGTCAATATCGTTTTAGAATTTTTCATGTTAACCTGCAATTAAACATCGCATTTACTAACGTGTAACCGACTAGTAATTATGAATAACTCGCTAGACCTTTGCCCGTTCATGCATAATCAAGCTGGTTCGGTCACAGTGATTAGTGTTTTGTCAGATAGTGCTCCCAGCAAACGTTACCGAGATCACCCGAGATGTTGCGCAGGCGACGACGATCGGATCGCGTTCGCACGCATATTACGAGCTGGCTCGGCCGCGGGCGATACAGCGACCTAACAGTACAACGGCCCTCGTGATTAGACGCCCAACGATAGCGCCCATTGTCGGTACACGATCGGCTCTTGTACGTCTTGAAATTGCGGAAATGGACACGGCTAGCACCCACTACACGCTAGCGGGACATTTCAATTGCAGTCCCCTGCCTTCGGGCAGTGTAACACATGGGATAGATTCGGCGAGGCCAATTTATAAAGCCCTTTAGCGGTTCAGTTATATGCTTTGACTTGCCTTTGAATGTCTCATCCAATGCCGTTATTCCTCGGTAAAACAGATTCATCTGAGATTTAATGTAAATGAGATATTGTATAATATCAAAACTAAAATTAAATTCAAAGTTTAATTTCTAAAATAAAACAATTTTTTATAAATTAGCTTCGTGAAAGTCTGATGAAATGAGTTTGTCAGATGCTTTTTATGGTTATCGAAATCAAGCTGGCTCATTTCCTATAGTAATTTATAACAATCCCATAACCATTTGAGACCCCTCGACATCTTTAAATAGTTCGATAGTCGTAAAGATGTGACGTTAACATATTAGTAAGCGTCAAAGTGTCCTGGTTTACGAGGTGCTTAATGAGAGATGTCATCGAATGAGTAGATACCCGTGACTAACAAAGGACCGCTCAACTCAGCAAAGCTTTGAGTGTTCCGGCAGAATGTTGAAGGAGCCGTAAAAATAATTACGATAGCTGGCTATCATACCGCCGTCGTTCTCGGCAGCTATTTCAACATTCACAATCAGGTAAGTAATTCTTTAAAGAAGAGAAAGAATGTCTGTAAAGTTCATAGGTCTATCGAAGCAGGATAGCGTATTCAGTTGGCTCGAAGGAACAATCTAGGAAGGTAGAGGCCCGGCGGTGGATACTATTGCTCAATTGCCTCTCGGGAATGCCTCGCAATCGATACAGCTGGAAACGGCAATATCTCAATGCCGCCACTGAAACGCAATTTCGCTAGCTTTACTCTACCAATAAACTATCAATTATAATTATAAGTTCTGTAACTGACGTGATTTGGCAGTTAACTATCGATAAATTAATTCTTGGCACAAATTCCTGTGCAATTATATCAAATTTATAAATAGACATAAACACCATCCACCGTAGGATATTTTAAAGATTTGAAGTCACAAATGATTTGTTTTCATTCCTGCCACTGCTCAGACCACTTTTTCATAGAGAAATAAAAATAAAACTAAAATATTTACACTCGGACGTGGTCAACAAAAAGTCCCACACCATCAGAAACAATCAATCTTCGGAGCACTGAAAGGAGCCTCAATCAAAACAGAATACGGAGAAGCAGAGGCCGGATAAAGGGCCCTATAAATCATAAAATCAAGCCTCCATTCAAAGCGGTTTATTTGGGCGAGAAGAAAAAAGGTTTGACCCTACGTTCCTTTGAGTATTGTTAACTGTCGAGACCCGAGGGTGCATCTCCAATTTGTCCTATATTCGAATAATAATCAAAGGCCTAATGTTATTTATGGCCTCATTAAAATTTCGATAATCACACGAGTTTTTATGTGTTGGAAATACACTTTTTTCTTCGAAGAATAACACGAGAGCTAGGCCGGCCGTCGGAATGCAGTATCATTCGTTTCTTACGTTGCGTAGGATGTTTTTAATTGGATATCATTTTTATTTAGTAAGTAATGACATTAACTTTAACTGTATCTACAACTTAAATTGTTACAAATCTAATAGCTATTAAAATGATTACGTAACATTTTATGTATGTTCGTGTGTTGTGTTAATGTTTATGCAGTGGGAACCGAATACTATTTATTACCTGGATTTGTATCAAAACACGGTAAGTTTAAGTTTAAAAATGTTATATGCAACAGTAGTTTAGATGATAACTCGTCATAATAAAGCTAATCATATCGTAAACAACGCGACCACTTACAGGTCGTTGAAACCGTTTCCGAAGCGACTAGCGTATCATCCAAGTAAATCACTTTGCCCTTAAATTTTCAATGAAAAAGGCGGGACATAGGCAAAGTGGCGGGCATGTTGGCGTGCATTGTTTTATTATGTGGTGTTATCAGCGACTCTTGCGCCGCTTCCGCGTCCTCTGGCCGTGCACACATTACTAAGACTGCGCGATAACCTCGTGTCACCATGTTACGACTACGGCTCAGCGTGATGACATAAAATGTCGCCTTGATTTCCGTGTTACGGTGAAGTTTAGATGTGACATTTATAGTCATTAAAACCTTTTATGGAGACCAAAGTTATCCCGGCTGTTAAAAACCGTTTTCATTGCGTTCTGTATTGCTATCCAATGAGAAGCCTTGAAGTAGTTACAACACGAAACAACTCAGAATTCTAATAAAATTTAACTACAATCCTTAACTTATTAAATGTCACCACAAAAACTTTCAAAGTACACTCACGCACACAGAAATAAATGAGATTCTGATCTCACAATACCCAATTTAACACCTCATAACCTACCGATCGTGTCTGTATCCAATTTATTCGGCTAAAAGGCAATAAGTTGTCGTTAATCGCTATCGCCTATGCGCTGTGACAGTGGGCTGTTCGGGCGCACACTCGATTAACCTATGCTCCCGCGCCGATGGGGCACTGCCTGACCCCAGTCAATTACATTTTTGCCCCAAACAGGTATAGTGATTGATCTACTTCGCGTACACTGTAATGGAATTTGTTAAACCATGAACTTTACCTGTTGGTTTCAAGTAAAATGTTATGTTTGAGGAAGGTTAGTGAAGAGGAAGTTTGTTATTTTTACCTTTTTAAATTTCGTGGCATATAATACTCCTGAGTGAATTATGATATCCATAAAAACTATAATTATTATACCTGAATGAAAAGTATAAACGTAGCGTCATAAAGGATATACATAATTAAATCATCGTAACACTCACAGAACATTAAAAAGAAAGACAAAATAAGAATATCTCAGAGTTATTATTAGAATTCTATTACTAAATATAGAAATAGAATATACTAAGTTTAGCACATGTGACACGCTATTCTATTCCCAAACTACACATAAATTTTCATGCTCGCTCCATGACTTGTTGTTTCTTTTAATAGAATAACAAAATAGAATAAAGCTTTTATCATAACGTCGACACGAATATCTAAGTCTGAGCATATTTTGTTGAAAACATTGTAAAGTTTATCATAAACCTGTAGGTCACTGCATATTCTTTGTTTCAATCTCATGCCTAAACCGTAGCGTAGGTCAGAGTGCACAGTGTACCTACATCATTCTTAGAAGTGAACAGTTGTCCGTTATTCCGTGCGCTCCATATTGAGCCATAACCGAGATAGCTTTATGGTGATTTGATACCATTCGCTTTGAAATTGGCGTTTAGCGTTCACAAGTGTAAGTATTAAGTTCCGGAACGGAATGGAACGAATCGTCTAGCAGTCCCTTAATACGTTTGTTGTCAGTGCCAATTGCAATACGAACTTGCAGAGCATTCCGCGGAATGATTACGCCCAGCTACAATGGAAGTATAAATTTTCTAAATACATTTGCATGCAAGCTCTTATTAATATGCGCATTGTAATATTTTATTGCAAAGTTCATTAGAGTTTTACGTGCGGTTATATGGAAATTAGACGATGGGAAAATTACTTAAAGTCTGAATATATTCACAAAGGTTTTTCTTGGGAAATATATCAAGAATTATAATCAAACGAGCGGCTAGACAAACAGTGACATGACGGAACAGAGGTTAAACACCCAGACGCGAGCTCGGCAAATAAAACGGCGATCCGCGCTCTGTCGGCGAGTCACGAATAAAAACACTCGATAGGGAATAACAATGAAGTGTTTACATGTAATATTCCACGTAACGACGTATCCGTCGGGGGAAACGATATTTGCGTTGCATAAATGCAAGACGAGGAACCCCGACCCTGACCGCAGGGCGTCGACCCTGCGCGTGACACTTCGATTCTCTATCGATCACGACTACGGATCGCTCCATCGGTCCATCGACTCGATATTTTTGTGCGCATCTCTTATCTGATCGAGTTTCGATCGAGTTGGGTCCCGGACCACGAGTAAGCGTGACTTAGAGTTTTCCCGCGCACTGCCTGCCGAAACCAATCACAATAACTAACAGTTACCTTTTTGTATTGTTAGTACCGTAGGCATGTCGCGATACTATCGACGTATCGTAAACGTCACTATATTTGGTAATACACCTTAGGACGACCTCAGAGGTTTTAATGCTTACGACCCTTCATGAACGAAACATAAAGCAGCCTTTGAACTAGAAGAAGTGCTCAAACAGACGATAAAATAAAACTTCTTCATTTTTTATTCCCGAAGTAAATAAACTGTTATAACAAGACAACTTTATGTGACGTCGTGACCGGCCGATTATCTAAAATAGATACGTCGTATAAAAAGATCCAATACATCATTTCTGACAACAATAGATTGCAATAATAACATTGATATGAACAAAAAAACTTTACTTCGGTTTGGTGTCAGAGGTCGGAGATACGTAACAAGTTGGAATAGTGGCGCGACCAATTTTGAAGGCCTTATTATAGTAATTATTGGTTCGTAATCATGATTTATTGCTTTTACTTCCTGGCTTATTCGATTAAAAGCTGATAAATTAATATAATATGTAAATGGACTCAATAGATTATTTTTTCTGAACTGCAAAATAGGCTGGCTTTGTAGCTACGCATAAATTCCCTTTCTGAGCCTAATGACTACTTAAACAAAAGCATAACGACTAAACAAAGAAAGACATTTTGAAACCTGGTAATATATGCAGCACTATAATAAAAAAAAAAAAAACTTTACTTAAATTCTTATCATACTCTTGCTATTAAAATTCATGTTTCTAAGACTATTAAAGACTAAAACTGAGAAAGGATAGAGAGGCGAGACTAAACATATCGCTTGATCAGCTGATGGTATCCTGCCTAAACTAAGTACCATCCGACGCGCATGCGCAAGTTATTTGCTCCAACTCGAACACATCGTTCAGATACGCCTTCGATACTAATCTATGCTATTTATTGTACATAATTTTATTGTTTTTAGGTAAATGTTTTTTAACAAAATTTTCAACATATTATAAGGACCTATGTAATATTCATTAAGGGGCTCATAGCTAAGTTACGGCCGTGCGGATCCTTATATAAAAAAAACTTGTTTTGGGTGTTTCAGGTAACGATAGCACTCACGTTCTAACTGGCGAGTCATTGACCTTTTTGTTAAATATAAAAATAAATAAATTGCTCAAATTAAGAGCAAGATGCCAATGATTGCAAACAAGGGCCTTACAAATAAGTAGATGCCATTAGTGCCGAAACCATTGTTGTAAGTACATAATGTATTATTAATGTGAAACATAATGATAATTCACACATACCACCGGAGCTATAAATCCGAGTTGATTGCAGCTTAGCGTGCATTACACCGTTACGAACAATACGAGCGACGACATTTACACCGATACGCACAAGATGTACGTATAACGTCTACAACCGATGCCGCCCACACAATCAACTCTTTCGACACTCAAATAAGCCATAAATTATAATTTTAAAACACGTCGTGTGCCAAGAGCATGCGTGCGTCCTATAATAAATGAGCCTATTGCAACTTCATAAACATTTCACTGGCTCGTTGGCTCTAATGCGACCAATTGATAGATGATAGGCTCTGCTGGATACTTTTGGTTCTTGACAACTTCCTTAGATATAAGGTATTGCTGTACTTCGTGTTAAGGTCAAACGAACCCCTTTAGCCGTTAAAGTGATTAGTTTCTCGCATACATCACCATCGTCTTTGATGGCACCGATAATCTCGACTAGTAAAATAAACAAAAAGCTACCACGCATTATAACAATGAACATTATGCTACAACGGAACTAGTTCGCACTATCAATAGTTAAAAAATTACGACTTTCTCATACACACTATAAACTTTTATTGAGTTCATTGCAGACAAAGTATGCTAGTCATATTCAATAACAGCAATTTACAATCGTATGGGTGGCATTTAACGTAGCGATGGGTTTAGTACTAAAGCAAATATAAGTTGTATGGGAACAATGCCCCAGGCGGAGTGACCGACCGGCTCGCCTCTTGTCCATTGATTGTACCTTACGATGACAAGCTCACGGTATCGCAAATAAGTATTTATTGCAGCCACACAAGTGCTTCATGATGTGAAGCTTTGTTTGTGGAAGTGCTTGTAACGAGGGCTAGGATCGAGCCAACACAGTCGTTTGTGTTGCAACTTCGGACTTAAATTCATATTCAGGTCTTTGAAATGCATAGCTGCTGTCACCGAAGCGAATAGATTGAAATTGTTTGACTATTCTTCGTTTTTATGTGACACCATAGTACTTTCATTGTTGCTTACACGTAATCAGGTTTATTGCTGTGCTTTGAAAGTTTCCTTACCAAGGTTGTTGACCTCTTTACTTCCTAGCTTACTTCAAAATCAAATTATATTGTTAACCTATAATTTTTTCCTGTTCTTTACCCCATAAAACTTCTGTAGATACATAAACTTCATCCTTGCTTCTCAGTCTATTCGAAGAGATTTGTACCAATGTTTACGACTCCTGTATAGGTACTTCCTCGCTTCCTCGAGAACGAATGTGTTTTATGTTCCTTCGCGAAGCTTATGGCTGTAGCTACATTTGCTCCACCTCTATTACACTATAGAGTATTAAGAGATTTGTACCAAGGTTTGTGACCCCTATAAACTTCCGAAAAGAATGTATCTCTATTTTACAGAATAACAGTGATCTCGAAGCCTATTACTATCGAATAAAGACATCTCGTTTACACTTTGCCGTACAAAGGAGTTGCAAAGTCATCGAACAAGTGCCGCTTTAGTTGTCGTGTGACGGTGTCGATACTAAAAAGGTACAATAATGCCCCACCAAATACGTTGGCTACACGATTATTAGCGGATCAGGGGTCAAAAGATTCCTATCGATAACCAGGCTAATCTTACAATCTCGTGGCTGTTAATAGCATTCGGCGCTACAAAGGAACGCTGATTTGGAAAAATAAGAAGAATTTCTTTTGAATTAAATTTTTCATGTTCATTATTAGTCAGCACATTCAGTTGCTTCGTAGGTTTAGTTTCGTAATAGTTATGTTTGTGATGCTCTTCATAATTTTTAGGTTAAGTTTTTAATTCGCTGGAGTGTTCTCGAATGTATTTTTAACCTTCTTCTTTTATACTTTTGCTTAAATTATTAGCTACTGAATACAAATCAACATATAGAGATTCAATACTATTGAGAAAATCTTGCAGTCAATACAAATCATTACTATCTTTCACTTATGTGACCACAAGTGCAATTACGAAACTAAACACACACTCGGCTTTAATATAATATAACGAACACACTTACGGTTGTAATACAAATACTACACAGAAATCATGTAAAATGGAACGATGTAATTGTTGCCCTAAGGTCAACGTATGTACGGAGATAGCTCACGTCGGCTACTGCATACTAGTGGGGCGACCCGGGTTCGGCCGCGCATTCCTTCTTAGGCATAATAATACACATGACTTGGACGTAACGATCTGACTCGAACGCTCGTTAACTATTCTCGTAGATTCGTGTTTAGCTTACCTGCTCTGGTATTTTGTAACATATTATGTAGGAATATATGTTTTTATATAGGTAGGTACGTATGGATATATGATTTCTTCTTTTTCTTCTAGTGCCTCTCAAACTAGTGAAGTTTGACAGTCAGCTCTGGATATATTTCCCTTCCTTCCGAACAAGTTAAGTTAAGTATAATAAAAAGGATGTTCTTAATGATCGTAATACTATTTAGCAATACTTAGTGCAATAGTATTTGTGTAAACATAAGAGCCTTAATAATATATTTTTTTGGATGGGAAATCATCAAGTGACCTGCCGCTAGTGTCAGACTCTTATTGACTAAAATCCATCCATGTTCCTTCCTTAGCCCTTTCTATTCCGGGGGCGCGGTATCTCTTTCGAACGTCTCGCAGTCCTGACAGGTAATAATAATGGTAAAACATCAAGACGCCTAAACCAATTTGTAAAAGAGGAAAAATTCAACTCAACTTTTTTTATACGCTTAAAACTACTTTTCTTCTTCTGGTATTGTAAGGTCCCATTCCATTGTATGCTCCGGGTATTAAAGTGGCAATTAAAGGATTATTTCGGATCAATGAGCACTAGCGATAAGGGCTACTTATCCCAAAGTTTAAAAAGAACGGATTATGAGCTCTCAACAGTAGGTACCTATCACAAATACTGGTTTAATGGTTGATAAAAAAACTTGCATTTTTTTCCATTTTAAATTTGACAACAGGTTTTTTAACATGACGATCCTTAGGTACGTAATTCTTTTTTTTCTTGCAATATTTCTAAAGGATTTTTTTGTCGGTGACTTTATTATCTCAAGGCCCTTTAATCCAGCCAAGCCTCGTGTATTGAATAAGCGATGATAATTCCCAAATAAGAGCGAATAAAGCTCCCAAATTCAAATATCATTTCACAAGAAAAAAAACTAAACCTAAAAGACCTTTATCACCCAATAAGATCACGTAGAAACTTTGAAAGCCTATAACAATACGTCAAAGATGACACCCAAGAAAAAAAACTAGAAATTGAATCGTGAAATTCCCGACAGTGATGGAATTATATTATGTTAATAAGAATGATTGAACATCCGGCACCACCTTATTGTAAGGCGACATAGCCTGCTGTCTGTTATTAAAATCGTTTATGATTCTACCGTGAGACCAGTATGTTCTGGCCGGTGGCGGAGTATGGAACTAATTTTAAAGGTACTGAATTTGACGTTTGATTGACGTATTCTTTGGAAGTGGCGCTGCACTCAAGTGTCATGTTATATTAGACAGCACCTAATACACGCCGGAAACCTTCACAATGTGCCTTTGTGATTTGAGATAGACCATATCATTAGACCAAGTCTGGAATTCGTCTTTCAAGACATTTTTTGGGACTATTGTAATAATAATGTTGCCATATAATCCCCGTTGACAGATAAGGTCATATCATGTTCTTTCGAAATGCAAATATATTCCTTTGTATTATCACGGAAGATGATTTCGTTTTATCTAAAGAATATGTACATTTGACATTGATTGTTAAAACTAAATTATTCAAGCGATAAAATATTTAAAGCCCCATTTACATTGAAAAAGTTGTTCCTTCCCGTTGTTTCTTTTAATAGATTCGTTTACGCGATGTTCATCTGTTTATTTACATTGTTACTTTTGAAACACGGTCCAATATGGCCCAGCGGCTAATAAAAGCATTTAACGATGCTCCAGATGTGGGGCATTTAACGATCGTAATAATATAAGAATTCCTCGTATCATGATACCAAAGATCACGACTTCAATTCCGTTGGCAATAAAAAGTTTTCTAACGCGTTCCACTTTCAATAACTATATTTGGTGAAAAAAATGTTCTACATTGTAATTGAATGGGGCGTAAAAATTGAATTAAATGGTCTTGTTATTGTGATACGATATTATATCTGTTTTGCTTTTTTATTTTACTTCAGGAATGGTTTCAGAAAAAGTAGCCACTCTCGGTGATACGGTAAATCGTAGCGTATTTAAATTGGCTACTACGGTATTTGCGGGTAAACCATAAATGTGCCAGTTCTTTGATACGATTACATTCTTAACCGCAACGAATGAAGCAGGCTTTTATTTAGATTAGAGGATACCTTTAAGGGTTATGTACAAAGTATCATTTTATAAGTCCACTACTTTGTTATATCGTGGCTTTATTTACATAAGCTTTTCTTGAAATTTGTTTACTTTCCTTATAGAACTATGATTTCCTATTGTCACCCAAAAAAGTAAAAAAAAAATAAGATGTCATAAAAAAGCTGAATTTTCTAAATTGTTTGATCAATATTCAATGTAAAATAAATAACAAACTTTATAGTGATACCATAAATACCTTTATTAGATAGCCTTAAAGAAACACGATGGAATGTTGACGAATTCGCTTACGATCTCTTCATTCATTTCAAATCACCTTAAGTCCACTTTTATTTCTCCAAATAGAACTTTTGACCAAATCTGTCAGCGACAATAGTTCATTAAATTCAGTTTAAATGTTTAAACCCATACGAAACCGCGGCGTAGTCATAATTTAAATTTTAACAGCTTTATGTCATTTGAATTCATTTTGTAAAAACTTTTAAGGCCTTATGTAATCAACTGAAGCCATAACTGTCGCGACGATGAAAAACGTTCGTTCGCATCGTTCATTCGGTCTTCATTCCCACGCATAGGGTTGTTAAAAGCCTCTATTATTATAATCTGTGTTGCCACCGAGATAATTCTTAATTAGGATCTTTGATTTATTGTGTGCTCCTATTACAGACGTAAATTGAATTTAGAATGTTGGTTATTTTTTCTTGTCAGCCAGCGTATACGTATAGACTATATCAAAACGATTGTTACAATTAATATATCAACATTACGCCTCACCAATGTAACCGTTACAAAATTTCAAATGGCTTTCGTAATGGTTCATTTTACTGGTTTCTGCCTCTCTTAATAGCTTGTTTGACTTATGGAGCAGATAAAAAAAATATTGCTTTCTCGGCACTATTCTACATTTTCCTCACATTATACTTTATTAATTGATATAATTAAATTCGAATACACATCATTATCGACTCGGCGTTTCGTCAAGAAAAGAGCTCCAATGACACTGACACAATTTAGTTTTTTTTTTATCGGTGTTTTGTGTAACGGTGTGTAACAAATTGTTTCCAGGTAGTTGATACCCCAGCTCGTCAGGTAAACAACAATCAGCGGTATACCGTAAGCACATAATAGGCACGTAACTCACACAATATCTCGGACGAAACGAAAGTCCCATTTATCTGCGACACGTATCGGAATTTAACTAGTAAAAGAGATTATTTGACCGATTAAGTGGCTAAGTGAAATTAGTTTTAGTTCTTGTAATGTAACTGTTGTTTTAATTAGGTATTTGAAGTTGGTTTGTGTGGTTTTAGCGTACCTACCTGTAATTTACTTTGGTTTATTCTGACGTTTAATTTATCTGCTATACGTGAAAGCTGATATTAATTTATATCTCAAACACCACAAAACCTTAAATCAAATTAAACTTTATTTACAATACCCAAAAACAAAACAGTTTAAATTAGCATAATTCAAAATTAAATTGCTTAAACAAACGAGAGAAATTGATATACAATCGATAACCAAAAGTACAAATACGAGTACATACATAAACGTATAGCACATCTCATTGTTTCTTTAGTACTATGTATGTTGAACAATGGCCGAGTGGGCAGTGTTGAGCAAAAATGCTCACATTGTGTAAGCGAGATGGTCGCTCCAACGATTGAGCAATATGACATAAATAACGCAAACCAGAACTAGAAGAACCATGAACTAATCTGTAAGACTTTAGTATGCTTTAAGACAACAGGTCTTTGAAAGCTGGTCGTGCATTCCAAGCTGTCGATGGAAACTTCTTCAAAGTGAACGCTAAATGAGAAAACAGTGGTAGTTTTCATTAAAGTATGCGAAGCAACAATTTCTGAAGAACTGAGCAACGCTTCACTTGATTAAAAACAAAACAAAATCGCTCATTTTCCGTAGCAGATAATTAAAAATAACGATAATGTAGATCGAGATTAATCTTGGGTAAAAGCTCTAAATAATGTAAAACTGTTACTAATTATGAAGAGGATTATAAAATGACTTATTTGTAGCAGTTAGCAGAGAGGAGCTCATGGCTAAGTAACAGCTGAACGGTTCGACCGATCAAAGGTTAAGCTGCGCTTGGCGCGGTCAGTCCGTGGATGGGTGACTGGGAAAGCATGTTAAGCTGTTGGTCCCGTTTATCATTTGTAGATCTTTGACAGTCAAGGGTAGTCAGAAGCCAGAAAGTTTGACAACCAGTCTTACCATTAACAGTAACTGGGTTGTGGAGGTCAGATAGGCAGTCGCTCCATGTAAAACACTGGTATTCAGGTGCATCCGGTTTAGACTGGAAGCCGACCCCAAAACAGTTGGGAAAAGGCTAGGCAGATGATGATGATTTGTAGCAGTTAGAAAATAGTTACAAATAAACTGCATAAAACTGCAGCGTCTGATAAAGCCATCAATTCTCTTACATAACATTCTCTATCTTTATAATTAAAACGTATAGTTTCAAACGCGTTTCAATAAAAGCGAAATGAGCTGTAATGAAGAAATAATAGCCGGTGATTTGTTACGGCATGTTAGCTGGGAGACGTGACCAGAGAAAGTAGGGCCCAGTGCGAATTTATCAAGACTGAGAGGGGTAGCCCATAGTTGTGGACGTTGTGCAACAAAAGCTATTCTATATTGAGACCTATGCTTTATTTCTTACTGGCTGTTGTTCGTGGTTTCGCCCGCATCTTCTAAGACCTACCTTAAATATAGATAGGTACGATAAAAACTGTCGTATGTCCTGATCCTTTTTTTTTGCTTTTTAATAGGGACATTTTAATCTTTAAAGTATTTACATTATTTGTAGTAGGAAAAATAAAAAACAAACTATAAATATTCTAATATAAATCTTACTAAAGTCCTTACCTAGAATTTAATATAATATAATCCAAATTGATTCAGTCTTTTTCCCTTGAAACCTTGACAGACAGAAAGCAGAGTTACTTTCCGATA
This sequence comes from Pyrrhia umbra, assembly GCA_963891755.1. Classification (NCBI taxonomy): domain Eukaryota; kingdom Metazoa; phylum Arthropoda; class Insecta; order Lepidoptera; family Noctuidae; genus Pyrrhia; species Pyrrhia umbra. The sequence goes on from OY982926.1 coordinate 5,050,537, forward strand.
TATAATAATATTAGTAACGATCTTTCTTCTTGTTATATCTATAGTCTACACGATCTATGTGTATGAAAAAAAATTTTATTCCTAAGAATATTAGTCTATCTGGTAATTGGTTTTGAAGTTACCTTTCCAGGTCACAGGGGAGCATAATTTTATTTCCTATACAAAAGTCACAAAGCATCTTTGGAATTGAAAACGGAAAATTCTAAAATAAGGATTTTTTTCTAAAAAAAAGTTCAATGTAGCTTTTAAATTTCAAAAGCATTAAAGTAGATTGACAAGTCGCACGACAAAATTATAAATTGAATTGACCCGTTAAATTGAAATTGCTTGAAATGGAAAACCGATTAAAAAGTAACTGCTTCATACAGTCATTGTTGTTATAAAACGAAATGCAGAGAACATACAATTATTTTACTGCTGACATTCGAGATTAGTGAAGAAATTTATAGCCATGTTATGTTATCATTCGTGACAAATAACTTGATACCAAATAAAAATGTAATAACCCATTAATCAATTATATCTGGAGCATTTTATTACCTGTAGCTTCGTTAGCGTTACTCAATAATTTGTTTATTTGCATCTGATAGTAGCTTTATACGGCCATGTTCCATTGCGTCTAACGACAACGCCTATAAAGTTAGGCAATAATTAAAATCGCGTAATTTTTAATTTTGTTTTTAAGATAAGTGTGTTTAATGTTCCAAGTATTTCCTTATTTATTTTGTTCATTAGAGTTTCAAATAAATTGGCTTTGTGCCTGCCAGTGTAATGGGGAACAAATCACTTTTGGCAGAAATTAATGCTTCTGGTGATTTAACACAAAAGTTAGTCTTTGGACTTGCCCATCTCAGTTTATAGAGGTCCGTTTTGTTTAAAACACATAAATTCTCAGGTCTTGAACCGTAGCTTTGTGTTTAAAGAAGCTCGTTCGCTAGTTTTTTTTTAATTAATACTAATTTTCAGTAATTCTTATTTTAAAGATAATAACTAACATAAAATAGTAAGTTAGTTTTTAAATGAAATGAGTTTTTAGTAATCCTTGTGTTTATTAAAATTGCGAATGTTGCTCACGGAAACATATTTTAATAGCCTCAAAGAGTTATGGTATGTTTAGTAAGTTACTTTTTTAATATGAACCTACAATGTTATGGTGTTATTCTGTAAGCACAGGCCAACTTAAGCCACTACACAGTTAATGGGGTCACAGGGGTCAGTTCGCGTGATTCTCGCTATAAAATTACGTTTTTGTCCAGATTTACCGCGCCACGATACCCCCTTAAATGGGGGTCATGATTAACTGCACGACATTAATAAAGTTTAATAAGTTCCCCCAAGTTGGCTACAGCTAGTCCATTCGCTGTTACTGTACTCTATATTAACTGACCTTATCTCAATCGATATCTTCATGAAATTATCGAGACTAGGAATCGATATATTTTACTAACAATTTCCTTAAACCGTCTGCTTGTATTTGTGCAAAATGTACATTTTACTAGATAGCTCAGCACCTCATTAGCTTCACAGACGGGTGATTTGTTTCAATTCGTTATTGATGTGAAAGAAAAATCAATAACATTGCTACCCACGCATCCATACCATTCGAGGTCAAATTCTTTCCATTACATAATATTAAACCGGTAACCCAATACAAATAAAAATAAACTACTTAAACTAAACTCTTACGCAGCAGAAAAACCTCATAAGATCACATTATGTTAATCTCGGATTTAGTTAACACCTCCCAATATGGGATTAGGCCGTTAAATCCCATCACAAAACCTCGTTCGACTTCCTACGATTTCGGTTTAGTAAATTGATCCCTCAGTATCGCTTACACTATAAATAATTCGCTTGTTTTATTTTACTTCGTAGGTATACACAATCAGACTACTATTCGTTGAGGTCATAAACAGGTAAATTAGCAATAAAAGTTTATGAGTGAAAAGGTGGGATAGCTGCAGGCTGAGAACCATGACCCGGTATCTTAACAAATCGATCGCCAGCGCATAATGTTACGTTGTTACGAGATTGTATATTAGAATTTATAATAAGCACGAGACCGCGAGGCTATCTGTCGGCGAGAGGCTCACGTCCGCTCCTCACACACTCAGTGTTATGGTAATGGGGAGCCGTGACCAAAAGGGAACAACGCTCTATTACGCGCTGCGCCGGGGTCGCTCGGCCGATCGCGTCGCTCGCCCGGACGACATCGTGCGCCTTCCATTTTTGCCGCATATCTCCCGCTGTTAGGACTAAAGCCCCAGGACCGACCGACCGCTACTTCCCACTTCAAAACGAAAACACTCGTAAATAATAATGACAAATGATATTCTACTACGATCGCAGTACTCGTTACCATTTGTGGTGCAGTTCACGCCTATAACTTTTTATGGGAATGTTGTGGCTATAAATAGATTGTACTTACAAGCTAAGTTACCTGCTTTGAGGTTTACACCAAAATGCTTGCGTCTACCTGAGAGAACATGGCTGTATCCGCGAGAATACACATTACCATACCATAAAGCTCATATTAATGTCAAGGATAAACGGACTGTCAGATGATTTAAAGCTAAATTCTCGGTTCGCATGGACTCAGAGATAATGATACCTTAATTGCGTTCCTGTGCTTTCCCGAATGATCGAAAGGCAGTAATAGCTCTCTGTCTGCCCGAAATGACTTTAATTGGCGTCGGGAGATGGCGTATATTTCAATAGACTTGTTATTATTGTTCGGAAAGCAATAATTAAGTATCGCTCAGTAATGAAGGAAATTGTTGTTTTTATTGATAATGTTACAACATTTAGGTGTGGTATCAGAGTGTTGTCGATATCTAGGGCTAGATGTAGTGTAGTTCACAGTCCGGGTTGAGCACGCGACAAGATTTAGTGTCGCAGGTGGCGAGCGTTCGCGTCAGACAAATATTTCACCTTGGTCGCGGCGCCACAAGGAAACACCGATGTGACGCAGAGCATACTACAACTTGCTTGCGCTAAATCAAACTCCCGGAGCCTTTACGTCCACATTCGTCTTGCGAGATGCCCCTCTAAAACACTAGCCTCCCTACCGACAAGCAATAAGTTTTACTGCTGAATAATTGCCTCTCAGACGTTTGGACAATATTAATAGCCCTCGCATACCAAGCGTATACATCCTCCAGTCAGACTCCCTTCAAATACAAAACAAACGTAAAATCTTGAAAATACTCGTCTGAACAGAAATCCGATACATATCACTTTCGTCGTGTCAATTTCCTTCCGCAATATTTTCTTCGCAAAATGTTTATCCGAAAGTTGTGAAGTTAGACATGTTCCATGTTAACGTGCCAGTGAACTTGTTCGTTGTTGGTGTTACTTACACAACTGCAGCGCAGTAGATAACACACGAACAGACAACACGGGAATAGGTTTACTCTAGTTTGTAGGCTGGATTTTGTTTTAAAATAGTTATACCACAGTTCAAGGAATACGAGAAAACTAACACCCGTTTCGTAATGGTATGAACTACTTAAAGAAATAACAGTATCTATTAACCTATTGGAAGTGATAACTTTCTGTAACGAAACACAATAAATTCAAGTTAGAGTAAATAATAAATAACATCGAGCAAATAATATTATAGATTTGTAATAAACGAGTGAGTTATGGCCTCAGCTTAATTGTAGTTATTTTATCGTACAATGCTGATCCGAGATTAGAAACGCAGGTTGCGTATGAAATTAAAATAAAATTGAGTTGATAGCATCCCTAAACGAGTTATTACGGGCAAGCGGCGCGGTGCTATGATTTCATAACTCGAATTTCCCTTTCGCAAGGCTCGCTAGGTCTGCGGTCGAAGCTGATCCCAAGAATATCACGGAGATACGGCCAATTTATAATTTAATGCCCGCTTTGCTCGCTCCCGACATAATCGTACGAGTAGATACACGGACCTAACTTTTGATTTCAGCTATTCGAATTATGATTTACTGAGTTATGTCTAGATAATGAAATGGGTCGCTGCAAAATCTTGTTTCCAAAATTGTCGCTATTGTTTGTCGAGCTGGTACAGTGATTCAACTTGGTTTTGGGGGTGGCGACGAAAACTTCGCTATTGTGTTTTTGGAAAGTAAAGTTTATCTAAGTGTTGAACAAAAGTAACTTTTGACAGTATATACTAATGTTCAATATAGGTAGTGTTTTTAACAAAAAAAAATACTTGTAACACTGTTAACCAATCAGTAGTAGGTATTACAAAATCTCTCAAAGAAAAATTCGATAGAGTTGAAAGTAAACTCTAATAAAAATATATTCTATAAAGCTGAGTACAATTTAAATGAGTAAATGCAATCAAGCTATCATTTTACTGCTGCAAAAGCAAAATTCTACATCTTTATTAATAGCTAGCTGCCTTATTAATTATTACCTTTGGTGGCGCTAAGGGCCAGTTAGTGGACTGTATTTGCGGTGCTAAAAATCAACGATTGACAAACGCCTGGTTGTTAGGTACTTCGAGTTGCGGTGGATTTAGGGGTAGTGAGAGTACAACCCGAAATATATAGGGAGGGAAGCACAAACCTTTACGAAGCCTCGTGCTCGCGTCGCCGCCGGTGCACCGGTTCACTCTCCAAGGTTCGGGGTTACTGTCCTCACACTTCAAACTCAAGCACAAGCACAAATTAACGTAATTCAAACGTTATTTCATAAGAAAATGCGGTAGATCCAAAGTTATCTAATTTTTACGCGGAGCGAGCCGTCGCCATTGCGCACTTGTTGCGGTGCGTTCCGGAAGTGCGTGTGCGTCAAAAAATGGCGGGGCGAATCTTCTCATTCACTCGCGAGGTATGTGCGGGAAGGAGATGGAAATAGGGAGATGCGGATGTCAATCGTGTTGTGAATGTTGGCGCAACCATTTCCCCCCCGGCTTGAAGGGTTACCTTCAAAACAATAAGCGGAAACTAAACAAATAACTAACTTGTGGCATAATTTCTAACAGCTAACCTAATCCTAAGCTAAGATGAAGCGTTTCTAAATAACTAAGCTAATTTGAAACCTGCTGCTGATTAGGCAGAGGACAAAGACGAATAACGGGACGCAAGTACGATCCAGTTGCGGTTTTAACTCTCACTATACGCGTTACTCCATTTGAATCAGGGAAAACTTCCTCCACTACACCTAGAGGCCAGTGTAAAGGGGGAGCACCCTCGGTCATTAAAATTACCACAGTCCCAACGGTGACTGGATTCGATGGAGTATTCCATTTTTGACGCGACTGCAGCGTGTGCAAATAATCTGTTCTCCAACGCTTCCAAAAAGATTGAACTAATCTATCTAACAGAGCGTGACGCGCTAGGAGATGCAGTCTGTCTTGATCGACATCCATAGCGGGCAAATACTTAAGAGGAGTGGTGGTTAAGAAGTGAGCCGGCGTTAAAGCTAAGGACTCCGACGGATCACTAGATAGAGTGCGACACAGAGGGCGGGTATTCATTACTGCCTCTATCTGAGCGAGTACAGTACTCAGCTCCTCATAAGAGAGAATCTGTTCGCCTACAACGCGGAACAGATGCGACTTCAGGCTCTTAATATTAGCCTCCCAATTACCACCAAAGTGACTAGCAGCGGGCGTATTAAAATGCCATTCAATACGATTTTCGGCCAAAACATGAGCAAATTCACTCTGATAATACTTTGACCGCAAGAATGCGTGTAGTTCTGAGATACTACGGCGAGCTCCAACGTAATTAGTGCCATTGTCCGAATATAAGCGCTTCACCGGACCACGACGTGACAGAAAACGCTTAAACGCGGACATAAAACTTTGCGTACTTAAATCACCGGTCAATTCTATGTGAACAGCGCGAGTCGTCATACAAATAAATAGACAAACGTAAGCTTTTGCGGAGCGTATACCACGACCACGTGCAATAGTTACCCTAAACGGTCCAGCGTAGTCTGTACCGGTGTGTACGAAAGGTTTTGCGGATTGTACAACGCGACAGGAGCGATGATCGGCCATTTCGGGCGCGATAAAACGCGGGCGAAGCTTAAAACAGGGCACACATTTGTGCACTCTAGCGCGAATCAAATTGCGAGCGGAAAGTATCCAATATTTCTGTCTAAGGATAGACATCAACAAATCCGGACCTGCGTGACAATTCACCTTATGATGATAGTCTACAATCAAATCTAAAACATGGTCCTTGCGCGGTAAAACTACTGGATGCCTTTGTTCAAATCCTAAATCGGAATGTCTCAAACGACCACCTACTCGAATGAGACCATTATGCAAAAAGGGTTTCAAATGTTGGAAAGCGCGACTACAAACTTTGTTGGATTCTAAACTACTAAATTCCCATGCGAAATAAAATCTCTGCAATTCACGCAGCACGACTGACTCAGCTTTATCCAGATCAGAGGCGGTTATGTTACCGCGTGTGGGCAACATTTTAAGAAAACGACAGACATAAACCACACAACGTAGAAGTCTCGACCAAGACGAGACGCGATTAGACAACGACAAAATAACCGACTCTTCACGTGGAACCGAAACTAAAAGCGAATGCTTCTTCTCCTCGGGTGGTTCTGAAACGGCAGCTGGATTAAAGGGATTAACCGGCCACTCCTCAATCGCACTATGAATCCAAAGTGGGGCGCAGAACCACAGCGGGTGGTCTAAAATTTGCGAAGGAAGCAATCCACGGGAAAGACAATCTGCGGGATTATCTGTACCAGCAACGTGAAAAAGATTTTGCGGTGCTAATTCGGACTGAATTTTAGCCACCCTATTTGCAACAAAGGTGTCCCAGCGATGGGGCGAAGAATGAGCCCAACATAAAGCTACTGTAGAGTCCGAAAAAGCTATAATTCTATCAATACAAATGCGGTGTTTACAAGCGTTAACAATCGAGCTAATCAATTGCACTAATAAAAGTATAGCACACAACTCAAGGCGCGCTAGAGAAACGACCTTGCGAGGAGATACCTTAGATTTAGCGCTTATAAGACTAACAGAAACCTTGTCAGCATTTAGTACATGAAAATAAACTACTCCCCCGTAAGCCTTCTCACTGGCGTCTGCGAAGCCTACAACAGTAACTATACTGCCCGACGATATACCAACATGGCGTGGAATTTTGATTTGATCGAGCAATGGAAGCTCTTTCCTAAAGCGAGCCCACAATTTAACAATATTATCGGGCGCGGGGTCATCCCAATCACTATTGGAAAGCCAGAGTTCTTTTATAAGCAACTTGGCATATAAAACGACCGGAGCTACAAATCCCATTACATCCCATATACGTGCTACACACGACAGGATAGTGCGCTTAGTACAAATTTGCGGAGTCGAACTAACTTTAAGACTAAACATATCAGACGCGGGTGACCAACTTAAACCTAGAACCTTGTGTGTCTCATCACTATCAAATTCTTTTACCGAAGATAATTGATGTGATGGTGGAATCGAATCTAGAGCGGTTTGTGAATTACTTGTCCACTTCACAAGATCAAACTGACCAGCTTTCATAAGACTTATTAGTTGAGCGGCTGTGTCAACGGCCTCCGTCTCGCTGGCTACACTATAAACAAAGTCATCCATGTATAACCCGGTCTCTATGGTATCTTTCGCTTTTGGGAATTTTTCACCCTCGTCAGCGGCTAACTGCTTAATAGTGCGAAGCGCATGGAATGGACTCGACTTGAGCCCAAAACAAACTCGAATGAACTCGTAAACCTTCAAAGGTTCTTGCGGTGAAAATCTATACAAAAAACGTTGAAACTTGCGGTCGCATTCGCGAATACCAATGGAAAGAAACATTTGTCTTATGTCGGCGGAAAGCGCGACAGCAAACAAGCGGAAATTTACAATAATGTCAAATAAGTTACCTTGAAGGTTTTGACCACAATACAAAATATCATTGAGCGATACAGAAGTACTAGTTTTAGCACTGCCGTCCAAAACCACGCGAAGCTTAGTAGTAAGCTTGTCTTCTCTAACAACTCCATGGTGCGGGATGATGTAACACGGATGATCGCGAGTCTCGTCAGTCTCCGCAGGCGCAGGTGAAATGTATCCTTTATCCAAGTATTCGATAACGACTTCATCATAGGCTTGCTTCAACTTCGGAGATGCTTGCATCTTACGTTCCAAACAAGAAAAGCGTTTTTCAGCAGAAGCATAGGAGTTACCGAGCGAAAAAATATCCCCCTTGAATGGGAGCGCGACAACATAACGACCATCTTTATCTCGAGTAGTCGTGCGACAATAAATTTCCTCAGCCACCTTATCATCGGGGCTTAGGATAGGCGGGACATTTACCTCTTCAATTTCCCAGAACCTGCGGATGGTAGACTCCAGCGGCGGCTCGACAGTGCAGCAGTGTGACACAGTCGAGTAACTATCTATATGTGCGGGTGCGGAACCAACAATAACAAAACCTAGAACTGTCTCTAGGGCGTGCGGTGCGGGGTACGACAAATGACCTTGAACCCTACGCGATAACTGGAGGTGCGGGAGAATCGACGCGCCGATCAACATATCGACGTCTCCAGGGACCCCGTAGGATTCGTCTGCCAACGGTAAGTCTTTAAAATTTGTCAATAAAGACGTGTCAACCGGGACAGTAGGTAATTTTTCCGTAATTTTATCTACGACAAGCGAATCCATATCAAAACAAATATCAGAATTAAAACGCGAAGAAAATTTAATTTTAATCGAACCATGAATGGCTGATTTTAAACCACCTAACCCCTTCACGACTGAGCGGTCTTGTCGCTTATTAATACTAAACCCAAGTCGTTGACAACAATTTTGAGTTAAAAAATTACTCTGCGAAGCGCTATCCAACAACGCTCGAACAAGACACGGATTACCTAAAGCATCGTCAACAACAACGTGAGCGGTCGCGAGCACCACAGTAGTACACGCACTGCTTGCGGACATCGAACACAACGTGACGTCACTCACAGCGGCGGGCTGCGAGCGGGCAACGTCGCGCGCTGGCTGCGGCTGCGGCGCGGCCGCTGAGTTCGCGCCAACTGCCTGCGACGACGTGTCCCCGCTTGACAAACTAACTCTGCTCACATTGGATGCGGCATTATTATGACTTTTCTCCATGTGAAGTAAAGTATGGTGTTTAGAAGGGCACTTACGACAACTTTGTGTACTATTACAAGACGTAACCCGGTGCTTGTCACTTAGGCAATTAAAACATAAATTATTATCGCGAACAAACTTATAACGTTCATATGGTGTAAATTTTAGGAAACCAGAACACTTGTACAATTGCGAATGCTGACTATTGCACAAAGAGCAAGTAGATTGTACAGGTGTAAGTGCGGTATTCACGTATGTATGTGTCGACTTTTGTGACTTCGAAGGCGCATCTGTTCGACGGTCGGAACTCGTAACTACTTTCTTCGTAACTTCATTTTTAGACGAAGTGCGTTGCAATATTTTTATATGATCACGAACAAAACATTCTAAATCATTAAATTTTGGTAATTTATTACCGCGATGGTTCATCTCAAATAAACGAACAGTTTCACTATCTAATTTCTTTAAACCCATATACAAAAACAAGAAGTCACAGAGGTCATCGACCTTCAGGTTCTTTACAGCGCGAACAGATGATGCGAAAGTATCTAAAAACTTCTCTAAATTATATTCGTTGCAAACTGTAATATTTTTCAAGTCAAATAACTGATCTAAATAAGCGGTAGCTACTAATCTTTTATCTTCATATTTAGACTTTAAAGTTTTTAAAATTAATGAATAATTTTCGGCACTAAAAGTAATTCCGGCACATACAGTTTTAGCCTTACCAGTTAACTTTTCAACAAGATAGTATAATTTTTCATGATCTGTCAAAGAAACGTTCTTATCTATCGTGTTTTCAAAACTATCAATAAATAAATTCCAATTGCGAATATCACCATTAAATTCAGGTATTTGAATTGGCGGTAATTTAGGTCGGTCGCGTGTGTGATTTGCCTGGATTTGATAGACAGACGGCTTCTCCAAGCTTCTCGCGACGCGTTTTATACGACAAAATAAATCATCAAATGACGCTAAAGCTTGATAACTCACAGCGTAATCTGGATTTAATTCTAACTCGAAAACATTAATATCATTAATGACGGATTCAAATTCCGTGCGCAAACTATCCAAGTTCTCTATAGAACATAAGAACGAATCTCGAATAGCCAGATCACTTGTTTTAAGTGCATTATCACAAATTGATTGCACGCGAGAAAAAAGCATGTCTCTTTTAGCATATAAAAGTTTTAATTTAACTTGACTTTTATTTTGAGACATTTTAAATAATTATTAAACTCGAAGCGGTAAACAAACAAAAGTTATTTTAGCGAATTAGCGATGGAGAACAGTGACACGGCAATATCTTAACCTAAAGCGGGTAGGCAGTTATATTTTAGTAGACTGCTGGCGAAATAACTATAGGTAGGTAATTTTAAAATCGAACCAAATCGTACCCACTGGGTTATGTCTCTGTCTCGGGTAGTAGGTATACGAATACTTTTGACTGACGACTAGACTTCCGAATGAATAACGAATATTATGTATTTTCGTACCTACGTAGGGAATAGATATATAAACAAGTTGCGAAGCGAACGGCGAAACAAACAACGTTAGGTATAAACGATTGCGTTAGGTATAAAACTGCGGTGCGGTGCGTTTATTCCCTATGGAATAAATACTAATACGAAACTATAACAAATAACTAATTTCAAATAAGTACCTAACTATCCGGTGAGAGGGACCAAAGAAAATGGTGGCGCTAAGGGCCAGTTAATGGACTGTATTTGCGGTGCTAAAAATCAACGATTGACAAACGCCTGGTTGTTAGGTACTTCGAGTTGCGGTGGATTTAGGGGTAGTGAGAGTACAACCCGAAATATATAGGGAGGGAAGCACAAACCTTTACGAAGCCTCGTGCTCGCGTCGCCGCCGGTGCACCGGTTCACTCTCCAAGGTTCGGGGTTACTGTCCTCACACTTCAAACTCAAGCACAAGCACAAATTAACGTAATTCAAACGTTATTTCATAAGAAAATGCGGTAGATCCAAAGTTATCTAATTTTTACGCGGAGCGAGCCGTCGCCATTGCGCACTTGTTGCGGTGCGTTCCGGAAGTGCGTGTGCGTCAAAAAATGGCGGGGCGAATCTTCTCATTCACTCGCGAGGTATGTGCGGGAAGGAGATGGAAATAGGGAGATGCGGATGTCAATCGTGTTGTGAATGTTGGCGCAACCAACCTTGAACAAGTAACGTTAGCAGTTGCAAGTAGTCCCATGGGAAATACTAGTTGTAAATATTTTTCTACTGCATTCCCAACAATCAAAGACCGTATGCCGTACCGCAGCCAATCGCATTTGCATCACTTAATACTAAAATTGGGGAGTTCATTAAAATAGTATATACTCGCAACAAGATTTATCGTCAATCAATCTCGTTCTCAGATGATTTTTCACCATTTCCACGTGCGATTTCGAAAATACATTAATTAAAGTGCGTTTTAGTTTTTTCTTCTTCAATGCAGCAGCGGACCAATGCCATTTAGTTTATTGCCTGGAAAGTTACCTATATAGTTATGTAGCAAATCTGAAGGCAAAACTGACTAGTGATCAATGAACCCACTTTATAACCTGTTTAGAACGTACAGTTCCTTATAAACCTCTCGTTTCCAGGATGACCTTCGCCTTGGCGCTGGTGGTGGTGTTGTGGGCGATCGGCGCACGCGCCGGCGAGCCGGTGTTCGATCCCAGCACCCTGATGCGGCTGGTGCTCGTCCCGGCTGACGTCCCCGTCGGCTCCGTCATCTACCGCGTCCGCGCCTCCGACCCCGACTTCGACTATCCGCTGCATTTTGAACTTATTGGTAAGGAGATAAATTCCAAAATCTTTTTTTAGTTCATTTCATTTTCATACTAAAAATTAGTATACAATTCCATCGTTCCTCAACCTTATTTCGTAAAAAACACAATTATATACATTAGAGTCATTAAAATTAAATTATATGTGCGTAAATAAACACGGAAATGAGTATGATTTTGTTTGAAATTTTCCCTGTAAAGAATCGAATTATTAATTAAGATCAAATAAAATCCAACCGTGAATTGACTAAAGCTTCCCAATTAGTACAGGATACAAGATAAAGTTTGCTTAAGTAAACTCGATAGCTTGTAACCCAATATCGGAAAGCCTTAAAGCAAACAAAGCATTCCATTAGGCGAGAAACTCGAGAAGGTAATTTGTTATTGACTAACGGAAATCACTTTATACAATTTCTGCTATTCAGAACAAAATCTGAGTTGTTACTTATTCAAAAATCTTGGTATGTTCGAACAATAATATAATTAGTTACAAATGAAGAAATAGGTTCTAAAATTTCTGGAACTCATCGCTCACATAATATCAATATAATCTTCTGTAAAGATTAATTTTATAAATTTAGACCCTTTAATTTTCTCTCCATACAGGTCAAATGGGTCGCCTAGACATCGGTGTGGAAACCCTGCCTTGTACTCGCTACAACTCGGTTTGCCAAGCCAACATCATCTTGCTAAGGCGATTGGAGCCTGGCAGATATGTGGACTTCAGGCTGTCGGTGCGAAATACCAGGGGGCGAAGCTCCCGCATCGCCTGCTCCGTCACAGGGACCAACGCCACAACGCCCAGGGACACCATTTTTCCGCACCAGCCTGGCATCATACTGGTGCCGGAGGTAAGTTTAGGCAACATTGATAAAGCGAACTATTGGTTTTAGGATTACTAATGTGAAGTAATTAAGCTGATGAAGATAGATGTGTTCTTAAATTTCATAGATACTTTCGCTCTGAAATCTACTAAGAAGTGTTATTTTTTAATATGGCTATATAACTTATTTAAAACATTCCTGCCAACATCCTAAGTCTTGAGAATACTAAGTAGTTTTTCCTTCCAAGCGAAGAATACACTCGGGTAAGAACTATTTGTAAATAATGATCCATAAAGTTATATGAAGAGGCAAATATTTCCACCTCCTGTTATGTATATAAAAACCACTTTCATTTTAAACTATCGTAAAATGGTTGGTAATTGAAATACTGCAATTTACCCCTTCATTATGTACTATTAACAACTATTGCCTTCTGGTAAACGTAAGTGTAAAGCATAATCGAAAATTGCACTTTTAAACAAATTTCTCTAAAGAGGCGCTACAAACTTTGAAAAGATATTAGAACTTTATCACTTCAAATGATACATGAATGATTCATTAGACTTGCAAAAGTCTTGGTATAAGTAGCAGCATTAAAAATGTGGTGGTTATAAAGATGTTCATTTGCATAGTCCAGTTATAATGGCGGATTTATGTGGAAAAAGCACCTGTCTGCGTTCGGGGCAACAAATGAGGCGCCGAGAGCGTGCCGTGTGACGCGCGTGATTGATGATGATGATGACGTACGTGCATACTGGCACAATGAACGCTCGTCTGATATCGAAATTAACATTACTCTAGCGAAACATTATAGTAAAGATGCTAGTGAGATGTTTGTTGATGTACCTACTGTGAATTAGAATGCATAAGTTAATTTAAAGAAGAATGTTTTTTTTTTAATTACAGTTTCTCTAGTAATTTTCTTGTCTTAGATTTTTCCCATGGTTTAAACATAATTTATGGCTATTGCATAACGCTGTAATTTACCAGCCCGTTAGCGAACTTTTACTTTTCCCAAAAGTAAAGGCCTTTTTCATCGCGCTCTTTTATATTTACGTAACAAAACACTTTAATATTTTTTCTTTTGTTACAGGACGCCAAACGCGGAACTGATCTCGAGATAGTAATTGCGAGGAAAAACCCTGTGACGCCGAAGCCTTTGGAACTCGAACTTTGGGTAAGTAATTTATATTTTAAAACGCGATACGAAGCGATGATTAGGGGTTAGCTAATGATATTTTACGCCTGCGTCGTGTTTGACACGCATTTCGTTGTAACCACATAATGAAGTTTCGCTTGCACGGTAATAGGGATCATTTTCACGGCGTTATGACTGACGCGGGATACGCCTTTGCGAATCTCATTTGCTGTTTATGTGGTCGGACCCTCACGTTACGTACGTATAGATAGGAATAGGAAAGATCATGCTCCAATTTTAAATAGATAATCAATTTTTAAAGATTTGGCATGAGAATTCCAAAATTCACGCAATAATATTATAATGACTTGTTCCTTTTCTTTTCGCCTGTGTCGACGATTGGACAGTCGTGCGAAATAATTTCTATTGTGCGATCTAATTCACATTACAAATAATCGCAAATACAGTGTAGTACCATTACAAAATAATAATTGTAACAACAAAACGCGTTGAAAGCACAAAAAGATAATAAGGCGAAAGCTTTAATTTGCTCAATTTAAAGTAACAACACAATGCTCTTACAAAAATTCGTGCCTCATTTTTATTACAGTTACAGGTACGAGTATATTAATCTCCGAAGCAGAACCGATAGTTATAGAACTCGATAAGCTTAAACTAGTAGCTATGAATACGTTATTTCGAGAAGGAGATCACATTAGGCCGCTACTTAATACATATTGTGGATGTTCGTTTTCGCGAGGGGCCATCCGCCGGGATGCAATTACCGGACATTAAGAGCAAAGCGTGTTAAAATTCTCACAGGCACAGAGAATGGCTAGCACCCGCTCTCGAGGTCGTTTTATAGGCTTAAATGCTATAATAATGGAGATCGTGTCCTTACATGTAGTGTAATTTTAGAACGTCGGCTGTGGGCTGGGTAACATCCAACTGGGAATAGGTACATAAAATGAATTTATTGTATCGGACCCCTATTTCGATAATGAGTACATAGTCATCGCTAAGTAAGCGGTGGGAAATAATATTAGGTAGCCACTTCAAAAAGGGTCCGATAGGTTTTATGAAGAAAATAACGGTTGCAAGTAATCTGTTCGATTTGATTATCAGGTCGTCCAACCGCATCAAATTTTACTGAATCGCAATTAAAACATAATATCTACAATTTTTTTCATCAAAATTGGAGATATATAGTTTTTCCATTACGTCGACAGAATAATCTCTTTCACTTTTGTTTTGGAAATATGACCTTTTTCTATTTAACCGACGATATATTCACTCATACTTCAACGATACAATACTAATAAATTATTTCGAAATTTCTTTTTATTTACTTTTCTAATTGATATTTTTTCGCAGGGATCTCCGCTCTTCGCAATCCGGCAGCGGCGCGTATCTGCCGAAAATACTGAAGGGACCATATTCCTTGTAGGGCCACTAGACTTCGAGGCCCAATCAATGTACCATTTGACACTACTAGCCGTGGTAAGAAACTTGTTTATTCAAATGCACCTTATTTCCCTAATTAGGGTTAATTATTCCAAGTTTCCCTCACTAGATCAAGCGCGCAATCTAGTACATGGCCTAATGGTCAGAATTTAAACTGTAATTAATTATGGCAAAACAAGTGCGATGGATTTCGTGGCTTGTCGTACACCCAACAGATGTATGTGGTGTACGCTTGATATTTGTGCTACTCCTACGGACTAGGTTTTATGTAATTATTTTGGGTTTTTAAACTTAAGGAGGAAAGTGCCCCCACTTTCCTCCTTAAGTTTTATATATTTAAGTACAAGATACATAACTGCCGTTTTATTGACCATAAAGACTAACACTTATTTTTAAGGATGTCAAAAATACCAATCAATTGGGTATTCTGTTGCAATGTAACAAAATTACATAAATAGTTTACTACTTACAGCGTTTATAGGCTAAATAAAAAATTTAAGATTTCATTGCACAGTAGTATGTAAGATCTTCTTAGTATTTAGTTTTTACGAGAATCTATGAAATATTTTATCTCTTTAAAAAATTACCTACTTATAATTTATACAATTTCAACCACTTATAACTTTGATGAATTCAAATTCGCTGTTATTCTCATTAATGTCTTTTTAATATTCATAGGAAGATAAATTATCCTTTAACGCTTAAATGCGACAACCTTTATTACTTTATTTAGTTACAATTCTTGCATAACATCGCATCTTATAATGATAACTGCACTATTGGTCATTAAGGTCCTATTAAATTGCTCAATAGGTACTTGTTCTTGTAGGGATGGTAATCTTTATGCTAATTTGAGTCTAATAATAAGAACTTGGGGGGGCACGTGTCAATGCATAGGTACTTCTTCGTTTGTTACGTCACGTACGTGTGAGCTGAGCAAATATTTGCCAGTCAGCAAAATGATAGCGACCTAGTAACTCAAGCGCACGAGCTATCAAATGTTTTTGCATGCAATTATTCATTACATACCTTTTTTCATTACAACCTTTTTTCATTGTTTTGGAATAGAGTCAAAGAATTTTATGTTTTTTTTTAGATATTTTATTTGACATTGTATTCACGTTAGATGTTGTGCAAGACATTACAATAAAATGAATATGATAGCTAAAAATAATTCAGAGTTCAGAGCTTAGGAAACAGGGTTTTTACTACCAGGGCTGGTTAAGAATTCAAAGAAAGAGGAACCATAATACCTTCAAAAGGCATTAGAATTCCCTTTCAAATAAAAGTTCTTTTTGAACGAACATTAACCATTTTGTTGACCCTTACTTTAGCCAGTATAAAGCTGCGTGGGAGTGCGTACATTTATCGATTAAAAGTCGGCCTATAAAATAATACAAACAGACTTCGTCCACTTTGCAGTGTGGTCCCAGTCTAAGAATAGACCCCATGTTCCCCGTGGGTGTTCCTACGCGAGGATTAAAGGATTTATAATAGGCGTATAACAGTTGATAAGCTGCACTTAGGATCTTGTATACTGCCAATATTGAGGACTTCATACACGCGAGTGCAAGAATTTAGTGACGTCGTAAAATAAAATTATCTTCAGGATATAAAATTGGTATTTCTCACTAGTTTGAATAGCCGGTCAGTATATTACAAACCGGGTATGAAATAGCTGAATAAACCAATGAAACCATTGTGTTCCCTTTACTGTAATTTGTCATTACAGTAGGTATAGGTGATAAAATTATGACATTTGGAAGTAATGCAAAGCCATTACCAAATACCACCTCCTCCTTTTTACACTGGAATCCAAGTCCATGTTTTTAGTCCCATTCAGTATTGCCCACATCAAGCTTCCAATAGAGGACGATGGAAGATAAATGGGAAGACCTTTTCCCAGCAGAAGATAATAAAAGAAATGGTGTCCAATAAAAAGATATCTATTACTTTAAATTTCAGGATCCCTACATAGAAATAGGCAAGGATACACGCAACATCGCTGGCTTGGAAGTAGTCGTGGTTATTCAAGATGTGCAGGACATGCCTCCGGTGTTCACCGCTGCCCCTCCGATCACCCACCTGCCCCGGCAGGTAGCGCCAGGGGACATGGTGGTGAGGGTACGAGCTGAGGATGGGGATAAGGGAGCACCGAGGCAGATCAGATACGGATTAGTGTCTGAAGGGAATCCTTTTACGCCGTTCTTCAACATCAATGAGACATCGGGTGAGTTAATGTCTTTGATTTTGTCGTTAGTGCCCGGTTTTGTATAGTAGGCAACAAAACTTACATTTACACATCCAAATTTAAAATTATATGCTTATTTGAAAACTATTAGTTATTTTATAAAAAAATGCGTTCAACAACTTTTGTTGCTGACTTTCCTTTGGCATTATGTTATGCTATGATATTATGCCTACCATAGTAACACACTGTTTGTGATTTTTAAACACAATTCGCCGAAAGCAGCGTCATGCCTGCAATGTTTGTTTCGTAATTTAAAAACAAATAAATAATAAAAATCTCCCTTCTATTTCATAACGAGAGTAAAAAACAATGAGTATTTTAATTTAAAAGCCTATTAAGTTAATATTATCATATTTTTAATATAACTAGTCTTAATAAAAACACCAACACTCATTTACATAAACTCATTTTGTATCCGATTCTCATAAGCAGCGCAGTAAAAGCTTTTTTAATTAATTAATAAATAAAATCTTGAACGTTTCCGGCGTTTTATCCGAAAACCTTTTAACAATGGACCTCAAAGATATCCAGTTTAACCATTAATTAACATCGCACCTAAATATTGTATTTTGGATTAATTACTTCATGTTAGATTTAAACAAGAATGAGGGTTGAATTCACTGTGCGGAATACTAAAATGCTGCATTTACCCTCACGTTAATTTTACACAAAGAATATTCATTTACGTGTTATGGGTCAGCGGCATTTTAATGGCTAGCATGGTTTGCGAATGGCCTCAGTTGTGTGTTTCTTCATAATTACTGAATTTATAACCTGTGGATTTAAAAGCAGCCCCCGAAGACCGCTTTTGTTTTACTTAATTATTTGTGTGATTTTAATCGTGGCTGGAATTTAAGGCATTGTGGTATCCTTAATCGATTGTCAATATTTACACATGACTAAACTCTAAAACTAACTCCTATGAAAAAAAAAATTAACAATAGGTACCCTTCAAAATTATGATATTTAATTTACGTTTTAATTCCACCTATATAATTACTATAGGCCGAGTACTAAATTATACTAAATTTATACATTTATCGGTTGGTTTTTTATGCTATAAAACTTGTCTATAAACTGAGAATTTACTATCTCAACTTTAGCACTAACTTAACCGTTTGACGAAGGTCGTAAAAGAACACAAACAGCAGGCATTCTGCAGCCCACTTAAGCTAAACATTAAGCCTTGATAATGTTGCCAGCTTAGTTTCTTAGAATTCTAGAACTTAGTTTTTGCTGACGCTACTGGGTCAGAGAAGTTTTTCATAGGTTTTTTTTTCTACTGATAACATCGGTACGTCCGTCGAGCGTCCGGCTTCCGTGGGATATCCTACTTCCTTATCGCTGGTCGACACCACCCCTTATGGCCCAGTTGTTAGTATACCACTGCCCGCAACCTTGCGTGACCCACTTTACTTTTATAACTCTATCAGATTTAGTTTGCAGTCATTTTCCACCAAACTTCCATTTTATGGCATCAAATTTAATAGCCAAAGTTTGTTTGTTAAGTGTTACAATTAACGTGTAGACAAACTGGTTCATTATAAGTTCGGGTTCAAATTAAATGCCGGGTTTACTATTTGTTTTTGTTGGGAAATATCCTTCGTCATGTCGGAAAATATTTATGATTTACATTGGACCTTTATTCGATATAATATTCAAAGTGTACTAATGTCTGAAAGCTACTTAGCATAACATTATTCCACCGCATTGTCGCAAGCAGTTACAGTAACTATTCGAGAGCAAACTTTGCTTCAACTTTCAACGTACAAGAATCTAAAGTTGAACTTTACATCTAAATTCCCTTAACAATGCCATAAGTTGATGTTGAGTGCGTGGCGGTGGTAGCTCTGACAACACTTAACAATGCGTATTTGTTTGCTAACAAAACTACAAACACGACGGTCTTCGAAAACGCTAACAGGGCTTTTAATGCAACCTTGCATTCTGCTGAACAAGCACATAATGGCTCATTAGACCTTACCGGTCGCGCTCTCGCCTCGCCATCCATTGTTTGTAAAGCTGCCCTACCTTACTTCATAATAAAGGCACTTCCTTTGAATAGCGTCCCCGTACCTACGTAGTAGCTGACAATACAATCCCGACTTGCTCTGACATTATCAGCTCGATAACTATGCTCGCCTCCGCAAACTTGCCCCTTAAGAACCGTTAAAACTTATCGAGGTATTGGAAGAGCTGTCGTACTTGTGAATTTGTCGCATTAATCAGACCACACCTCATGAACGTGTGAATGGGTATCAAGATTCAATTTGGTTGGAGCAATACCGAAGTTAGGGTAAGGACGTATTACGTATTGGGTGCTACGCGTTGGTACATACAAATGGTTGTATTGTGAACACCCGCCCATAAAGTTTATTGTGATCCCGGTATATAAAGTAGGTGGTATATTTTGGGCTTCATTTCAATATTCGTGCTCGCTGTGTTATTTATAAGAACGTTATTCCATCCAGTGTTTTCTGTTCTCAATATCTACAGAATAATTATGGACATCAAGAACAAAGTTGAGAGCTTTTCCAGTTGATTGCAATTTAAAATATTTGTCGATTTCATATTTAATTTTCTTGTAATAATTTCCTCTTACAAATAATCCCGTTAAAATATTACATTCTAAATAGTTTAATTTTTAACTATGTAAAATAATTGTCAGTAAGAAATTACCTGCAGAAGTTTGCTAGTAATTAAATTATCCCCGGTACAATGAATGAATAATGTTCAAGCTTAAAGGTTAATCTTTGCTATTAAAGAAGAGATAGAAATGAATAAAAGAGGCAATCAATTCGGTTCATTAGTTAAGCCATTGGTCCGCTGTTAATACCGCGTTGGCGTAAAATGTGAGCTTTTCCATTTAAATGTGACGATGTGAAGTTAATACATTTTTAACCTTAAACACTTTGCATTTAATTATTCTTTTTGTATTTCCGAAACCCACGATCATTTTGAATCATGAACAGAAACATTTTTGTATAATTATTTCCTTTATTTAATTGTTGTAATCTTGGCTACATAGTGATACATTTCTTCTTTTTTTTAAGTAAAGCTACAATAGAATTAATCACTCTACTTTCGAGTTTATTTTTAATGTATCCTTTATTTCTTGACTAATATATATAACTAAGTTAAAATGTACGCGTGATCAGTTTTTTTTTATTTTCCACTAGATTACAATGATTTCGATGAAATTTCGTATGTAGCATAAAATGTTGTCTTGCTTCCTTATTTTCCTGAAAACGCTTTAAAAAAAATCCAGCTAAGATCGGTTTCAGGTTACAATATCGTTAATGTACACAATGTGTTCCTATTTAAAAGTTACATTCCTATTTTCCAAACAAGAAAGATCAAAACATAAACAGTACTAATTTATACCTTAGCAATAATTTATTCGTCCCATTCATGTCTTGCTAGTAAATAATTAATGAGGCCCTCATTTGCCTTGTCACCGCCGACAGATGAGAATCTCGGGAGGTTCATATTAAGAGTAGATGCACCACTTTTGTATGCTAATTACTATTCACGACTTTTTTTTTCTCAAACACCTACTTGGCATAATTAAACCTTGCCGGTGTACCAGGCTGTTATGAATGGAAGCATGTTCTTGCACATTTAAATTATTATGTCCATATTAATTAATGTCATTCATGCTTTTTTTTTTTGAAGAAGTAAAGGAAAATGTTTGTAATTCTTGGGCTGTATTGAAACTCGTTCAATAAATAATGGAACTTGGTAAAGAATTTCATTATGAGGGGACTTTTAACATTTGGGTACCTGGCGTGTAGAATGTTCAGAGGTTTATTGTTTTTCTTTTCACATACCAGGGTGCTTTTTATCTACATGGTGTCCTATGTTTATTTTTCGTATGTATGTAGTTGTAGTACTTCGCTTGTTACATCTAAAGTCGAAAAAGAAGATGTGTAATGTGCTGTTGATGAAACGTCTTTTTATAATTATAATATGAAATAAAAACGTTTACGAAATAAATATGTAATAAAAAATAAAACATAATGTAATTGTTAATTAGAACCACAGAAACTTTGTTTACAATGTCCGCGATTCTCTTGACACCATCTAAATTAAATTTAGTCTATAATTCTCTCTTTCCATCAACAAATATAAGAAAGGGATAGCAAACTTTTAACACCTGTCAAATTAGAAAAAAATAGTTTTCCATACAAATTAAACATCACGACGTAACATCTCGACTAAATTAACAAACTTGTACGAACAAAATGTCATCTGTCATTTAATTTGACAGCACTGAATTACTTCCTATCCTCTTCTTGTATTTCGCAATAGAAAAAGAGCATGGTATTTTAAAATTAGTTTGGTCGTGTGTAAGTCAGAATCGGCACCAATGATTAGATTTACATACGCCATCTATGGTCCAAATGTGGAATTAAATTTCATTTAGTAGGTAGGGTAGACATAGGAAGCGTCGCATGGAGACACTTATTACACAGAACTACAGTTTTTCTGTACAGATGGCGCTGCGACATCTTAACAGCCATTATAAAAAAAAAGAATACCCACCCTCGTTAAATCATTATTTTGTAACTACGTCAGGCTTTCACATACGCAAAGAACAAAATTAATTAGAATGTAGAAAAGTTAAGTCCAAGCGACAAATTCTAGTTTAAGGTTACATATCAATCATAAAGGGGCTGCTTCATCAATCTATCATCACGGGGTACATTATTAATATGTGCGTGAAGTTTTTCTTAAGCCGTTATAATATTTAGACGAATAATTCTTATTTCTATATTTTTCAGGGGAGGTAACTCTAGAACGTCCCATCGAGGAGATAGCAGCGATCTCGCATGCTGGTGCCCCAATCCTCCTGACAGTAGTGGCTGAGGAGGTGCGACTGTCACGAGAGGAGCCCGAAGCCATGTCCTCCACTGTACAGCTTGCGTTTATACTGCCTGAACGTGAGAACTCACCGCCGTACTTTGAGAATCAGTTGTAAGTAATCGTTTAACTAGACTTCATAATTTAACTACATCTACTTGGTTAAAATCAAGATGTACGTTTGTTTGTTGAATGATGCCACTTATTTTTTTTTTCACCCACTTATCATTTGACTTTGGTAGCGATCAAGATAAATAAGAAAGTCATCAATCGATGTTGTAAAACGCAAGTTGTTATTTGCCTGGTCTCAAATCCATAATGCTTGTTTTTGATAGTCAGACCTCCATGCCAAATCATCATCATCAGCCTATACATTGTCCCACTGCTGGGCACAGGCCTCTTCTCATACAGAGAAGGCATGAGCATTGATCACCACGCTTGCTCAAGGCGGATTGGCGATTTCAGACTATTTAAGTCCAGGTTTCCTCACGATGTCTTCCTTCACCGTTAGTCAGTGACGTCTAAGATATACTTAGAAAGTACATATGACTTTAGAAAAGTCACATTGGTACTTGCCAGGTTTCGAACCTGCACACTCGTACACGAGAGGCAGGTGCTGTAACCACTAGGCCACCACGACTACACCATGCCAAATATGGCTTGGCAAACTATACAATGCCACCAGAGCTAAAGAGAACCAAATATACTTTTCCAGCTACATCACTTACCTAGACGAGAACGCTCCTCAAGGCACAGCGCTGATGTTCAGTGATCCCTATATACCGCAAGTCAATGACAACGACGCTGGCAAGAATGGCGTGTTCTCTCTCTCACTGGTCGGCAACAATGGAACTTTCGAGATCTCGCCTACCGTCGCCGAGAGACACGCCCAGTTCATCATCAAAGTGCGGGATAATACCATGCTCGATTTTGAAGCTAGAAAGTCTGTTGTGTTTCAGGTATGTACGCTTTGCTTTTTCTATTAAACTTCTTACATAGCGAAATTTAGAATTTATTTTAATTTCAACGTTTAATAAAATTACTTAAAATCATTACCGTCCTTCGGCAATCGGATAAATATTCACAACTTGAAGCCGTTTCCTATCTTTTACTAGATGCCCTCGTATTGGGTTATTAATAATCATTCATAATTTAAGGATTGTTTTACATTTCAGATTTTAGCACAAGAGCTTGGCCCAGCAACGAATCTGTCAGTGACAGCGAATGTTACAGTATATCTAAACGACGTCAACGATAACCCGCCAATCTTTCTGGCGCAATCTTATGACGTGGAACTGCCAGAAAACGTAACAGCCGGCACCAAGGTCGTGCAAGTCGCAGCAGACGACGTTGACACTGGGGCGTTCGGCAAAGTACAGTTTACTGCCATATTAGGATACCTCAATACGTCCCTTAACTTGGATCCTATATCTGGTGTCATAACAGTCGCCACGAATAACCACGGCTTCGACCGTGAAGCGATGCCAGACCTGCATTTCTTAGTAGAGGCTAGAGATAATGATGGAGTAGGTTTAAGAGTAACAGTGCCATTAATTATTAAGTTACTAGATGTAAATGATAACCCACCAGAGTTTGAACGATCGCTTTACGAGTTTGTGCTGTCGCCCAGTCTAAATAATTTCACATCGGCAGCATTCGTGAAGGCAGTTGATAGAGATTCCGAATCACCAAATAATATAGTCAGATATGAAATAATACAGGGAAATGGTGATGGAAAGTTCGCCATAAATGAAGAAACAGGTACTTATTTAAAAATATACGAAGCATCAATGTAAAAAACATATATATTATATTATTATTAATACTAATTTCGACTTTCCAGGTGAACTGTATCTTCTGGAAGCGTTAAAAAGAACTAAAAAACAAAACGTTCACAGACGAAGACGTCAATCTGACGATCAAGAGGAAAGCGAAGTATTCATTCTTACAATCAGAGCTTATGATCTAGGAGTTCCTAGATTATCCTCTACAACAATAGCAAAAGTATATCCTCCAGAAAGTAAGACTAGGACGATGTCCTTCATAGTTCCTGGTGCTAATCCTGATAAAAAGAAACTAGAAGAAGTGCTTAGTACACTTTCTGGAGGAAAAGTAACTATAATTGATATTAAACCATACAAGGGCAGTGATAATACTGCAACAGATTTGAATGGTCAGGAATCTAGTCAAGAAAAGTGAGTATTTTTTTAAATTTTACGTATTTTTGTTTCGAAAAAAACGATAAAGGTGTATGTAACATGATATATTTTACAACCATAAAAGAATAGGTTTTTAACTCTTTTTATTTTTGTTAATGTTACATTGTATATTCGCGGATTGTATACAAATACGTGTTACATTTTAATAGATGTTTGATAAATATTAATGTAACGGTTTTCTTTTATGTTTAAGATTAAAAAGTCATTTTTTGCTAGGTCGATAGTAATGATCGCTATTTTATTTTCGTTATTATATTTTTTTTCAGGAGTGAAGTTATTGCTGTGGTACGTATGTCTGGAAACACAGCCATTAATGTTGCCAAGCTACAAGAGCAACTGGCAAAGAATGTGACAATCTACACGACTGGGACCAACTCTGGTGGTGTCATCAATACTGGTTCAGGGTCAGGCTCAAACTCAGGAAAGTCTGATCAGACGTCTACAGCAGACGGCGGTGATTCTGTAAGTACTTTAACAAAATCTTCATTTGCTATAACCGGTTAACTTTAATTATCGTATTGTCTTCTTATTTTCATATTATGTATGATGATTTTCTTTTCTTTTTTCAGGGTCTGTACAGGGCAGAGAGTCGACTTTTATTCTGGCTACTAATACTGCTGGCGATATTAGTAGCCTTAGTACTGTTACTTCTTATATGCTGTTGCATATGCGAAGGATGTCCACTTTATATGCCTCCTAGGTAAATATTATCTCTATCTCAATATTTGTTCTTCTTAGCTTTTATTATTCACTCAATTGCTAATTCCTAACACATATTTCCTTATTAGGCACCTATAGGTACTAATTTTTTATTTTTATTTTTTCTACTAATATTTCCTTTTTTTCTTATTAACAGACTGAAATGCACCAACTAATGCAAGTTCCCACACCAGCTTAACATTTTTTTAGGTAAATATTTATTTTCATTTACAATGCACCGTTTCCTTTAAGTTTCCTAACCCAAGAAGTGATGCTTATTGTAGGATGTCACTATGGAGGATACATTTAGCCTATATATCCTACATCATCACTTTTTGGTATTATATTCTAAAACCGATACTACACAAACATTGCATGATTTAATGGGGATGTGTTTTAATGTATTCTGCAACTTTAACACTCATCACATTATTCTTATACTAATTAAGTGTTGATAACAGAACAGATAGGTACATAGATATCCATTAATAAATTCTAGGAAAAGAGTGATACGTGTCAACTCCACAGAGGACGACGTGCATTTAGTGGTGCGCGACAAGGGACTTGGGAGGGAAAACAAGTCGACGCAAAATATAGAAAATAAGTCAATACAAGCTAATGAGTGGAGGAGGCGCGAGGCGTGGAGTGCTGAACAGGCAGACTTGAGGACGAAACCAACGCAGTGGAAGTTCAATAAAAGAAACCACAGATCCAATAAAGAGCCATCTAAACCAGCTTCAACGCCGGGAGATATCCATCAAGAGTTCGTTCACACGGCAGCTGACAATGATTACAGATATAATGATAATCGACAATCATTCCGCAGGTTACTTGATATGTTTTGTTTGCATACCCTCTTTTTCATAATAACACCATTCGTCTTATAAGTCTCTTTTAGCTATCGATCTGTTTTGTCCATTTCTGTCGAACGTTATTTTGACATGTCAGATGGGGTCAAAATAGTTTGATAGCTAAAAAAGGCTTATAAGACGAATGGTGTTATCATGAATAAGGCGGTTATTATTTAAATCCTAACTAATATTACAAATGCGAAAGTGAGTTTGTTTATTTGTTACGCTACCTCACGGTAAAACGGCAGTACCGATCTAGATGAAATTTGGTTTGGAGATAGAGGGCATCTTGACTTTTTATACGGGAATATGAAGTAGTTTCCCTGATGACGAGGATGAAACCGCGGTAAACAGCTAGTAATATTATAGATTACAGTTCATCTGGATGTATGCTTAATTAAAATTTTCTGTGATTGCAGAGACGGACCCAACATTATTTACACAAAAGAGATGCAACTTCAAGAAGCATTCGCGAATAAGCATAAGGAGTATATCGAAGATTTAGAAAATGGCTATGATAGAATCGCGACACTACATTATCAACGAAGAGAACAAGACAACGATTCGATACGTAGACATGAAATAGATCGGGGCTCCGAAGTCGGGGTCTTCCTCAAGTCTGATCCTGATAAGAATTTACACGACAAGACTGAAAGCAAACCTAAACATGAATATCCTGAAAAAGTGCGCGCCCCGTCTTCTCAAGGCAGAGATCAATATTTTATAAAAGAGGGAAACACAGAAATTTTAAGATTAGTGACTAGAGGTAAGAATGAAGAAGAACGTTATGTTAATCTACCCGCTCAACAACAACGACCAGTCACACTTATACCGCACACACAATACGTTGTAGTTGATAGTGGAAAAAACCTATTAATGGAAAGGTTTATTAGAGAACAAGGAGAAGAAGCAAAAAACATTAGAGAGAGAATGAGTAAGGTAACTGATTTAGATAACATTTCAAATGGTAAAGATGCTAAAAGTTATGGACAAAGGTCACAAGTTGGAAGCGACGTCCAAAATCAATTTCATGAGTACACTAACCTTCACCCTGAAGTGCCTGGCACAGTACCTCTTAAAACAGATTACTTACAGTCAGCGCTATTAGAAATGCAAAATAAATCAACAATCCATCAGGAGCTGCTAGAATCATCACTCAGGAAACAAAATGAGCTTTTACATCAAATACTCATAGAACGTGAAAGAATGTTACAAAATCAAGAAACTGCCTCTCAAGTTGAAAGCAAACTTGAAACACAGAGTCTACCAGGTCATTCCGTTATGGCAACTCAAACAGAATGTCACATTGGTACACAGACAGAGCCACAGCTCATGAAACCAACAAGAAGAAAAGCAAGAAGTGACAATGACTCCTACAGTGAAGACGAATCACAAATGGTTGTGGAAGATGATACAAAAAAAGTAGCGTGGGTAAAAAAGAGAAAGCCCAAAAAGAAATTAAAACACAAAGACCCCAGACGAAGTATGAGAGTATACGATTTAAGTAGAAAAATAAAAACACCGATTCTCGAAGAAAGTGAAGTGTCTCCTTCACTGGAAAGCGAAAAGCATGTAAAAATAAGTAAAACTAATGAAAGGGAAGAACACACTAAAAACTATGGTGATATGACAAAAAGCACAGTCACGACATCCAAGAACGAAACTGTATCCTCCACTCAAATAAAAATATCAGATAGTGACAGGAAGTCGAGACTAAGAAGAGAAGTATTAATGGAAATTTCAGATTCTTTAGATGAAAAAGTGGAATCCGACAAGAATGAAAGAAGATTAAGATTACAGAAGCAGTTTTCTGTGTCAACTAATGACACGCCACTCAAAAGCCCCTTAGCTATTGAACATGAAAGCAATGACAATAAAAGTAGAAGCAGTTCAGCTTCAAAAGACCATAGAAATTTAGTATTTTCAAGACAAGGATCTTCAACAGAAGCTCGTGAAATTGCAGCAGAACATTCTTCAGCAAAGTCAAAATCATCGGATGTAGACGTACAGTCACCTAAACTAGATAGTTCAAGTAATCTAGAACTTAGTAGTAAAAGAGGCAATGAGGCGAGCGAGTCAACAAAGTCGTCAGAAAGTGTTAAACCATCACAAAAAAGTTTACCACGCTATATGCAATGGTATGGTAAAAAATCTGCGGCAGCAAAATCTACACCTGTTGAAAAAGCGGTACCGAGTAAACCAAAAAGGTCGTCAAAAACAAAAAACGAAGACGATAAAGATAAGGTCGGTCGATATGGAAAAATTATGAATAAAGACATTCAAGGCGATTCAGAGGTAAAAAAAAACTTCAAATCAAAAGAAAGTGAATTCATTCATCCACGGATACTGAAAGAAGAAAAGGTTACCCCCGTACCAGAAGGCCCACTACCAGATGTTCATCCTTTGCTTCAACATTCTGAACACAGATATGAACATCAATACGAAAACCAAAATCCTCTTTGTTACATACAGCCTACGCATATTCCTAAATATTTAGGCCAACAACCAATGCCACGTAAACAGGCACCTGAACAACAACCTATCTATGTTAATCAGGATGACGTCAAAGAAACTAAGCAGGATATAGCAGAAAGTGCCTTAACTCACAGTATATCAATATCAACAAGCTATGAAGAAGATCGAAAGAATCCTGAAGTTCACGTTTCTAAAATAAATATAGGAGGCGATAATGTACCCGATATAGCCCATAGAAACGTCACGACTAAGATAGATGATAATGATTCAGGTATAGCTATGAATACTTTGGTTCAACAGAATAACATGAAAAGGTTACCCATTACAGAGAAGAAAAGTGTGTTCACAATCGCTTACGATGATATTCAAACCAAACAATTAAGACCGGATAGTAGTTCCACTTCATACTAAATCACTTTTATATCTGTATCCGTCGATTGAGTGCCTTAAAACCATTGTGAATAAATTAGGATAGTCCCAAAATTTAACTCTTTGTTACTTTGTAATCCGTCCAATGTCAAAAGTATTAAATTATTTGATAAAAAAGTGAACTATTTTTACGTTGAATTATTGAACTTTTTAGCTAATATCCAGATACTTAGAATAAATTAGAATAAGCTAGTTTCGTTATTTGTACCGGATTTTAGCTAAAATTAATTCAAATTCGGCAATCATTGTATAGGATGTATAACTTGATACAACTGCCTTTGTTTATTGACTGGTTTATTATAATAATTTTAGAATATTTTCCTATAATAATGTACATAGGTCACATGTTGAAAGTATAATTAAATAATATTTAAATTAATTGTAGCTTTAATAATATCTCTTTGTAAATATTATTTCTGTAATACCTTACAATGCATTCTGAAAGTGTGCAATTCTATATTTGTTATAAAATATAAAGTTATATATTACGTATTAAACCGTGAGTATTATTTAAATATTTGTCATTATTTTGTTGTATAGCCTTCCCTTCGTTTTATCTACTAGCTATACTTACCTACATAGTACCTACCTTCAACTATGTAGAATGTTAAATATTTTTTGTAGAGCCTGTGTAAGCATTACTTGACAGTAGGTTATAAAAAAAAACATCAGGTAGAAAATAATTTATTTATAATTTACAGCAAAATTTAATCGATTAGAAATTTCATTAAATTTGTAACCAGCACAAGCAAAGAACATAAATTGATTTTACATAGGGAATAATGCATACAACAACTATTATTTAGGTAAATAATATTGGGTAGCAAACATTTTGTAGTGGCACGGAGCGACGCAGGCGATGGCCTTGTCGCCGAAAGTTGTGTGATACCAACATATTACGTTTGGAGGACAGTTGACGTTCATGTTGGGAACATTGTCTTGGGCGAAGCTTTGCTGGCTTGAACACTGCTGCTGGCTTGAAGGCTGTTGCTCGCTGACTTCTTGTTCCTCGTCATCATCTTCATAGTCACTATCAACCATCATATGCACCATCTTCACTCTTTTAAACAAATCATCCAAACGGTTCATGATCATCCCAAACTGATACCCTGACAATCCTTGTACGAGTTGAGGTGGTGGGTTTGGAGTTACTAGTACCATCGCCTTATCCGCCATTTCACTTAACCTATCCATGTTGCCAGTGGATTCAAATCGAATTATTTCACGCACCTTTTCCGGTAGATTGTTGGCCCACACATCCAAAATTATTTCATGTGGAACGCGTCGACCGGCAACTTGTTTGAGTTTGTTTAGAAATACTGACGGTTTCTCGTTACCGAATTTCACTTGTTTCAATTTGTGTACCGCCATACGCTTGATGAATTCGTACTTAATTTTCTCATATTTATCATCACTTGGAGGGCTCATTACAATGTCTTCAACAATCTTCATAGAATTAGCAGGAATCTGATTAATCACATAGTCGTATTTGTCTGATTCGGATGTTACTCCGTTAAGGGTAAACGTCGCCTCCATTTGAGCGAACCATATTGGCAAGTTCTCACTCGAAAATGTTGGGAACGGTACATAATCCATAGTTTTTTGTATGAAATCGGATTTTGTATGAAACAACTAACAAGACACGTGCGATTGAAGGTGCTCCACAACTGCGATATAAGTATGAATATTTGAATACACAATATTAACAATAATGAAGTTACACGATAAAAATGTTTTTCAGGTCTACCCTACTCTAGTAAGCAGTATTTTTTTTGTCTCCTCTACCATATTAAAGTATTATAAACTGTGTTGTCGAAACTTATTTACCTACCTACATATAACATTTTATTGCGTACATTACGCATTAATTTTATTTTTAATCATAGCAGTTTTCAAATCTCATCAAAATTGCGCTGAAAAATAAAAAAACTGCAACTAAAATCTATCAGCACCGCATCAGGAGGGAACTGTTTCACGCACCCGATTATAAAGCCTTTAGCCATATCCAGGGTCCCATCTATATCCGTACCAAATTTCACCTAAATCGGTTCAGCCGTTTTACCGTAACGCATTTATTTCGGTAGCATTAATAATATTAGTTAAAATTAGAATTATTCTTCGTTTCCGAACATTTTGTATTAAAAACAACCAAGTTAACGTAAAAGAGCTGTTCGACTGTGCACGCAACAAAAAAAAAACATTTCAATAAAATGGTATTGTTCAGAACATTCGCGCTGAATTGGATTTAATATTACCAGGGTAACATAGCCGCCAGGAGCTGTTAGTCAATGCTCAACGCTCAAACTAAAAAGTTCGCTAAAATGAAAATAGATGTCGCTGCTCTGAAGGCACAACATGGCCATAAATAGATCAAGTAGATAGTTTTGGTTTGTATACTTTTTTTGAAAAGGAAAACGAAATAAAAAAAATACAATAAAAAAATCACTGTCCCTGTGGACCATCATTAATTAAAATAATTATTGTGTTCTACAAACCAATAACTAATATCTATAAAATGTAGTCTATGGCATGGAGGTGTGGGTCTGTGGTTCATTTTGTTTTCTAAACGAACCCCACGATAAAGTTTATCCGTCCGTTTTGTAGTTATTCGGAACGTTGGTTCTAATTTTACCAGGGTAGCATAGCCGCTAGGAGCAGTTTATAACCATGTTCGTAGTTTTAAGTTTTAAAATCTAGATGGCGCTGTGGACACTACGCTCACTATTATTTTTTCCAAGAGCTAGACTAGATGTCGCTATTTTCAATGTGAATATACTAGGGTCTCATGAATATCCAAGACGACGACGTTGAAAGTTTATTTTTACCAATAGATGGCATTGCAAGTTTCGAAATGAAATAAACGTAAAAGTGAATTGACTAAAACCTTGGCAAACAGCTATTAGTCCTCACTCATATTATTAATTCGAAGATTGGTCTGTTTGTTTATTTATTTGTTTGTTACATTTTGAAGTAAAACAGCTGAACCAATTTGGATGAAATTTGGTACGAAGATAGATGGGATCCTGGAGGCAGTTTAAGGCTTCTTTTTATCTGGGTGCGTAAGAAGCTCCTCGGGAAGCGGTTAAAGCCGCAAGAAACAGCATTCCTATTTATATTAATGAGTAATGTAATGAGTCAAACAACGTTTTACAATGAAAGCGTAACAAATGAAAGAAGATCAATCTTTATTTTCGCATAATTAATAGTAAAAGTTACGAAAGCATCCATAGATGGAATTATATCTATGAAAATATCACTGGCTGGTAGGTAGACAATGTATCCAAAAAGGTAGACTCCTCCTGGATTTTCTTACTTTAGTTAACGATGTGAACTTAAATATTGTTTCATCAGAACACCGTTCAATCATTCGCGTGAGCAATTCCTTCATTCAGCTCATTTGCACAGGCGAGTCGCGCGGAAAATTATTTCTTTTCATATTCCCATTTTTCACGTCTTACTAAAGTTTTCATAACTGGGGAGTTTGCAATTTCACTGTTTATTTTATTTTTCCATTTTTCTTGCGACTGACTAATTTTTATTCGGAGTTATGTTTATTTTGTTCTGAATGAATTGGTGGGTTGTTATTTTATAAAATACTAGCTTCCGCCCGCGACTTCATCCGCGTGGAATAGTGGTGCTCCGCTCCTATTTGTTTAAGCGTGATGATGTATAGCATATAACCTTCCTCAATAATTGGGCTATCTAACACTGAAAGAATTTTTCAAATCGTACCAGTAGTTCCTGAGATTACCGCGGTCAAACAAACAAACAAACAAACTCTTCAGCTTTATTATATTAGTATAGATTTACTAGATACCAAATTTCTTCTCAATCGATTCAGCCGCTTTCCCGTGTAAGCGGAACAGCGTGTAACAGACAGACAGACAGTGTTACTTTCGGATTTGTAATAATAATATTTCAATCTTTTGATTTAATTTAATATTAATGGTAAAAGTGGTGAGATAATAAGCTGAAACCCTCAATAGTATTGGTACGGATAGGACGTAATTTCATATATGTACCTTTTGTTTCTAAAATATTCATAACTAAATAATAATAAATAAATAAAAATAAATAAATATCCTTGGTCAATTTCACACAGTGCCATCTAGCCCCAAAGTAAGCAATGCAAGCAAGCATTGCTTGTGTTATGGGTGCTAGCTTAACGGATATACTACTTAATATACTTTTTATAAATACATACATATTATACATAGAAACACCCAGACCCGATACAGAAATTAAAACTAACTTAACTTTTGATTCTAATATAATATTTGATTTTAACATAACAAACCGCAGCCCATCAGATGAACTTATTTAATTTAGTAATAATAAAACAGAACCGCAACTTTTATTAAGAAAGTACTAGGGCGACAGAAACAGACATGAGGTATGGAAATTACGTCTCCCCGCGGCAACTTGCTTTCACGGTCCACTGGGCTGATCATAATAAAAACTCGCGCCGTCGCCTTCGCACAGAAGTTTGACCATAAATTCGGTGGTCGGTGCAGTAATCGCCTGGCGCTTGCCGACGGCGAAATTCTTTCCGAGCGACCCCAGGAACGGCACATCCACACAAAATTCAAAGACAACATTTCATCATACAATGCTCTTTAAGCTCTTCTCATAATTTTATGACGTTGA
Source organism: Pyrrhia umbra (assembly GCA_963891755.1). NCBI lineage: Eukaryota > Metazoa > Arthropoda > Insecta > Lepidoptera > Noctuidae > Pyrrhia > Pyrrhia umbra. Next base: position 5,084,270 of record OY982926.1, read on the forward strand.
GAAAAGCCGCAATGTATTTTGAACGAAACTCACAGCTACATTTTTTCAAACTGGTCCAGCATCCCCCACTTCTAATATAATAATAAATATCACCAGAATACACTACTTTTTGCAAAGTTTTTTTTTCCGCTTTGTTTTCCCCTAGGGTGAGCCAAGACCATTAAAAAGGTTAGGGCGAGCAATATTTTATGCGATTTTAAGTGTGTAACGGTTCTAATGTCCGTTTTATTGCGATGTGAATTATGAAGGCATGGTAACTAGTGCTTTTGATCTCTAGAAACTAGGTAGTTTAAGATTGTTCTCTATACCTAAATTTTAGATTGACAACACAGGGATGATAAAGAGCATTATGAGAGTTTCGTAAAGACAACAAAATAGCTCATTTTCGAAATAATGTAAAAAGAGATTTAAACTCAAAATTCATAGACAAGTAAAGAAGACCATCAGACCGAGGAGAAGGGATAATGAAAGTAATGGATAAGACTTTATATCTAGACGGACACCGGCAGGGAAGTCGTAGCGAGAGAATAGTAAAAGATAGTTCCATTCCAATCTATTGACATAACTCTTTTTTCAACTATAAGAAAAACTGAATTGTGGTTAGGCCTAGAGTGTAGAGTCGTAAAGGGTAAGTAATTAAGTATCCTAACTGGGGTAAAGGGGTAGATTGGAATAAGTAGTTCGATCTGCTTCTAAATATTACTTAACTAGCTGTTTCCCGCGGTTTCACCCGCATACTTAGCGCACCCGGGTAAAAAGTAGCCTATGTTGTTCCTCAGGGTCTATTCTATCTCTGTACCAAATTTCATTTATATCGGTCCAGTAGTTTTGGCGTGAAAGCGTAACAGACAGACAGACAGAGTTACTTTCGCATTTATAATATTAGTAAGGATCTAACAGGTAATTCTATAAAATACTAGCTTTCCGCCAGCGGCTTCGCCCGCGTGGGCTATATGAATTCAAATTAAAGATGAACCGCTCGACCGATTATGTGCAAACTTCACATAAACCATCTACTAAATAGTCTGAACAAAGCCTAAACATTTGGTTGCGATAGGTGAGCCCGTTCTTGAGTTTTAGAATGACAACGAGAAGTGGCAGTGTTTTTTATATATATTGATATGATATGAAGTAACTGATTCGTACACGATATGAATTTGACTGAACTAAAAATGTATAAACATATATCAAGAAGATTAATTTATTTTTTATTTATTTTTATTTAGAAGATTAAGTACCTATATTACAAACATCGTAATTTTGATGATGTTAATGTTATCAATTCAATCAACTCAGCCTATCGCAGTCCACTAGTAGACATAGGCCGCTCTCAAGTTGCGCCACAACACCCGCACCCTAATTACGTAAAAAATGGATATACACAGCGACTTTTTTTTCTTTCTTTTCTGAGGTCGTCGGTCCATCTAGCTAGGAGACTTAGTCAATCTTATCAATTAGTATTTAACAAATTAATACTTTGTCAGACCCATACCTACCCGTATTTGAAGACCAAATGCGACCGATACGTACCTATGCTAAAGTTTTGAGTCACATTGTTTTTCACCCTCAAAATCTGCTTAATCCATCAGATTATACATTTGAAACATAAGTTGAGGCTGATACCTCTCATTATCCTCAGCACAGCGGCGAGAGGGTTAACTTTGAAGTATCATTGCCATTTATTAATGGTCAAGTTCAACCCGCCGCCGCTTCGCCCCAAATTAGAACTGATTGCTATAACTGAATTATTAAATTGATGCCATTTGTTCTCAGATATTTTAATAACAGGAAATTGTTTTAGGTTTCAAACAATGTTCATTAATTATTAAATATATTTTTATTTATGCAAAAAAATAGGTACGGTACACTAATAAGAGATGTCATAATATCCTCGTCTCGTATTTTAGCAATCAAGAATGATAGAATAATTTATCGTAGATATTTTTGAGTGGTACTTAGGTATTACATTGAAGGTAATGTTTTCTATAATATGAGCTACGATTTAAATTAATCAATCTGGGGACAAAAGACGAAAGGACCAAAATAAGCTCAAACAAGTTACATACCAGCGTATTAATTAAAATTTTCTTTATTAATTTTTCCAATGAATCCCGAACGCACAACATTGACACTTATTGCTTTTCCCCAAATTTATCCAAGAAAACCAATTAATCACGTCGCCTCTGTCCAATAAATCCCCTTACGGACTTTAATTATTTTCTTATGATTTTAATTTTTGCTCTCCGTACGAACCCTCGGCCAAATCACGGATTTGTGAACAACTGTCTCCACTCAAATTTTTTCGACTCCAGTTGGACTTTTATTAATAAAGGAGGAAGACAATTAATACTACTTAAAATTTGTTTAAGCATTTCTAAACTTAATTAGAAAATCTTTTCCTTGTTATGGGTAAATAAGTAGCAGAATTTGTGCCTGGTGGTTCTGAATGCTAAAATGTGCTCACAAATCACAATAGAGATCTAGTGACTATGGCCGGTCTTCTTGAGCGATAATCAAGCATAGATCACTGGTTCGTCGAATCTAATTAAAGTTTAACTATAGCTTGCATCTTTAGCCTCCGTATGATCTATTAGTGTTCACATGCAGGGATATCTTTAGACCCCCCCAGCATACTTATATTACAACCTGTATAATCTTATACGCATGTCTTACAACTTACATGTAGCCTGAGAAATATCTAGTTAGATGCCAAAAGTCACTAAAATATGGTACTTTGAATAACACTTATTTTAAAATACACTTTTTCACAACATTTTAGGCATTAAAGGCATTTAACAATCAGCCGACGGGTGATTATTTTCCCAATTGGTCCCAAAAACCGCGCAATTAAATGCCATTTGTCCACAACAAAGGAGCGGTCCTCTCACCCCCCTCTTTTCTTCTGAAATTAGTGATGACTTCAATAAAAATAATTCTTGTCTTTTAGGCAAATTGCATCGCGAAAAGTCCAAAAGCCTTTAATTAAGGGTCGCCCTTCGCCACCCCGTAAACAGCGACGCGGCCGTCACCTTTTATTTTTGTTAATTCTTGGGGCTCTTTCTTCGCCGCATAAGTTACTTCACCCCTTCCCGCCCGTGATTCTTTACGCCTTTTTGTCACCGTTTGAATTCTTTTGAAGAAACCCTTTCTTCCCATCTGCCACGCCCGTCAATATTAACTCCGGTACGACGAGTTAAACTTTTTAATATCCGTTAAATTTTGTTACACTCAGCGCGAATCAGTTTAAAGAGGTTTAGAGAAAAAAAAGTCTAATTTAAAAGTCTTGTTATGTTACTTCTTGTGTTTTTTGTTTCATTCTGATGGTTGCATTTATGCATACCTATATTGTTTCGAAATTAAAGAACAATATCAACAAAAGACGTCCCTCCAAACCGCAGAAGACGATATTTCTTAAGATTCATTAAATTATTCACGAGGGAAAAGGAAAAAAATAATGCAAATGAGATCGGAATGTTTAAAAAAACTTGTTGGAAAACACGAGAGATCGTGACGGAGGCTGCTGCGGTTGTAGGGACACGAATTTTTAATCCATTTCCCGAAGTCGATTAATATTCAGGGCCCGGCCGGTCTGGTTCATCTCCTTCGCCATTATTGCTTGGACGCCACCGCCATCGTGTCCTCGGTATACTTTCGCTTTGATTTCGTACAAGCTAATTACTTTCCTTTTGTGAGTGATTGCATTCCTGAGATGGTTTTGTCTATCATCTTTGCTGATTATGCAGATGTGCGCCTTCATCTTTTAATATTAATGGTAACAACATCTTACTATATAATATATATATACACAGAACATAAAATATTTAGGTACCTATAATAATATAAATGGGCGCAATATTGGTTCTATAAATTGTCAATGTAACCAACCACGGCTAACCAAAACATCAAGAGATTCGCCAACGTCAATTACACAAACACATAATTCCTGCTTTGCATGTTCAGTTGGAGCAATATTGCCTTAATATATTCAATATCCGGGAAGATGATAATTTACCGACTCGGGTAGAATCCATTATGGATGTTTACTTGACCTACGCTTAGTGCTTACTAAGACAACAGGGGTGACCGCTGCGTACTTATGCGATCCTGGTAGAGTGGGACTATTCAATATGGAGGCTCTTCAAAAGTTTTCTAAATGAATAGAAGAAAACGGGGCGGTGTTTCTATTTTGTTTCAACTGCAGGAAGAAAGTAAAGTACTTTAAAATATTACGGGATTCAGTCCTAATGAAAAATAAAAATTAGGAGCCTCAAACAATAATAAATATGTTTATTATGTAAAAAACTTACATATGTGATTTTTTCCAAAATGGCGACTTATCCATATACTATTTTTATAGCACCCACCGTTTTGAAAAAAGAGCAGTTAACAAAATAAAAGACGGTAGATAAACAATAAGAAGAAAAACAGAAAGGTGAATATCGAAATGTCGTGAGTTTGAATTTGGAATTCAAATCCCGCGCGTTGACTTTAGCACCACACAGGAGCTGTAGCAACCAAGAACAAATCTTGATATATTTTCTTTTTTGTGGCGTTGATGTTATTCGAATATTTTTGAGTGTCCATGTAAAAATGAATAGGTACTTCTAAACAGGCTAATGTAGCCTCTACTCACCTCATTTATATTAGTCATATTGCTAGTCCGTTTTTACCTTGGTTATTATAACTTTGTAAAGGCACTGTCATTTTCTGTGAACCTTATTATTTTCGTATAAAAAGAGCAATTTTTTCTATGATCTCCTGTAATACGTTGATGCAGAAATATGTTTATGGCCTTACATGGAATATTTCGAGAGGAAAATCCGGGATAATCTATAAATATCGCCCTCGACACTTCACCCCGTAGCAAATTCTAAAGTGACAATATTCTGTATTAGGCCAGTGCTTTTAGCCTCTAAAAACGGTAAAAAGTGAATTAAATAATAGTAGGATGAAACCCATTGGAAAAGGAGGAGAATACAATAAAAATGATAGGAAAAATAAATTACGGGCGATCTGAGGTCGGGAAGTGGGGGGGAGGGGGGGTTAAAGTTAAAAAAACGGTTTATCTCAATTTCCGGCAAAACTACAAGTCCTATGAAAAAAAGTTAAATGGCAAAGTTGTAGGTAATAAAAAGATCTACAACTTTTGGATTGACACTTTTTTCACATAACCTCAAAATTTATGTGAAAAATTCAAAAAACCAAGTTTTTGGTTTTTTATTTTTATCTTTTACAATAATTAATTTTTTATCACGAAATTTGGTGAAAACTTACCTTTTTATGTCCCAAACACACTGTAATTTATTTGATTTAAAATAATTATTTTTTCACCCTTATTTTGACTTAATATCGAAAAAACACCCTAATTTTCAATCGAAAATTCTCGTGTCAAAATATCACTTTTTTTTTAAAAGTCGGTAGTCTTTTTGTTCTTTGAAATCTCTACTTTCAGATGGTATAAAAAAATATTTACATTGCTATGGTAAATGTTCTCAGAAAATATAAAGAAACGCTACGAAATAACAGGTAGTAAGGCCTAGACCGGCTTAAATTTTTTGCGTAGATGCCTATTTATTGCTATTTTAAGATAACTTATGTATCTGAGTGACCTACGGAACCTCGGACCTCTCTATGAAATACCTTTTAGCTGATCAAAAGGTATTTCATAGAGAAGTGGGGAGTTGCTAGAAGGATCTTGGCCTTGCTAACTGTTATTTCGTAGCGTTTCTTTATATTTTCTGAGAACATTTACCATAGCAATGTAAATATTTTTTTATACCATCTGAAAGTAGAGATTTCATAGAACAAAAAGACTACCGACTTTAAAAAAAAAGTGATATTTTGACACGAGAATTTTCGATTGAAAATTAGGGTGTTTTTTCGATATTAAGTCAAAATAAGGGTGAAAAAATAATTATTTTAAATCAAATAAATTACAGTGTGTTTGGGACATAAAAAGGTAAGTTTTCACCAAATTTCGTGATAAAAAATTAATTATTGTAAAAGATAAAAATAAAAAACCAAAAACTTGGTTTTTTGAATTTTTCACATAAATTTTGAGGTTATGTGAAAAAAGTGTCAATCCAAAAGTTGTAGATCTTTTTATTACCTACAACTTTGCCATTCAACTTTTTTTCATAGGACTTGTAGTTTTGCCGGAAATTGAGATAAACCGTTTTTTTAACTTTAACCCCCCCTCCCCCCCACTTCCCGACCTCAGATCGCCCGTAATTTATTTTTCCTATCATTTTTATTGTATTCTCCTCCTTTTCCAATGGGTTTCATCCTACTATTATTTATTTTGTTTTCAAAAGTTATTGGCACTGGTCTATATTGTACCCGCGATGTGAAAAATGTATGCACACCCCGCGCGTCGCGGAGCCACTGTAATATACGACGCGCGTGGGGAGTTATTAAAATTATAAACAAATAAAATTATTCAGTGTGCACCCCTTACGAAGTTATTCGTGGCCTGAATTCTTCATGTGTGATGTTTATTGCGTACATAAGATGTATAGTTTACTTGGTGTGTAGAAATGTATAGTATTCTATCAGAATTAGGTTCGTGACTATCCGGATTGATATAACATACTTAGATCATTTACATTGCTAAACAAGACTGAAATTATAATATGACCATAGAAATATTACTCAACATCCCTTCTTCAAAATAAAATTTAGAGGTTGTCTTATAAAAAATCTCAAATTTGATTTATCTCGATTAAAAATAAGGCCAACAAAACTTCACTGCAATCCATCATTCTAAAATAATCTTTTGACAGGTTACAAGAGAAAAAAAAATACAATTTCCGTCTTGGAATTTCGTGTGGAAGTTTTTCATCTATTGGCATATCGGTAACCCCGTTCCCTTTATTTTATATTAAAGCGATAAACATGTCGATTGGTAGAGACACGCGTGGCCGCCCTCCCTTCCCATCTGTACTGCGAAATCTGCGTAGATGTTACTGTGAAGGTTAGAGTAGTAGGTAATACTTCGAGTTTATCTAAGAAAATAATATCTATCTAATGTATAGGTTTTTGATGCTTCTTTCCTATCTCATAAATTGAAGATCCACGTTCTGCAAACATTAAATAAGGATAAATTACTGGTTAGTTCGGAATCATATACAACACTTGAACTTCAAATAATAAAACTAAAAAATCTTTACACATACGTATTGAGTTATACGTAATTAATTTAACTAATTTATTTAATAACTGTATTTAGTCTATGTATCAGAATCAATCATTAAACTTCCGCTCATAACCACAGGTATTTGAACGATCACTGAAAACTTATAAAAATAAGATGCGTTATATATACATGGATCTTTCTATTCCCAAATTCACCAGTATCCGACATTTCACCGTAACATCGGCAGAATATGCAAGTCATGAGAAAACGCTTATCATGGGATTTGATAGCGGCTCCGATAGACGGGGATGAATTATGGTGTAACATATTGCCGTGTGATCTGTGACTATTAGTTTTGGAGATCTGTGGGATGTTTTTGAAATTAGATAAGTACATACTGCTAAGTCAGGAAGATTGGCAACTTTTACCTAAAAATAACATTGAATTGAATAATTGTTTTGTCAAAAAGTGTATTCATCGAATACTCACTCGTAAATTCCAGTAGTATTTCTGGACAATGACCATTGGACCATTGGTCATAGCCGTATTCAATGGCAATATTTCACAATTGTGGTCCCCATTTTCAGTAATGGTATATGAACTATGATTGAATTCATGATAACCTTTAGAGTAAAAAATAAAAGCGTAATGGCCCTGCATCTATTGATTAGATTTTTGGGAGGTATCAAAAACTTACACTTTATTGAAAATCACCTTCAAATATATTTACCACTTCAAGTGCTTCACTTATAGTTCACATCACTATCATAAATTATGTGTCGATTGACCACTCATCCCCTAGGGTCGGCACTCCACGTGTTGTGCCGTTGCAGATGGACACTCCAACAATGGCGTTAAAAATGAACTCTGCCGATAACTGTCAGCCCTGATGAATCGCTCCACTGCGCTGCACCTTTGAAAGGGAAAGTAATCGCAAGTGAGTTATTGGCACGTTTTCGTTTTTAATCAATCAGCTTATAGCAGATATTTAGTTATTTGGTTAGCAGAATAAATAAAAAAAAGCATCTGTGTATGTCTCTCGGCCTTTATGGGAGTCCTAATGATAATTCCAATATCAGCATAATATTGCAATGAAACATAAACTAATATTTTTGGAAACTGTCAAGCTCGTACAATGACACCTGTAACATACAACTTAAATTAAAATCCACAATGAAACATTATGCCGTGTAACGAAAGGGTTTTACAACACCGTTATTAGCAATAACATAACACGGCGCATCGCTTCGGTATTTTCTTCAATAGCTGTAGGCCCATAAAGCCGCCGTGTTGAACAAGCGATTGTGTGAACAAGCGGCCGCTTGGGACGCCAAACTTCAGAAATTCCCCGTCGGCTTGTCGCGAGCAGAGTTTTACGGCCAAATTAATATGGCAAATTAATGCGTTCTGCTACCGTATAATTTTCGCGTATGGGAGGGTGTTTCTTGCGACGTCCCGGGTCCCACACAAACCGACATATTGCGTCACAGGGGTATCTAACAGGGATTCGTATCATTTTTCCATATGGAAATGATGTAACGAGCGGAGCGCAAGACAACAGTGATATGCTAATTAAAGGAAAACACACCAAACGTATTCTGTGTTTATTTTCGGTCGGCGATGAGACGGAGGAAACGGCGGGTTTTTTAATTGCTATACAGGATCAAAAATAAAACGAAAAACTTGCTAATCTTTTTGTCTTTACGTAAACGATGATAATAATGACTTCACTCAACTTCTGAATAAAACAGCTGCCCTCTATTGCTTCAAATTTCCTCAACAACAATGCTCCACGTACGTAATCAGACTTTAAATATGTTATGCAATAATAGTAAAGACCCGTTTAATTACAGGAAAAGTTCATAAGTTGCAGCCGAAAGTGTATAAGGAAGAAGAGCATGTGAGTTTATGAGTGCGATTCGTCACGGCAATTGAGAACGTGGAAGGGTTGCTTGACTCCTCTCTAATGAGAACACCTTGCAATAAGAAACGCCCGACAAGCAATAAAAAGGCGACGCACTTTAAACGTTAAATGTTGACTTTCTTATAAGACACGATGAAATCAGCTTTGGTTATACAAAGATCAAGTTCTGTTACTTGATTAATATAACTCCTGACTAATGTTGTTTGCGCAAACAGAGACTACCTACAGAACATTACGAATACACGGACGTCGACAATATCGAGAGCAAACAATTAGAGGCAAGTTAGGGAGGTAGGGGGGCGCCGATTAAGTTATACACATGCGGGTTAGAGGGTAACCTGACTCAGGAAGATTAAGATTCATCGAAAGGCCCTTACATGGAAGCAAACATTGTATTACGAACCGGTGTCTTGCCAATGTTTGCCGAAGGTAGCGGATGTTAATTTAGTATTCACCCTTGCGTTACGTGCCCAATATTAATATTTTGGTAAAAGCGCTCCGAATGTCTCGAAAAGATTCATTTGGTAAGTGGAATGAAGGTGACACCGGGATTACGTTTTCTTGTGCGAACTAATTTGCGGGAACAAACTAGGGGAGTTGCCGGACGGCCGTTAATGGCCCCGGAACGCCTTTGGGCTGTCCACGGTACTTGACCGCCGTTTGAGGACTCCTCACACTATTAAAGTGCTAAGAGGGACATCAGTATACCCTTGGGCCTGTCATCTGAATAATTTAACGTCTTAATTGTGTTTAGTTTTTGTGGGAATAATGCTGATGTTGTATTTATTTTGTGGGGACTATACATAATGTAAATGGAAATATCAGCTCTGAAAAGACGTCCAGACGTCGAAACTATCACTTTTATTTCATAATTTTAAAGTCATAGACCTAGCAACTTGATTATCTATTGTTAAAACCACATATAGTGCAAAACTGATACTGCTTTTCTTCACAAAAACGCCATCCCGACCTCATTTTTATTTATCCCTCCCTACTAAGTATGTTGAAATCCTCAAAAACGTAATAACTCAAGGGCAGCCGGTCAGCGATAAGCAAGTTAATCCTAAAGATAAATAGGCTCCGGTCATTGTGTCCGGCGCGGGCGGTGAGCGATGCGATTCTTTTGTCTCCGCCCGCAGCCACCGAGCCGCCCTCTCCGAGACAATGTAAGGAAGGACCAGTCAGCAATCGACAGCGGATGAATATTTGGTACATAGAGTTAGGAATGGAAAAACAATAGGCTTTTCCGTTGAAATATAAAGTTTATTCGATGTTTAAAAGTATATTTCAATTCCGAAGTAATGTATATATTTTTTTAATGTCAAACTGATTTTTTTTAAGAGTTCTACAAAGTTAAAGTATTTTAATAAGATAATAGGTATCTTAGTTAACACAAAAGATATAATGATAGCGTTTATATACAAATCCGACTCTTGGACGACTACAAACAAATTTTAATTAAATATGGAAAAGTGAATGTTTGCCTCTATTCATTCTTAAGTCTATGGTACACCCAAACGTCTGAATTCCCGATGTCCAGCACATTAACTTCAGACCGCAAGGCACGGGGTCCGTTTGACAACCGTGGGTGGCTTTATTTTAAATCACCACCTATTGTGTCTAAGAAACTATTCATGACTCTAATTTATTTTATAGAAAATTAAGGACAAGATATGTAGTTGTTTATTAAGTTGTATTTAAGTACATACTTTGTTACTACCTTTTTCAGCAATAATCGTAAGAAATCCTGTCTACTACGTATGTGTGAAATATACCAAAGTTTACCCAGTAAAATCCGTATCGCAAACACAAACGCAATTACGTATGATAATATCAACATAGAAGAAAACTTGTGCGTAACACCATGAAAATCCCCTGTTTTATTTCTTGGGCAGTTTCCAACGATATCGGCAAATCTACCAGGCAAACAGGAGTATAACAGAGATTTGCGAACACCGCACGAGACTATCGGATAAATTGACCGGTAATAATAAAATGTAAGGGGTAAGAATGTAGATGGCTATTTAGATAATTGTTAGCTGCGTTCGCAGTGCCCAGTAGGCAGTGTATCGGAAAACTGGGTAGATAGTGGGCGATTTTATTGCCACCCCAAGGTGGTCATTTATGGGAAAACTATCAACGGAACAGAAACGGAATTGATGACAACGCATTTCGTTGTTTCTGTCCCGATGTGAGAAAATGATGGGCGTCTGACGGTTGATTTATTGCAATGACACTCATTTACCGCTGACTACCTACTTCGATCGAGAGATATCGCATAACATACATTTACTGAGTGAGTTTTCTTTTGTTTTTCCAACTGTATTGAGTATTATATATCCAAATTCTCTTATGACACTTTTTAGATCTTTTAAACAACAGCCACAGTTACAAATATTTATATTAATTATCGAAGAATTAGTATAACCCTAACAGAAGGTCGAATCATCCCAAAAAAATCAATGAAACGCATTGTCGATTTGTTTACACATGTACCTACTCACCCCTAAGTTCAAGCCATTCAATATAAAACGTTACGCGAGGGAGGCGCGCTAAGCCGAATATTATGAGTCGATGGCCCTAGCAGGTGCTGCTAAACATTCAACTTGCAAATCCGACGTTGTTACAGCCAGTCATGTCAGTCACGTCTTGAACGACGGAAACTTGCCAAACTATGCTCCGCTATACTGAATTTGTATTTGGCACAAGCAGTAAAAGTTTGGTTGTGAGCAAAAATACTTAGATGGTGAACCCCATAGGTCTCAAAAAGGGAGCAAAAAAACTTTATTGTACGGTTTTAAAGATACAAATATTTAATTGGATATTTTTAAGATGAATAAGTAAAACTTTTCTGAGCTTACACAATTAATTTTGTAGTCTTATTGATCTACAGTATATATATTCTCAGTTTTGTCCGCTCTAGATGAAGCCTACAAATTAAACGTACTTTCAACCATACCTTCACTCAAATATTTCGATAACCAAATTATCGAGTCCTCTCTCCACTCCACCACTCATCTACGTAGATAAGTAAAACAATGACGTTTTGCCTTTTATCAAAGGCTCTGTTTGTTGATCTGATTACGAACTCCTCAGTCCGGTGGGCAGTTGACCGTCATAATTCGGGACCAGAACGCGTCCATTGGCGCATGAAATATTCGCCGGTGGACGAACAGGCGGCGTGGAAAGCGCAAACGGGGAGAATCGCACGCCATTACACTTCTCACCTGACGGGCCAACGCGTCAAATGTCTGGAAAATAAACAAACAGTTTAACCTTCTAGGTGTTTTTGTGTGAATTTTCTATATCTGTTTGTGTGGTTAGTCATTTTTAAGTAGCATATAGGGGGTTTTTGTCGTGAGTTTTACTCTAATTTTGCCAGTATCACGTGCAGACAGATGTCTTCAATAATTGGTTTACTTAAAAAAACCGGCCAAGTGCGTGTCAGGCCACGCGCAGTAGGGTTCCGTAGTAGGTCTTAGTCGACTATAACTCTGTAAACGGTTAAGCCTACTTAGCCGTGATAGTTTTCCTTGTAAGGTCAATACATGTGCTACGTCTGTGACTATTATCACATTTCTAGGTACAGCCATTCAAAAGTAGAAGGGTAACTCGTATCGAACAAAAATTTTCACTTAAAATCTAGATATTTCGCAAATGGCTCGCTTAACCGAAAAATGGACACACCCATAATATTTTTAAAAGACCTATCTAACGATACCCCCCACACGTAGGGGTACGCGAGAAAAAAAATATTCATCCCCACTTTACGTGTTTGGGAGCTACCCTAAAAAAAAATATTTTTCAAAATTTTATTTTACCGCTTTCTCGACGTGATCAATATACATATCCATACTAAATTTCAGCTTCTTAGTAACAAGAACCTCGGAGCTATGCCGCGGACAGACAGACAGACAGACGGACATGGCGAAACTATAAGGGTTCCTTGTCGGACTACGGAACCCTAAAAATATAAACAAATGTCATCAAAACTCATGACAATTTATACCAATAATCGTAGCATGTTATTGATAGCTCATGATCATTAAAGTATCTAGGTACTTCTATCAGAACGTAGCAATGCTCTGTACAGATTTGATCATGTGTATCGTATCGTTATCATTGTATCATTAAAGAAAAAAAATGCGGTCACCCTTTTTGGTGCAGCAATAGTCAAACAAAATAACCATCTTACTTCTAATCTTCTAATTCCTTCATTTTGAAGATAATAATTATGAAAAAAATTGACAATACGTATTATTTTTTTTTATTTTTTTGTGCAGTAGAAAAAACTCACGTAAGTGGACTTGCATCTTTGTTACAGGGGGGGTGCGATAAATAAAAAGGCATAATTAAAATAAAAAAACAAAATAACCAGCTTACATTTTATTTGTATCAATAAATAAGTGATCTAAGTAAGAAGAAACTTTTGCGCTCTCAAATATGACTTACGTATTCGCAACAAACATTTGAAAAATAATGCCGCGTACGTGCTCCCGTGTCCCATAAAACGGCACCGGGACTTATTTCATATAGTTACGGGCCCATAAAGCATAAAAGGCATTCAAATGTGATGTTATTTTGCCGCCAACACGGGGTAATTTATTTTCGTGCGATTCATAATTTTCTTTTATTCACTTTATGTTGATTTTCCTTGGAGTGTGAGTACTCGGTAACGATAATATTATGTATTTCAACGGCCCCATGCATCACGGTGCCGGTAAGGGCCCGCGATGGTTTATTTCTTTGTTAAGTTTGTTATTATTACTCATGAGTGTTATGTTTCGTATTTTGAAGTGTGTGTAATTAATGAATTGGCTGCTATTGTGAGTTGAGCGTCTTTAAATTAATATTAATTGTAACACGTTGATATGACAGAGAGGCCACGCATTTCTTGAAGACTCAGTTCATTTAATTTGAAAATATAGATTGAATCCTTTGTACTGTAACCAACATAAGATAATTGCTAGCTAAAAGCTAATTGAGTACAATTAAGATACGTAAATTTATCAAACTCTTTTTAGGACGTTGCATCGGGACTAAATTGTGGATTTAAAATTAAAAATTAAAAAATTAAAATGAAGGGAATTTATGGACACAAAACAGGTTTATACTTTTGATATTTTAAAAGGTTGGTGAAACTTGAGACATAATTAAATAGTACATTAAAAATTTAAAATTAAATCAATAAATAATTAAATGATTACTATCATAAGTATAAATCTGTTTTCTGTCCATAGATTCCCTTCTTGAATGTCTTAAACGATTCAACCTAAATAGATACTAAGCACAGTTTACACAAACCGCCTGCCACTTAAAAGATGCGGAATAAATTTCCAATAATTATATTATCGAAAAAATGTAAGTATAAGCGCCACCTCACCACCGGCAAATTTTTCTCGTGCCTACCTCGGAAGCCCATAATTCCTAATGACATGCAATAACCGTACCCCCAATTTTCGACATAAACCCGCCATAACAATATCGACATCAGCGAAATTTTTCCTCCGGTATTTTTTATTTGAGAGTAACACTTTTCGGTGTAATCAAAATTTGCTAGAACCCCGCGCATCAGAGTAACGCCCGTCGGAGAGTGTTTATCGGGCACTCAATTTGATTTTTACCACCGCACTGATTCCACTCCCAGTGAGGAATGCTAAGACGCACGTAAGGAATGCCAATGAGATGGCAATATCTGATTTATAGATACGGTATATTACGCTTTTTACCAAATGCGTATGTATTAATAGTAATTTTCCGGTGACATACCTTTTGAGACCACCGGTTTCTATAGCAATTAAAGACTTTCTTACATAAGAATGTAGAAAGAAATCACCGGTAAGTACTTACAACACAGATTTGTAGCGCGATTGACTGCAGAGATACGCCAGACCACATATAAATGCCAAATACAGTCTCAAACTATGTATATATTTAGAATACTAATAAAAAGGTATCTCGCCCTTCTACTAATAACCAGAATAATATTCTGCACCCAACTATCATCACATAAAAGTTTAAATGACGCAATGCCATTCCCACTTTATGGACAACGGTCAATGAAAATAAAAATATCGGAATACAAACCGCAATCCCTCGGGGGTGTTCCGAAGAATATCCGCAAAAATCCGACAAATTTGATGCTCATCGAAATAACCGCGGTATTCGGTGACCACGCTTCTGGAAACATCGTATATTTAAATTCAGTGCGGTCCAGTGCGATGTGATGTTTCAATTGTCACTGCCTATACCTTCCTAATCCAGTTATCGGAGAAGGGTGCGACGGTTCTATTTTATTTTTGATTTTGTATTATTTTATATTCTGGTCATGTATCGGTATAGAAATATTCAAATTACAACGTATATTTCAGGTAGGTATGTATAGTTATTACAACTGACGACGTAGAGCTATTGGTTAAGATAACAAAAGAATCTTTGGACCATATGTACAAGAAAGAGATTGATGACATTTTTGAAAAATATGTTCAGGTCTCTATTGATGATAAGCACAAGAAAGTAAAAGTATCTAGGAATATGCAAGACTAGCTTCTGCCAGCGACTTCGTCCGCGTGGAATAGTGGTGCTCCGCTCCTATTGGTCTTGGCATGATGATATATAGCCTATAGCCTTCCTCGATAAATGAACTATTTAACACTGAAAGAATTATTTGAATCGGACCAGCGGTTCCTGAGATTAGCGCGTTTAAACAAAATGACAACATTTCCCTTCACTGCTCTGCTCCTATTGATTGTAGCGTGATGAAAAGTATACTATAACCATCTCAGGAGTATGACAAATAATTGTACCAAGTTTCGTTAAAATCCGTTGAGTAGTTTTTGTTTCTATAGAGTTTATACAGACAGACAGACAGACAGACAGACAGACAGACAGACAGACAGACAGACAGACAGACAGACAAAAATTTTACTGATTGCATTTTTGGCATCAGTATCGATCCCTAATCACCCCCTGATAGTTATTTTGGAAATATATTTCATGTACAGAATTGACCTCTCTACAGATTTATTATAAGTATAGATTATAACACAGAAATCACATCAGCAAAGGTAATCAACCTCAAAACAACACACCCCATACGCACAGTGTAAATAACTAAGCGTGCCAACCACGTGTGAGTCGTTTACGCCTAAGTGCACATGTCCGCCAGTGTACCGAATGTCCCGATAAGAAGTAGCTCGATTACACTTCAGGTCACGTCTCAGGAGCGCCGCCTCTCGCGTTTATGACTAATGATAGGCTCACATGCCGCACCTCATACTCCGCTTTATATTCAAATGATGCTTCCTGACCCTGATTAATGCTGTTTTCTTTGCAAACATTTGTTAACGTCTTTAAATTGAGACGGGCGTCATGTGTTGTAACGCGTTTTGGATTTTTGATGCATGCAATATTTTTATCAATGGTTTTCTTTTTCATTTTTATTTCGTTTTTGCATCTACAGACTAAACTTTTTATTACGATTTTTATTTGAAAAGGATATCTGATTCCGTCAGTGTTTTTCAACATCTCTAAGATAAATAAATTCAAACAAGCACCAAAGTTTGGTAGAAAAAATTGAAAAAGAAAAATTGAACTTGGTTTTTCTACGCAGTTTTTTTTTTCAATAAATGTTAAACAGGGAAAATTCAAATCACAATATATTTTATCAAAGTAGATATGGATAATGTAACAAGTTTGATTGAATTAAGTGAATTGCTTCGCTTTAAACAAATATTTGCTCGGTTCTCATTTGTAAGACGTCTGGGTAGCTCGCCTTAGACAAATTAATAACAAGATAAAGAAACTCGACGGGTCTTAATTCATTAATTAACCTAATTGTATTTGCCGTTGCTCCCATTATTATTGCTTGTGCGAATTGGTACAGTGTACCGATTTACAGTGTCACCAAAAGAAGTGTCTTACCCTTTCTTAATTTGGGTCTACGTAGCGGATATATTTATTAAAAAACTTAGTTAAAAGACTCCATATTTTTAAATTTTTTTGGTACTGAACCTTATTATTCCTAATACTAAATAATATTATTTTAGAGAAAATTTAAATTTCAAATAAAAACAGCGAACTAAATAAAGTTGGGCAACTGATTGTGCTATTCTGTGGCGTATCATGTGGCCGCCAAGAGATTTGCCTGATTGCCGTAGAAAGGGGTCGAATCAAAAAGTTTTGCGCAAGAAAAATTTGCTCAATTTAAAGAAAGGGAATAAGCGCCGGATTGCAGGCGGCGCTGGAGTTTTGAAAGATTTTTCACTTTCAACGTTAATTGCTACCGAAAGTAAAATAAATCTTTGCCTTTCTTGAGGCTTGTTCCCAGTCCAAGCCTTGAGCCAATCAATTAATTAAACTGTTGATATTTTACGGAGAAAAATATTAGTTGTTTTTAAACTTTGCGAAAGTTTTTTTACTGGATTATCATTCGATATTTTTTTCTTTTACAGGTAGAAAGTATAGCTATAAAGTATGTGTGTGGGGAACGAGATTGCTTTTCTGATTATAATGTAGTTCCGAAGTTTGTAAATAAAATACATACAAATACAAAATATCTCTCCCCGTGTGCCCCATTCGATACGCAATCGTAACATTTTATCATAGGTGTAATAGAAATATCAAGCGATAGTAAAAAGTTCCGTTTCACTCAGAACTGTTATTTGCGAAGTTTTTCTTTACGTTTATTGTTTCTTTTGATGCATGTCCCTCATAAAAGGATTCAATTATAATTTCTATGTGACGAATAGGGGTTTTAGTGTAATTTCATAGCTCAGTTGAAAAATGTATTTAGTCATGATAATGCAAAGAAGTTGGTGGCATGGAAAACCTTTATAAAATTCAGACTTTTGGAATAAGACTAAACACTTTTTGGTGAAGGAAAAATAAAATATCTACATTTTGAAAAAAAAACATAACTAGTTTCTTCAAGAAAACAAGCGGACTTTATCTAAGTTTAACATAAAGCAGACTTTCTCAGCAAAGAAAATATTAACTTGGGACATCGGGCAGGTACCCGCTGTCCCCTCTAAGTAGCACAGTTGGAAAAGATCAACATGTTGGCAACACTTCACGGATACTCAATTTAAAAAGTTTTCTCGCTCTTTGTTTTGTCCTGAACAAACTCAATTAAGTGCCCTTTGCCTTTGAAATATTTAATTTTATGTTTGCACGTTCTTTCGGGCTATTTTAATAGCACTCTTTCTAGCCTTACCTTACCTTAAAATTTACAGATTTTGTGGTAGTCCGTGTATATTGTTGGCCTGATTTGGGGCCACATACTAATTTATTATCAGAGATTATAATCTCACTAAAGGGTATTTTAATCAACGTCGACAAGTACCAGGCAATCAGAGCCGAGTGGAAGTGGGTGTTCCGGAATTAGAATTGAATGTAAATGTGCGGGCTTTATCGGGGATTATAGTGTTCGTGTCTGCAAGTGGGAGATAGTTGAGGCCCGTCGCTGGCCCGTCCGCAGCTTCGTATTAATACATGTTAGAAACTACCAGTGTAACATGTTCTCCCCTGCCCTTCTTCGCGTCTCTGAGACTTACCGCCGAGAGAGCATTAGGTAAGATCTTCGCAGGTCTTAGTTAAATGGTCGAGGGCCACAGCCGCGAGGCACCCGTATCCTGAAAGTCCTATTTAACAAATTTTACTGCGTACTAATCCGCCCTTTTCGCTACATGTGGCCGGGCAACCCTAACATGTCTTGTAACTCAGCAACCAGTTATGAGGTTATTATCCGCATATAAATCTAGGTTATTCGGGGTAGCTTAAGTCGCCTTTGGAAATACAATTAATTTGGATCTTTATGCCTTATTAATGTGTCTGCTCATATAGACGTTGCATTTTAATTCGTAAGAGTCCGTAATTTAAATGTGTATTACAATATTAAACCGAATATATAAAAAGGTGTATGAATATACGCAAATAAGTTTCAATCAAGAATATCCATTAATTGGCTTGTTCTGAAGTTTAAATTGGAACAATTAAATCACATATTGGAAAACCGTACAACTCAAAGTATCATTAAGGTTCTGTAGGAAAGTAAGGTGCTTCACACAGTACATAAGAAAGCGGATTTGGAATGATTAAAGATTTTAAGATTAAGATTTTAATCTATAATTTCCACAATTTTTTTTTAAATTAATTACCTTACAAGATAAACAAAACCCTGGCATCAATTGCAAATCATAGAAAAATCATTATTATTACATTGTGAATATCACTTGCAATATTAACATAGCTTAACTCCTAATTTATTTTTATGCAGCTTGGAATACACTTAATCAAAAGTATACGATGAATTTATGAATTTAGGTACTATGAATACACGATATACTCCAGAAACAAATAATTCTAATTCACCCGCTCATGCACCCAATCCGCTGCCTCAAAGCTGTCAATCCGGCCAAACCGCGCATTACGCCAAATGGTTCGAGTAACGGGATAGTATTCATCCCAGCTAGGGAGCAGGAGGAAATAGTAACGAACAGTTGGAGAAACACGCGATCCACGGCTCATGCACAATAAAGCAATGTTACTACCACCGGACCCGGGAAATGAACCTTGTTATTTGATGAGCATTCGGATTTCGTAGTTTACATATGGTTTATTTCCTTGCTTAAGTAATTTGGAAGAAGTTATAGTTGGAAAGAGAGAATGGTTTTAGAGAACTTTACTAAGCCTGTGATTGAAATATGCATCATTTGCGAAATGGGAAATACATTACAAAAAGTATCTCCCTCCAAAACATTCAGGAGTTCACAAACAAAAGGTAGATACGTCACAGTCGACAAAAATATTCAGACGGGATTCACATTATCGCTGTTTGACTTCACATTAAATCTTAGAGAGAGCCATAAATAACGCAAACTTTTATCCTGCTCGAAATAAGCACTCAAAAATGCAAAGAGCAGAACGCTATAGAGCACGTTCACTAAATTTATTTTGTTTCGCACAATTCAAATAACCATAATTCACCGACGGCGGAACCGACCTAAGCCTACGTAACGATGTAATGAAACACCATTAAGTTTGGAGAAGTAAAGCTTAAGTTTAAGCGCATTTACTTTCTTACCTTGCAGATAAAGATGTTACTTTTCGATTTATTGATCCAACGTTTAGCGATAAACGGGAAGTTAAATTTTTGCCTGCTGGCGATGTAGGTTACTTAGAGGACTTTATTTTGATTCCGAATTTCTAACGAATCTCTTGTGCAAATGAAGACAATGAAAAATTTAAATTGCTAATTCATCTAAACGAGTCGTTAAGTTTCATCGATGAAAATCTTAACATCTCATTAGATGGCAAACAAGTTCAATCAATAATCAATCAAGCGTAACACCTGAAGATCAACTTAAAATATAAGTACGTCTGCAAGGCACAATTTCTTCACTGCTCCACCGTCCGTCGCCATCTTGGCTATCGTGAATATAATTAGGTTGTTTGCATTCACCGCGCGCAGCCCGTATGAATTTTACCTATTGTCTGACATTGGACCTTTGGAGCTATATCATTTCGCACCTATCGCCTCACCCGCTTTCTAAGGCAAGGGTCGGAAACAGGGAAACTGGAAAAACGCGTTATGAAATTTAAAAAGGGGTACGACAACACATAATTGTTTCGTCTGTTATGAAGAACGGTTACTTACAAAAAGGATGAAATAATACTAACAATATGAGAATCCAAATAACCTACAGCTATTTTCACGAAATAAAATAAACAGAAGCAAAATATTTTACCGCTAACTAGCTGTTTCGTACACCCTTGTTTGTAGAGTCTGCACCCATTTGTTCTGAGACAGTCCCTCAAGCTTTGTATAAAAATATTAATCCTGCGATGCCGCCTAATAGATATTTATGCATGGTTGGAAGCAATTTCCATGAAGGCTGTCTGCGGGAAACCAGTAGCTACATATTTTATTTCATGAGTGCATCGTTAAGTTAATGAGATACTGTTTACTACCAATACAATTATCCGCTTCACTTATATCTAGGCTGATAATATAT
The DNA here is from genome assembly GCA_963891755.1 of Pyrrhia umbra. NCBI lineage: Eukaryota > Metazoa > Arthropoda > Insecta > Lepidoptera > Noctuidae > Pyrrhia > Pyrrhia umbra. Next base: position 5,105,343 of record OY982926.1, read on the forward strand.
TAAATCTATGTGCCTAACCAACCTCAGGCACAGACTTTATAAATAATTAATAAATGAGTCTCGAACAAAGAGATAATTCCGTCATGTGGAATCGAACGTTCGAGAGAAAAGTTCAATCAAAGCCCGTCAAAATTAAAAAAGTCAAACGCGATTATTATGAGGGCATAGGTTTTAAATATGTAAAGCTGGCACATTAGACAGTCTGGCGGAGGTTGTAGGTCCATGTGCGTCTAGACGTGGCGGTGAGGCATGAATCTCCATTGAGCTGCGATGTATTCCGGATTGAACGAATATTTGATTATGGAACGAACTAACAGTTAAACTTTTATATTTTTTTAATAATTGACTCTTCGTGGGAGGATTATAAATATCTTGGAATGATCAAGTGGATAAAAGTAGTACCTACTTTTGTGAAGGTTTTTCAAACACCTTTAAAAGTTCCCACACTACAATGGCCACCAACGACTAATGACAGGGTTGATAATATAATTCAGATACCACAAGAAGCAACAAAAATGTTAAAACAAATAAATGAGAAAATAACACTGCTTTCATTGCACGTAACATTTCTCTGCCTTTTTAGGAAAAGTCCGGTATGTTAAATTCCACCAATGAAACGTGGGCCAATTATGTTCCATCTCCAACACGAAGGAACAAAACCGAAACAGCGTAAATTAAAAACGGTGGAAAAAGGAGCATTCGCAGCAAGAGGCCGGGCTCGGCGACACGGACAGGTTATGACAAATATGTGAACCGATGGCGTTAATGAAAATGAACCTTTTTTATAAAAAGAAATGCCATGAATTCGAGGAGTACGTCCTAATGTTTGTGCGGTGGATCATGAGAAGTTGATCGTAGGAACCGTTATTGCTATTTTTTTATTGTTTGCTATTCATTATCATCATCTTTACCCCGCGTCAGTCTACTTTTGGACATAGGTCTCTCCCATGGCACGTCACTGAACTTGTTCTTCAGCTCTTCTCCTCGAATCCCTGCCCACTGCCTTACAAACATCATCGCCCCACCTAGCTACAAGGCACCCTACATTATATTTGCCGACGCGCGGTCTCTATTTAAAAACCAACATAGCTCAGCGAATTAACACGCTGAAGTGGCAGTGGATAGCCTGGATAGGTCAGATTAGGCTCAGAACCTGTGGCAATTGGAGCAAACTGGTTCTTGAGTTTGCTAGGGTAATAAACAAATAATTATTGGTAAAGTTTTAATCTAGCTTTGTACGGCTCTATCCAAAAAATTCCAAATTATAAGATTTAAAACTTAACACTTAGTAATAATATAAATCGGTGTAGTTTATACAATTCTGGCCTAATAAGGGATAATACATATTACCTGGATTAACTACGCTAATTGTAATCAATGAATCTTTTAATAATTTAAAATCTTGCATCAACGATCAAGACCAACCGATTCGAGCCGTCCTGTGCCGCACCCTTCAAAAATACGCGTCTAATTTTTCACAAATCGCAAATAGCCGAACAATCTGTACATGAGCATCGGAACTTAGCAGACAAATGGTTTAATTAACCTGATGGCGGTGTGACTGATCGCCTTGGATGCGTAAATTTCTACGCAATTAGAAACACTTGCAAATCTCATACCAATTAGGCAGCGGCCCAAAATCGCGCCCTCGTAATTGTTTTTGAATGCGTAACTGTAGTTTGTGTTTCGAGTGATTTATTCTGATTTTAGCGCTAATTCGTTTCATTTGGGATGTATTATGCACATACGCGGGTTATCACCACGGGTTATGGCAGTTTAACTGATTTTCATAATATTATCTAAATATCTTTATTTCAATCAATTAAATACAATTAAGATATTATTCAAAAGGCCTGTAAGTTTACAATCAGTTATACCACAATTTACTTTAGTATACCAACTCTCTAAGTCTATGGTTGCGTAACTTTTTATGCGTTTTCCTTGCACACAATATTGCAACAAAACGAAAGAAATCACTGGAGACATCCTTTGAATTATTCGCATTTCTGGGACAGACACGGACGCACGTCGGGCTCAAGTCTGCAGCCTTGACAGCTAATTAGGACCTCATTGTTAAACGAATCTTGCGGGAGTCTCAATTTGGATACCAAATAAGCTTCAAAATATTGGAGCAGAGGGTTGAGTATCCTTTGGGCTTTATTCAAGATTCATTAATTCCTTTCTTAAATATTTCGAGTGCTGGAAAAATACAATAATTCGTTGTGAATGGCGGCCATTGTATTGAGCCAGTGTCCAGGAAGGATGTTTTGTCGGGGTGTTCTTTTTATTGCCGAATTTGCGTTTTATGGCCTGTCACAAAGGGAGTGTTGAGGGAATGTGACAATTCTACACCCTTGTTGTGTCTGTTGTTTATTTAATTTTTATTTTGCTTTAACTCAATGAAAATGATCCACTTATTGGATTTTGTCTAAACGTCGCAGAAGCATATTTTGTCAAGCATTTGGAGCAATGAATGCCTTTAGAGAGAATTCAATAAACGATGTGTTACTTAAGTTACTTAAAATTTTCCTGTTAATACACAAGCAATTGCAAAAATAAAACATTATCGAAGTATTTGTTTTCTTTCTTTGCAACATTCGGCCCTTCGACAATTATTTCTGGAGCGAGCCCCTCTTGTCTCAATGGCCGGTGTCCAGATGCAAACGACTTTGAAATATGAGTGATATTTATAACCTCCTACGTATTAGACATGGACGATTTACATACGAGAGTAGCTCTGTGCAGCTTATTTAATTTTCTGTTCGGATGGTTTCTCTAAAGCGTTTGGATGTATGTCAGATTGTATTAAAATTAAGTATTGTGTCGTCATCATCATTGGCCTATTTTGATCTTACTACTAGGCAAAGGCCCTCTTCTCAGAAAGTTAGGTATGAGTTAGGTATGATTATAGAGCATTGATAACCACGCTTGATCAAGGCGGATTGGCGATTTCATACTTTTTAAGTCCAGTTTTCCGCCCCCCTCTCCCCCTATGTTTTCCTTATCTTAATTTAAATTATTGTCCAATTAAATTAATAATATTTATAAAAAAACATTACACAACAATTATTAATACTACCTATTAGTCATAATGACAATGTAAATAATAAAACTTAGTTAGCCATATTGCATAATTTGGGTATGACAACTGAGTTAGTCTGTACCTAATATATACCTATAATACAATATATTCCATTCATGTATATTCGTACTCGGTACTAAACAACTCAAATAAAAAAAAATAACATGTCGTTACTTTCGTTTTCAATAACAACGTAAACTGTCCCAAAATCCGGGCTGCGGTCACCATCATTACCGAATACGACGAATGGTACCGTTTTCACTTTCGATCACACGAATTGTTACCAGGAGCGCATCAACCGCAAGAGTCAATAAAATCGCGGCACCGAACGAGGGCGGGCCGTCGTCGCTGTCGTCAGCGGTCGGACGTGACGCAGCGCCTGACGACGATCACTTTATTGCTGACCTCCGTCTACCTCTCCGCTCCTAATCACCGTATCGATACTTTACATTGATTTTATTCAACGTTTTTGGTAACAAAAGCCACTTTATTGACATCACTGATTTTACGTCCAACGAAATTTTAAACTTACTCATACACACACACGTTTTTGTCTCCCTGTGTTTCTTTCCTTTCTTTCTTCTTCAAACGCAGAGATCTTCTCACATGCCTAAAAGAGGCCTGCTTATCCCTTACTAATGAAGAGTGTACATGCAGGATCACTCATATTAGTCTCAAGATAAACAAAAACAGTTTTGTGCCGGGCAGTTACAATAATCTCTCGTCAAATTTGCTTGACCCAAGTGGGCATACGAAGGGGGAAAGGGGCTATAAATGTGTATATCGCTCAACATTCTGGATGCTTAAATTTGTTCTCGGTGTAATTTTGTTTCATTATTTAATTTAATTGAGAAATAGTAAACACACATTCTACCAACATAAAGTTATGTTTTATGGTCTTCAAAAATTGTATGCATTAAACTCCGAGTGAAGCATGATTCACTTAATTCGGGTACGTGTGTTGTCTGCCCATTTAAACTTTTCTCCGCAAGCGACCGGTCGGAGCTCGTTACCGGCGGATTATTAAATATTGAAACAGTGTTTGCGAGATAAAAGCTGCTTCCTAGACGACCAGTGCAAATCCTACAACAGAATGAGAACAAAGACTACTTAACTCAACAAAATTTATTTTAGTACCCGTGTAAATAATACCGTTTGTACTCTGTGGATTCGCTTTAATTTCTAACAACTTGCTCAATATTCGCCGACACGAACTGTCCGTCCAGATACATTAGAAACTGATCCGGAAGTAAACTCTCGTGATTGTCGGATTAGGAACGGAACGGACTAAAAAGAGATACAAAACAATCTCAATTTGAATGAACAAACATCAGTTTTAAAACCACGTTTAAATAACACGCGTGCGTGGTGGACGTGTTTTGAAGCTTTGCCGATTTCACTTAGAATTACAATAAAAAAACATGAAAAATTAAAGAGCTTTGAGTGTCGCATATTGTTGGCAAAACTTTACTTTTAAAACTTTCGATTATTAACTCAAACTTAAATATTTATTTTTTTATTCTTGAGCAATATTGGTATACTCCAGCGAGTCGACCTCGTAGGATGACACAGAAATGTCAATTTAAATTAGTTTCTTAGATCTGTTTATCGTCGAAGCGAAATATTTATACTTACTTATTATAAGCTAGCTATGAAGAATGTATATGACAATCGTAAGTAAATCCGTTCAGTTTATCAGCTCCGCGACACCCAAGGGGTGGTTAATTGTGAAAAGAAATCTTTGCTCTTTGTGAGTCGCGTGCCGCGAGGGGATGCTATTGATTTCTTTTGTTTTATGCTGATTGAGACACCTTCGCTATCCGCGATCCGCCACCCTCTCTGTACGCCTGACAAAACACTTTATTCTAAAACGAATAAAAAAATCGCAACGTGAACGGTACCGATTATCGCGGTGGAGCGTTTAGTATGTACGTACGTGAACTGTCAATCAAACCTTTCAATCAGGGCTTGCTACTGAAGCAACTAAAGACTGAAGACTTCTGAAGCATCAAAGTAGGAAAGACCGCACTTATCAGCCGAGAAATTATTATTTAGCTCTACGATCAAATTCATCATCTACATATTTTAATATCTACACAGGTTATAGTGACCAACTACACTTTTAGATCAAATGTCAGTGGAAAATACTATTCATATATTTGGCCTCTTTCGTAAATAGTTTCAAGACTAGCAAAGACATAAATCTTCGTCAGAATCCCCGCCTGGTGACAAGCCTCAATCAGAGCGTACACGCGTCGGTGTATGCATAAACTTATAATATTAAAGTAGACTTAACTTCAACACCCTTAAAGTTTAAAATCCTATATCATTAAATAATGCAGGGTGTGGTAAGCCAATCAACATTAGTCCCTTTGATGATCGCTTCTAGGCTCATTTGTCTCGTGATTGACTGCGACTTAAGAAAAAATTAGATTGCGATTGCCACCTCAACGCGCGCGATAGCATCGACGAAATTTTTTCGAGGACTTTGCTAATGGGAGTCTGTTTTATCTCGAGCCCCTTAATGCTCTTATGCGGGCGACAATAATAAGATTTTGACACGTTAATGATGAAGATTATTTTGAAACTGTTTTATGCAAGCAAGTTGCGTTCCTTTTGTATTCATCATTTTCAGGCAAATAATTTTTATTTAAAAAAATCTTTATGTTTTAGCATAATAACGTTTTTGCACTCTATTCTGAATCTTAGTCTACTCCTTTAGAGGATAACAATTTATTTTTGTTAGATATTTTATATAGTATTCAAATCGATAACGAATCAATTTTTCAATTCCTTCTCAAGGTGTCCTCCTAGTTCAAAGAGCCTCTCAAGGTACCCTGTAGGAGGGCCGAGGGTGTGACGTCAGCGGCGACTTTAATTGCGCACCACTTCGTTAACGGGCGACTTGATGGCATTTTTAATGAACACCCGAATTAATGTAGTGGGTGAAATCGAAGATCGAAGTGTGGGTGCCGACGGCGTTGCCAATTCAACATTGTTTACTTAGGATTGCTCGGCTATTATCTATCTCTGTTTTCGGAGACCAATGTGACCGTAAAGCGAAATGTACCTACCAATTGTATAGTTAATTATGCGAACGAAATACATTGTTGTTTTTTGGTAATAATATGGTTTGTTATGAATAATGTGATGGACGTTATGGAATCAGTTATGTATATTATATATATATATATACAAAACACTGAACTCAAGGTATGTTTAAAATCACTTGTATTGTTTCAGTATTTTAAATAATACACCAACAGAAACAACAATAAACATTTTAGCAAAAAATCTTAATGAACAAAAATAAAAAATCACAAAACATCAAAAAACCAATCAAGTCCCTGAATTGATAAAAATTCAACTTGCCTCTTGTTTTTCAGTCCTAAATAAATATGCTAAAATAAGAGTTTTTTCGAACGACAGCTCAATACCAAACACTTGAGATCCCGATGAGGAGGAATCGAAATAAAAAGTGGGAGTCGAAGCAGAAGATTGACAGGTGCGTCTTAATAAGTCCGGCGACAGGTGCAAAGAGACGAAATGAGAAAATTTGATTGCTGACTTTATGAATGCAGACTGTGGATTTAAGGAAAGTCATTTTATTTATTATGATTCATTAGTTAAGTAAGTTGAGTATAGGAGTAATCATCATTTTTATATGCATAACAATAGAACATAATATGGTAGGCCAGATTTATTTTTTATGTAATGAGAGTTATCACTTAAAATAAAATTATGGTCCTGAAATAAAGACCTTAAAATCACTAGCTTGAACCTTATAATATATAATATGCTTTTATTTCATTTAGACAGACCAACTCTTCAACTTATTATATCAACTTTGTCTCTATCAATATAGTTCTAAATTGCCAGCAACTTCTCAACAACATTAAAATAACAGTCCGTTCTCTTTATTCCATTTCCACTTTATGATCGCAAGTTTACATAGGTTTCCATTATTATTCACTCTCACATACAGATGAAGCTCGCTTTAATCTCGTCATACGGGTATAGACAATGGGAGGGGCACTCGGGTCCAGTCTGGGGTATCTAGCCTCGCCACTTATTCCGCTGGCCTAAGCAAATTTTCAACCGACTCTGTTGGTTTTTCGTCGGATTCCTATTTCTTCACTTCTGATTATATTATTCTATACTTTGTGTAAACAATGGGTGGTAGCGTACCCTAACCCTTCCGCACTATTGCTGTTTTTAACCGCGTGAAGCTTTGAAGTATAGAGATGGATTTTGTTGTTAGTTTCAAGGTGTTCATTAAGTTTTAGTGTATTTTGTATTCTTTTAAATACCTGAAGATTAAGCATAATTCATAATGTTTTATATTTACAGTATGAAAATAAACTATATTTATTTTATTCATAACAAATATCTGCCCGCGACTTTATCTACATGGACTGAGAATCAGGTGTCGGAGAATCGGCATTTTTGTCCAAGTATTTTAGTCTTTGGATAAAAAGTTTTTATGTGTTTATTTAGATTTGAAACCGTGTGAACTAAATGTTATCCAAATCTAAACATGCATACATAATATCTCACAACCTTTTGCATATATAATATGAGTAGGATTTTTCATAAGTAAACCAAAACAGTTTAAAGTAAATAAAAGTTAAGAAATAAAAAATAGCATCTACAGAACATTCGTAAGTTGAACATCAACAAAGCTTGAGCAAAACAAGCACTCTCCTCATCTAACGAGCGTTTTATAAATATTTTTCCGGAGGTCTAACCGCTGTAAAAGGTTTTTGTATACGTTGCTTTTTGGCTCCTTTTGGCAGCTAATCCAATATTGACCACCCCGCCAGGCTATTGACTTATGTTTGTGTTACTCATAATAATTCTACGGGCAACGCTCGCCTTTTATTATTCAAAATATCAATTTGCTCGACTTGCTTTCTTTCAGTAGAAGCGCGCCATTAATTTTATAATTCATCGACTTAGAATTATTAATTATCTCCTTACAATTTTAGAGATGAAATGTGTCTTTATTTTGAATTTTATTCCCCGTTGTTATATGCGAATATCTATCTACCCATATACGAAAGATTAAAAAGCTTTAAAATTAAATATATATATTAAAAGGGTGTAGAAGAAACGGTTTCCGTTGCGGACAAAGAGTCATCTGTGGTATCTAAATGTTAATCTTTGGTCAGTCGCGCAAAAATTATGTTTTTCGGACTGGGTCGAAACTTACTGGACTGGAAGCGGACAACCCACGCAAGCTTCATTAAATTTCCTTGTATGAAAACACGAATTTTAGTAACAGCTCGTATTTTATCACACTCCAATAAACTTTGTGGAATTCAAGAACTTACGATAAATATTTTATTAAATCTAGATATTTAGAATGAAATGTCCCTCAAATGTACCATTACCAAAACCCTACTAACTTAGAGGACGCTATCAAAGGCTCCGTTTTATTTCGCGTCAATTTCTACAAAGCGAAATGACTCCAATTTGAATATGTAATGGCGGCTTAAGATAATCGTCTCTGGCTTACACTAATAAAGGCGCTTCAACTTTAAAACGAGAATCGTATCAAAAGAATCGAACAATCGTTCGATTCGGTTCGGGGGGTGGTATAATTTATTCGAGTGTGGACCGCCATTTTGCGGCGGGGCGTTCTCCGCTATCGCGCGCCGGAAGACGCTTTAAGACATTGATGCTGATTCTTTTTTTTATTATGCTCCCCTGGATTCCCTTAAAGACGCTAATATAAAGACGGCCATATATAAATAAGCCGCCTTTGTGAGGATTCTGAACAGACAGGAAACTGAAAGACCCCTCCATGGAAAACAATCTAAATTACATTTTCACGCAACTTCAAATGTCTTATTAATTACGTACGACTTTTCAATGCTATAAATTTTCTTTTAACGCTTCCTCCTCTAAATCGGCTTAATACACAACGCTGGCTCTGCATACTGATCACTCAATTGTATTGTGAGATAACTCGTGAAACTTCCATTTTTCTTTGTTCTCATTTACGTCTTTGAATTTGGATAATTCTGTTATTTATATTCAATATCATTTCTAATAGTGTGATTTTTATCCAACTGAAAGCATATTACGAATCCTACACATAAATAACTAGAATCCGTACCATCTGTTTAAAAAGGAACACCCTAGTCAAATAGAAAATACCTGGCAGGTCATGATTTAGTGGGGCCTTTAGACAGCTCGCGATACCGCCTTCATCACCTCCAGAATGACCCGGCATCCCTCAAGCTTAGATAATATAGGGGATAGTGTCGCTTATTCCCGGGGGATTTGTCAAACAAATGCGTCGCCGTGTATCGGAAAAAATCGCCGGCTCACTAGTGGCCATTAAGGCTATTTATGGGCGATTCACAGAAGCTTTTTTTATTAATAAAACGTATATTATGCGCGCAAGTGCGTTTTATATCGCGGACCGTCCTTTCTTCGCGGATATTATCGTCCTTCTTTGGACATCTAGTAATATCGATTTGGGATAGATAGATGATATTTCTTTTTTGTACTATCTTTCTATTGTATTTTCGTCTGATGGTAAATTCAATATCGAATGTTTTTGTTTATCGTATTGAGGGAAAACAAAGCAGGTTCGATATTCAGGTATGGATATGAACGTGTTTACCCCACAGTGGTACAGCACAAAGTAGTTATGCAAACACAAGATATTGATACGGGAACTTTGTGACAGACAAGAAAAACAAAAGTCACATTTATATAAATCCATCGGTATCGGAGATATTTTGACGTGGAAATATTTATAGGAAAGGTAATGTTTAGGGTAGACGTACCAATAAAACCTAAGGTTTAGTTAGACGTCTTCAAATCTAAACAACCATCAAGAAGTTTGTTCTAAATTAATTTGTATCTCTAAGAATAAAGTAGAAGTAAAATTTTAAACACCTATAAACAAATTTGAATAGATTAAAGTGGGAATCTCAACCCGCTATCACTGGTAATTGTCGGGAATAAAATCATTAATTCTGAACCGAATAACGCATTAAAAGTAACAGCTTGTACGCGGCTTGCCACCATTGCGCTCCCTAGAGGGAAACTGAACGAAACTTAAGTATCCTACAGATAATATTAGAAATGCACAATTGCAAAGTAATAAAAGTATAAATGTATTTCCGATAATAAGTTGATCAGTAGAAATATTAATGAATTAATAATAATATAAAAACTGGTTCATCAGTGCTGATACAAAAATAACCAACGCATAGAATTGTGGTATCATTTAGAATTATAAAAAAAAAATATTTAATATCAATTTCTGAAAGAAAACAGTGGGCCTAGCATAACCAACTTTATATTTAAAATACGTTAATAACAATATGCAATATTTAAATGTAAAATTAAAGTTATCAATATTAATAAATAGTACGTAAGAAGCGAGTATATTCCATTCGATACGAATAATTTTAATAGTGATTCTTTCTAGGCCTATAAAACAAAAATTAGGCAATCTAAAATTTTAGCAAACGAACCACTTAAAGTAAATCGAAAAGGTAACAACAGCGATTAATCCGAACCCTCTGCACATAACAATACTAATTCAGAAGGCGTACCTCGCAGCCATATTCTTATAAATTAATTACTTGTAATCTACTCATGAAACGGGTCTTACAGAAATGAAGTTACAACGTGGCGTAATACCGGCAGGCCGTCGGGCTCAAGGGTTCGTAACGACTTAATGTCGCATCGAGAGAACAAGTCTGAATTAGAAATGAACCCTGTTAAAGGTACCTGGTTAATAAGGCACACATGTCGCGTACCGAATCCTACTTTGTTACAATTTGTGAAAGGATTGGGACGTCTCGCGTCTGTCTGACTGCTGAATAAAAGTTTAATAGTGCCTTAAAAGCTGGTAGCTGATTAGGCACTTAAATTTATGGGGTCACTGCATTTACAAATAAATTTTAGCACCTAAGCAGAATTTTGATTTTAAAATACATTTCTGCATCAAACAATAAGCATTTTATTTTATAAATCTATGGATGACATAGCGTTTACAAAACGACAAAATTCAAACTCACAATGAATGAACCGACTCATAAAATAAAACGCATTCGACAAACGCGACAATTTTTATATTACGCAGGCAAGTCACCAACTATTACATGAAAGAGTAGAGGCGAACAAAACCGACACGTTATAAAAAGTACTTTTAATTTTTCGCCACTGCAGACTCATCTGAATGCCTGGGGGAGGTTCCCCGAGGTGTCCCCATGATCGCGTCTTATCCACTACGCAAACATTCTTTACAAGGGCCTCACTCATTCTATTCACTCCTCCAGAGGTTATCTTTTATTATTTCTCTCGACATCCTCTTTTTATTGCCTCGCATATTGACTTTTTATACCGCTCACGAATAAATACATTTTGATTTACGCTTGCGTAGACACTATTTTATGCAGACGGTGAATTAGTGCGCTTGAGGTGTCAAATGTGACAATTACTTTTATTCCATAATACGAACTTTTTTTCTTCGGCTCCCTAAATTTTGTCTACTGTATTTTTCTTGATACTCGAAGTGCTAACCACAAATACTTGTGTGGAATAAAATGTGTTTCCAGTAAGCTCTTGAACAAACATTGAGGGATTGCAAAGTTCTGGGCGAGAAGAAAAACAAAGATAAATCCAACTTAAAGCTTGACAAGTGCGTATCTAAGATTTGTAGATCTGCACCGCATTTTACTGGCTTTTGATTTCAACTAATTATAGCAGGGGTAAATGTGCTGTGATGGTATTCATTATCTTGCGTTATGAATGATATTTTACGATTTTCATTTAGAAATTGTCTTAAAAGCTGTAATGGAAAAATGGTTTGCACCATAGTAAGATTTGTTCAGCAAAAGAGCATAGATTTTGAATATAAATTATCACTTCAAAAGTGCCAAGATAGGAAAAATATTCTTAAAACAAAAGCTTGGCATTGCCCACTTACTTCACAGCATGGCCTTTGTTACCGTCCCTTGATTCTCGATTCGCAAGTCTCACGACATCGTCCCGAGGGAACGATTAAACATGTAAAAGTAACAGGATAACAAAGTATCTGGGAGTCTCGTTGGAGGCCGGCCATTTAGCACGTGCCGAGAAATTGCAGTAACACGTACGCAAGAACTTAACGACCGGAGAAATAGGTGTCGTCTTACGTTTGCTAAACCGATCACTTTTCTTCCTTGTTTGTGTCATCTGAAAAAAAAAATGTAGTTGAGCTGATTTCGTTAGGTAGAAAAAACTAAATAAAAGACTTTCTTGTTAGAGGTGTTGTAAATATATTAGAATTCAAACTTAACGTAGGTACGTATTTTGGGATGATTATTGAAAGAAGTGAGCACAAATTTATTGCACAATAAAAATCTGAATTCATAATAATAATACTCGATTTGTATGTCGGTACCGTATATCGTTGTCTGGCAGTACAAGCATAATGAGATGTTTAGGTGTCGAAGTTTCAACTGTCTGGCGTCTAGCCAAAACATTCTTGTTTCAAAATTACATTACACTTTATTTTTCTTTTCCTCTTGTTTTCTGTAATGTTAAATAATAACTGTTCATTCCTCAAAATGATTACTCGGTTTATCAAGAAAGAATAATGACAAACTTACGACCATAATTACTTCTTTTTAATGAATTAACGACTTTTGTTTGCGAACAGCAATTAAAATAATTAAAAGTATCATTATAAGTGCCATCAATTCGATCTCAAAGGAGACGTTAATGTTTTTACTGGTGGCTCCGTCATAATAATTAATAACTTTACTATCCAAAACAGTTGTAAAATGAACTTCTATCGTACTGACTATTCGGCGATTCAATATTTTTTGAATCGTGCGTCTCATTCAAGCTATCTTAGTTTATTACTATGTCAATCATCAGTGAATAACGTTTATAACATCATATAATAATACTTATTATTTTGCCCACAACAAGACTGCAGTCTACAGATTGTTAAATGTTTTGATGAATAAAGCAACGTGTCCAGAAATGTAGCCACCCAGCAGGAGGAATACCTCCAAGTGAAAGTAATAAAAAATATTAAAACAACTGTTGAATATTTTTATCAGAATTCAATAATATTACAGCAAAACTAAAATAAATGATTCTTTTATTATTTAATATAAATTTTAATGCAGATTTAGATTCGTAAAACGATACAATTTTGCAAATTTAATTACTTTACCAAGATATTCGGCTCAGAGTTGTTTTTACGCGTTCTTATTGCAACAATTATTGTCAAGTGCGGCATTTTCATCCGACTTTTAATTGATCCTGGAGGGCGAGTGAGCAGATAAAACTCGGATATCTAAACTTTCTCTATTACAGTTTAAGAAAACCGCCGGCGCAGTTTTGTTTGGCCGATAACAAAATTTTCATTGCGTTCTCCCTGTGCGGCGTGACGCGTAATAGCGGGTAATAAGTTTAGAATTATTGTTGTTTTGTTATTATTTTAGAAATTGAAATAAACGTATTTAAGTATTACTTACTAAATGCAAAACGGGTTTTTAAGGCATAATAGAACTAAATACCAAACTATGAAAAAAAAAAAGGTTTTTTTACAATTTGCAAGTAATTTTGATGGATCTAAAAATACAAAATAATCGTTGGTAAATCTATAACTGACTAGAGCTTATCTAACTATTTATTAAATACGTCTAAAATTCAAACCTGCTTATAAACAATCATCACAAAAGGGTACCTTTTTGGTATAAAACGTTTAGTGTAAAAGTGTAACAACAAACTTCCATATTTTATTATGATCGTAATCGTAAAGGCGGGATTCCCGCCGTTTAAAAGTTGCGCGTCAATCCCTTCCCCTTGCAACCCGTTTCGGAAGATTTCATTATAAAATTAAACTAAAACTAAAACTTTGCCCTATAAATCGTAATGGAACGGAACTTTGTTTTAGTTACTTTGATAATTAAATAATAAAAATAATTGTTGACATAATAATCGTTATCCTTGGTAAGGAGTAAAACTATGGCGTATAAAGACTTAATTCTTAAGTAAGTTAGTTATCCAGAAAATATCAGTTTTCTTAAAAAATATATAAAGATGGTAAAAGCCCAGAAATAGGAAAAATTCACTGTTTTAAGTGACATAAGTACAAAACTTATACGGTTGAGAATGATCGGTCTACACTCCTAATATGCCAATCAGAGGAAAAATTGGAGGGTAATCGCAAATACATCGAAGCAGAAGTTAGGGGGCCCTCCGCCGCCGAAACGTAAACACATAAATTCACGGAGAACTCCTTTTAATTGTCTGCTAGCTATACCTTTACGAACATTTACATGCTGTTGTTATTTATTTGTTTTCCTACAATATAGAATAGGCTAACATCTGTATTTATACAGATAACATTTTCTTTCCTTTTTTTGCGCACACAATTCTGGTCTAGGTAACTGTTTATTTTTTTTACGAAGCACATAGGCTCAGTCGAGTGAATCGGAATCCAATTAAAAGAATAACAGAGGAGTAACGTTGAATGCACGGGACTAATCGTTTTCTATTGTTCCTGGGACCACTATCTGGCGGGCTTTTGTCACTGGATCCCGGCAATGAACTAAAGCTGGGCATTTAATAAAACACGAGATCGGCAAACAGAGAGAGCATACGCATGAAAAGGACCAGACCATTGAGATGTCCAAATTGAAGGCCTTAAAATTTTCCCGAGACTGCCAAAAGGAATGGTGAAACGATTGAAATAAGCTTTATTTCCACGTCCCGTGAAATCGCCTTTCGGTTCCACAGATAGTGGAACTACAAAACACAAACGATGACCGGCGACCGCTCGGCGTGAACGTGACAATGACGGCTAAGCCGCTGCACGCAAGGAACGTTTTACTCCTTTTATATCCAACGTATTCGGCAACACACCGCCGCTTTCTGACGACGTTATTTTTTAATCAAATATATCCGTGGAGCGGGTGACGGACGATAGGGTCGCAGTGACAATGAAAAACTAAAAGGAAAAAGTAGCACTCTTTTAAGCAAATAGAGGCGAGACCAAGTTGATTGGTTTTGTTAGCGAGCCTGTTGATTGGCACGGGCGTAAACAATACGCTTCCAATGTTTAAGTTTCAAACGACAATTGAGACTTCTTTTAAGCAAATAGTGACTAGACGTGTTGATTGGTTTTGTTAGTGAAACTTTTCTATTGAGAGTTACCAATATGTCGATGTTTGCATTAACAACTTTATTCGACTAGAATTTAACAATGTTTTTATTGCGATCAATGTTTCCGAACATTGTGTTCTCGTTTCAACGATGCTTGAAAGTTTTTTTGAATTTACTTTACCGTCGACATGTGATCCAGCGCCGCTTGTTGACGTAACACATAACCAAATAACTGCAAAAAATATGAACGAAACGGTGGCCAGGTAAAACCAGAAAAGCGTTTACAAAGAAAACAATGTAGTTGGGTATATTCATGGGAGTATTCAGAGGTCGTAAATTCTTGGTTATATTATTCACGGCGAGTAACCGGGTGGTTATAAATCAGCGCTTCTCAGCCGCTATCAGCTCACGCTTCCATTAGTGACCTCCTCCGCTGTAAAAAGTGCCAACTTTACTTATCCAAGCACAGTTTTCGTATAATTCACTGGCAGAGAAAATACAGCATTGTATTGCAAATCAATTATTTCCTCTATTTATCTACTTTACTAATATTATTCCATTTTTTAAATCCGCAACTCCACCCTTTACTAGCAACATTAAACACTAAAATACCTGTTTCATTGCCATAGCTACTTACCGATAGACAGCACCTCAATTTCCTTTTACACTCAATAGGAAATTGTAAGAAGAAAAACTGTCTGTTTCCTGGGTGAGAACCCCTTATACAAGAGAAATGTGTGTTCCTAAAAGCTTAGAATTAAAACGTTAGCGGTTGAATTAATAGGGGTTTTAATATTATCCGTAGATTATTTTTGTATCAAAATTATGCACACTCGAGTGGGTGGCCAGACTTGAATAAATTTATAACGGACGAGAATTTTGGGCCGCTCATTACCGCGTATTTATGTGAGCAGATAAAAATATTAGGGACACATTTTAATCGAAAACGGATGAACAGGGTGTGGGAGCGCAAGCTCCCTAGTGTTCTGTACCCCTGGTCCTGTTTTGTTTCTGAGAGAAACGTGTCTAATCATTTGTCTGTTTAGCATTTTAGGCACAATCATTAGGTAACATTTCAATTAAATATATTAAATTGTTTGTCGACGTCGATTTCACAGAATGTAAACAAAATGTTTTTAATAAAAAACCTATTTATACTATAATATTATATAAGTACACATCCACAATAGTTTTATTCAAACGATGCGCCTGTCTCGAGCCATCATGAAAATTTCTTCCACCAACCTTTTTTCCACAGATAATGAATAACAAGCGACATTTATCAAATCGCACATAAAGTCAGGCCGGTGTTTAGGACAGTTTTAAACGCCTAAATTAATTTCCTTTAAGAAGTTGTAACTCTCCAAGTGGGGATAATGCGATGATATATAAAAAAAGGTCCCAGTGAGCCAGGGCCCCTAATAAATTATACCCTCGATAACAATGGGATTTTTTCGCCGGCCCTTTGTTGCAACTTTTGATATCACCTGAACGTGGAAAACAAAAAACAGAGTGAAATTTTCCGGGATAAATATGTTTTAAAATAAAATTTGGGCGTATTATATAAATATGATTTTAAATATAATTTGGGCGTATTATAATTTAAACAGATACGAATAAATGTTTTGGGTAAACACGTATTGTCAAGAAAATAATTGCCATCACATAGGAAAGGTAACCCAAGAATGGAAAATATACCTGGATAAAATTACCGACAATCTTTACCAAATAATTATCATCGTAATCGGTTTAGTAAGTAAGTAGTTGAGTAGCGTATTTTTATATAATGTTGTTTGTAGTATACAATATAAGTTCCTACTCGTTTATTTAAAGCTATTGATAGATAAATTTTCACATTCTTACAGCTCAATTTAAATCGATTAGGATCATGACTTTTTCATTTGTCAAAGGTATATGATAAATAGTAATATCGCCATAGCCACTTCCTTCAATATACCGCTTGAGCACTTTTTGTCCCGAACTATAAAAAATAAAGCTCTAATATCGTTCAATGTTCCTTTGGGGAGTGACTGGACAAATGCGCGACATTCTAATGTCGTTAGGGCTGTGAAACGTTGGTAAACAAACTGACGAAAATCAATTCATTTACCAAGATTTTTTTAACCTGACTAGTCTTTGAACATCCATTACCTAATTTTTATTTCGAATAATCAAACATTATTGAAAAATAAAATCTGAATTAGAATAAAATATATTTTTAATCATTTGAATTTTATGTACGTTTTACTTTATACATATAGCTTGGCAAAAAAGAGTAGAAATTAATAGGGGCGCCACTTTACCGTTCGTGTGGCAACCCGCTGCGACCGCATAGCGTACCATCCTATCGTCTTGATACTAAGCTGTATTTTTATAAGTAATTAAAATCAGTAAGTATCATAAAATGTAATAACAATGTATTCACGTCATGTAACTGAATACAATTTACTTACAAGCACTAATAATGCAGCAAAGCACTCCTGTGTTTTCAATTTTTTTTTTGGGGTAAAAAAAGGCGTATGATTATAGCATTATTATAATTGATTTCAATAAATCTTCCTCTAAATGTTCCACGCCCGCCACATCCATGTCTTGGCTAGAGCTAGCCATAAACTCATCTGAGTCACACTCAGATTCAAAGGCACTGCGCTATCATGTTGGAGATTGATTCCTAAACGTTTTATGTCCAAGTACGAGCCCTCTCATAAATTCATAATACTCCTTTTCTATTTTGTTAACATGCTGGCATGAATTCTTTTGAACTCCTACTCGGTTATAGATTGAAATGCACGTTCGGTGCTTCCTACAAAGATAAAAAAAAATGATTAAACCTCTATCAATATTAAACGTAAAAATTTTGTTTTTGTGATTTTTAAATGCTAGTTATAACAAGTATTATATTATCTTGTGATCACACTCATAGATAAAGTTATGTAGAAATCGAATTTACATATTGCAGAGTATCAAGGCTCAAGCCACTCAAGTATCAATAGTAATCTAGTCGCGCTATACCAAAGTGTCAAAGACAAAACGTAAACATAACCTATATGCTCGATGTTTATTGTTCAAAATTTCCTTTATTTCGTTTTCAAGCAATTCAAAACCAAATAGAGATCATAAATTAACACTTGATACAACTAAATACAACAAAACAAGCTCTTACATACCTGTCATAATGGCGGTACTTTGGTAAATATCGTCGAGATCGGAAAGAAGAGTTTAAGCCTCATGTTCGACCAGATATCGCATATAAACATTATAAATTGTTTCCTTGCTAGTACTCCGAATGGTTTTATTTATTATAACGTGGTTTTATTAACGTTTTGATGGTCGAAATAAAAAAATAAGTAACTCGCGAGCTTTGTTTACATCGAACGACACAGAACCACAGAGTATATAAACAGAACGACATTAATTGCCAGGGGCTGCCAGCAATAAAAAAAAATAGTTCCGTTTCTAGACTTTTTTGCCAAGCTGTATGTATATTTTTTTCTTATTTAAAAAAAACTTATTTTATTTATGGTTATCGAGATTTTGGCAGACCAAATGTGAAACGCATAGAATAAAGCAAGATTTCTGAGTCAGCCCTAGCCAATCGAATGGGCAACTGTGGACAATTTATATAGCAATAATCCGCACGGACATTACGGCGGCGAAGTCGCAGCCGAATGCCGATATTATCGGAGGTAAAAAGCGTTGCTAGTTTGAGGACAAAAAACGAGCACTCATTTATCGGGCAGTCGGCACTTCGGCGACAGGCCATCTCGCCTCAAGCCACCCTCTCTAAAACACTGTACATTACTCGCCATCGCTTTAGGGCTTATGGTCTCGATTATACTTCCTTGTTTAGCGAGTACTGATGAGTTCTTTTTAAGTGTATTAAGATAAGATTAATAATTAAACTCAATTTTAAAAGCCTTGGTGAGTAGATAGATATTTTTCTCGGGATTCAAAGTAAACATAATTAAAGTACCTATAATACGAACTTGAGAGGTTTTACAGCTACCTTTCATATCTAATATTTGCCTAAATTCTAACCAATTGTTTATATATTTATATTTGTATATTATGAGTTTTTCATTGCCTTATTATTGCAGTTATTTTTGTGAAACCAAATGGGTTGTCGAGTTTGAGTGAAAATAACTTTTATAACTCATTTAAAGGTTGTGCAAATTGGATAACAAGCAAACATAAAAACAGACAAAAGATGTGTATGATATTGAAAATCAACAGGAAGCCAATTCAAAGTCTTATTTATTCGGCAGGTTGTGTTTGTCACATGCGTGTACGCCGTCGCATTGTGATGTAATTGAAAAATCGCTACTACGAACTACCAGCGGGCGAGGGATCCATTATTCAGATGACAATCACGTGAATTTTCCGAAAAACGAAGCGAAAAATGTTCGCCTGTTGTTTCACGACGATGTGACGTAATAAAAAATTCAGCGACTTAATCGCAACGGCGAACAAACAAACGACGATTCGATGAATTGATAAAGTAAATGATCGACAAATAGTTGGCAATTTGTTGGTTGTTTGCGAAAACAGTCGTTAACTTTGCTTTACGAATGATAAAGGCCCATCATGAATGTAATGAGGATGGTTAGGCCTTTTTGATCCGTTGTAGATTTTTAGGGTTCCGTAGTCCGACAAGGAACCCTTATAGTTTCGCTCTGTCCGTCTGTCTGTCTGTCTGTCTGTCTGTCTGTCTGTCTGTCTGTCTGTCCGCGGCATAGCTCCGTGGTTTTTGTTATTAGAAAACTGAAATTTGGTATAAATATGTATATTGATCACGCCGAGAAAGTGGTAAAATAAAATTTTGAAAAATATTTTTTTTTAGGGTAGCTCCCAAACATGTAAAGTAGGGATGAATATTTTTTTTCTCGCGTACCCCTTCGTGTGGAGTATCGATAGATAGGTCTTTCAAAAATATTATGGGTGTGTGAAGACTATTTTTCGGTTAAGCGAGCCATTTGCGAAATATCTAGATTTTAAGTGTTTTTTTTTGTTCGATACGAGTTACCCCCCCCTCTAACTTTTGAATGGCTGTACCTAGAAATGTGAAAAAAATCTAAGACGTAGCACATGTAATGAACTTACAAGGAAAACTATCACGGCTACGTAGGCTTAACCGGTTACAGAGTTATAGTCGACTAACTGAGACCTACTACGGAACCCTACTGCGCGTGGCCCGACACGCACTTGGCCGGTTTTTTTTCTTTCGATAAGAAATTTCGTTTCAACCTTATACTTCAATTAAACTGGTTTAGTAGCTCTATGCAGATATTAACATAGGTAATAGCGACTAGAGCTAATTCTAGATTGTTTTGTTTACCAACCAATAAATATTTCCATCAAAAACCTTACGTAATAAATGTTATTTATTTTTTATCATATTAGGTCACTTGTATTCATTAAAATTTACTGGCCATCGTCTAGCAAAGAATACTGACTTTTCCTACGTCGTAGTACTCGTAGGTACGCATCTTTTTCCCCGTAAATGACAGAGGTACACTTTTTTTTGTCTTTTCTTGTCCTGTCCTGAAGAGAGTTAGATAATATGGTGAAATAAGTTGAGATTGTACCTGTGAATACTAACAAAACATTAGCATTTCATAGATGAACTCCAATATATTTTGAAGGTAAATTGATAAAAATAGATTTCTTGTATACCTACCTAATCCAGCTTTTCGCGTATTACAGGCACAACATGAACCAAATCCAACTTTATCCTAACACCAATTGGGCTATTCCATAGAATCCCAATCTCCTTTAAAGTTATTTTTCTTCAGGAAGAGCATATGCGGGCTTAGGAAGTGCACCCATACCCTCGTGGTGTAAGGGGAGAAATGGCTGACTCATCAAAACAATAAACAAAGTATCGGAGCCCTATTTTATTATGTTATTATGCACGCCGCCCTATGATTTAACGCTGCATAGATTTACGCGATGACAGCTATGTAGGCAGGGTTTTGGTCCAAAGAACATAATTTTAAGGCAATCGAAAACAAAGGATTTTTTGAGGTTTTTAAAGAAACGAATCTGTTCTAGAATCTGTTTTGCCAGATGCTGAGAATCATAATATTCAATATTGAACTAAACTCGACACATAAGTATTAATTATGATTCGAACGCTATATCTTCATTAGTAGACCAGTGCTTTTAACTTTTGAAAACAAAAAAAATAATAGTAGGATGAAACCCATTGGAAAAGGAGGAGAATACAATAAAAATGATAGGAAAAATAAATTACGGGCGATCTGAGGTCGGGAAGTGGGGGGGAGGGGGGGTTAAAGTTAAAAAAACGGTTTATCTCAATTTCCGGCAAAACTACAAGTCCTATGAAAAAAAGTTAAATGGCAAAGTTGTAGGTAATAAAAAGATCTACAACTTTTGGATTGACACTTTTTTCACATAACCTCAAAATTTATGTGAAAAATTCAAAAAACCAAGCTTTTGGTTTTTTATTTTTATCTTTTACAATAATTAATTTTTTATCACGAAATTTGGTGAAAACTTACCTTTTTATGTCCCAAACACACTGTAATTTATTTGATTTATAATAATTATTTTTTCACCCTTATTTTGACTTAATATCGAAAAAACACCCTAATTTTCAATCGAAAATTCTCGTGTCAAAATATCACTTTTTTTTTAAAAGTCGGTAGTCTTTTTGTTCTTTGAAATCTCTACTTTCAGATGGTATAAAAAAATATTTACATTGCTATGGTAAATGTTCTCAGAAAATATAAAGAAACGCTACAAAATAACAGGTAGTAAGGCCTAGACCGGCTTAATTTTTTTGCGTAGATGCCTATTTATTGCTATTTTAAGATAACTTATGTATCTGAGTGACCTACGGAACCTCGGACCTCTCTATGAAATACCTTTTAGCTGATCAAAAGGTATTTCATAGAGAAGTGGGGAGTTGCTAGAAGGATCTTGGCCTTGCTAACTGTTATTTTGTAGCGTTTCTTTATATTTTCTGAGAACATTTACCATAGCAATGTAAATATTTTTTATACCATCTGAAAGAAGAGATTTCAAAGAACAAAAAGACAGCCGACTTTTAAAAAAAAAGTGATATTTTGACACGAGAATTTTCGATTGAAAATTAGGGTTTTTTTTCGATAGTAAGTCAAAATAAGGGTGAAAAAATAATCATTTTAAATCAAATAAATTACAGTGTGTTTGGGACATAAAAAGGTAAGTTTTCACCAAATTTCGTGATAAAAAAATTAATTATTGTAAAAGATAAAAATAAAAAACCAAAAACTTGGTTTTTTGAATTTTTCACATAAATTTTGAGGTTATGTGAAAAAAGTGTCAATTCAAAAGTTGTAGATATTTTTATTACCTACAACTTTGCCATTTAACTTTTTTTCATAGGACTTGTAGTTTTGTCGGAAATTGAGATAAACCGTTTTTTTAACTTTAACCCCCCCTCCCCCCCACTTCCCGACCTCAGATCGCCCGTAATTTATTTTTCCTATCATTTTTATTGTATTCTCCTCCTTTTCCAATGGGTTTCATCCTACTATTATTTAATTCACTTTTTACCGTTTTTAGAGGCTAAAAGCACTGGCCTATAGATAGTACTTGTGAATTACAATAAATTCTAAAATAAAAAATATATACATCATGGTCAGTCGCTATGCAATTGTTATATCTTATACGAGTAACAGACGAAATGTCAATTAAAATAAGTCAGAATGGATGATAATCTTGAACAATTTTGATATTATTTCAAAGTTTTCGTTTTTAGATTTACAATTATATGTTTATTAAATACTTTCTGTAAATAAATACTACTAATTATGATAAATACGAAATAAAAATACAATTTTTGACGAAACATTGTTATCATAATATCTATATCTTGATAACATAATAACTGTAAATGTATGCCAATATTATGACATCAAGTAGCCGGACTTAAGTATTTTTTAAGTGTTTTAAAATATTGCCCGTTTTACCAACCACCATATCTGTTTACGTTAAGCACTGTTTTGCTTCCCGCAAGATACACAAGAGATTATCAATCAAGGAGCATTTCCCGGTACAAATTTATCACGAGCTTCTTATTGTGACGCCGGATAACACAATATCCACCGGATATCCGGAGGGGAGGCTGAACATCATATTTTTATCATCATTATGTCAAGAAAAAATTAAGCGTTATCTTAGTATGGGACTGAACTTTCAGTGAAATGTTTTTTCCGTTTTTTTTCCCTAGAAAAAGTAATAAATGTGTCAATTAAAAATATTTTCTTGTTGATACTGTAAGTGTTTTTTTATTATGAAATTTATGGAGAAAAATAAAAAAACAATTTAGTTGTTTCCATGCCTGAAGTAAACCTATTATTTTAGAATAATTGTTGGTAAGAAGGACGAAAAAAGTAGAAATTAACACAAATTTTAAGTTCTAGTTCCTACTAGAAACTATGTGTTATTTTATTACACTCAATATTACTCGATAAAACAGACTATAAAAATATTTAAACACGTTACCGGCACATCCATCAAATTCTTTTGTCTCAGTATTTTGATCCGATGCTGTTTTCACAGGGAGTGCATCTTATTGGCTGATTAATGATTGCACAATCACCTTAAACTTTAGAAAAACAGATCGTTTTTAAAATATTTCAAGGAAAAGGAACGTTTATGGTTTAAAATTAAATTCGTAATAAATAATTTTAATTTCAGAAAGATATTATTTTAGCTATAACAGCTAGTTATGTGATAGTCCGAAGAGGTTGAATGAAGATATTTCAGTATTCCTGCCTGTCAACATCGACGAGGAGGCAGAGTGGTTCCGGGAGAGCATGCAGCAAGTCTGGGATGCTGCCATGCCCCGGGTCCAGCCGCTACCATCCAGGCGCAGAGTGTACTGGTGGTCGCAGTCAATTGCACTGCGCATTGCGTGCGTGGAGAAACGACGCCGGTACGCTCGGTTCCGAAGAAGACGCCGCCGCTCTCCATCAGCGGCGGCCACAGAGGCGGAACTCTACGCCAACTACGTGGAGGCGAAGAGCGCCCTCCAGCTAGCTATCGTGCGGGCCAAAACCGCGGCCCGGGAGGAGCTGCTGGAGACTCTGGAGCGAGATCCGTGGGGGCGCCCCTACCGCATGGTGAGGGGCAAGCTACGCCCTTGGGCCCCCCCACTGTCCCGGAGTCTTCAGCCGCAGCTGCTGGAGGATGTGGTGGGCGCTCTATTTCCCACGAGGCCGGAGCACACACCACCGGCCATGGTTCCGCCTCACAACGTGCCCAACGCGGAAGACGACGACGACGAAGTGCCCGAAGTGACCCGGGTAGAGATGAGAGTGGCGGTGGCTCGCATCAAGAACACCGCCCCAGGGCCCGATGGCATTCCAGGCCGTGCGTGGGTCCTGGCCATGAGGGCTCTCGGGCCCCGACTAGCGGGGCTCTTAAGCGCATGCCTGGAGCGGGGCCAGTTTCCAAGCCGGTGGAAGACCGGAAAGCTGGTCCTGCTCAGGAAGGAGGGGCGCCCCGCAGACTCACCATCTGCCTACCGGCCCATTGTGTTGCTGGACGAGGTGTGTAAGATCTTCGAGCGAATCATCGCTGACCGCCTCGTCCGGCACATGTCTAGGGAGGGGCCGGACTTGGCGGACAACCAATTTGGTTTCCGCCAGGGGCGCTCCACAGTGGATGCGATCATGCGCGTTAGGGTCCTGGCGGAGGAAGCAGTCGCCCGGGGTGAGGTGGTCTTGGCGGTGTCGCTCGACATCGCCAACGCTTTCAACACCTTGCCCTGGAATACCATCAGGGAGGCACTCCGCTATCACGGGGTGCCCAGCTACCTCCGCCGCATTGTCGGGGCCTATTTGTCGGAAAGATCTGTTATCTACCCGGGTCGAGAAAGTTGGGGTCGGCGAGAGACGTCGTGCGGTGTTCCGCAGGGATCGGTGTTGGGCCCACTCCTGTGGAACATCGGGTACGACTGGGCTCTGCGCGGTGCGCTTCTCCACGGCGTCGGCGTCACTTGCTACGCCGACGACACGCTAGTGACAGCACGTGGGAAGACGTACCGGCAGGCGTCTATAAGAGCGACAGCCGGGGTCGCGCATGTCGTTGGTAGGATCCGGCGGTTGGGCCTCGAGGTGGCCTTGCACAAATCCGAGGCCATTTGTTTTCACGGGCCGAGGATGAAGCCACCTCCGGGGTCCACCATCGTGGTGGGAGGGGTCTCCATCGCTGTCGAGTCGACGATGAAGTACCTAGGACTCGTCCTCGACAGCCGGTGGGACTTCGGGCCGCATTTCCAGCGGCTCGCCCCCCGTTTGTTGGGCGCCGCTTCTGCGCTCTCGCGCTTGCTGCCCAACTTAGGGGGCCCAAACACCACCACCAGGAGGCTCTACACAGGGGTCGTACGGTCGATGGCGCTGTACGCCGCGCCAGTATGGGCGGACGCCCTGACGGCCCGCAACATCGCAGCGCTGCGAAGGCCGCAGCGAGCGATGGCCGTCAGGGTCATAAGGGGGTACCGTACGATCTCCTTCGAGGCGGCGAGCCTCCTAGCCGGATCCCCGCCCTGGGACCTAGACGCAAAACTCCTTGCGTCACTATATCGGTGGCGCGCGGAAGCGTTGGGGCGGGGCGAGCGCCTGGTGCCTCGAGAGGTTGAGGCACGCAGGGCAGAGCTCCGCCAAGTCCTGGTGGCGGAGTGGGAGCAGCGACTTGCGCGACCCACGGCAGGGCACGCCGCAGTGGCGGCGGTAAGGCCCGTGATGAGGGAGTGGCTGGAGAGACGCCACGGCGCCCTCAGCTTCCGGCTGACGCAGGTGCTTACCGGACATGGGTGTTTCGGGAAGTACCTGTGTCGCATAGGCCGGGAGCCGACGCCCCAATGTCACCACTGTGACAACTGCCGCGACGATACGGCGCGGCACACTTTGGAGGAGTGCCCAGCTTGGGCGGTGCAGCGCCGTGACTTGGTCGCGGCAGTCTTTGCTGCGGGCCATCTGTCGCTTCCGGCCGTCGTGACAACTATGGTCGGGAGCGAGAGCGGGTGGGCTGCCGTCGCCTCCTTTTGCGAGGACGTCATGTCTGCAAAGGAGGCGGCGGAAAGGGAGAGAGAGGCTGTCACCTCTCTCCCGGCCCGCAGCAGACGAACGGGGCGCCGCAGGGTGGCCGACGATCTCCGGCCACCGTAGGGCGCGGCCTGCGGGCGACAGAACAGGGGCATCTGTCGCCCGACCAGACACAGGCCTCGAGGCGGCGGCGTAGTGTTCCGCGCGCGCCTCACAGTCGGAGGATTCCTGCGACCGCTGGGTGACGGCCGCAGAGGGTGACGGGGCCCGCCTTTCCATCTGGCGGGCCAATACCTGCCGGGGGCGCGGAAGAATGCGCGAGCGATACCCGTACCCCCGGCACTGGGTACAAGTAAGGAACACCGTGGTGGTTTTAGCCGGTAAGAGTCCGGCACTGTTCCCGGCCGCCCCATTGGGCCGGGTTCGTCCATGAGGATTTCCCCACGTAAAAAAAAAAAAAAAAAAAAAAAGTATTCCTGATTAGCGATTGTTTATTGGCACTTTAAGCAATATTTTGCTGAGTCATGTATATTATATAATTAACTAGCTTTCCGCCAGCGGCTTCGCCCGCGTGGGCTATATGAATTCAAATTAAAGATGAACCGCTCGATCGATTTTATGCAAACTTCACATAAACCATCTACTAAATAGTCCGAACAAAGCCTAAACAGGTTTGGATAGGTGAGCCCGTTCTTGAGTTATAAAATTACAACGAAAAGTGGCATTGATTTTTATATATATCGATGGGGACTCAACTTACTTGAAACTTATGAAGTAAAGATTTCTACCTTATCTTCCTAAGATGAAACTATCTTTTAATAATACCTACGTCAAAATCCTTATATAGTTGTGTTGCCTGTCGGTCACATAAGTGTTTTAACAAAATTTTAACAGTTTGTCAAAGTAAACTGTGCTTACCGAATTTATGAATCAAAAGAAACAAGTAAATGTGTTTAAGCAAGACTTCCGAGGTTTTTATTACTAGACGACAGTACAGTATGGGTGTATCAAACATATTTACAACTAAAACTAAAACAACAAGATGGTTGACTATTGACTATTTTATCAAAAAGGCAGTTTGTTAAAAACTGTCCAGTCTGTATCTGTTGTTTGCGGAATCAAATACCATTTGCCGTCGGCAATGAAGAGATGTATTATCTGGTAGACATACCCGCGGGTTTTTTTAAGTACTTCACGTACCCGGATAAAAAATATACCATGTGTAAATTCAGGTCACAAACTATTTCATTATAACGCCATTTGTCCTATAAACGCACGTGTTATCGCACTGTTTTGTCCTTATCTGTCAAGTCAAAATGAAGTTTGAAGTTTTGAAGGTAAAAGTCGGTTATCTCCACAAACAGTGGATGGGGATCACGGGTGCCGCCGAACTCTTTCGCCTAGCGAAATACAAGGACAAGTACCTATACAGATCTGACTGCTAAACTCCATTAGTTGAAGAAAAAGTAAGCAACAGTACGCGACGGTGGAAATTTTGGTTTTGTCCAATCCAAATCGTAGGTACCGCAGAGAGAGCTCACCTCTGACCACTTACCATCAAGTGAATCGCCTGCTTTTAGCCAGCCTTTTCTCAATATTATTGCTGCTGATAAAAAGGCCAGATTTTCCATTGCTGGCGTATGTCTTTGACTAGAAGAGTTGAAAAGATCATGTTTAATTCAATACACAAATAAAATCTAACAAATTAAGTATTTATCCTACGTTTGTTGCCAACTTTTGAATATTTTCTAAACCATTGCCTACTATAGGTATGTACAGTTTTAGTACAAGTTTAAGCACCCTCTAGGTATTATATACATATATAGGTATTTAGAAAACAATGTTTGGCTATCGATTTTGTGCCAAATAAATGAAATAATTATGCAGATACTCTATAAAATCAATATTAGTTATCCGTGATAAACATAAATTATGCGTGACTGTATTCTGCCGTCATAAGAAGAAAGGCCGTAACTAACATTTTTTCGATATTTAGTTAAATACATATTAAATGCTTTGCCCTGAATGACTGACGGATCAACGCACAGTCTAAGCCGCTAATCATAGAGACTTGAAACTTACCTATAGTGTTCTTTGTATGATGTAGGTACCCGATAAGAAAGTATTTTCCAAAATGATAGGTACCCTTTAGTGGGTGAAAAAGGGGGGCAAAGTTTGTATGAAACTCTGTCATGTTTATATGTATGTACTAGCTGTTTCCCGCGGTTTCACCCGCATCCCGAGGGAACTACTTAGCGCACCCGGGTAAAAAGTAGCCTATGTTGTTCCTCAGGGTCTATTCTATCTCTGTACCAAATTTCATTTATATTACTTTCGCATTTATAATATTAGTAAGGAAGTAAGGATAAGGATTCGTAAAGCCTATGCGCGCGAACCTGCTGGTGGAAAGTTAGTTCGTAATAAGAATCTTTTACCGATTCCAAATAATATGCAGGTACTTAACTCAAAAACGAAAAAAAATTAGGAGCAGGAGTAGACAGTATCGATTTCACCTCATCTGTGTTGCCGCCCAACTTCACAAAAAATACGTTCTGTTTCAAATACTTGGTAAAAATAGAGTATATGTGGTACGTACCTACAGGAACGTAATCCTCGCCTAGGTATTTAATCAAACGTCTAGAAAGTTTGAAGGATCGATATCCCGATCGCCATATCGTATTACGCGACCGAACAAGATATCGCCATTTTTAATACGTTTTCATCCGACAATGGTATTTCTACATTAGCAGTGTTATCAAGGATTTTGTCTCGAATGAAAGAGTACGGAACTCAGAAAGTGTGTGGAGGCGGTGGGCGTGGCGATGTTAACCACGCCTACGTTGTGGGCGTGCTCAGTAGGATATTAAAATTCATTATCTGTATATGTATTTCAAGAAAATGCTTCGTACAGATGAAGAAAAGTGAATGAAGAGACATTTCACTTATAGAAAATAGTTTGTTAAATCTTTTCAATATTAAGTAAATTGTCAAGAATAAAATGTTCATCATACTTTCAGGAAAAAATAAGGAAACTAAATATTCACAAAAATGTTTAAATAATAATCCACCGACTCGCCACTACTTTAGCAATACTAAACACTCAGAAGTTACTAAGAACCAAGTTTAAATAAAAATGTTCATTCATACCTAATATATTCAAAATAAATTAAACTAGTTTCGATATTGGCAAAAGACTTACCTGAATTTTCTTGTCCTGCGGTTCAAATGAGGTATTTGAACGATCCATTTCCTCTAAAATTTTCTCCCTATATTGTTCACAGTTATAACCATTCAATCAACAATTGATACCAAAACACCATAATAATTTTGAAATTTAATTTCTAAGAAACTAAATTAATTTTAAAATGCTACAGCTTTGCTACGACAGTGGTTACGCTGTAGCTGTTATTGGCTACGTAAAGGCGGAGCCTGCTACGATATCAGACGAAGTTTTCCGAACACGAACTACACTCGCGCAAAACAAGAACCAATTTTCACTGATCCTTTCTTTTCCTTAGCATTTCTCCGCGGTGACTGGAAATCTGTGACAAAGAGAGGGCTGGGGTAGGTCAGCGTAGATCAGTCGAGTTCTAGGAGAAAATAAAGGGGGTTGAGAAAAGGGATTTGCCAGGATACTGTTACGTAACGCCAGTTGGGCGACGGCTGCGACCGCGGAAGCACGTCTCGCGCTTGTTGTGACCGGAAAACATAAACAATAACAACGTGTTTATTGACGTAAACAACACGCGTAACTTTGTTCTCGGACTTTTCTTCAGTTGCAGTTTTGAAGGTAAGCTTTTTTAGTTTTGTTGTTGTTTTGTTTATTAGTAAGTGTTCTGTTGTTTTTATTTTCTGGTTGTTTATATCAGAAGATGCATTCTTCTGATTAATTAAATTAAAGTTCTAATATTTCACATTCTTAAAAAGAATAAATGAAAATTGATGGTAATTGTCTACCAATAACTAACTCGTTTCGGCATGTTAATATAGGTAATTTATATAATGTATTAATATTTTCAACAAAATAAAGATTTTGTTTAAACATTTAAACTAATCTATAATCAATAATATAAAAATGAATCGCTGAATGTGTTTCTATCTCTATATGTTTAAATCTCGAGAGCAGCTGAACCGATTTGGATGAAATTTGGTACGGAGATAGAGGGGACCCTGGAGGAGTTTTACTTTTTATCCGGGTGCACGATGTAGTTCTGTCGGGACGCGGGTTCTAAACTAGGTTGGTTAGTAGCTGGGCCAATAGGTATTTTAGATCATAATAAACAAAAGAACTTACATTGTAATTTTACTAAGGAAATAAATAAAAACCTTAGCAGGTTCTGGAAACTTGAGGAACTTCCTTCTTCAAGTGCTTCTTACTCTGAAAATGATCATGTTTGTGATAAACATTTATACAAAATACGTCACGTTTAGAGAATGGTAGATTTAATATTAAGATTCCATTTTGCGAAGCACCAGAAATGTCACTGCATATAACATGGCCTTAAAACGCTTTCAGAGTCTTGAAAGGAAGTTTATTCAAAATCCTACATTTAAATAACAATATTGTGAGTTTATTGACGAATACGAACAACTAGGACCCTTAAGTAAAGTTGACAAACCATTATTTGGCAATTTTATGACACATCACGCTATCTTTCGTGAAAATAGCGAAACTACCAAGGTCAGAGTAGTTTTTGATTGTAGTGCTTAATGTACTACTGGAAAATCGTTAAACGATATCCAGTTCATAGGACCTGTAATACAGGATTAATTAATTGAGATTTTAATTAGATTCCGTCAACATAATTCAATTTTTTTCAAAATTCAAAATTCAAATGTTTTTATTTCAAATAGGTCTTTGCAGGCACTTATGAAACGTCAAGCTAGTTGCACGGTTCCAATTAGTGGGTCTTATGGAGAAGAACCGGCAAGAAACTCCATAGACACTCTTTTCAAAAGGAAATGTTTACAATAGTCTTTTTACAGTACAGGTTATCTCTGAGAAAGTTATACGATTCAAATGATGCTATACAAAAAAATGAAATAATTAAATTATAATTTAAATTTAGCAATATAAATAATGTTTCGAGTAGTTTACTGGTCGCCAGGGAAGCCACCTGTGCAGAAAATAAGTTATTAACGCCACGCATCCTTATCGTCAATGAAGTCCTGGATTTTATAATAGGCTCTTTTTATAAGTGTTGATTTGACAACATTTTTAAACTTTTTATCTGTAAGATTATTTGACTTAGT
This sequence comes from Pyrrhia umbra, assembly GCA_963891755.1. Lineage (NCBI taxonomy): Eukaryota > Metazoa > Arthropoda > Insecta > Lepidoptera > Noctuidae > Pyrrhia > Pyrrhia umbra. The sequence goes on from OY982926.1 coordinate 5,136,867, forward strand.
GAGTCTAAATTTTGGAACTACTATTTTATGTTTATTACGTGTGTTAATATTGTGAATGTCACTTTTAACTGTGAACTTCTGAAGATTTTTACGTACAAACATAATATTTTCAAGAATGTACAATGAAGGCAAAGTAAGTATGTTAGTTTCTTTAAAGAAGTCTCTAAGAGATTCGCGAGGGCCCATGTCGTAGATCGCACGAATTGCCCTTTTCTGTAACACAAAAATAGATTGAACATCAGCTGCTGCCCCCCACAACAGTATGCCATACGACATCAAACTATGGAAATAGGCGAAGTAAACGAGCCTGGCCGTAGCTATGTCGGTCAGTTGTCTAATTTTTCTGACTGCAAAAGCAGCAGAGCTAAGACGCCCTGATAGGGCAGATATGTGGCTACCCCACTGTAATTTAATATCAATGGTAATCCCCAAAAAAACAGTATTATTAATTAACTCTAATTTAATTTGAATTTTCATAAATTTGTTAATACATAAATATCGACAAATTTTAATTGATCCCTCGCAGCGCCACCTGCAATTAATAGTTTGGCGTGATGATGTAGATAAGCCACTAGAAATATTGCAGTTAAATACTGTTACGTGTGGGACAGCGTCTGCCCCATTCTTGAGCAAAAGGTGCTTGCTACAGTTAGCAAATGAGTGTGATGATAAAATCATATCTGAAATTATACAGCATGATTTTTATTATGATGATTTTTTGACCGGTGCTGATACGGAAAAAGAACTTTCCCATATATATAATTCAGTTAAGAAAGTATAAGCATCTGCTTGTTTTCCTATTCATAAATTTCGTACAAACTGCTCACAAATATTTAATGCTGACTGCACCTTGTCACAGTCGTTAGACTTGAATAAACAATCAAGTGTATTAGGATTGTTGTGGTTTCCTGATAATGACTATTTACAATTTTTCAGTTAATTTAGACAAAAACATTAATGACGTCACAAAACGTTATATTTGGTCTAGTACATGTATAATTTTTGATCCTTTAGGCATGCTTAGTGCGTGTACCATTCAACTTATTTATTACAAAAACTTTGGATTTTAAAATTAGGCTGGGACGAGATAGTTCCACAGAATATTAAGAAAATTTGGGAAAGATTTGTTTCTAATGCACATATTATACATATTAGCCAACATTAAGGTACCTAGACATGTGTTATGTACTTCACCATTATTAATAGAACTTCATGGTTTTGTAGATCCATCCCAACAGGCTTACGGGGCTTGTGTTTATTTACGATCTACAGATTGTCATAATAAGGTACAAGTTATTCTGTTAGGTATGTGCTAAAACACTCTCGGTGTCACTCCGCGCCGCGCAGGCGACGTCGAATAAGAAGCTGTGCATAATTGTCAGCTTACACACACAATATCGTTTATTATTCACTATTTCGACATAAAACTCAACAATATACTATTGTATACTTCCAGTTCATTTCTGCTATCCTGGTAGTTTTAATTCGACTTAAATAAAGTTTATCCTCTCACATGCAATAAAGTGACTTGTCCCTTTTTCATTTTGACCGTTAAGTGCAACAACTGGTACATCATAAATATTTCGTTCCAGTAAGATACGTCGTTAATACGTGTTAATTAACATGTTGAGAATACAAACAATTATGTGAAATATAAGATAAGTCAAAATGATTGGGAATGATTTTTATACTCTCTATACAAAACATGTTGTAGAATACATTTATAAATAGTACTCGAGACGAATCAAGAACGAAATGTGGCGAAGCAAGAATAAAATTAAAGATTATAAATTAATATTATTTCGAGACGAAACAGGAATAAAATTTCGGTCGAAACAAGATTTTTTAGTGTGGGACGAAACTCGTGAGACGAATCAGGAACAAACCGAAAGTCAGTGCCGACAGTTCCATGTGCTTTCCGAAGCACGACGGATGTAAACAAGTGGTAAGCACAAGCAATACATGATTGTCAATATATACGAAATACATAATTTGTCGCCTGGGTTAATTAAACATCTAGAATTCTAGAGGACAGTGGCATTAATAACGTGAAAATAGCTATCGTAAATTCCCAGGTCAGACCAAAATGGCTTCGTGGATTTTGGAAAATATCACAAAGCAGCCCGGAGTTATGAAGTTGGTGATGTTATACCCCCATGCTTGGGAGGGCACGCTAAGCCGTCGTCGTCCGGCTGCTGATAGCTGTTGTTGTAACAATTCCATGTCAGAGGCGGTCAGGCGGATTTAAGAAAAATCTGACACTAGGGCTTGTTAAGTTGGCAAAACCTCGCGAGACGACTCCCAGCCAACATAGGCGCGGGGCTGCGGACGGTGAACTATAAGTGGCTCGCCATCCGGCAGGGACCAGACCCGCGTCGACAGCGCGTTCGTGTTCCACACGCGCCTCAAAGAGCTGTATGGCGCGGCACTCCCCCAGGGCCATAGCTTGCCGGGGCTGCGGAACATTCGAAAGAGATATCGCGCCCCTGGAATACAAAGGGCTGAGGAAGGAACATGGATGGGTTGTAGTTAGTAAGAGTCTGACACCACCCGCCTCACCCACTGCGGGAGGGGTCATTTGATGATTCCCTATCCGAAAAAAAATGGTTGGCAAAACCTGCAGCCCACACGATTTATAAGAAGAAAGTAATACATTATTACGTTTCACAAATTCTCAAATTATACAGCCAGCATCAGTCTTAACTTCGTCATGTACCTACCGATCAACATCTCACGCGGAACTCTCTTTCGCAAAACCTGACTAATCAAACAATATCTGAATATTTAATTGTCAAAGCCAGAGGGTAATATTGCTTCGTGTTTATAATGCAGAGATTGAACAATTGAATCCGCCCGCGATACCTGTTATTAAATATGTAAATGAGTTATTTATTCAAGTCGCGCCACTTTCTAAGGGGTCTTTACGCTAACTTTTGTCGTAATACGCGACTTGCTTGTCATGTCAATGTAAGACTTGGAGATGAAATTGTTCTAAGTTATTTTGAAGTACCTTTATGTACGTTATATTGATTAATTAGTAGATTAATTTTGAACTGCGTCGTCAATGTCATAAATCCTACGAATTTTATTAATACGAATGTATGTATGTTTGTTACTCTTTCACGCAAAAACTGCTTAATGGATTTGGATGAAAATTGGTACTTATACAGTTTATGACTTGTATTATCACATAGGATACTTTTTATCCAGGTATATAAACCTCATTCTGAATCCACGGAGCGAAGTTGTGGGCAAAAGCTAGTGCTAAATATGTTATAATCATAATGAAACACTTACGATGTTAGACTAACAAATCGAATTTCATGAAGATCACATGAAGAAGAACAAGAAATAATCATATTTGATGATATTTTAAAGCATTCCTTTAATCATAACAAGCTTCTGCTGCTTCTGCCGCTTCTGCTAACGTCAGCCATTGTATGCCTCTAGCACTCCGGGTAAATGTAGCGTTGGAAAATGTTGAGTGAAATAATTCTGGAAGCGGTCTAGTTCTAGAAGGCACTTGTTATAAAAAAATATATCTTTTTAATATTTACGAATAAAAAAACGGTAATAGGCACAATGAAATGTTATACCCAAATAGTGGGATTCTTACTACAAAAATACGTATCATACTCTAATAACAAGCACATACATATTTGAAAACCTTACGATTTCATTTGGCTGTAACATACCACCTATAAACATTGCCTACCATTGGATCTTTGCTCGAAACCGTAAAATCCAAAGTTCAATGGCCTTCAAACAGCAATATCAACATAATCTTAAGTTAATTTCCTAAGAAAAACGAAACGGGCTTTACTAATCAAAATTATTAATTGCACGTTATAAAACAATACAGCAATACAGGCTTCGTCCCGAGAGGATCGTTCAATTTAGATTATTTATCGTAAGACGAGCGGGCACTGGCGGCGAAGCTAGCTAATTTACAAAATAAATATTAGCTCAATCAGACGGTCGGTCTTAGCTGTTGTTTTGACTAATTGTTATTTCGACTCGCTAAGAAATATAGTCTGTGTTGGTTTATGGTGGGACATTTTTATTTACGCCTCTATTATTAAATTATTTCTATGAATAAATCATAATTAAATATAATGGTATTCAACAATAACTCTGACATAGTAATGATTCAATTTTCATGGGATTTCTTGCCCGTTCATCTCCGTAGGACCCACTTTTTGGAACCGGGCACCTATTTCCTAGTTTTGACGTTTTATGTGTAGGTAATTACTTGTAATTCGAATACAAAAAATTAAAACCTTCGAAGATCCTAACTTCTAGGACGATGCGTTGGTTACATGAGCATTACAGAGGAAAATAAATACTCTTCAATTTGCAGTGTTTTAATATTTGTTGAATAATTAACTTTCTACGCATTGTAATCCTTAAAAACTTGCCCAATTCTACGTGTGCTGCTAATAGTTGCACATAACCACCGCAATAATCTCCTACCATGAGATACACACATCAATACAAACGGACAACAAGACGTCCATCCTCCTTCGCATCCGGGGCATTGTTTTCAATAAATTAAACGTAGGACAAGAGGCCCGGACTGCGCAAACAGCCCCGGGCCTCCGTCAACACAATTATTATACTCGGACAGCTACCCCTCGTGTCGATAAACACCCTCTAAATAAATTAACTGGACTCTATCCAAAACATTTGTTCACTGCCTCGGTTTAAAAAAGATAATTAATTTATGTCTTAACAAGCTAGGTCTACGATGTTGTTTAGATTGTCTGGAATAAAAAAATATCAGACACTTATTAAAGATACAATTTTATAAGCTGACTGAGCCGTTGGGCAAAATATTTCTTACAACTAATTAAACGTGTTATATTTTTGTTAACTTATACTAATGAGCCCCCGATTTTGTTCCAGATTAACAATGGCCGCTCGACCAGCAACAACCGTCACCCGTACTAAGAAACAAAACCATGCAAACATCCCGTGCCCAATAGAAAACTGCGCACGTTTCACCTATGGCAAGTTACCCGATCACCTCACCAAAATCCATGGTCTCACCGGCGCCGAGAGAGATGCCCTCAACGAACAACAACGAAAACGATTCTTCAACGGCGAACTGTGCCAAGTGAGATACCTCAAGGAATCAGCCATAAGGGACCTTTGGGGAACCGACTATGAAGACCCTAGAATTCGTGCAAAAATACACCAAAGCTTTGCTCTAGTCAAAATACGTATAATACCACTTGCAGCTACTCAACGTGCTCGTCCCCTTACTGAACAGGACGCTAACGTTCTCACTGCCTATAATGCTAGAACAGCGCCTAGACCAGCTCGAGTCCAGAAAACAAGAACTCGACCTCGACCTTACCCAGCACCCGAAGCTAGTCCAGTTGAACGCCGAGCTTCTAGCGAGTCCAGCGAGGAAGAAAACACTCAAAACCCTCTACCACCCTCACCGCCTCCGTCTTCACCATCCCTTCCACCCTCTCCAGCTCCTTATGAATTACAACCAGTGGAAACACGCTTACGAGACATATTTGACACAAAAGTTGATGCAGGATACAAAGCTGTCATCGATGATATGAAGAAGTCAATGACCATGGGTAGGACTCTCGGAGCTCGAAAACGCAAAGCATATAGAACATACCGTCGGTATGCGAAGAGATTGATCGCCTTCCTTCATAGACAACACTCACCATTAGCATATGATGTAGATGTACTTCTGTGTGGAGAAAGCCAAGTCTGTGCTTTTCTAGAAAGAATCAGCGCTGAACACAAGACGAAGACTTTAAGGAATTATATCGTGGCTGCAATCAAGCTGCTGGATTCGCGACTCTTTGCTATAGAAACTGACCCTTCTTGTAAGGAGAAGGTTGCTTCAATGACGCGCGTCTACGATGTGCTCCATGGACGTTTGACAGAATGCGACAGGTTACTGGCTCAAAAAGAAGTGGCTTGCCAGAAGAAGTCATCACCATCTTTCGAAAGTGTTATGGAACAAAGTTTCAATGACTCTTACGATGAGTTAGTTTAAAAGGTGAAGAAGTTCTTTCTGACTGAATTTTGTAATTATTCGGAACCCTGCTGCTAATTCGTCCCAGCTTTCACCGTAGTCCGCTAAAGCGAAGTGTTGTTACTAGATGTTATGGGTGTAAATAAACGACACTATGCAATTAGAAGAATATGATTTAGATAACTTGTCAAAAATCCCTGTAAATACATTAATCTACGTGTCTCAAGCAATAAGCTTATTAACATGAATGTTAGTAGTTAGTTCACATTACTCTATTTCTGTGTTATACGATGAGAGTAATACTTTCATTTATTGTGCAATAATTATTATGCCAAATATCGTATTATATTAAATTATGTGTATTTATTAAGTCACTCAAGTACTTTTCATGTAATGGATGGATCTCACTAGATTATTTTCATGTAAATGTTAAACATAATATTTCATTAATTTATTCTGTAAATATTTCTCTGCTAGTTAAAATATTTCAAAAACTGAGTGTTTTATTATAATAATAACCTTATTATTATACCTATATTTTTAAATAATGAACTCAAATCGTGGAAAAAAAAGTTAATACTCGCATAGATATATATAAGTATGTTACTAAATATCGATGAATAATCGTAATGTCAATATATGTGGGGTGGGTGGGTGCTAATTCATAAAGAAGGTAACGAACACAAAGCGTCAGTATTACCTATTTGGCCTTCATTTTGCATCGTAGATGTTCTGGATAGTACCAACTTAGGTTTTATTTGATGGTCGCTCAAATGTTGTTTGGAGAGATTTTTTCGAAAACTAAATCATTAATATTGCATTAGGGGTTTTCCTGTTACAATCCTATTTTTGCTAATCCAAACAGAATTATTTGATCTGTGTCCTACCTAATATTAAAAATGCAATGGAGATAAGACCCTGGAGATAGTGACATGCTTTTTATCCAATTGCGTTAAGAAGTTCCTTCGAGACGCGGGTGGAACCGCGTGAAACGATAGTATTTAATAATTTCAAATGTATTTTCTTCTTATTATAAAATGTCTTTTCTTCTTAATTGAGCTCAAGCTGTTTACAAATAAATACGATGATAAATGCCACTAAAGATAGATAATCTTATCAAATACCACAATACAGTGATTGTAAACACAGTGTACAGCGAGCGGCTAGTTTCCCGCCATTAATTTCACACTTGTTTGATGCTACAAGAATTTGTCTACTAGCGACATCTGTTGTCACAATGCGCAATTCCAAGTAAACGTCAGAGTAAGTTTCGCTATTGTCCAACAGATGGCAGTAAATCTGCCTGATGTCACCTACTGACTTCTGTTGTCCTAGTACATGGCGATCGTAACTGCCTGCTCCAGATTCTCCACCTACGTTCCAAACGTGCCATTCTTGGCGCCCCACGCGACTTGTTGTCATACTTGATGGTTGACCTCTTTATTTACGAAGGTATCTTCACGCCAGCAGTTTTCTGGAGCACGTCTGAATTCAAATAGAACTTGAAACTTTTTTTTACAAGTAACAACAGCCAAATAAATTAATTAATGATTTGGGATCAGAGCGTTGTTCCATTTTCAAATTAATAGTGTTTTTACTGGATCATTAATTAAATAAACCGAGAAAAATATGTGAAAAAATTGAATACTAGACAGGACTTATTTTATTTTAACTTTTATTATCCGTAGAGTTAATAAGGGTATTAGTAGTCCACCATTCTTAAATTCTCAAAATAAAAATAAGCGCAATAAATTCTTCGAAAAAGTAGTTTTAAAAATATTGCTGGCAAACACATTTTCCACCTCTGCCAAGTCGGTTATACAATACAACATCATACCTCGTAAAAAGAAGCTCTGACTCATAAAAAACATTTTCTAACATCGCTAATAAAACCTACACACATATTTTTACTGATCTTAACTTAGACCAGAAAATGTTCTAGAAATATTATGAATACTTAGTCGGCTGGTTTTTTTTTTCTTTTTCCCTGATTATGGCGTAGGCTATGATTTTTATTTTATACAGTAGGTATACCTACTACTACATATTAAAAAAAATGCAAAACAAATTAAAAAATTATTTCCGTTTTTCCATTAATGTAGTAATCGTGTGTTAGAGTATACAATTTTTATTTTTGTATTTTCTGTGTGTGTTAAGGTTGTGTTGCCCTCAATATCGAATAGATGGTGCCGATAGATGAGCGAGCGGAGCATCGAACGACATCTGTGGGATGATATTATTTTAAGCAGTTTACTCACAGGCTATTCCTGTACCCATATACTACCTTGAACCGGTCAGAAGTACGACCTATTTCAGTTTACTGACTAAACGAACCGTCTGGTTCACGATGCGAATATAACGTGTTTTTCAATATTAACCTCTGAGGGTGGGACGTAAGGACAAACACGTCAAACATTATAATAAATTGTATGACTGATTAAGTCATCTCTTGGCTTAAAATATATTGGATTTCATTGTACAGTATATAGAATATTCAGAACAAATAAACTAAAAGTTTTCATTCAAAAGTAGCAAAAGTTTTTTTCGAAAATGCATCGATAACTAATAGGGTGGCCTTATTACGCTCCGGATAAATTATTGCTTTTATTTTAACTGGCACATTTTTTTACACCTAGTTTGTTAATGATTTATTTAGTAACATCGCTTTTTTTAAATCATTTAAATTGTTATTTAATTGCATTCAATTTTGTTTAGATGAGAAATTGAATAAAAATATATTTTTTTTAATTAACACAATAGCTTTGTATTTAAAAACAGTACGCACAAAACAAAGTATTGTGAGAGATACAACACCACCAGTAAATGAATGATTACAAAATTGCATTGCAGCGGTAAACAATGCAGCACGAACTGGATGACGTCACGCTCATTCGGTGCAAAGTGCATGTATGCAGCTTAACCTTCTAGCGTTTATGTTACCCTGGTGCTCGTTCCTTTTGTGAGCGACACCAAAGGGGCCCTATCCCCTTCGAGCACCCTTCTCTGGGTCAATGCGCATCTCTCGGTCGTTCACCGGACCGACCTTCATCCGCTGGTTATGTCTTTGTGCGTATCTAGGTGTCATTTTTGCACTTACTCATTTCCATGCGTATTTAATTAAAATATAAATAAATAATTTTCATTATTATCCTGCAACCCAGAATTTTGTAACAAGCAAATAACTAAGCTTCTATTTAATTTCCTAGTCACCTAATCTTCTTACAGTAGAGATGGACTTTTTATTATTTTACCAATAGTAGCAGCTTAATTGAAATTCAATATTTTGACGTAAATTGCTTTAAAAATAAGCAACTTAACTATTCCGATATTAAATTACCCTACAAATAAAATAGTTCAAAAATATATATATATATGTATAGTTTAGTGAAACATATTGTTACATGAATCGTAAGAAGCGCTGATACATCAATTTGCTCTGTAATCTCCTAGAATGATCCACAGTAAGATGCTGCAACAAATTGTCTTACCAGGAACTCAATGTACGAGGAATGCATAATAAAGAAGTAGTGCGCTGCACAAAACCGCATGAAACGGCCGTGCAATATAAATGCATCGATGTCGATGACTAATATGGCGCGAACGCACACTACTGCACTTTTTTATACTTCATCCACACATTGATAGATCAGTGATAATTGAATCGGTGACAAGGTAGGTACATTTTATTATTTTTTGGAATATTCATTGATGGTCAAAGATTAATTCAAAATAAAATATTTAAGGTGCCATTTTCAATTTCAGTTCAATATACATTCAGTTTAACTACCACAAAAACAGATCACACAGATCTTCGTTATCGGCTGTAATATTAAATTATGAGTTGTGAATTGTTGTTAATGTTTACTGCACTATCAAATTGGGTTACTATGTGTAATAGTAGTTGCATGTGTGTTTATAAATAAATAAAACATAATTTACCCATTCATGACTATGCATCATTGGTGTGTTTTAAATCTTACCACATAAATAAAACTCAGATAATGTATAACTGTGCCTTATCGTAAAGCTTAAAAAGAAGTGTGAAAAGTTTCAACCTCATTTAATTTAGGTCGGGAGCGAACTGATTGGTTTTTATTCCAACGCCTGAAAGTGCGTACCGATAGTATTTTTTTAAACTTTACAGTTTACGGATATTTTATGAGCCGATCAAGAGGGATTTATCGCATTAGATTGTTCACTGAGATCAGCCTTAGGGCGTTTCACCTTTTATAATTGAATAGTCATATGGAGTCTGACAGATCGGTTTAAGTTTCGTTTCATATAATTAAAACGTCATTCAAACTGATTCGTCTAACTGATAAGTTTAACCAATAGGTACCTACTTATCTTACTTACGCGGTGGAGAAACTGGCCGTTTTGGCAATATTACCTAAGCTCGCATTTTTTTAATTCCGATCTTATAAATCCTTCATCTATCCTTATTTATAAACTCGACAGTACTTCTGTCTGTCTATGTGTGATGCTTTCGTAGTTAAATAGCTTAACTGATTTTTATAAAATTCTACATGGACATTGATTGTAACCTTAACCTGAAATAGGTATTTATTACTATCCGGGTACATGAAATAGTTCCCCCTGCATGAGTGTGAAACCACGGGGAAAGCCAGTCTAATTATAATTGCTTATTTTTTAATTTTTCTAGGTGAGTTTTTAATAGCATTAACTATGTATAACTAACTCTTGTGAATTAGTTACCTATTAAAAAATGGTCTTGTGAGGTATTTCTTGTCGCTTGACATAAGTGCTTTTTATAGTATCTTAAATACATTCATTTGTTAATAGATTATTTTGAAATGATTATGAAATTTCAAGCTATAAAATATTACGTACATATTCCAGCTTCTACTATGAAACAAAACATATAAGCTATTTATACATCTGAAAAGTATGGACACGGGTGTGAATTATCATCGCATGCATTTATTTCGAAGAAATTCCACAATAAACGTACTGACCACGTAAGGGGATATTTCTGTCGATCGTTCCCTCGTTTCTGCGTCGTGTTCCTTCGCACTGGTATTTACATCGATAGAATTTTGCTGGCGTATAAAACAGCTTATAGAAGCGAGTAAAGCTTATTTTGTTCTCAACTTTGGTGAGAGAGCCATCTAGTGATCACCGTTCGAAACACTCGCGTGTGTGATTTTGTGTACCTAGTGTCATTTTTTGAAAATCCTTGTGTTTCAAAATGCCTGGACGTCCTATCTGGCAGGTAAAAACTTATTTTATTACATTTAATCCTTTTTTTACATTATCTTGTAAAGAAATATCATAGGTACCAGTCAATTGAAATGTTTGTCATTTTCCATTTGTTTCTTTGGATGCATAAATATAAAGTAAAACGAATATATACAGCAATAAAAATTCTATTAATTATTAATTTCAGCAAGTAAAAGATTTATCTCTTAGAACTACTTGTTAGATTGTTTGATTTAAGTTGTACTTCAAATGGTTTACAATTTACTGTTAACATCTGAGATTAAAATTACTGAAAATATTATCATTTCTTATTTAAATAATTTCCATGGCGTTGAATCGGTATGATGACTAATCATAACCTTAGCCTACCTACCTGAAAATAACAGGTGGGTAAACAAAGTGTGGTTTCGTAAAAGTCCACGTTTTGGCACGGTGTCAAATTTCAGTGTAAGTAAATATTTATTTCCCAAACTTTAGGCAAGGATGAAAATAATTAGTAAAAAATATAATAATGATATTGATTATCGAGGGGGATAAAATAAAAATACACTTGAACGGTGTTTATAGTTTTCAATATTTACACAACACAACCATTTTTCAGTCAAGGTAACGCAACTACATTCGAATTCTATACATTTCACTCAAATTGCCAATAGATTCAAGTCAGGTTTGACATTCAGGTTCTTTACAATATTTGATCTAAATAATATCATGGTGAAATGCTATAGTATACACGTATATAATAACAATAAGTATACACAGACGTAAACACTCATATGCATCCATAATTTCACATCAAGATTCTTATGTATTAATTTAAAATTACGTTAAGACATTTTTAAGTGAGTAATCCTAATGTAACTAATTCTTTTAAATAATTATTTGTATATTAGAACTACGATAACTATACTTTCTTATCCGTCTTTTTACTTGGCAAGTTATTCTTCACATCTCCAACCATGAAATCTCCAGGTAAATTATTGAATAATTTTTGCATAAATCGAAGTAAAATATCTTCTATCGTCTTTGATAATATTGGGCGCAAAGACTCGGACACTGGTCGCCAATTCGCATTCAAATAAGCGTTAGTACTCTCCTCTGAAAAAGAAAGCATTCTGGTTTTAGACTTAACATAACTAGGGGGTAATTAAAATACAATGATTAAAATATTAGCTTTTCCGTCCTACAAAATAACTGAATACCTATATGTATAACTTCGATGCTAAACTAATGGTACAACTGCCATCTATTGTTGAGTTAAGTAACAAAACTTCAAGGTTAGGTAGGAATCATTCGCAAAATTTTTGCGATTATTTGTTTGAATAATTCATTATTTTATTAATTGTGTATCATTTAGTAGCCCTCGTTGATTCTATACGAAGTAAAAAATAATAATAGAATACAATTACCCTCTAATAGGACAATTGTATTTAAATTATAATCTCAAGAGGACTTGCGAATAAAATTGGCAACAGTGAGCGAGCGGTTGTCAAACGTACAGCGACGTCTCAACGTTGCAATTTGTAACACGTTAGTACCAGGGCACCATGAAATGCCGGAGCTAAAAGCGTCTTGAAAGAGTTGCACAGCGACGCCACCTACTAGTAAGTAGCATCACCTACTAACGCTATTAGACAACAGATGGCGCTTTTACGTTTCGCAATTGAAAAAATAGATGGCGCTATAGATGTGAACTAGAACAAAAATGTAATTTATTCATTCTCAGCTAGCTAAACCCGTAAACTGTGAGTACTAATTAGAAGGTTTCTCAATCTCTGTCTGCGAAGCAAAATAATATTTCATACTCACCCAACGACTCAATGCCGTCGAATAAATTGTTCATGCGTAATTTTAACCCTCCAATGGCATACTTGACATGTGCCCCAGTGACGTTGAAAAATACAAATTCATCTTTGTTGTACACTTTAACATCGCTTATAATATCAATTGTCATATTCGCTGAAAAAATACGTAATAAATAAATAAGGATATCTAGTCCATAGAACAAAGACATCTTAATAAATGTTTAAATGTTCAAGAATCATTTTAACATACTTGGCTCAAACCAACACACACCGCGTCCCACCAAAGGTATTAACAATATTTTTCCTTTTAGGTCATAAGTACCTTCTATTCTTATTTTTGGAACTCGAACTTTAGTACGAAAGTCGTAGGTTTTGCTATCCACTCTGAAAAAAAGGAGGAAAATTATCTTAATAGTTGAGACTATTGATTGGTGTATAATAGATAAAAGGTTCTTCTTAATTTCAACCATCCGCCATAATTTCAATACATTAAAACCCTGAAAAATCAATCAATGTATTTTGAACTTCTGTTTTAATGAGTAATGCAACACTATCGAACGAAAAAAGAAACAGGCTGCTCGACTACAATTTGCTCAACTTAGTCGATCAAACAGTCGTCTGCGGTACCAGGGTGTGATAAATTCACAGCGATCATACTTACTGACTCGACAACACTTCTGTCTTTCCAAAACCTGTAACAGTGACGTCATCGAGAGCAGCATTAACGTTTACAGGACCGTCACCTTGCAAAATCCTTATTTTAGGTATTTTGAGGGGATCTAGAGGTTCCATTCCAATTTCTGGAAGACCTAAAATTATAAAATAGATTAAATAAGAAAACACAGATGTCGCTAGTTGTTTATGTCAAAAAGATAAAAGGACAAATGAATACATTTTATGCATTTTTTCTATCTAATTATTAAGTGCAACTATAGCCATATAAAATCATATTTGATACCTCGAGGCGTCACATGAGTATGGTGAAGAAATAGCGCTTTCGCTTTCCGCAAGTTATGTACAAATGTTTCGTAATTGAGGCTATGTGACTAGCCCAGTGGCTTGTGAATCTACCAGCCCACTATCATACTAGCTATTTAACAACACGGAAAATATATTTTTATGTGGAAATTTTACAGAAAATTAAGATAAAAATAAATTACGTAGTACATATAACTAGTCTGTAATCTATGACAACTAATTCACTGAATTCATTCCTTATCAAAAATCATTTGTGAAACTATTATTATTTTCCCAAAAAAACTTACTAGAGTAATATTTATAATAATTAGAAAATAGGTGGATAAATACAATTGAAACAAAAGTACATAATTAACCATTTTGTGACAAAACATAGTGGAAACGTTAACAAACGCGTGGGGGCACAATGTACTAGGAGCGCAGCGCCGTCAAGTGGCATACTATCGTACAAGGCGCGAAACACGAACAGCTGTGAGCAATTGTGCAACGAACCAGGCACTCAGAAAGCGTGCCAGCTACTTACGAAGTTGACTGGCTGACCGGTAGCGGCTCATATCTACCTAAATAGCAGCGTTCCACACAAACCAATCAAAAGTGTTGCGCCTGTTTTGGTAATTTCACTAATATATTGCAGCTACGGGCTACGATTATTCGACTGTGTTTACAGATGTTTTGATTGAGCAAGACAGGTTCGATTATTTTTAGACTGCGTATTAGTGGGTTAGCAGTTGCACAAGATAAGATATGCAAATCGAAATGTAAATACACAATCTGCAATAGCAGTCTACAGTTTGAACAAAACCTTAACGATTCTATTGTGCCTATGGCAAATTTAAATGATCGTCAAAAAGTAGATGATCATACCTGTGATCGTGAAATTATCAAGAATGTCAAGTTTAGAAAATATGTTCAGAGTTTTTAATTACCTGGACCAAGCGCATTGAATAGTTGCTGAACTGCTTCCCGCGAGCAATCGTCGAAATCTGGATCGCTTTTGAAACATGTCTTCACGAAACTTGCTGAAATTGACAAAACGAAATGCATTAATCCACAAATATTTAAAATTAACATTATCACAGTCAAAGAACGAAGTTCTAATAAGAAAAGTCCAATTGAAACGAGGACATTCAAACGACAACTACTTTCATCCAACCTTGACATTGACTTGAGTTTAAATGTAAGTAGTTCAAGCAAATACGCACTTTTACGTGACATCGGTCAAGATTCTTTGATTGATAGCGGTCGGGTTTAATGATGAATTCGATGTAAATGATAAAGGCCAAAGACCCACTGATCTATTTTAGAAAAAAAAACAGGAATTGATTGTAATTGTTGTTCACTTGATTAACAATCAGAATTACAAACTTAAATCTTTACGCGATGATCTAATTAAAGATCCATTATAATTCAATAAAAAACAATGATTTAATTGGAAATCATTCCTTCAAATGCCTGTATACCATATCAGTGTCTGGTTCCTAATCAAGTTCGTCAACATTAACCATTCCTTGGACTCACAAATAGGTCATTAGCTTAGCTAAGATAAGCATCTCTGCATTACTACACCTAGGTTTCATTACATAACATAGAATTTATACTTTACTCACAGATTAGCATCAACTACAAAGTATGCAAACATTATATTATATCTACATGCAGTGGAATGTTTGTGTCCAGTTTGAAATTAACCGACATTAGACATTTTATGCATGTACACATGTAACTGTAACAACCGTACACAACAAGATATATGGAACCACGTTAACTGGCAACATAGCAGCTATATTTTATCGTAATGTTGAAATAAATATTTCTTGCTCTACACAATTTGTAAACAATATTAAACCACTTTTACTTGCGCCACAATTAAAATAAGGACACAATGTTACAAAAGAACTGCAATTAACACTGTGAGAAAGTATTATTACAGAAATAGTATATAATTGAACGTTGCAATCAAGTATTGTCTCAGCGACTCGATCATTCTACTATAGATACCTTAGAAAATGCCGTAATGTTTCATGATATAACGGCTATAACCGATTTATGCAATACAGCAACTTTATGGATCGCAAAGCACCGGCAGGCCAGGACAGTATTGCCAGATTATCACAGAAATAAAACGTTTTACACTGTATGTAGGTCATCATATAAACTGGCACGATGCAATAGCGTGTACTATATACAAAAACACTTACGTTTCGTTTTAAAATATTCTCCGGTGGTACAGTGGAGCACTAATGTCACTATAAATAATTTAAACTGCATGTTTTGATTCGGTATCTGTTGTGGTTGTAGAAGGTAGTCAGGATCGCCCCGAGCAGGCAGCTCGAGGTGGTGGTGCGATACTAAGGCCCCGCTCTGCGGGTCTCCACATGCCTCAAGAGTGCCACGAGGAGGGGGGCTATACGCAATTGTTAACTATGTAAATAAAACTTAAACTTATCGTTGCTCAAGTTAATATTGCTAATAATGCATATAATTTTATTAGTGGGACTGGAGTTTTTTTTCAACTGGGAGCCAGTTATGTCATGTTCTTGTAAATAATGAAGCATTATTTGTTAATGAAAATTTCAAACAAACTAGAAGTAACTCCAACGTGTAAGGTGAAAGAAAAGACTCAATCGGTGATACATGTAACCTTATACATAATAGGAAGTTTAGCCAACGATAAGTAAGAGATACAATGAATATTTGCACATTGATAACAGAAATTCTGCTGAAATTAGATACAAAAGATACGCTTACACGATTGCTGGAGAAGCTATTGCCAGTACAGTAGTAATCAAGGAAATCAAGACGATTTCCTCAAAGACACGCACATAACTAGTCCAGGTTAAATAGACTAGTTGACTGGCAATTAAGACCTTACGTGTAGTAAGTGTTACGTTCGTTCCGTAACATCGATTCACTCTTCTTCGACACGCCGAACGTTTGGTAATAGTGTTTGTGTACCTAGGTTTATCGTTTTGTTATTGGGTCATTTATATTTTTAATCATAATAATTATAAAAAATAACATTTTATAGTTTTGCAATTAGCTATTCTTAAATTACTCTCTTCATGCTTCACTACTCATAATTGCGAGTCGATTAAAATATTCTAAATGTGATTAAGAACAAATAACTCATGCATGTATTTCTATCCATCATTCAAATAAAATGCCGAGATGAAACTCTCACGATTGAGAAAAAAATGCAACGAAGAAATTGGGGCAGCTATTTTCGGTTCACAAGCAGACATATTAAACATTGCGTTTTCATGTGTATCTATAGATTCGAAAGAGGTTGCGTGTCAGATTTTGTCACTGTCGATCGCGCGATGGTTTTCGTACAAGTTCTTTGCACAACCTTACAACACATGGTACACTATGCAGACAAACCCTCTTGTGATACTCGTAAAGATCATACAATGACTTGCTTTATAATATGCTCTTTACTTTGCGCAAGCCTATTTCATTGCTAAATATTCATCGTGTATTAGTTATAGCATCGCAAATGTGTTACGATGTTGATAATATAGTTGCTAGATTACCTTGAACTCAGATTATAATGGAGTCTAGATTATAATAATAGATAAGAAGTATATAAGAACAAATCACATAATAAATAAATCTTGTTAAAATGCCATCACGAAAAGCTAATAATCCATAACTATGATCATTGATCTTAAAATATAAACAAACCAATTTCTATTTTTCGTTAATTGTGTCAAAATATAATTATTCTGTAAAGCATCTCTATGATTATAAAAATGCAATGATGCAACTTATTTTCCCATGGAGTCGTTGCGATGACATTATCAAGTAAATCTTATATCATAGCATACCGATGACGTAAAACACTGCTTAGAAGAAGAACAAAAAGGACTTTAATTATTTAAACCAGAAACTGAATTGCGTTACCTTGATCTGATAAAAATGATTGATTTAGCAGATATAACAAAATAGGTAGGTGTTATTTAAGCGTTTGTATGTATACAAAAACCACATTATGTTTTTAGAATAGTATTCTGTCTAACGAATCCTAAAGAAGAATAAAGCTAACAAAATATACCCGACCCTGACCTGCATTTAGGCACTTTGTATAAACAATGTATAAATCCGCAAGCATATGTCATTTGAATATACCTACCTATTACGTCACCTTAAAACTAAACCAAACATAATATTCTAAAACTATTCATAAAATTTAAAAATGCATATATTTTCTAAATTCCACTGGACTAGTAAAATTAGCCAATTTGTAGTCACTTATTATTTGAAGAGAAAACTATGTAGCTAGCGTCTGGCGTAAAATAAAATAGTCAAGTACTAACAGTATGTTTGACCTCAAGCTGTAGAATTGTGCAAAGGGACAAACAGGTCATCGAGCAACGTAACATAATACGTGGGACACAGACAAAATTAACGACGAAGAAAAAAGAGAAAGGAGTTTAATATAAATATTTCTCATCTGAAACACTCTAACTAGAATATCATCATGATACATTATTGTCGTTTACAGATCATAAACAACCTTCAACCCACGGTCTAGATATATCAACAGTTCCACATGTTATTTTGAGTTTATTTTTGTCTGAAACATTTCCTAAGAGTTTTATAATAATTCTTGGGTTGTCCTCGCGGTCGCTGAACGACTTTGACCCGTAAGTTAGATGCAATCGGTGCAGTTTAGTCAATCAACCACCGGTATACAGCACGTAGTACCAGTTACACGGGCACTAGACATTTAGAGGAGGTAGGTCGTTGTGAAATAATAGTACTGATCGTACCATAATGGGAAAGGTTGCACTTATCCGCATTAACTCTGTAGGCGAGCAAGAACCAAGGGAGTATAATACTAAAGAGGACTTCATTATTTCACGAATTTACTATGTTATGTGTAGTAAACAAATTCTACTTACTATAAGATTACCAGAACCACTTTCACTATAGATTGTGTTTGGAATGCCACAAGGAACAAGTAATATTCAAATCAAGGGCATGAAACTAAATAGCAGAAGTCACACAATATTGTAACTGGTTACTTTTTACGTCATCACCAAACTCCATACTCATGCGCGTGGGTTCCATTAAAAGTAACTGCTTATATATATATATCAAACGCTTTAGTCAATTCTATCGCTATTTTGAGAGAGAACAATAAGCAAATAAAATATCTTACGAGGTGCTAAATAAGTTTGAATTGAATAATCCGTCGTGAAATTCAGTAATGCTGGTAGAAATACAATCTTGAAACTCCGCAACTTTTTGGACTATTCATTTGAACCCTGCAAGTCAAAGCTTGTGTTTCATTAAAATTTGATAGTCTAGTTTTGCAAAACTAACCAGTTTGATTTTTAACTTTGTTTTTGCCCCAGACTATGAGATAGTCTTACCAATTAATATAAATGTAATGAGAGTCGACGTTAGTTACTATATCTTATTTTGATGTAGGTAATTGGAATGTTATTAATAATTCAAAAATAGAATGTTAAGCAAACTAAATTTTAACATATTTATTGATATGAATAGTCTTTTCTATAAGGCAAAATTTAATTTACAGACTAAGGTTATGAATAGTAGGAACGCCTTACGCAACGATGTTGAAAAATCTTAAAACAGAAAATTCTAAAACGGCACTGTTGTCAAGAGAATTACCCGGTTAGAGTAAACTCCTTCTGCGTGTACAACGTAAAGCTTTTTATAAACGAACCCAAAACATGCCAAAAGTTGAACCACTGCCAAATTACTTGAAACATTGTGGATAAAATGTAATTATCACACTTTAACTAGAAATTTGGCGTATCACTTGAGTATTACCTTGACCTTGGTGGAATGTCTAGTAATTACAAGTAATTAGTTCTCAAATATAATATGTAATGTCAAGGTGTCGTGTGTCGCGAGGATAAATCCAACAGCGTCTTCGGATCTTGGCCGTTGATCAAGATAAACAAACTTCATAGTAACGTCGAACCCACGCTCGGATGATGGAACTGCTCTTTCTGGAACATTAGCTAACTGATGTAATAATTTATTTATTTATACAGAAGCACTGTATGTCGGTGGTTAAAACAAATAACAAGTCGCTACTGTAAACTTTGCACGCCTGTTCGCAGATGACTTAGCAAGGACTAGGCTGGCAGCAAAACGTAGAAGTATAGTGTAGCCACAGTTATAATCGTCACTTACATAGACTTAAAAACTTGTTTAGGTAAAGGGCGTTTATATGCACTCATTCGTAATGATTCGTATTCGATTCGAATCGTATTAGAAAAATACGATTGAAATGGCCGTCATACAAAATGTTGTTTTCGCAGTCTAGCAAACAATATTTACATTGGTATAGTTGGCATCTTTTATTGCTTGATTTTTTTCACTGAACATTAACAAAAATCATCTTTTTTATCACAATCGTAAAACGCTTAACCTACTAATGTTTTTACCTACACAGCACGACATTGCAAAGCCACAAACATAAAATGTATGGAATTGTTATTTCTAAAGACAAACTATATGCTCAAGATAGCACAACAAAAACTCGTAGTCTGTATAGATTTAAGAATGAATAGGTTGAACGACCTCCGTGTGTCTTTGCGCTAAAATGTTAATAATCAAAATAGCGCACACTTGCGTGGCATCGTAAATTATATTGCGAAATGTGACATTGGATGGTGGAATTAAGTAGAACTTCCTATAGGTCAGCATACGTTTTAGATTTTAATGGAAAATTCAGGTTTTAGAAAAATAATTAAGATAAACGAACATAGAATGATGAACTGCTTTGAAAAAATAGAAGAATAGAGAGCTATTGAATAATATCTAGAAAAAGTCATAATGCTTTATGAAAACTAGCTCTTTAGTGCTAAACAATATTTTATGTTGTTTAGTGATGTATCTATGTATAACCACCGTCTTCGATGCCAATTATTGTCTGTAACTAGAACCACATTTTATAAAGAAAAGTCGTTGTAAAATACAAGAAATGAAAATAGCTGCCGGATGAGACGAATAAATTTAAAATCTGTTTGGAGTTTGTTTAGAAAACGCAAATGCCACAACACTCAAATGTATTATTTAAAATATATATCTATCTGGCACAATTCTAGACGGAAAAAGATTGATATGAATAAACGGAACGGGACATGGACGTGGACGGGACGTAAAATTCTAACAGAATTTGTGTCGAATATTTTTTCAAAATCAAAATCTACATGCTGCTTTAGATTTTAGTATATATCCTAATTTCCATTTAGAATCCTAACTATTATTACAAATGTGAAAGTTAGTTTGTTTGCTTGTTTGTATATTTGTGACAATTTGGTATGTAGATAGATGGGTCCATGCAGACAGTCCATGTAGGCTCCTTTTTATCCGTGTACGTTAAGTAGTGCTCTGTACGCGGTTCAAATCTGGAAATAGCCAGTAAATAATATTTTTGTTATTAGTTAAGGATCTGGGGCCTTACCATGACGTGCCAAGACAAGATTATTTTCGTTATGAAGTAGAGACGGAGCTATACGACGTTAGTAGCTGTGTCACGCTCTCAAACTTGAATATTGATTGCAAAAATACGTGGTGGTACAGCCCCTGGAGTCTAGATACTTCTGGCTATACCTAGGATGGTATGTTTCAAGTCGCCGATATGAAAATATCAAACAGGCGATCATTATTGTCAATTATTGACGACTAAGGTGATGCGAATGACCATAATGTGTGTACCTATATTAAAAATTAGTCGTAGCTACCTACAGTATGTATATGATTAATTATCATGACCTATTCGTCCGATAAATTAAAGGATTATGTACAGTGAACCTTATACCTAATATGCATAATCTCTCTACAAAGATTAAATAGGAATATTTATATCCCCGGATTAGGTCTTTGTCAGCAATTAAGTACTAAAAGTAATGTTAATCTTTTAATGATGACGGACTATGATATAACGGAATTAATGATAATGCAGGACAATGCAATGACACGTTGTTGCCGACGTGACCGTACCAGTATTTCACTAAATCAGTTTAAAAAAATAAGAAGGTCGTGGCTAAGTAGCAGCCGCATTGGCGCGGTCGGTCCATCGATGCGTCCATCTTTGTCATAGCGAGACTCCTCCGTGCCTCGGAAAGCACGTTAAGCTGTTGGTCCCGGTTGTCATTTGTAGATCTTTAACAGTCGTTACGGGTAATCAGAAGCCAGAAAGTCTGACAAACCAGTCTTACCAAGGGGTACCGTGTTACCCGGTAACTGGGTTGTGGAGGTCAGATAGGCAGTTGCTCCATGTAAAACACTTGTACACAGCTGTCTCCAGTTTAGACTGGAAGCCGACCCCAAGATAGTTGGGAAAAGGCTAGGCAGATGATGATGAGTTTAAAAAAAATAATGGACATGTTATGAGGTATTGATGAATAGACGATGTATTCTTGTACAGTTTCCCCCCGACAAACCTAATTATATAATTTACGCATCTCTTGAAGCAACAACAGCCTCCATTCAGGCATGTAGATAATCCATCTACTGTCACCACATTTAGCCTGATCCTCATTTAACAATTAAATGCAAACGCATAATTATTTAGGTATTTTATTTGTAACCTAATAATTCTGCAAGCCGTCAACTAAGAAATTTGGCACATGTGCAGTCCGTGTGATGGATTAGCTATTAGATAATAATTCTTAACAAGTCATAAAGTTGTCATAAAATTGGTGCTGAAGGTAGCGTCTATTACCATCACACATTGCAAACTATTCGGTCAGCTCTTTTACTAATAGTAAGTTCATCAGGGCTGCACAAATTCAAAATAAGTTTTAGTACAAGTTCCTTGAAGCATATTCTTTATTTTTTGGTACACCACTCCTGATAAGACTATAGACAATGTGAACATAATTTACTGATTTGATTTGTCTAGCTATCTTAGCTTTATGCTCTTTCCTGCTTCTTGTCTCTCTATTCTAGGTCACCACTTTGTTTTTCCATTGGAAACTCATTTTTGACCATCCCTTTAACTGCAATTATCAGGATAATGAACAAAAAATCATAAGTACTTACAAATGATATTTATTAGATAAAGTTAAATATTTACAAATAAAATATTGGTAAAAAAGACTTAACGAAAATAGCGCTGTTAGGAGTTATAATAGGTACCTACCTAATTACTAAATAAGTAATAATTTAACACTATCACACAATCTTTGAGGTTGTTAAGCAGTGCAGACATATTGACTTAGAAGAGAATACAAATCATATAATTTCGACCTTCATTTGACATACATAAAAATACTGTTTTACACCGAATAGTTCGGTTGGTCTCATTGGCAAGCTTGTAGGAAAGTAGCGATGAGTTGTTGATAGGATTTTACATATGACGGGTGTTGCCGAAGCCGCCGTGACCGGACTGCGAAGCTCCCTTGTTGAAGCCCATTTGTAAGTTCAGTTCACTTTCGTGAGCACGCAGCTGTTCCTCAGTGAAGGTACGCTCGTTCTTGTCCGCCATCTTGGGTCCCAACTGAGGGCCGGTCCATTCGGGGTGCTTTTGAGTCTGGAAAAATATGAGGAGTAAATTAAATATCATTTTTTAAAAATGATTTTGGTTTGGTCAACATATTGAAAAAAATACTTACGATCCTTCCCAAAGCGTATAAGCAGAGTGTGACTTGAGGAATGTTACGCCTCTCGAACAGGTCAGCAGTTTGGAAGATTTCTTCTTCTGGCACTCCGTACTTCTTGATGGCGGCTTGGAACCTGGAAAAGTTACAACGCATTAAAAATAAACGTTTCCGCGCACTCAAAACAATTATATCATTGAAATTGTTACTTTTAAAAATGACTGATACATTTTGGCAGTAGTCACTATTTGTTTTTTGTTTACAATCCGCTAGCAATACCAGTTATATTTTTATGATAATACCTTTGAATGTTTTCCATAAGCTGGAAGTTGGTTCCTCGCTCCTGAATCTTCTTGACAGACCCAGGGGACAGTTTGTTGATGAGCTTGCAAAGGACAATACCGTCCTTCAAGTAGTCTTCATAGGCAGCGCTGGTGACGGGTTCACCGATGACAGCGCTGATCCAGTTCAGGACCTCCTGTTCTTGTTCCTTGTTTCTGGGCTGGAAATAAGTAATCTTTGTTAGTGAAACATTGAAAAGATCCAGTTTAATTCTGGAAAATTAGTACATAATTATTACAGAGACGAATTACAGCAGCGTGAAATAACTTTACCAGAGTTTTAGTACCAAAACACATAGATTATGTTAAAAAAATCGAAACTTGCAAGTTTCAAACGGTAGTCGTAAAACATTCGCTCCAGTGCCAAGTCGTTTGATGGCGAGCGTACGGATTCCAGCATCACCGCCGAAAATAGCTCGTTTACGAAACAGACCGCTGTTATCCCTTGCCGATGGGATGGGGTACATCTGGAAAGCTTTTAAGAGTAACCTACAGGAGGTTAGATATATGATGGGCGGCACACAGCTGCGCGCGCGCCGCTCATTAATCTAAAGTATTCTAAAACTATTGACGTCATCAAACACTCGGCGTTGTATGTTATTATATACTATTGTAAAACAAACTTTTTAGATGCTCACTTTGTTGTATTATTGAGTAAATAAATAGTTTGGTATATAGAAGTGTATGGTGTTTAATGACTGCCCATAATGTATAGACCAGTGCCAATAACTTTTAAAAACAAAAAAAATAATAGTAGGATGAAACCCATTGGAAAAGGAGGAGAATACAATAAAAATGATAGGAAAAATAAATTACGGGCGATCTGAGGTCGGGAAGTGGGGGGGAGGGGGGGTTAAAGTTAAAAAAACGGTTTATCTCAATTTCCGGCAAAACTACAAGTCCTATGAAAAAAAGTTAAATGGCAAAGTTGTAGGTAATAAAAAGATCTACAACTTTTGGATTGACACTTTTTTCACATAACCTCAAAATTTATGTGAAAAATTCAAAAAAACATGTTTTTGGTTTTTTATTTTTATCTTTTACAATAATTAATTTTTTTTCACGAAATTTGGTGAAAACTTACCTTTTTATGTCCCAAACACACTGTAATTGATTTGATTTAAAATAATTATTTTTTCACCCTTATTTTGACTTAATATCGAAAAAACACCCTAATTTTCAATCGAAAATTCTCGTGTCAAAATATCACTCTTTTTAAAAAATTCGATGGTCTTTTTGTTCGTTGAAATCTCTACTTTCAGATGGTATAAAAAAATATTTACATTGCTATGGTAAATGTTCTCAGAAAATATAAAGAAACGCTACGAAATAACAGGTAGTTAGGCCTAGACCGGCTTATTTTTTTTGCGTAGATGCCTATTTATTGCTATTTTAAGATAACTTATATATCTGAGTGACCTACGGAACCTCAGACCTCTCTATGAAATACCTTTTAGCTCATCAAAAGGTATTTCATAGAGAAGTGGGGAGTTGCTAGAAGGATCTAGGCCTTGCTAACTGTTATTTCGTAGCGTTTCTTTATATTTTCTGAGAACATTTACCATAGCAATGTAAATATTTTTTTATACCATCTGAAAGTAGAGATTTCAACGAACAAAAAGACCATCGAATTTTTTAAAAAGAGTGATATTTTGACACGAGAATTTTCGATTGAAAATTAGGGTGTTTTTTCGATATTAAGTCAAAATAAGGGTGAAAAAATAATTATTTTAAATCAAATCAATTACAGTGTGTTTGGGACATAAAAAGGTAAGTTTTCACCAAATTTCGTGAAAAAAAATTAATTATTGTAAAAGATAAAAATAAAAAACCAAAAACATGTTTTTTTGAATTTTTCACATAAATTTTGAGGTTATGTGAAAAAAGTGTCAATCCAAAAGTTGTAGATCTTTTTATTACCTACAACTTTGCCATTTAACTTTTTTTCATAGGACTTGTAGTTTTGCCGGAAATTGAGATAAACCGTTTAATTTAACTTTAACCCCCCCTCCCCCCCACTTCCCGACCTCAGATCGCCCGTAATTTATTTTTCCTATCATTTTTATTGTATTCTCCTCCTTTTCCAATGGGTTTCATCCTACTATTATTTAATTCACTTTTTACCGTTTTTAGAGGCTAAAAGCACTGGCCTAGTATGCGTTTTATGATGAGCGCATTGTGTTTGATAGTAACTAATAGGAATAAAGGAGATGCTTTAAATTAACTCAATTTTTTATGACAGTAGGAAGACGAAGTCATAATTTATCAAAAAATAAGATATTAAAATATGCAAAAGAATGCAGAAAAAAGAAAATTAAACATTAGAGCGATTAGAAAGTTAATTAGTGAGTGTGAAGTGTAAGAAATAGTGTAATGTTTCTAAATGATACGTACAGCCATTTTACTAAATGTCACTAAACTTTTGGATTAACACTAGTTTCTAAGCGAGCTTTCGCTTCGGGATCGTCTAGTTGACTGTAGGCCCTGCACTCCGCCCGCCCAAGCCGGCAGCGTTGCGGGGGCGGGCGGAGTATTCACCAACTCCTCACAGACTTGAACTACGTACATAACGTACGTAAATATATGATGGCGTCAGCGTTATTTACATCATGAAAAAGGAACCGGTGAATAAAAGATGATTATAAACCCTTTTCATTCATGAGATCGGCCCACGGCTGTGAGTTATTCAGATAAACACACATTAGTTCTGTTCTTTGTAATTGTTTATTTTCTTTTATTCGGTTATTGTATTATACAGTATACATCTGGTGTAAATGTTTGGATTTCAGATTCGTATTGTTAATAACAGGAATTATTCTGCCTCTGAAGATGTTTTTACTGGTCACTACTGAGACTTTATTATTCGAAGAGTCTAGTGGTCCAAAGCAAAACTTATAAGCATGAAGCTCCTTCACTTCATGGATTGTGAAAAGTGATAATTGTCTACGTGGACTTCTTAGTTGTCAGAGCGTGGATTTTTGGCCGGTCGATGGCAAAGATCTCACCAGCCTATTATCTTCGTGGAATCTCTCGAGCCTTATGTATAACCGAAACATTTTAGGTATATTATGGTTAATCTAGCAGTGCCTAAACCTTCAGGTATGTTCCTGTATTCTCAGTGTTGTTTTGGTTTAAAAAATATATAATTTTATATGAATACTTTGTAGGTACGGTGATGTTCATTAATTCAAAGTTTTAGGACAACCGGACATGGCAGAACATGATTTACTTCTAGAATCTCGGCTAATAATGTTATTTAAGAAAATATATTTCATAACAGATGTTTGGTGCAGTTTATATCTAACAGCATTATTTTTATCTGATGCTTTGATATCAAACCCGAATTCAGTTAAACAAAGTTAAAGTAAGAAGTTTATGTACTTTTATTGAAATAACGGTTGTGCTTAGAAATGTATTTATGTCTCATTGGAATTGTACGGTTCAAATTCATAAAATATTTTTTATCGATATCAAAATTCAAAATTCAAATGTTTTTATTTCAAATAGGTCTTTGCAGGCACTTATGAAACGTCAAGTTAGTTGCACGGTTCCAAGGAGTGGGTCTTATGGGGAAGAAACGGCAAGAAACTCCATACACTCTTTTCAAAAAACAGAGTAAAGTTTTTTTCCGTCCCTCATGATTAATAAGCATGAAAACATACCAATTTCTACGCATAAGTTTAAAAGTAAACAAGGAAAATTATTTATATACAGACGAAAAGTTTCTTGGAAATCATCTCACACATATCTATCAGGTTTTCTATGATTAGAACAACAATCACAGTGGAATATCGTATTATGAAAAAAGCTCAATATGCTTTTCAATCCGGAAGTTTCAATAAATCACTTTTTAAAGGTTTTAGAACTATTTCATTACCGTGATATTTATTTTAGTTGTTATCATTTTTATCAATGACTAGATATATTCGAGTATGACACCATTAATCGTATGAGTATATACGGCGAGTGTCTGTGTGTAAACAAGAGTGGGACATTTATTGTGACACGGGAACAGTGTCGCGACAGCATTACGAAGAAACTGATGAATTAGTGTGAGCACTGAATAGTAAAAAAAATATTCTAGCATTTACACTTTATAACCGGCGACCTTAAATAAACTTATTACAACAGTTTCTTATAATATGCCTCATTATTGTGAAAAAAAATCTTCCGAGCCCATTTAGAAGCGTAAAACTTTATCAATGAGACGTGCCAATTCATTTTGTAACATTGACTACTAGAGTAGATTTATTTTTTCCTTAATTTTCTTCACAGGAAAAATAAACATGTGCTACTTTATCATATAGGCACAATTCTCAAACTGTTAACATTCTTCCAGCCAGTTGCACCAAAAAATATACGGTTACTTTATACCTATGTGAAACGGAAGAACTGTCATCCAAGATCTATCAAAATGGACGATAAAAGTGAATAATTTTGCTATTATATTATGTTTTTCGTCTAAATATTTATTATTTATGTTTACCTTACTATTATATATATGTATTGATACCATAAAAAATATTAAAAGTATGCTAATTATTGATATTCGTACAAAGTATAAAAATTATAAAAAGTTTTGTGCAACCGGCTGTTTATGTAAAATCGACGAGTAGTGCCGTGTGGCTAAGATAGTATTATAAATAAAAGAGCTTAGAATCAAAACAGCTGCGAGAAACATAACGTTAGGCGTATTATGCGTTTAATACCGCTCATAAAATTGGATCACTTTAAAACGAATGACGATACGATTTTAATTTTAGTTTTTATGACGTCACTGTTTAACGTCAATCGTGCGTGGCGATCCTGTTTCGAACACCATCAAGTGTTTGAAAATACTGGAAAATTAATGTATTTATGCCTTCATGAAACTGTGATAGGTAATAGATTGATTGTCATAGTGTCTCATTACATTAGGAACATCAAAAGAAATATAATGTGATATTCTTGATTCTTTTGGTCCATTAAATTTGGTTTAATAGGTTGGCAACCAATAGGTTATTGCCCTACCTGCTTAATCTGAAAATGCAACTTCTCATTTTGATGATTTTATAAACAATTTATTAAATAGAACTTAAAATTTATATAAAAACAATATCTGCTTTCAAAGATGCAAGCCTTTTCAATTCTATTTAAGTCGTTTTTGTTTTTAATGGTTCGTAATTAATTACTATTTGTAGCTTGTCGGATGCTGTCCATCAATCTCCGGAAAACCTCTAGATTTTTTTTAACTCTTCATAGTAAATGATGTCATTGTTTCATTATGTATCGACAAAGCAAAACAATATACTTAAAATCGATATTTGTGAATATTGATTATTTTTTAATGATTTTTTTTAATTTTCTGTTTTTTAATTTTCTGTTTTCTGAAACGGTTAAGTGAAATCAGGAAAATGTGCTGAAGATTGTTCGTTCCCCAAAAACCAAATCAAAACTCTGATCACGGACAATTCTGGAAAATTTAATCAGGAACCGATATGATGGTCTCTACCTATTATAATTAGGTTTTTGTTCTGACATAAAAGCATCATAAAAGGCAATGAACATACAACAATAAATGATACAAATAACTCCTATGTTACCAAAGCCAAACATAGATGATTTACTGACACAACAACATACAGATGTGACAACTAACAACCGTTATGAATATGGTTCTGTTTATACCTACGTCGGAAGATGCTCAATGTATTCTATAAATGTATTCCGAGTTGGCGTCGAGCCAATCTGAGAAGCATGTCCGGAGATGCGGGAAACCCCTGGGATATCAGATTCCCGTAATCATGCAAGTAATGTGCATGTCTTACGTTCAATTATATCGAAAAGAAATTCATACAAGACCTTAAACTATAAATTGCACTACGATAGAAATTGCGACAGAAATGTCTGCTAACAATTTCTTTGTGATGCTACTGTCGCGACACTTTCCTACACCTGTTTATGTTTGTCTGTGCACCATACAGGTGTCGTAGTGTAAACTTAGCTTAAGTTACAATAAAAAAAAGAAATTATAATTCATGTGGAAGGTCGACTAATGAGATGAGGTAAATGATTATAGTAGGTACGAACAATGCAAGTACATTGCAATCCCCCCGCTATGATGTTTACAGCTTGACCTTGGCAGATATTCTACTTTTTTTACCTGTTGGTAGATTAATGGTAGGTAGGTACTATTTACTTGTTTTTTAGTACTTAATCTTAAGAAAAAAAACTGCACAACTCTGCACTCAAAAAGTTAATTTAAAATTATTCGATAGAAGAATGGAGGTCTGTAGCTTTGAAGGATGAGGTTTTTTGATTCTGAAATGGTATAATTTTTTGACAGGATACCCTAAATGACCTTAGACCTCTTAAGAGTAGACGAAGCTCCGTATCACATCCGTTTTTTTGATTACAGAATTTTCTAACTGCTTTGTGTCGTCATGGTTGGCTTTCAATACCAGCTTTCAGTAAAGAGATTAAATTACTGATTCTTAAACGTCGTCGTTTTCAAAGGATACATATATCAGAATTCTAGAATCATTCAGTGGGTCGATTTAAATGACCATATTAGAAGCAAACCTGAGCCGAATGCAATTAGACCCTAATTGCAGTCACTGGCCTTAACCAGATTAATAACTAGTGACATAAGCTAATCGTATGCAAGTCTTGTGTCCTCATTAATACAGCAAACTACTTATGTTCAAATCGAGCCCTCTACAACTAGATACCTACATTTTCTTAGGCTAGGTACTTATACATATTGAAAATGGTGAACTAAAATCTTCAAAAACAGCCACTTGATATCATGTCATCATCAGCCAATATATATTGTCCCACTGCTGGGCAGGCCTCTTCACAGGTCAGGTGCCTTAACAACAAGGCCACCACGACATCATGTACTGTATCCGTACTGTAAATCTTAAGTTCACGCCTGTAGTTCCTAAAGGTTAAGTCGTGTTTTTGTCTCCTAAAATAGAAGACCAGCCTATTACCATTTACCAAGCGGGTACCTACATATCCAGACTTCTGGATATCTATAAAATGCTCGACCTGAAGATCTGATCAAGCCCAACAGATCCCCAAATAAAGCATTAAATAAGTGAAGTAGTATTCCCAAAAACCTCGGAATATTTTCTTAACCACTTTTCCCTCGGCAACCTATGTATATTCAAGATTTATTATTACGAAATTGCTCAAATATATCTATCATTTTTGCGTACCCAACATTATGCGTCGCCTAGTCCCCTAGACAATTTTTAGGGCAGTGCAGCCACCTCGTGTGCTAGATTGAAACTATGTAGAGATTTCTAGGCTTTACGCAAGCCTTTGCCTAGTACTAAAGACTGTAGTTTGCAATGAATAAGAGGGAGGCGACCACGCCGTTTATACCGTTCACTTCGAACTAAACACCAGAGATGGCGTTGTTTAATTGGCTAAGAAAAAGCAATATGCGTTCACTTATAATCCTTTTTTTTTTTGTTGTATGGCATCTCGCAGGTCAACCTAGAAGGTTGTCGACTGCTTAACCGGGCTTGCCTGTTGTGAAGTGCCTTAAATGAATTTAGGGCCTCCAGCCAGGGCTTAACTTACAAAACTGAGCGACTACGCGCTAAGGGCACCCTCTAGTGGGGTACGGGCCTCGGCTTAGGGCGTCGCTGGGGGAGGACAGCAAGGGACAGGCTGGATCAGAATATTATATGATTATTATAATCGGGAAAGAACCTTAATCCCTTTATACGTAAGTCAAAGAAAGGATCACAATACTCGGAAGTAGGAATAATGTTGGATGTGGACAAAAAAAAAACGGCTGTAGTGAATCAAAAAATCCTAGAATCCTATTTCAAGACTTCTGGATATCTAACAGACTAACTCATAATTGAAACATCATTTGTATGAAATTGTTAGGCAATAAGGTTAATCAGCAGTTAGGAGGTTGTGAAAATGGTCATATATCTCTTAATTCAGTAGCTTTATTTGTAGCTTGTCTCGTCCCACTGTGTCGACGCACTCTTCTCAGGGACATAGTTAGACTTTACAATAGTCAATATATTAAAGACATATTGTGCCGACATGTACCTAACTAAAATCCTTAACACCAATGTGTTGTTTACAAAGGACCGTCAACTCCATGGCTATATGTCTACATGAATTTTATTATGGTTACCGTTGGCCATTGTGTCGAGGTAATGTAAACGATAGCCACTTCCCATCACCATAGGTGCATACCATAGCGACTCCCTATTGTTTCTTCTGGTTTAGAAGTCTATTGTTTCGATTCCCTAAGAAAAAAAAACACTGCCATTTTGTGTAGTTGATGTAATCAAATGTAACATTGGGCTAGCTGCATCATATAGCGGTAAAATTTATAACACCCCTCTTTTTGCGTCGGGGGTTAAATTCCGTGGGCGAGGCCACGATCAAAAGCTAGTAATATCTAAGTATAGTTGAAAATGTGCATAGTACTAACTATACTAAAAATTTTGTATGTGCATTATACCGTTCAGGGAAACGAGTTGGTTATGTGATGCTTGCATCCAATAAAAATCCCGGGCCGTCTTTACCTCATACCTATATAATTATTCCGATTACATGGATGACTTTAGCGACAACTATACAACACCTACCTCCTTCAACAATTTTATTACGTTTATTTACGCTCACGTTCAAGTTAATTTAACTCAAAACATATAAAAAACATATAGCCATTTATCTCAATACTTTGTAACATTATTTTTGACATTGCAAAATAAAAGGTACATAATATAAAAAAATATTATTAATATGAAAATTATGTTCAACGTCGTAACTTGAGGGTTAATTGAAGTACACATGCATTAGAAATATTCATAACAGAAGTCACAGATGAGTTGTTTATGAAAATGAGACCTTGGCTCGTCCTTGTTTTTTACAAGTCATAAGCCTCTTGGTGTTGGAAAAGGTACCTACCTAGGTACGTCATACATACTTGCTTATAGTCGGTACAGATTGAATTTACGAAAAATATAAACAAAATCATAACCTATTTTGTTCTGGGACCTTACCTTGTTCCATGACGTGCCAAAACAAGATTATTTTCGTTATGGAAAAGAGACAGAGCTTTACGACGTTGCTAGCTGTGTGTCACGCTCTCAAACTTGAATATTGATTGCAAAAACACGTGGTGGTACAGCCCCTGATTTTCCCACATCGATAAATAAAATGGCATTAAATGACGAATAATGATGTTTAGAGCATGAAATTGACATAAATGCGCCCTCCTTACGACATTTTGTTAATTCCTGTGGCAGAATTAGCACAAAATAGTTTACGACTTTGTTTACATATTTCGTAAAATCAATTGGTACAGACTATAGCATAAAAAAATATTACCTACCTAATGTTTATTCACCAAATTTTATGCACCGCTTGTTGGTCGAGGACTTTAGGATCGATGCCCGGGAACCCAACTGTCAGAGTCAGTAAGAGTCTGACACTCCCTTCCGCCCCACCCACGGCGGGAGGGGTCATTTGATGATTTCCCATCCGGAAAAAAGGGTTATTTTCTCAGTACCAATCAGAATTTGTTGATGACAATACTGGACCGGGTGGCCCTTTTTAGGTGGGATTAAAAAAAAGTAAATGTGGGTGTGATTTGAGGAATATGGTGAAACATTTCTGAACCGTCTATTGTACTGACTGACTTTCTGGACTCTGAATACCCGTAACGATAACCCTTAAAGATCTACAAATGACACCGGGAGATCTAGAAATAATACAGGGACTATCGTGCTCCCCAGGCACGGATGAGTCTCGGTAAGACATAGATCACCCATCCACGGACCGACCGTGGCAAGCGCAGCTTATCCTCTTAACTCTTCTTCAAAAATCAACGTTTCCCACCTTGTAATTAATAAGTTCTAAGATAATATTTTTTACGTACCTTATGAACAACAATCCTTTGGTCCAGTACCATTGTTGTAGTATTTAATTATTTCATTTATCGGCTGCACTTATTTATTTATATTAATTTAAAAAAGATTACTACTAAAAACTATGAATAAATACTAAAATATCCAATATTAAAATATGTAGTACATTATAATATCATCGAAAAATGTTTTGGTACATAGAAAAATAGGAAAAGGACTATGAAAGGATGATGCTGCACCGCAGAATATAATAACACAGAGCACAAGATAATGAGCAGCATTTTTAAAATAAACACTTGAAGAAAACACAATAAAAAAATAACTTAAACGGCTTGTATGCACTTCACGTTGCACGCAATGAATACAGACTTTTTATTCATATGAGTAAATATATAAAAACAAATGAAAGTCAAGGTTCATATCGCTCGGAGCGTTATCAGTGACTGACTACCGATTCTTTGGTCCGACACTTGATTTAAACGATGACCTGTAGAACAAATAAATATCTTTTGTCTGCACATCAATTACGGACATCACCATTGATGTCCTCTGCTTAGCATTTGAATTGCAAAGAGTGTAGCGTGTTTTGAATAAAGTAGGACTTAAGACCAAGTACTTAGGTACAATTTACATAAACAATAAGTAAGTATAAGTATATATACCTATCTATAATTTTGTAACAATATAGGTACTTTTTCAATAGCAAGCAAAAAATCTCAACCGCTCGCTTAGTACAAGAATTGAATACCAAATTAAATACTTATGTAAAATCGAGTCGATAAAATATTTTTTTCTCTTTCGAATTTCACTGATTAGTGATTGATAATGATGATGAGACTTCATAGTTTGTGTTACCAAGTATAACATCAACAAATGCAAATTAAATCTAAAGATAAGACAGTGATTATGATTAAACGAGGGCATAATTAAAACTTATTTGGTTTTTTATCAACCCGAAACAGCTCCTTTGGACTACAAATTTATCTTTAAGACAATTGTCTACTTCTTAAATTAATGATAGCATAGATTTTGCATGAATTCAAAACTGTTTCTTCCAGTTTTGTCCCAACTCAAACTCTCACCTTACCTATGTGATATAAATTGATAAAACAACAGATTACTGACCAACAATAAGTCTTAACTTAGCTAGATAGACTAGGTGGTCCTCTCAGCCCCTAGAAGAACAAACTATGAAGGGCAGGCAGCTATAGTTATAATGAAAATTACTTACCTTAGCTTTCAGTTTTTTTCGGTAAACTGCGTCGGGTTTTCTCGTCCTCCATACCACAATGCCTGAAAACTAAAGTTTTCAACCAGTGCGTCCTACCCGTCATGACCTATGGAGCCGAAACATGGACACTCACAGTACGGCTAGTCCACCAATTCAAAGTTGCTCAGCGTGCCATGGAACGAGCCATGCTCGGGGTGTCTCTGAAGGATAGAATCCGCAACGAAACTATCCGTCAGAGAACCAAAGTTACCGACATAGCTCAAAGAATTGGTAAGCTGAAGTGGCAGTGGGCTGGCCATATCTGTCGAAGAACCGACGACCGTTGGGGTAAACGGGTTCTTGAGTGGAGACCGCGGCTAGGTAAACGTAGTGTGGGACGCCCTCCGGCAAGATGGAGTGACGATCTGCGAAAGGCTGCAGGCAGAAGTTGGATGCGTCAAGCTGAAGACCGGGCGATATGGCACACGTTAGGGGAGGCCTATGTCCAGCAGTGGACTAGTGTTAGATAGGCTGATGATGATAGCTTTCAGTTGTTTTGAGTCAAACCACCCCCAGACACACGTGCGAGCCAATCAGGATCTCCGAACGAGACACCTTTTCAGTCCTTCACTTATAGACAAAATTCGTTAAGACTTAACTTTTCTTTTTGTGTCCATTCCAGTGCGCGGGCAAGCGTGAACCCGAAAAGGAGCAAGAAGCCCAGCAATGGATCGAAGCAGTGATCGGCGAGAGGTTCCCCAACATGCCTTACGAGCAGGCACTCCGTGACGGCATCATTCTGTGCAAGCTCATGAACCGTCTTCAGCCTGGCATCATCACCAAGGTCAATGTCTCCGGTGGAGACTACAAGTACATGGACAACATTAACCAGTGAGTATTAACGAATTTGAGGTACATGTTAGATAGTTTGTTTTTGTGTGTTTTTTTTAATCCTAACTCTCCACAATATAATAATTGACTGTCCCGCGGTATCACCCAATCTATTTATAAATAAATAAATATATTTAAGATATATATAACTAGCTGTTTCCCGCGGTTTCACCCGCATCCCGAGGGTACTACTTCGCGCACCCGGGTAAAAAGTAGCCTATGTTGTTCCTCAGGGTCTATTCTATCTATGTACCAAATTTCATTTATATCGGTCCAGTAGTTTTGGCGTGAAAGCGTAACAGACAGACAGACAGACAGAGTTACTTTCGCATTTATAATATTAGTAAGGATAAATATATTTAAATATATTTCGGCTTAATATATTTATTTATAAATTAAGCTGAAATTGAACTTTATCCCTTGATCACGCAATATTTTGATTACTATACTGAACCTACGCAAAGTTAACTGTGTGACTCAAACAGGATGTGGGTTTTCAAGTAGATTTTAGTTTTTGTTTTTACATTCTACTGGTTTCCTGTTTAAATATCAAAATCGGTAGTGAAGGTTTACAACACGGAAAAATATCTCGTTCAAAACTTTTAGTCAGCCTTCAAATTTTTTTCCGTTCCCTTTATTCGTTCGGCTGTGATTTTGTTTGCTCTTTTCAACAACACTTCTGTTTTGACAGCTTCAAGGGTTACAATTTATTTACTGTCAGAATCATTGAAATTGCTCCAAAAATGTTAGTTTTGTGTTAGGAACATGCTAGAAATAGAATACGTCTAAGTAAATAGGTAGTACTTTTTTTTTAATAATTGGATGGACCAAGACCAACACACAATGATCAGATTAAAATTTTGAATGATTAGGTATACAATTATGTACGAGTATAGGTACGTATGCAACTTTCTGTATCAATACACAATATTAAGAACCTTGCTGATTTTTTTTTTACTTACAGGTTCCAGAAAGCTTGTGTGAAATACGGAGTACCCGATGTGGACCTCTTCCAGACAACAGATCTTTGGGACCAGAAGAACATCGCACTCGTCACACAGACCATCTTCGCTCTTGGCAGGACGGTACGTAATTATTATATGGCCGTTTTCAGCAATACCTTAGAACTTTAAAACCTAGCTCACTTACCTTTAGAAAATATTTCTTATAAATATAAGTCACCTTTCTATTTCCAAAACATCTTCGAAGAATTCGGAATTGTAAACTTTATAAATTATAATTAAAATATATTTTTGAATTTACAGGCATACAAGCACGCAGAATGGCGCGGCCCCTACCTAGGACCCAGACCCGCTGAAGAAAACCGTCGTGACTTCAGCGAAGATGTTCTCCGTGCTGGACAATCCGTCATCGGTCTTCAAGCTGGCACCAACAAACTGGCAAGCCAGTCCGGCCAGAACTTCGGCGCTTCACGCAAAATTATCCTTGGCAAGTAAAAATACCAGGCTGCCAGAAATCAAAGATGGTAATTTCGCGATAACAATTTTATTTATGTATGGAATTTGTCACTTTGGTTAATTTTATTTTTGTATTAAACTTTAAATAGTGTAAGATATCAAAGTTATTATATCTTATTATTTATTGCCGAATTGACATAATACCTTCTTCATATTTTGCCATGTCACAGACAAAATTGATCAGTGAAGGCAAACACACTTTTATTATTTTTTACGAAAGTCTTCATTATCTTACTAACTGTAGAAAACCCTATCATAGTGTTTAGAAACAATGGTTTTTTTGTCAAATAAATTGTAATATTATCAGTCATCAAGTTATTATGTTAATTATTTTAATTAATAATATTTATTCCTTAAATATTACTCTAAGTTTTAATCAATAAACTGTGATTATTTGGAGTCGGTTGTGGATTAACAGTTGGTACAAATCTTTTATTATATTAAAAACGACTGCATACAAAGTAAATTATTAACATCCAACAACAATAATTATGGTCAATACGCCTTTACATTTGATTGGATATAGTCAACCTGCCAAATGAATAAATAAATGTATGTGGTATTTACTTTTGATTTTATTTCAACGTTATTAAATCAATAATTGTACTTAGTTATGGAATTTAATCTACTTATATGATGTAATATTAGTCAATTGACTTATTACACGCCCTGAAAGGTACTTAAATGCAGTATCTATTATTTGATCTGCACTAAATTAACTTAAACTTCAACACGATGTGATCCGGAGCTGCGGGACGTTCGAAAGAGATACCGTGCCCCCGGAATACAAAGGGTTGAGGAAGGAACATGGATGGGTTTTAGTAAGTAAGAGACTGACACTCCCACCCGCCCCAACCACGGCGGAATGATGATTTGATGATTTCCCACCAGAAAAACAAAAAAAAACACGATGTGATGAAAATTTCTCCGAAGAATTCTATGCGTGGATTTTTGACCGGTTATGCCAAATGCTATTGTAGGCACTGTTTTTATACCCACGAGTTACCCAATTACCCCCCTCTATGAACACTTCGTGAAAACAATTTTAATGTAAGTAGGTACCTACATTGTTACGTTTCCCTAAAATTCTAAAGCACTATAAGGCCAGGCGATTTCTAGTGTAGCAGGTTTCATCTAAGTACATAGAATCGGTTCACATACACGGCAACAAGTGTTTGCTATGTAAGTAATATCTGTGTATTAAGTATTTATCCGGCGTGCAGACTGGCCATTTGCGTGGCGAATATTAATTAAGCACAGCTCTTTAATCAATCAGCAGAGCTCTTAAATCAATCAATCACTGGCATACGAACTCTAAGGTGAACTATACGTTTAGTTTACGTAGTAACTATTTAGTGATCGGTGGTTTAGTTCAATCACAATTTCCGAGCAGACACTGGCAAGAAGAAGTGATGATCTGCGAGAGACTACAGGCGGATTGGATACGTGAAGCGAGGGTCGGGCGATAAGGTCAACGTTATGGGAGGCCTCTGTCCAAAAGTTGACTACTAAAACCTATTATTATGAAGATATCCCTTCCAAAATATTCCTTAGGTCATCATCTACCTAGCCTTTTTCCAACTATGTTGGGCTCGGCTTCCAGTCTAACCGGCTATCTATCTAGCTGAGTACCAGTGTTGTACATAGAGCATGGAGCGAATGCCTTTTTTTTTTTTTTTTTCGGGGGGAAATCCTCATGGACGAACCCGGCCTGGGGAGGCCGGGAACAGTGCCGGACTCTTACCGGCTAAAACCACCCCGGTGTCGCTTCTCGCACGTGGGCGCGGGGCCGCGAGAATCCAGATTCGTCCGCAGCCCCGCAATGGTGCCGGCCTGTCCTGACGGGCCTCGTCTCCTGCACGGGGTAGTGAGGTGTCCTACCCCGTGCATCGCCTCGGGGGCGCGCGCGTACACAGACGCGCGCCACCGGCTCGGGTCCTATCATGGGGGGCGGGGACTTCCCCGAGTCCGTCGCCCCTGGACCCGTTTATGGGGGCGGAAGAGGGCGTTGTCTGCCCTCCTCCGGCGCCCGGTGCGCCTGCTGCGGGCGGGGTTGAGAGTGGAGATCTCCCTTTCCCGCTCCGCAGCTTCCTTCTGCGACATCACGTCCTCGCAGAAGGACACCACCGCGTCCCACGACTCTGCCCTGCCGACCATACTCCGAACAACGGCCGGCAGCGACAGATCGTCTCCTACTTCAGAGGTGAGGGCACGGCGCTGCTCCTCCCAGGACACACACTCCCGGAGCGTGTGTTGCGCCGTGTCCTCCCCGCAATGGACGCAGTGGTGGCACCGAGCGTCCGACTCCCTGCCTATGCGACACAGGTACTTGCCGAAGCACCCATGCCCCGACAGCACCTGCGTCGCCCGAAACGACAGGGAGCCGTGCCTTCTCCCGAGCCATGCGTCGAGCACTGGCCGGATCGCCTCGACGGTAGCGAGGCCGGCGGTAGGGCGCAGAAGCCTGTCCCGCCATATGGAGCGACTGCCTTTTTTTTTTTTTTTGTATCGCTGGGAAAAATGCTTTACGCATCCCCACCATCCAGGGGAATGGGGAGGTATGTGGGACTCCCCGGGCACGCCGTGATATCGAAGTGCCTCCAATATAGTCGAGTGGGGGACGGAATTGAAGGCGTTGGCGATGTCGAACGACACCGCCAGCACCCCGTCCCCCGCATCCATCGCCTCCTTCACCTGGTCCCTGAGTAGGGCCAGGGCGTCGATGGTGGACCGGCCCCACCCTCCGCAGATGGTCGCTGAGGCGGCAGGCGATGATACCCTCGAACATTTTACCGACCTCATCGAGCAGAACGATGGGCCGGTATGCCGAGGGGGAATCAACCGGACGTCCCTCTTTACGGAGGAGGCACAGCTGCCCCTCCTTCCAAGGCTTCGGGAACCTTCCGGCCGTGAAGCAGGCGGTGAAGAGGTCCCGAAACCTATCCTCCATTTGAGCGGCAGCAATGGCCACCACCCGAGCAGGGATATGGAGCGACTGCCTATCTTAACTCTACAACCCAATTACCGGGTAACACTATACCCGGTAAGACTTTATGGCTTCTAACTACCCGTAACGACTGTCAAAGATCTACAAATGTTTCTTACCTAGCTACTGAAACTATCATTATAAAGTTAATATCTGTGGAAAAGTATTTAGCATCTAGATCTAGGACGGTTACGGCATTTATTCTTACACTTATTTTAAAAGTTTTTTAGCTGCAAACAGGAACCGGTACCTATGCTGTTTATTCATCCATTCATGAATCGTCATTATTCCATGGCCTTCACCACAGAAGGTGCATGTCCTACGATACGACAGAGCCATTTTTGGAATCTTCATAAATAATGTCCTCTATGTTTAATTTTTGGTTCGATTTGTTACTTGTTATTCTACACATGAAAGAGGAAAATGTGTTATTAATCTCTGCAGACTGACCACCCATGAAGTAGAAAGATGCTCATCAACAAAAGTGTATGCGGGTCTTATTGATTGAAGGCTGTGGGATGTTCGAAAGAGTTACTGCGCCCTCGGAATAGAAAGGGCTGAGGAAGGAACATGGATGGGGTTTAGTCAGTAAGTCCACTCCCTCCCGCCTCAGCCACGGCGTGAGGAGTCATGTACTGATTTCCCATCAGAAAAAAATAGGGTCTTATTGATTGATACATTCACATCCTAAAGGAAGGAAGGTATAGGCTATGTCCTTCATTGTTATATTGCTATCTATAGACTATATTTCATCTCAATCGGTTTAACCGTAAAAGCGTAAAAAAATATTAGTGAGGAAGTAAGGAAAACATACGGTGAGTGGCACAGAGCAAAGTTTCATTCAGCAATAATTCAGACAAGAGCACATAGAATAAGGTAATAATTCAACATCGTAATGTTTCCATCCACTGTTAACTGGGTAACGGAAAGAGATAGTCTGTCCCTTCCATTCCCTTCTCAGAAGAAGGGCCTTCTGCCTGCAGCCTTTCGCACACCACCCTTGTGTTTGTTTGAAAGTTTCTTCTCAAGGTAGTCATACGAGACACTTGCCTCATCTAGTTTTAAAAAATGTCTAAAAGTGTTTTTTTAATACTTATTTACAAAAATAAATAGTGGCGTTGGTGGTTCAAAATGTTAATAAATAGAAAAATAATAAAATGGAAGTTGCGCTCAATAGTTAAAAATTTTATATTCTAAACCAGCGTGGGCTATACGAATACTAATTGAAATGACAGTGTTTCATACAAACTTTGCCCTCCTTTTTCACTCCCTTAGGGGTAGAATTCGTATAGCCAAGATTAAATCATACAAAGAACACACCCTCCACGTTTCAGGTCTCTATGATCAGCGGTTTAGGCTGTGCGTTGATCCGTCAGTCATTCAGAACAAAGCATTATATATAAAAATTTAGATGTACAAGCAACAAAAGTTCATTAAACTCGTATTTATTGTTTCAAATAATTAAAATCATCACCAGTGACATCTAGTATACTTTGATGAAACTATATTCATACTCTAGTCAGCTACACAATTTGAAAGTACAAATTTTTGGACATAGACGGCGCTACTTCGTCAATTCAAGGCCGTTAGTAGTGATGTACACGTTCAACACAAGTTCCACAAAATTTGTTGTATGTGGGATGAAAAAAATCAAAATAGATTTTTTACCCTACTACGGCGAAGCATAAATGAGGGCTATGATTATTAAAATTAGTGTTATAATAAGTAAACCAGTATATTTATGGGTGAACATTTAAAGTCTTCATCTTTGTTATTCCTATGAACAAAAGAATGACTAAAATACTAGCGAGACGATTAGACGACAAGGTGCCAGCAAGTAGTAGGGTTAACTGCCAAGGGAAATCTTATGCACCTCAAACTAGAGTTATGTTTATCTGTAATCTAATAAGACTAAATCATTACCTATGTATCTAAAAGTAATAAGAATGTATATTGCAAACTTATCTTCAGTCATAAATCGTACCTACCATCTATATATTTTGTAGAGAATCAATCATGTTATTGTAGTAACTTTGCAAATTTTAATACTTAGTTATTAGGTAGTAGTTATTAATTGTTTAGTAGGTATTTTGTAATTAATCAATTTACCAAACCAAATCAAAGCTTGATATTAATCTTAAATGAGGTAACATTTTTAACTCACAATAAGTCGCATACGTACCGTACCATAAATCATGAATTATTTTTACTTTAAAAAATTACAACATACTAACCAGACTTACATAAATCCAGTCAGACGTTTCACAACACAATAGTTTTGACACAGAGTATCAACAATGTTGATTTCACGTGCGATGTGTGTGAGCGTGAGCGGAGCACATCACTAATGTTAAATAACACAAGCCCGCACAAATACTTGTTGTGGAATTTATTTTTTATGCTGCGTAAATTGAATGTGAAATGTGTGTATAAACTATCCAAATGTTAATAAACACGTGATAAAATGATAACATTCGGCGGTGGGAACAATTCCACGGCGTTAGAAGATACAGGTGCGGTGCTGTGAACTTTGTTTTCTCGTTTTCGTCTTGTGAGGACTTTGAGTTAATGAATTGTTATTTTGTAGGGGAAGTGAGAAGTATCTGCGAAAGTGTGTGCAGCGATGGGTCCAGCGCGACGGTGCAACCGGGGGGCTCCAACCAGCGGCCTCGGATGGATATAGCATGTGTTTTGGATGTTACCCAAACATTGAATCTTGCTCACAGGAAAAGAGCTCTAGAAGAAGTTCGATTGGCATCTGAACTAGTCAATGCTAATTTACATCATATACATGTAAGTTGTCCCACTGTCTGTCTGTAAAAAATAACCAAATTATTGATGTTCATAGATGTCCTTCAAACATCTCTTTCCTGTTACCAAAAGTTGCATTGATTGTAATTTAGAATGTAGATTCTAGTTTTAAATAATATGTTACTTTTGGCATTGAAAACAGATAAGCCAAATTGGAAAAACCCACATACAACAGTAAACTCACATTAACATTAAGATTGTTCAGTTTAAAAAAAACTTTAACTATCTTTATTGAACAAGATCATGTGTTTATTATATTGTAGTTTAATAGTAAAATATTGTCCTTATTTACTTAACCGGCTGTCTTGTATCTTGAACATAAATAAAACTGATAAAAATGAGTTTATATGTGCCGCTTAAAGATCCACTTACATTATTTTGTTCTTCAATTTGATTCATATACAAAAACATTTCTGCCAATCGACCTTGCTGCTCGACCTTCAAATATGGCTTATAACCTACTTGGAATATAAATTTATTTGAATGTTAGTACATACTGGCTTCATTGATGGGCTTTCCCCATTAACTATTTCTAGTATTTGTTTATAGCTGTAATAACTAGTAACCTACTCAACGTGATGAGGAATCATTGAGTCTGGACAACATAACAATAACATAGACAAAACATCTGTTGCTTCCTTTATGTCTATGAAAAACAAAACAATATACAAGTTTTCTCCTTACTTTCCATGTGGATATACAAATAGTTACATGTTACAATTAAACTCATAATGATCAGCATTTATTCATATAAAGTCATGAAAAGTTCACAAAAACATCACATCAAGTCCAATCACATGACATGTTCTCACAATCCCATGCTTAATCATGGCAAAACCTTCATGCTAGTGATTAAATTATCTATTTAGGTTTGCAACTGAAAGACTCAGATTCTATGGTTATGAATAAATTTTAAGAACAAAACATGCTATTAATTATAAGTGTATGGAGCTTTAAACGCTTACACAGGGTAGACTATAAATTTATGATGATGATGCGATTCTATGGTCCTTCATCAGGGACATAGGGCTCTAAGAAGAAATTTCCATTTCTTGCGATCTTGTGCGGCAACTTCGAGGCTTTCTAGGCTATAAATTAAAATACATAAATTTATTACAGTTTGAAAAGCTTGACTTTGGTGAGACAAATGTTCTGGACACATTCTACAATGCAGATGTGGCGCTGGTGGACCTCAGTGTCCAGCTGCAGCAGAGTTCCTTGCTGTACCACCTGGGAGTACGGGAAAGCTTTGACATGAAGGAAAATGTACTGCTGTACAATGATGTTGATGCTGACTCTACGCTCAGGCTTAAGGTAATTTCTACATAATAAGTAAAGTAGTTTTCATATATTTGTAAAATACTTGACAATTTAAAATTTTAAATATTATAATGTGTTCTTCAAAAACAAATGAAAAAGTCCATCCTTCCTTTTTTGGGTATTCCATGATTTTAGTTACAAGAGCTGTTTCCCACGGTATCATACCCGTGTACCCATAGCTGTCTCAAGGGCCTCATCAATTTCTGTACCAAACTTTATCTAAATCAGTTCAGCTGTTTTACTGTGATAGCGGAACAAACAAACAATCTCACATTTGCATTTATGACATTAGTTAGCATTTAGGATTATGTCCCCATTAACATTTAGAAATTAGTTATGTAACTGAATGTTAACTGC
Source organism: Pyrrhia umbra (assembly GCA_963891755.1). Classification (NCBI taxonomy): domain Eukaryota; kingdom Metazoa; phylum Arthropoda; class Insecta; order Lepidoptera; family Noctuidae; genus Pyrrhia; species Pyrrhia umbra. Next base: position 5,181,745 of record OY982926.1, read on the forward strand.
ATACTCTCTGCCGGAAATTAATCAATTAACAACTGAATTAATTAGCTACCTAAGCTTGTTCGATAACATTTTGTTTGGCTTCTGAATACACAATTAGTCATGATATATCTTATTTCATTGTTTTGACTTTAGAGTCAGATAGATTTGTTTGACATTGCACATTGCAATAAGCCATAATGATTTAAAAAAAACAAGGAACCTACGAATTACATGTTTACAAATAGGGAACAGTATAAATAATGATGATTAGTAACATTTCCCATAGAACCAAGATCAAATTGGCTAAAACATTAGTGTTCTTAATCTTTTTACACCGAGAGCAGGAGCCTTACCATGACTTGCAAAATTGGGAATAGTTTCGTCGTGAAAAAGAGACGATGCTATACGACTATAGTAGCGGTGTCTCACTCTTACTGAATAGCCCCTGAACCCTTAAAAAAAGCCGACCGCACACGGATTGACGCCTTTGAAAATGTGGTGTTGACGGAAGATGCTGCGTATCCCCTGGACATCAGGAACAGTAGGAAGTTTTTATCCGGGGATCCGGGGGCGTGAAGTAGTTAGGACGCGAATGAAGTCGCGCCGTAAATTTTACGTCTAGTTTTTAATGTTTAAATTTTTGACGGCACGTTTGGCGTAGTGGCTGAGCAATGGGCTGCTGCGCTGCGTGTCGCGAGTTCGTTTCCCGCACGGGACAACTAAAATTGTTCCGGGTGTGGGTGTTTGTGCAGGTGTAATGTATGTTTGTAAACGCACCCACGACACAGGAGTAATTCCTAGAGTGGGGCAACGATTTTTATTAAAAAAAAATGTCAGTAGGTGAAACTAAAAAAAAATATCTGAATATATATCTAAGCGCCAGCGGCCACGGCGCCACTTATCTCAATAATAGACAAAGTCGTTTCATACCTACATGACATTACTATTAGGATCGCTTTAATATGCAATCATGTTATTATGTCCATGTGCACCTGAAACAAAAGTTGTTATATTGTAATTTACCTACAAATGTAAATTACTAGCAACACTACTTATGTAGGCAAGTAAACATTTTACATTGTGGTATATAAAGCTATTATTTGGCAAGCTATCATTTTTTCTCATAAATATTTATGATTTTGCAGTACTTACTAAACTTATTCTGGCTTCCTGATGTCAATTGATTGATGATTTGACACCTGAGAAAAAGGGATAGGATAAGTCAATTCCATCTATTTCTGGCATTGAAATCATGATGATTTATAACGAGGTTCCTGAACATTGTTACATTATTCCGCCATTTTTAAAGTTATTAAAAACTATTCCCCGCTATCCCACCCGCAGCATGAGGCTTTTTTTTCTCGCGCCCGAATAAATACTATCCTATCCTACTCCAGGGTTTAAGCTATCTCAGTTTTCGTCTAAATAAAATAAAGCGTAACAAACAAACTCACATTCGTATTTAAAATATTAATCAGAATTACACCTACAAGCAAAGGCACATTTAAATTTATTATAAAAGGCAAAACTTAATTGAAGATGTGGTCAAGTATCTCTCTAGCTACTCCTGAACATGACTAATGTTCTCCATTGAGTTTAAAGGCATTACATGGAATTGTACTATCTGTGTGGTGAGAAGGAGGAAAATTATCATCTGGTTTCTTTTGTTCAATGGTCATAAATTTATAATGATTTATTTAGATTAGTATGTGAGGAGTGTCATATGACTTATTATTGAGCAATATTTATTTTTTTGTTTTTTATGGACATGTAAGTAGCTGCTCTGTTTCCCGTAATTTCACCCGCATCCCGAGGGAACTACTTGGCGCACCCGGATAATGACTATCCTTTATCCTTGCCCAAGCTTCAATCTTTTTCCACACCAAGTCTCATAAATCGATAGACAGGGTTGCTTTCGTTTAAAGCATTATATTCTGTACCAATTGTTTTTATGACAAAACATAACCCTGCTTCTGTCGCAGTCGGGTAAAAAATTAGAACCAAAAAATGTAAGCAAAGTCGTCAACTATTTCTACTAATTCTGCCACAGAAATTAACAAAATGGCGTAAGGATAGCACATTTGTGTCAATTTCATGCTCTAAACATTTTTATTCATCATTTAATGCCATTTTATTTATCTATGTGAAAAAAAATATCACAAAACAGGGTATGATTTAGTATATACAGCGGGTAAAAGAGCTAGTATATTATATAAGCATTATGTACTTACGCGCTGTCAGCTACGTCTTGAATATGCACCTATCAAGCTATTACTCTCAATTTGTCAAATTGTCCCGTTCGTGTGTTCAATCATACAAGAATGACAATTCAAATACCTCTATGCCTAATTCAATTATGGGTCGGATTTTTATTAGAAAAATTGTTGTGTATAGGGCTGTATTGAGCAATTGCTGGTGGGTCTCGCATCCCATATAAGTTTGTGTCTCAATTATATTGCACACAAGAGTTCAGTGATGTACTTGCTCGTTAAAAGATCTTCTCAAGAAGATCTTTTTCAAGAAGATCTTCTCAAGAAGATCTTTTTTTCTTAAGACTCTTAACTCTACGTTAATCACTAGCCCAATTGATAAAGTTTGGTAGTGGTAGAGGGGACCCTGGAGACGGTTATAGGCTACCAGCTTTCCGCCAGCAGTTTCGCCCGCGTGGGCTATAATTCAAATAAAAAATGTCAGAGTTTCATGCAAACTTTGCCCCCCTTTTTTCACCCCCTTTGGGGTAGAATTTCGGAAAATCCTTTCTTATCGGATGCCTGCGTCATACAAAGAACACACCCTCCGAGTTTCAGGTCTCGGTTGATCCGTCAGTCATTCAAGACAGCATTTTATATTATAGATTTTATCCCGGTACATCAAGTGTTCCATCGTGACGCAGGTGAACCGCAGCAATCAACTGGTTTATTTGTTATTAGGATATTCAAGATATTATTGCAGAACTTATATGAGTTCATTGAGAGCCTCGGGACTTTATTCAAGTAAATAAACATAAACATTGGAGTCTAGGTAGGCGTTATGTCTTACCTACATTGTAGCATAAGTACTTTATGGCGATATTTTCATTGCAGAAGCATGTCATGATTATGCGTGGGCAGTGGTGTGATAATAATTACACCACTTATTATAAAAGGGATAATAATATATTATTCATCAATAATGGTTTTCGATATGGGTACAGGTACATGGGACGTTTAAGCTTTATCTAGGATATCTCCAGGTTATATCAGATAAGAGTTGCTATTTCAGTCATAGTACTATTTTAGATGTTGACTCCTACTGATTCATCATGCCCAGAACGACAAAAAATTAAAACTTAACATTTTCCTTTATCCTTAAGAAATATTAACGTAATTTATATTTTTAGCACTCATTTTGTTTATGGACTAGCTGTTTCCCGCAGTTTTACCCGCGCCCCGAGAGAACTACTTAACGCTCCCGGATAAAAAGTATCCATGTGCTAATCCAGGTCATAAACTATATGTGTACAAAATTTCATTCAAATCTATTGAGTAGTTTTTGCGTAAGAGAGTAGCAAACAGCTACGAGCTTTCGAATTTTTGGGTACTATTATTAGGATAGTAGGATTTTAGAACATAGGACACTTTTTATCCGGTTGCGTAAGTATTTCCTTGGGGACAGGGGTGAGCAGCGAGTAACCCATGTTAAGACTTATTTTATTCAGGAATTTAATGCTCAACATAAATCATCATCTGCCTAGACTTTTCCCAACTATATTGGGCTCGGCTTCCAGTCTAAACTACGGATGTAACTGAGTACCAGTGTTTTACATGGAGCGACTGCCATTCTGACCTCCACAACCCAGTTACCGGGTAAGACAATACCCCTTGGTAAGACTGGTTGTCTGAATTTCTGGCTTCTGACTACCCGTAACGACTGTCAAAGATCTACAAATGTCAACCGGGACCAACGGCTTATCGTGCTTTCCCTTTCCGAGGCACCGAGGAGTCTCGCTATGACATAGGTGGTCACCCATCCACGGACCGACCGCGCCAAGCGCAGCTTAACCTATGATCGGTCGACCCGTGCGGCTGTTTACTCATCTTTCTTTAGCATTAATGCTCAACATAAATGTTCACTCAGTATTCCCATTGAATGAATGACTCACACAGCTTCAATGAATTACTCATACAATCATATGCTCATACAGCTTAATTAATTAACATAAACTTGTTATTTCCCATTACCAGTTATCTCTACCGAATTTCCTGTTTGTATCGTACAAACTCACGGATGCTGGAACCTGTGTTACGACCAACCCGGCAGCTACCAAGTTCAAGGGAGAGGATTCTGCAGACCCTAAACAGCATCTGACCTTGAGACTTAGGAACATACTTCAAGATGTCGAGGTACAGACGAAGTGAGTATGAAATTGTTTTAATTGAAGGATTATTTGATGATCCATTTTTTTTATTATTATTTTTATACCTATTACAATACAGTCTCATTAATTAATTCAATTGTTGACTGCTTGCCTCGTAGCAAGTATTTTTCTTGTATCTACAAGAGTTTACGAGTTAGGTATATCAAGTTGAAATTAAAGCCAATTTGTGTTCATTGAAATGTTTTTCGCTCAAGGAACAAGTTTCTGCATAATTTTTATTATTAACTGGTAGTGCACTTGCGCGTCATTGTTGTTAACACATTAAGTGATATTATGTGCAGGTTTCCTGATGCTAATTTGTGATGAGCAAAATTATTTTGCCTACTGCTTTTTTAACTTCATAAACCGCAGTGCCATACATATGTTTAGGTGGATTTATGCTAGAAGGTATTCTCTTTCAGTACACCTTTTTGGTTTGGATTGTAATAAAAAAGTATTTTAATAATACTTTAATTAAAATTAATATTGTTGCAGGTGATCATTATGCTTGACAGTAACTAAGATTTAAAACGTCTCATTTGTCCATGTACTGAACACAAAAAAAATATTCAATTTTTTTTTTTTCAAAAATTATTGAGGTCTGACCAACCTACTCAATACTAATACTTATTTTCCCAGAGCACATCTTCAAGAGAAATTCCTATCAGACCTACGTAAAGCGCGCGAAACTTACACCGATATTGAGCTTGCAAACATGCTGCATGCCATGCGCAGGCGCCTGGACGACCCAGCCGTCCTATCAGGAGACACCATACTCAACATGCTCATATCCTACCGGGAGATACAGGACTATGACGCCATTGTACACGTGGTCGACGACCTAAAGACAATTATGAACAGGAAGAATTATGTTAATATGCCTATTATTAGGTTCATGTACGCCTTTGCTATGAATCGGTAAGTTTTTTTTTTATTGTTTTGTAAAAAAAAGGTCATAGTGTGGTGTATTGTTGTACTAACAGTTGACTACATATCTAGTTGTTTGTTTTAAAATTACATTTTCTAAGTATAATGGTCATCTATTGTTTATAGAGTCGGTGCCTATTTGCCTACAATAAATCATGACTTTGTTATTACCTTGTTAATTAAAAAGTTATAATTCCAAGAATGTTGGCCTGCTTACTCTTTGCGTACCTACCTTAAATATGTTACGACTTTTAAAAAGAAGGGGTTTATCCTACACTATTAATTTCTCTTTTATCGTGGGTGTGTTTACAAACATGCATATCTCACGACGATATATTTATCATTACCTCCATCCACCATCATCAACTGATCGCTATCCATGCTATCCCCTTAAATATGATATTTTTCAATTTTTATTGTGCTAGTAAATTGAGTTTTTATTAATTGGTCCTTACAGCCGGAATAAGGAAGGAGACAGGGAGAATGCTCTCAAAGTTTGTGTTAAAGCGCTGGAGAAGAAAGAGAACAGATTCCCTGACATGCTGTGCCTTTGTGGGCGCATATACAAGGACAAGTTCGTTGAATCTCAGCACACTGACAAGGAGAGCTTGGTCCATGCTATACATTGGTATGTAATAATGAATTCACCTTGTTAAAAACATTCTTGATTTTTGTACCTAAAGGCTTACTATATAATCTACCAGCTACTGCTTTGTCTACGTGGCCTTATATACCGGGATAAGGACCAAGTTCACCGACAAATGGTTATATAATCAGCCCGTTAAACGAAAAAGTTTTTTAACCACGAAGCGGGAATTTTCGTGTTACCCACTTCTAGTTCAATCCTGGTTTGGTAATCGACAATTTCAGGAATAAAAATCTCAAATAATACGTTGCCTTCGAAATTTGGAAGTTTGAATTTATGGTAAACAGCTGTTTTAAGTTAATCGGACCGTTGTCTTGTCGGTGAACTTGGGCCTAAGAAGTCCTATGTTATGTGTTAATACATATTATGTATGTAATTTCATCCAAACCCTTCAGGGAGAAGTTAAGTCAAAATAGATCATTAATGAAATACCTACTCATTAGTTACAAGCCATGTTGGGCAATGTTAATCATAGCTATCACTTCTATTTATTACATACATACATACATATCATTATGGGTTCATGTTTTCAAACTGAAAAAAAAATCTGTCAAAAAGCTGTGTCTATCGTCAATGGGACACCCTATAAAGTGATGATAACTTATTCAAGATTTTTTTTTTAAATGGTTCATTTATCTGGCAACATTGAAATTACGTAATAAATATAACAATTTAATATTTCAGGTACAGACAGGGTTTCGAAGTGCAGCCAAACGAATATGCGGGCATTAATTTGGCAACACTTTTAGTTATAGCTGGCAATGATTTTAAAAACTCACAAGAATTGCAACACATTGGTAAGTTACCTATACAACGCAGCTTTATGACTGACAGTCTTACAAACAATTCACAGCTAGGATTATAGCGTGATACATTTGACAAATTATATTAACATTGTATAGATATATTTATTCCCCAAAAACATACCCTTTAACGCTTTATTCTATGACTGAAAAAACGAAATTGTGAAAAACTTAACTTCTTCGCGTTCCTAGCATTTAATATAAATAAATAAAACACTTTTAGGAAATCATCTAATGACTGCTTTCGCTCTGAGCGGTGCGTCTGACTCTTACTGGCTAACCCCCACCCTTGCTCCTTCCTTCGCTCTCTGTCTTCCAGGGCCGCGATAACTCTCAAAAAATTCCGTATCACTAATTGAAAAACTTTAAATCATAGATATATATGTTACTAAAGTAACTAGATGTGCAATCACCAAGCGAAATGCGTGCCATAAAAGTTCTGACCAGTCATAATTCATGACATCTGTCACTTGGAAGCCAGTTTGAATCTATCAGAGTGACAGCAGGACGATTTTAACAATAATATGGGCAAATTTGTAGTAAATGTATGGGCAAATTTGTATTAAATGCCATCCTTATCATACAGATGTCATGAACATTACGTTTCGGTTAGTGTGAGAGAGATAGATATAATTTTACATCAAAATTATTACTAGTTTCAAAGCTACGTCTGCATTCTATAAAATGGTTACGTTTTTGTGACCGCGTAATGTTCGGGATTGCATTTCTATTGATATATCTCGATGCTTTAAATTCAATTATTTGGTGTCGTATTGGTCCACCGCCTATTACTCAGAAATTCTTTTCGCCAGATTTTGGCTCTTAGCCAAATAGATAAATGTCTAATGGATTAATAATTTTATGTGACCACATTTCATGAAGCTTGACATAATAAATCGTGTATAATAAACTTGTTTATATTATGATTCGTTTTATCTTCTTGACTTTGGGTTGAATACTAAATGCATTAATCATTATTGTGGTATGTTACAGCACACTAATTTAAGTTTTGGTTACCGGCATAATTTTCTCTTATTGATAACTGAATATGACTTTCGTATATACCATACCGCCATAATGAGAAATACGCTATGAGAATAGAGTAACCATGGTGTTCCTTTTTCATTCTTCTCACAAGTAATTAAAATAAATTTCAATAGAGTGGATACACATTTAACTGGAGTGGAGAGACTAACTCATTACTCCTTTCAATTAATCATTTGATTTCATACACTTTACTTCCCTTCCACGTAATAAAATAAAAAAAAGTTATACAAACACAATTTCACATTAGTATTAGTCGGGTTTCTATGATGTATGGTATCTCGCAGGTAAACCTAGAAGGTTGTAGACTGTTTAACCTGGCTTGAAATTACTATTAGTTGGGTACCAAATCAAGAAGGCTCTATAAGAATCCATGTTTTCCAGGTATGGTATTGAATCACTTAATAGGCAAGAAAGGAAGTCTATCGTCACTCAAAGACTACTGGGACGTGGCGACATTCTTCGAGATATCGGTACTGGCTCAAGACTATGTAAAAGCAATACAGGCAGCAGAATGTATGTTCAAACTCAAACCACCGAACTGGTATCTCAAGTCGACTATTGGAAATATTGAATTGATTGATAGGTAAGTGATGTGATGTTCTAGGTATATGCTAAACTGTTAATCATATTAAACCCACTGTTTTATGCCACTAAAATAAAATACTTAAGCTTACATCTTATCTTGAACATAGATATACATGTATGTCACTAAAGTAACTACATCTGCAATCACCGAACACAATGCAAACCATAAAGGTTGAGGCCACAGACATAATTCATGCCATTTTTTATATGGTACGCCACACCGATTTTTTCCTGGGTGTACTATTGCCATCCTTATCATACAGATGTCATGAACATTATGTTTTGGCTTGTGTGAGAGAGATAAATATATTTTTACTTTAATCAAAATGATTACTAGTTTCAAAGCTACGTCTGCATTCTAGAAAATGGTTACGTTTTTGTTACCGCGTTATGTTCGAGATTGCATCTCTATTCATATATCTCGATGTTATTATGTAACATAATTTTATTTTAAGTCAATTATAATGAAGAAAAGTGTAAAGGCTCTAGAAATATCTTCACTTTGTATCTGTCGGTTATCCTGCTGAGAAAGCATTCAATGTACGCTTTCCTATTTCAGATTTAGGAAAAGTGAAGAAATATCACCGGAACAGCAAGTATTCTCTTTCTGGATGGAATACTTCGTGGAGGCAACTAAGAGTGAATGTGAAAATATTATCAGATTTCCTGTAAGTATTTTTTTAAATATTTTCAAACATGTTTCGTGTCACAAAGTCTGGCGTTACATACGGACTGTCCTTCGAAGTACTTACGTCTTTGATGTCATTTGGACAGAGTCAATCAAATAAAAATATTTTCCTTGTGGTTATGATAGGCCTAGACTTTTCCTAATTGAGTTGTGTCTGACTTCCAATCTAACCTTATGCAGCTGAATAGGTATCACTCTTTAACTGGGTGCGACTGCCTACCCGACCTCCACAACCCAGTAAATAAGACAAGTTGTCAGATTCTCGGGCTTCTGACTAAAACTTCTGATCAAATTTTTAAGGAAGTTTATTCTAAATTAGTTCCTTGTTTTTAGGTGTTAATATTAGAAACAACAAAAGAATACATACCCTCATATGTGAACGTGAACATGGGTGCTGAACAGAAGTCCGTGGAGATCCTCAACTTATGCTTGGAGTCGATGCGCGGTCAGTGTCGGCGGGTGCATCGATGGCTCTTCACTTCCGACATGATTAGGAGTTATAGGTAATTAACTTGTATAACATTTTGAAATGTCATAGGATTTAAATATGTAAAGGGTCGCTCCTCTGAGCCTGCAGGACTGTTGACGTCACAAGGTCTTCGAAACGTGGGTCCATTAGTCCTTCGTTTGATATCTATACTAATATAATAAAGCTGAAGAGTTTGTTTGTTTGAACGCGCTAATCTCAGGAACTACTGGACCGATTTAAAAAAATCTTTCAGTATTAGATAGCCCATTTATCGAGGAAGGCTGTAGGCTATATATCATCACGCTAAAATCAATAGGAGCGGAGCATCAATGAAATTCTTCATTGATTCAAAATCGGGGGTTAAAGTTAGCGATAGCCCAAAGTTACTATTCCACGCGGACGAAGTCGCGGGCAGAAGCTAGCCTCCTATAATAGATCTATATTTATCGTATTCCCGTCTTTATTAGAGGCTTTGTTCTACACACACACGCACACACACACACAGACACTATTCTATTAAAATCTATAACAGCTTTTTCATGGTGGCTGCCACGATAGAATCATTTCAGGAGCATAACTTCGAAACGAATAATGTATTAAATTTTAAAAATAACATTTTACTCAATATTATAATGAGTGTGTGCTAGCCATGGGATAAAGTTACTGACTTAATTGACTTGACTGAATATTTACACTTACAAGTATCAAATCTTACAGACAGATCTGGGTTGCTGGGGAGTTAGTTGCGCCACTTCTTCCAGCAAAAACACAAAGGAAGTGGAGAAAGGCGGGCGTTTTGGGTGCTGATTTTCAGCTTAGTTTGAATAAATTATATTTCAATTTAAATGGCAAAAATCAGCCACATAAATATATTGAAAAGCTTTTTAAACGATAAAAAATAAGTTTTTGTACATATGTATATACATATTTTGTAACCTTACAGTTTGTACAAACGCGACGAGCGATGCCTATTCTTGTACGTGAGCGAGAATTCAGACGACTTCCAAATATTCCTGCCGTCGCAAGCGTGTCGGCAACGCTTGCACGACCTGCTGGGAGAACTGACGGCTGACCATGAGAAGGTCACTGATTTGGACACCAGTGTTATGCAGGATCAGTTGAAGGTATGATTGGTGTTTAAGTGAAGTGTTTTAAAAGAAGAATGATTTCAGTTTCTGGTTGCTTTATAAATTACATATTTTTTCCACCAAAAGTTTCCAGCATTTATTTAGTCCAATATATAATTTTGATTTTTAACCAATTGGATAGATGACACCACCAATTAATTGACATACTTTTATAAGCTGTCAAAATGCTATTCTCCCAGGGATTTTGTATGGGATTAGCAAGCTGTGACGTCAACTGCTTATCAACTCAATTTACTAATTATTTATTAATACAAAGCAACTAAAATTCAAATTATATAGTAAATTGAAAATTAATCGTTTTGTCACGGCTGAAATAAGGTGCTTTTTATGAAAGTGGTGTTTTAGAATTAATTGTTATTGATGTCATCTACCCAATTATGTTTATTTCAAACTCAAAACGAAGCTGGACATTTTAACATTTATTTAGTACATAAATGTTAAAATGCTGCATTCAGTCAGGCTGGAAGGAAAGGCTAGGCAGATAATGTTATAGCTATCTCTGTGTCCAGTTCGAGTACGAGCTAGACGACAACAACAAGCGCGTGGTGCTGGGCAAGGGCACGTACGGCGTGGTGTACGCCGCGCGGGACCTCAACACGCAGGTGCGCATCGCCGTCAAGGAGATCCCTGAGCGGAACCTGGGCGACGTCCAGCCGCTGCACGAGGAGATACTGCTGCACTCGCAGCTCAGGCACAGGAACATTGTGCAGGTAAGGCTTGCAGCTTTCTATCGCCTTTCAAACGGACAGACACTGTCCATAGAAAATTGGTCTGGTCCACACCCCGTCTCTTCTAGCTCGACGAGCCAGCCCGCGAGCTGAGCTAATAGCTTTAAAATTCCCGATTATAATAATCATATATATTCTGATCCAGCCTGTCCCTTGCTGTCCTCCCCCAGCGACGCCCTAAGCCGAGACCCGTACCCTACTAGGGGGTGCCCTTAGCGTGTAGTCGCTTAGTTTTGTAAGTTAAGCCCTGGCTGGAGGCCCTAAATTCATTTAAGGCACTTCACAGGCAAGCCCGGTTAAGCAGTCGGCAACCTGCTAGGTTGACCTGCGAGATGCCATACAAAAAAAAACCACACCCCGTCCAAGCTCACTCCATTTGTAAATTTGCATAACTGTAAAAACACAAAATCTGTCAATAGACAATATTAAGCAAACAATTGGAATGTGTCCAGCTTGAAATTAAGTCTATTAAATGTGTGACATTGCTGTTTTTTATTACCTAATTCTTGAGTATTTGGTTTAGTGTGGTCTGTGCACTGAAAATCACATAATTTACTTACTTTACATATTTTTTTCAGTACTTAGGTTCAATATCGGAGGACAACTACTTCAAAATCTTCATGGAGCAAGTGCCTGGAGGTTCACTGTCGGCATTGCTTCGTTCGAAGTGGGGTCCGCTCAAAGAGAACGAAGCTACTATAGCTTATTATACCAAACAAATTCTAGAAGGTTAGTTAATTGGTTACATTTTGAACAAAAATTAAATAAAATTGATTTATTTCGGATCGACCTGATCTAAACAGGATAGTTCAAGCAGAGGTTAAAAATATTATCTACACTGAAAGGTAATGGTGAGGACGACGTAGATCTAAGTATCGCCAATTATCTAACGCTATTCTAACACTGCCAAGTGTTATAGTACAAATTTAGCGATCTATAATATAAATTGATAGCGTATTTATCGCTAAATGTAACAAAGTGTTAAATTTATGTTATATACGCTATTTTGTTATAAAACGAATAAGACTCAAAACGACATGACATAATATTCCAATGTACTTAAAAACTGTCTATATTTCCAGGTCTAAAATACCTCCACGACCAAAAAATTGTGCACCGCGACATCAAAGGGGACAACGTCCTAGTGAACACTTACAGCGGAGTGGTGAAGATATCGGACTTCGGTACGTCCAAGCGTCTGGCCGGACTGTGTCCCTCCACTGAGACTTTCGCCGGTACTCTGCAGTACATGGCGCCAGAGGTCATTGATAAGGGACAGAGGGGGTATGGAGCGCCGGTTAGTATTGCCCTTATTTATTTGAGAACGATACGTTAGTGTCTTTAGAGAGATTAATTAAAACTGATACCCACTGGTCTCTTAACTATTTGTTTTTTCTTTAGTTTTTGTAATGTATAGACAGAAAAATAAATAAAATATGTTTTTTTTTTTCAAACGTTACATATACTTTTTCTTGGTGTTATTAAATTATGGGCCGATGTTTCAATAGTCTGACAATTTTTATCTGACGAATAAATATGTTAGTTTGACAAATTTTGTAACGAAAATGTGTCAAACTATTATATTTATTGTTTAGATAAAAGTTATCTAACTATTGATAAATCTGCCCTAAATCTAATTGAAGTATAACTTAGAGATTAAAAATGTAACATTGATTGCGTTTCAATTACTCTAAACATTTTTTTATTTAGTGTCGCGGATGTCCATTGTTCTGAATGTCTTGTATGTTTCCAGGCTGATATTTGGTCACTGGGTTGCACAGTGGTTGAAATGGCTACAGGCAACCCCCCATTCATCGAATTAGGTTCCCCCCAGGCAGCTGTTTTTAAGGTATAACATATTATTTTTCAAGTTAACATTACATATAAACATGGGCCGTCATTAATAACAAACAGAGACATTAATTTACCTGTTTTCATCGTGTTTTTTTATAATAAAACAAGTAACGTGCCTATCTAACGACGCTATCTATAATTTTATTACGCAAGGTGGGTTACTACAAGATGCACCCAGAGATACCGAGCGAGCTATCGGCCAAAGCCAAGAATTTCATACTGCGTTGCTTCATACCGGAGCCTGAACAACGCGCCACTGCTGCCGAACTATTGGAGGACCCCTTCCTATGCGAGTATGTATCTTATTTTGTATTATTTTCGGCTTAATATCAAGGCCCGCTTCAACAAATTGCGAGGAATAGTTGAATAGTCCCTATTTTTTCGGATGGGAAATCAAATCATCAAATGATGGGAATCATCCCGCCGTGGGTGAGGCGGGTGGGAGTGTCAGACTCTTACTGACTAAAACCCATTCATGTTCCTTCCTCAGCTCTTTGTATTTCGGGGGCGCGGTATCTTTTTCGAACGTCCCGCAGCCTTGAATAGTCCCTAAGAACTTGCATTTTTTTTAAGTTTTGCGTGATACTATAATGATCTGTCATGAAATTAAGCCACATTATCACCACAAAAAGACCGCAAAAAATATTACCTATAAAAAAAATATATTATTAATATTCGCTATAACGATGAAGACCCCAAATCACCCTGACATATTCAAAGATAGTTTACCATTGTATTATAAATTATAGAACTATAGAATAATAAATATGTATATATATATTAGATCGCTTTTAGCGATAAGACCGCCCATTGTGTCACCTACCTTAATTATATTCTTAGTTTTAAGTTTTAAAGTGGTGTACATAATAAAGAATATTCTATTCTATATAATTGTAAATATCTTGTCGTAAATAAAAGATTTATTTGCAAGCGTCCGGCGATTCGTGCGTTCCGCTCAATCGTCGCCGAGCAAGTGAGTACGGAGGCGACTCATGCGCATTCATATTTTATACTCGTTATTTGTATTAATACCTTATGTAAGCTGACAATTCATGTTATTGGTTGCAGAATTATCCTATTGTATCGTTATTAGATGTGGAAACTTCTTGATAATTTATTATTGAAATATATTTATAGAATGCATTTGTAGTTTAGTTCCCTCTTTTTTAACAGTTATCTTGTATGTGCTAAAAATTTTCAATCAAATATGTTGCTAAAAGTTTTTATCCTTTTATGTCCTTTATGTCCTTTAGAATAGAACATTTAGGCAAGTTAATATTACGTATATGTTTTGTTTCACTGCTGATCACAAAATTAACATAGGTAAAAGTAATGTATCCTATCAAAATTACAGAAAGAAAAAGCCTACAAGCCGTCTTGGCAGTAACATGGACTACAGTCGAAGTATATCAGTGCCAGCAGATAAGGCCCGCCCAGTTACTGCACAGAAGAAAATCTCAGAACCCAGCATGGCTGGTAATCTGCCCAGCTCCCCTGAAATCGAGTATGTAGTCTTATAATATTTATATAGCATATTGAAGTTGCTTTAGAGTTTGCAACGCATGGTAATTAAATGCGCTAGATTTTTTAATTAAATAAAATGTAATCCGATTTAACACGTTCGTTGCTGTAGAGTTATGTGTATTTACATTAAATTGGTTGGTATAGTAAAGTATACAAGTTCGAAGACTACTGTATTCTGAAGATGACTTACATTGTTTGTTGTTGTAGTAGTCGAGAATCAAAACAATTTGAATGTAATTTAATTCGTCAGGCTTCCAGTATGCGAATGTTTAATGTAAAATATATTCAACTTAATTTAACCCCGGTAATTGAATAAATAATAGATGATTTTGTACTGTGCCAAAATAGCCACACAAATTCAGCCGCAACGATCGTGTTAAAAGCATGTCTTTAGAATTAAAAGTTTTTTTTTTCAAAGCGTTCTATACATGTTCTACGTTGTGTGATGTTTTCATACCATCATACATAATATGGTGAGAGGGAGCTTATGTACTGGGCGAGGACATATTTTAACAACTATGTTAAATGTTGTATTGAGTTTTACATGAAACAAATTGGCATACATAAACTCATTCACACTACACGACGTACATGATCAATACATGAGATTTGTGACACGGGATTTTTTATTTTGAAAAGTCCATACATCATTCTTAAAAAATAATATAAAAGGCAGGGGTTTCAAGGATTTTTCATCATCTGCCTAGCCTTTTCCCAACTATGCTGGGGCCGGCATTTTTTGTGCAATTTAAAATAAACGAAACTCTGCGTAAGCTCTGTCAGACATGCAGACGCTCTGTCAACCTATCAACAATAACTTCAGAAACACTCATAAATAGACAGCCAGATAAAAATATCGTACCGTACTTTATCGATAGAATATTTCGTGTCACATCACTAGATATTCAAACAAATTCAGCAAAAACATAAAAGTGTTATTGTACCACATCACTTACAGTAACACTTTTATGAAAAGACACACCATAAATGAAAAAAAAACCATAATACTGTAACAATTAGACCACACCCTGTTGACGTGTTCATAACACATGTCGTAACATTGTCGATTGCTTGGCACCTAAGTGTGTATTTTTTCCATTTGTTCCCACTACAAGGGTGAAAACGATCCGGTCTAATCCTACAATCACTAGGACTGCGTCGTCGATGCTCTCACCAATACTGATATACCCACCGGACTTGTCTAATAGCAGGTAACATTCACTTTATATAAACGCACCTATTTGATGTTCCAAATTCATAGAATACTGTATTTTTCGAAATTCAAAATTTCTGAGTTTGAAATACACGAGAGATGTTGTTTTTAAATTTTACCTAACATGACACAGGAAGTTTATTATTGTTGTACATAGAATATACAAGCATTTCCATTATCATCAAATTTTTATGACATTATTTTTACTGTATGCGCACGAAATTAGTTTATTGCATAAAAAGCATGATACTTAAAGACTACAATATATATCTTAGACATATTAAATAGTATAAGAAATAGAAGAAATATTGTCGGGAATAAAATATTGCATTCTATGAAATTACATCTGTACACGTCGGTATTTTTTACGCACTGTACGCGAACTGATTGCGCGCACGCAGCTTATTTAGAAATCATTAATTATGTTGTCTGCTTATAAAAATGGAAGTTCAATAATAAATAAAACTGTACTGAAATATGAAAAACAAAAGAAATTAAGTAAATGTTCCAATTTCAAGATAACTTCATTGAAACAGTTTGAACAGACATTATTATAAATGTTATCAATCATATGTTCTGTATTATGAATGTTGTAAAATAGTCTACTTTGACAACACAAGTATGTGCCCTTTGCAATTCGTCTCGAAAAAAACTTTTCAAAAATAGAGTTCTGTTTTACAACATTTGTAACTCAAGGCATACAATATCAATCAGTGGTTTTTGTTGAAATCTAATAATCAATCAGATTTCTTGTAAAAGCTCAATCATTATTAACGCTTCTTCTATCTAACGTGGAACTGAGAACTAACTACACTATGTTTACAAGATATATTGCTGGTATACTTAAATTAATTATGAAGGTACATAATGAATTGATGACGTTTTAGTACCATGCCCAACACGCCATCTACTGACGAAATGGAGGGAAGCGATACACTCCTAAATCGTAGGAGTTCGTCGGGTGGACTGCTATCTCCTGAGGCAAGTAGTATTTATTTATTTTGTGTGTATGTTTGTAATGAATAAACTAAAAAACTACTGTGCCGATTTCAAAAATTCTTTCACCATTGGAAAGCTACATTCACCCTGAGTAACATAGGCTACGTGCGAAGCCGGGACGGGCCGCTAGTATTATATTATTATATTTTGCAATCACTAATCAGATGCGAGAATGAGACACATTTATTAACCTCGTATAGCCCCGTCTCTCTTTAACACCGAATCTAATCATAAAATTCGAAGATAGTCATAGTAATCGCCCCTGATCGAATGTGATATAAATATATTATGATCCAATGGCCTATGTTATAATTAGTCACCTGGCACTATAAAAGTCAATGCAGAAGTTACCATCCTAAAGACAAAGTTGAAATTTCCCATCAGCAACCCCCCATTAGACCGTAGAAAGAGATACGGTAGTAGTATCTCCCCAGACGATTTTCTTCACAAGGAACCCTATTATGTGACTGAACTAGCGGCGAATGTTCTTGTAAAAGTTGGAAAGCGCAGTTTAACCTTGATCGATCGTTTTGCGTTGCTGTTACTGAGACACCAGCTCCTTTAACAACTTTGCCCTCATTTTATACAGCTATTTGTGTAAAGCATCTCGCAGGTCAACTAGGAGGCTCATTAGCTGGGCTTGCCTGTAAAGTGCCTTAAAATGAATATTGAGCCTTCAAACCAGTGCTTAACTTTAAACTACATTAAACTAAGCGACTAAACGCTAAGGGCATCCCCTTGTGAGGTACGTACGGACCTCTGCTTAGGGTGTCGCTGGGGAATGACAGCAAGGGATAGGCTCGATCAGAATATGATTATTAAATATAGGAAAAATCCATTTCACGCTTAACTGTGTTGTATTTTAGGTGGACATGCCAAACGTGCCTAGGTGTTCAATAGACGGACCCGAACATGACGGCTTCTACCTACTAAAGAAGGACTCCCAGCGCAGACTGACGCTTTCTCGAGTGTTAGAGCAGGACTCTGAGAAGATATGCTCCAAATGGATGCTCAGTATACACCAGGATTTTGGCACTACTGTATTGACGATGGTAATATATTATTTGTTTTGATTATTTATACAAATCTATGATGATGGAATAGTTGAGGTTCTAATTTTGTTTGCGCTTGCTAACATCGTGTTAATGTTTATGAAAAAGATATCTCATAAGAATATCCGATTCTAGACCTTTTGTAAGTCTAAACGCGTGTTTAACACAGGTTGTCAGTTAAATAAATCCCTTGGCGGATAACTTAATTCATATTCCGTTCCACTTTTTTCGACTTTTATTTGGAGAATTGTGAAACATGGATATTTTAAAATAGGCTCTAAATAAATTAATGCATTTACAGACCCACCTAGAAATGCTCCGTTGCGCCCTCAAAGAGTACATAATGGACCAAAACAGAAGTGTTATTGAACAAGCAATAATAACTCTTAAAGAGGAACTGGACTTTGACTCGAATGCCATCAATGAGTTACATTCAGCCATCTACATGTTCCAAGAGGCTGTGAATGCGGTGCTGAGGATGCATAGCATAAAACCTCATTGGATGTTCGCTTTGGATAACTTGGTCAGGAATGCTGTTCAGGCTGCTATTACAGTACTATCGCCAGGTATGATTTTTTTTTTGTATTATACTTAACTCAAAAAAAAAGAAACAGTTACACCCTTGCCTCTTATGACGGCAGTTTTATCTTAAGATCACGACGATGTAAAACAATACCATGTCTAGCAGTCACTAGAAAACAAACGAGCGTATTTTTTATTTACGTCTGTCTCTGTCGGCGGACAGCGACGCAAACCATCAGAGGACCGGTTACAGTGGTTCACCTAAAGCAGTAAAGTGCAGCGAGTGACGTAGTGTTGTGTGTGTAGAGCTGGGCGCCAACCTGGCCGGGCAGGAGGGGCGGCGCGGCGGCGCGGCGGCGGCGGACACCACGCCCTCCGCGCTCTCCGAGGAGCACTGCGCGCGCGACACGCACGCGCTGCACGAGCTGCGCCACGAGAACCACAAGTACGTATGTAACTGTGACGTGCCACCCCGGCGGGAGGAGGGGCGGCGCGGCGGCGCGGCGGCGGCGGACACCACGCCCTCCGCGCTCTCCGAGGAGCACTGCGCGCGCGACACGCACGCGCTGCACGAGCTGCGCCACGAGAACCACAAGTACGTATGTAACTGTGACGTGCCACCCCGGCGGGAGGAGGGGCGGCGCGGCGGCGCGGCGGCGGCGGACACCACGCCCTCCGCGCTCTCCGAGGAGCACTGCGCGCGCGACACGCACGCGCTGCACGAGCTGCGCCACGAGAACCACAAGTACGTATGTAACTGTGACGTGCCACCCCGGCGGGAGGAGGGGCGGCGCGGCGGCGCGGCGGCGGCGGACACCACGCCCTCCGCGCTCTCCGAGGAGCACTGCGCGCGCGACACGCACGCGCTGCACGAGCTGCGCCACGAGAACCACAAGTACGTATGTAACTGTGACGTGCCACCCCGGCGGGAGGAGGGGCGGCGCGGCGGCGCGGCGGCGGCGGACACCACGCCCTCCGCGCTCTCCGAGGAGCACTGCGCGCGCGACACGCACGCGCTGCACGAGCTGCGCCACGAGAACCACAAGTACGTATGTAACTGTGACGTGCCACCCCGGCGGGAGGAGGGGCGGCGCGGCGGCGCGGCGGCGGCGGACACCACGCCCTCCGCGCTCTCCGAGGAGCACTGCGCGCGCGACACGCACGCGCTGCACGAGCTGCGCCACGAGAACCACAAGTACGTATGTAACTGTGACGTGCCACCCCGGCGGGAGGAGGGGCGGCGCGGCGGCGCGGCGGCGGCGGACACCACGCCCTCCGCGCTCTCCGAGGAGCACTGCGCGCGCGACACGCACGCGCTGCACGAGCTGCGCCACGAGAACCACAAGTACGTATGTAACTGTGACGTGCCACCCCGGCGGGAGGAGGGGCGGCGCGGCGGCGCGGCGGCGGCGGACACCACGCCCTCCGCGCTCTCCGAGGAGCACTGCGCGCGCGACACGCACGCGCTGCACGAGCTGCGCCACGAGAACCACAAGTACGTATGTAACTGTGACGTGCCACCCCGGCGGGAGGAGGGGCGGCGCGGCGGCGCGGCGGCGGCGGACACCACGCCCTCCGCGCTCTCCGAGGAGCACTGCGCGCGCGACACGCACGCGCTGCACGAGCTGCGCCACGAGAACCACAAGTACGTATGTAACTGTGACGTGCCACCCCGGCGGGAGGAGGGGCGGCGCGGCGGCGCGGCGGCGGCGGACACCACGCCCTCCGCGCTCTCCGAGGAGCACTGCGCGCGCGACACGCACGCGCTGCACGAGCTGCGCCACGAGAACCACAAGTACGTATGTAACTGTGACGTGCCACCCCGGCGGGAGGAGGGGCGGCGCGGCGGCGCGGCGGCGGCGGACACCACGCCCTCCGCGCTCTCCGAGGAGCACTGCGCGCGCGACACGCACGCGCTGCACGAGCTGCGCCACGAGAACCACAAGTACGTATGTAACTGTGACGTGCCACCCCGGATGGAGGAGGGGCGGCGCGGCCCCAATACGGAACAAAGCTACATTTATTTCGGTGATGCAAAAAAAATATCATATCCTTCATCAATATTTTTATATAACGTGTGTAAAACTGCAGCTTCATCAAACTTTTAAAAATCCTCATCGCCACGCCAGCTGATGATATATGAAAAAACCTCGGCAACCCAAGAACGGGTATGTATCCTATACTCAAACCAGTAGGAAATGAAAAATATCTTGACACATTCTGAAACTAAACTTTACCTCCGTACATCCCGGTGGAAACAAAAGGGCTTACTTGAACACTTGCAACAAAAAGTTTTCTAGCTCTGTTTAAAAATGAAAATTAAACAATATTTTTATTTTTTTTATTTTAGATTACATCAAGAACTTCTAGAAAGTTACCAGCAGTACCAGAGTCTGCTGCGACAAATGCTAGAAGAACAGAAGACGCACACGATGATACTTAGAGATATTGTTGAAAAGAAGTCGCGGTAAGTTTTAAAGTCTTTTACTACGTTCAAATACGATAAGAAATTAACGATGCCCAAGAAATACTTTGCCCATATTTTTAATTTGTTTTTTACAATATTAAAAGACATTTTTATGCATTCTGTCAAAAAAAGAAGTAAATTCAATGTATGTTTTTCTTTCTTGCTCCCAAGTTACTCAGGTTTTACTCTTCTATTCTTCCCCGTCAACCGCCATTGTTTCATTTATATCTTCTCCATATCATCCAACACACCATCCATTCATCTCTAATTTGGTCCTCCTCTCCGTCCATCCACATTCATACTCTTCACTTGTTAAGTAAAAATGACTTGCATCATTTTCGAAAAGAGCTGATACTCTTACACTGCTGGACCGATATTAACCAAACATAGCTAAGAACCACCGCAAGGAAACAGGCTTTGAAATGAAAAAAAAAAACGCATCGAAATCGGTCCATCCGTTTGAGGGCTACGATTCCACAGACAGACATCGACGTCAAACTTATAGCACCCCTCTTTTTACGTCGGGAGTTAATAATATAAGATTGCTTTGTTGTTTCACAGCAGCTCCACCCCAGATGTCTTTTCAAGCCAAAGCGAGCCCCCATCGGAACCCGGCGAGGGTAACGACGGCGTGGACGAGGCAGAAGCAGTGCGCCTGCGCGAGTGGGTAGCAGCGAGGGGGTTGCCGACCGTAGTGGCTAATGCTCTGCTGAGGCACTGCTACGTACTGCCGGACCTGCTGATGCACGCACAGAGGGAGGATGTGGCGAGGCTTAACCTTAAGTGAGTCAACATTTATTTAGTAATAGCTACTAGGTACTAATTACTTGCCGCACCCTGGTAAAAAATGGCCTTCTATTTCCTTCACTTATATCAATCCTATCCTTCAAGATTTATCAATACCAAATTTCATATAAGCCAGTTCTTCCGTGAAATTACGACGATTTAGTAAAGATTGAAACTATATAAACACTTAAACAGCTTTTTTAGAGCTTTGTTGCAGTACCATCCAATCATTTTAATTTCGAACAATCCTTATGAAATTTATATGCTAATTTCTGTGCTAACTTGCAAACAATTTTGTTGCATTCTTGGTGCGCGTTCGATCATAATCGACGCGTTCGAATCAAGTCAAAATACGTACGAGGAAAGCACTACTAATGGCGCTAATCCGAAACCATTAATACTTGGCATTTTCACTTCAGGTTATCCAACATTTCCTTACTATTATTTGGCATAAATACTTATATACTGCTACCTGTAGTTCCTACGCAATGGTTCCTCACAAATGTACTACAATAATTTAAAAAATGTAAATAACACTAATCTTCTATCCACAGAGGCGGCATCGAACTCCGACTATGGCGCGCCATACAAGAGCACCGCCTACACAACAGCCCCTCCCACCTCCGACGAACAAGCAGCACGGAAACAGACATCGACACCAACTCCATCGTCGTAGTAGACTGTCAGCGCTGCAAGGCGACTCGCAGAACTCTTTCCAACAACTCGTCTTGCTCCAACAACCCCACTATCGTCATCAGGGACCAAGTGAACGGTGACGAAACTGTTGCCGAGTATTACGGTGAGAACGGGGTCGTCAACCTTTGACTACTGCGCGGATGGTGCACTCTGCAATGAAGGGCTCTTAGCTAATGGCCAGGGGTTGTCAATCCAATAGTTGTAACTACAATAGAAGTATGAGTATTCAAACTTTTGTAGCTTTTGTTGTCTTCAGTTTGTAGTTCACGTATTAGTATGCTCAATACTGAATAGCAATATATGGTTGACTACTGGTCGTTCCTAGTTGTATTGGTAAAGTGATAAGCAATTTTGAGACAATATCGTAACATTAAAATCTGCATGAGTCATTTTACTAAGTGTTTTTAGTGTAAAAGAAAATTCGAATGAAAGTACGTCACAAATGTTGCAATTGTATGGTCATAACATTAGTGTGCTGTAGTTATAATTAAAAAATAACACACAAGTAGAATTTTTCTAATATTGTAGTTGTTCACTTGTTCAAATTGCTGTTGCTCATAACAAAATAACAAAGCTTGTAGCCTTGAGTGTGTCATCCGAATAAATACCATGTAAATATAGCTTCGTATTTATTAATATATTGTTACTAGTCTCTGTAAATAATTATAATTTTCTATAGGCATAATAATAGGGTGAACGCCATAAACGGAATTTTATTTTCGTATTTTTGCACAAATATCGCTTGAATGGTGCTACCGCGTTGTGATGGTCGTTTAGTAACAAGTGCCTTCAACTCTATGTTATTAAATGAACGAAGTTATGCATATTATAAATATGTAATTTTATTAATGACAGTTACAAAATCAAAGAGTTTCTTAAAAAAAAGTCTTGTTCATTATTGCTTCTTGGTTTTGAGAATTCCCGGAATTATTCTGTTGTGATTTAATCACGTAAAAAGGAATGAAATAAGATGACGTATCAAGGAATCAGTACCCATAAATATATTTATAAGAGTTTTTGTTTTCATAAATGTCGATCGTTTTGTGTAACTACTACGCCATGTGAAGACATCGAATAATATTCGACAAATGATGGTAGCGGTGTGACTCGACTTGATGTATACACAGACCGATCGACTTGTAATGGATTTTAATCGACTACATCAAAAAATGACATTGATCGTATTAGAGTAATAAAACTCTAAATAAAGTATTGGATGAAGACAATCTTAATTGAATATCTGTTCCATGAAAGGTAGACATACCTGTTCAATGCAGATTATTCTGATAAACGTAAATGCTTTGACATTTCAAATTGATTACCACCAGTAACAATTATATCACTTCGTCTGCAATAAAAGCTTAAAGCATTGCTTTTTATAACTGCCCCACAATGTATCAAGAATACAATACTATAAGATATACTATAATTATATATTTATCATAAGAAGCTATATAACTTTTGAGTGCCATACGTACATATTTTCTTATATAATAAAACTGTATATTTTCTTAAGAATAATATTTACTGTTATTTACTAAAGATTTTATTAAAAACTTATAAATAATTAACGTGATCTGAAAAGCTTAAATATAATTCAGAATTAATTATGTCGCTAGTATTACTAAGATATTGGGTCGAAATTACGTAACCAGCCAATACTACATTGTGTTAATCATAAGGATATTGTCCTACCAAATAATAATGTCCAATTTTTATTTTGTGTGTGATTAAAGAGCTAGAAATGAATAAGAATTTGTATAAAATACAATCCTACTTTTCGATCAGTAAATAAAATAATATAAATATAAAAATCAATTTAAGATTTTGAATTTTTTGCTATTTAAACATTATCTCATATTATCTGCAGTTTTTTGCTGGAGGAATTCTATAACAATAAAATAAATTCAAAGGAATGCTGCTAAATGTTTAATTGTTTTTTTTTTATAAAAACAACATTCAAAAATGTTATATTTTTTTTAATAAACAGTAATATATATAATACTAACTACATTTTACAATGTTTTCTAGCCACTAAAAACTTATTATATTAAACCTACTATCCTGCCTCACAGTGTAGCCATACGCTAATGCATATTGTATAGCGATCTTACAATACTCAGTAATACTGTTGTGAAGTACAAATAAAATACCTTATATAACATATACAAATAGAAATAGATTGTGTCTATAATTTCATTGAGGTGCAACCATACTGTGGTCGATCAACTATAAACGTTTGAAATTTTAACACCAAACTTACTAATAAACTTGTGCCTACTAAATTATTAATGAAATTTTTGTAATTATTAACATGAACATCTGTAGAAATAAAAAAATATTTGAGAATATTTATTTGGGAACTGTAAAAAAAATTGACAAAAAAAATCAATCAAATTAATGGTTTTTTTTTCTTTAACATTTTTGCCAAATTTTCTAACGCTAATTTGAATGGTGTAGAGTAGCAAGAATTGTTTCGGTCAATTGTTATTTTGGATGCATATTGATCAACTGCAGTGTAGTTCACCTTTACAAATCAAATAAACACGCTTGGGTTAAACCCCAATAAATATGAATTGTTCTTAGTTTTACTTAGTAATAAGTGTTATTAAATACGTCTCGCGTTAATTTGAGCTAAATAGTAGAGATACTACTAAAATTATAGCTTTAATTTAATATCATTAAAATTAGGCGTAGAATTGTTTTGTTTGGTAATTCGCAGATTATTTTTTATAAATACATACTTATTAATATGTAAGTAACCAAGTATGCAAAATTAAAATACATAGAGTATTGCCACTTATTAAAATGTTTAAATTATAATATTTTAGAACTGAGGTATTTTTCATGATACCGTTCTTGTTAGGATAGGCTCCTAATAAAATAAGATTTTTCCAAAATTCTGATAAGATGATACAAAATATATTGTCCAGTTAAAAAAATACACCAGTAAGTAAATTGTTCGCTTCTGAGAAATTAACGTATATTTACAATTTATAAATGTCATCACACATATTCGCTTTATTGAAATCGAAATGGTTATTTATACATATTTAAAATAAACAATTATATTAAATCAGAATATCTACGTTTTTAAAAGACAGCTTCGTTCAATTCGTTCGATATGTGACCATTTTTGAGGTCTAAAAATATAAATCTGTAATAGAGTGTCTTTATTTTACTTATCAACCTTTCTTGTACAAAACCTGTTTGCAAATTTATTTTGGCAACAAAATATTCTAGCCTTTTTTTTCAAACATCAATAGGTATGACTTAAAATCAATATCGATTATGTTACTAACTAAATACCTACTATTAGGTAGAATCTGCCCATATTAATTTAATATGATTTCTTTGAGTAGCTAATTAATAAATGATTAATTATAAAATGTCTTTTCTTTCAAATACAATTGCTCCGACCACTTATACTGTATTTGTATACGTAAAGTCATATTACCTAATCGTAAGAATTTTATCACATTGAAAACAAATGATTACCAAGAAATTATGAGTAATTTTATATTACACTAGCTTTCCACCAGCGGCTTCGCCCGCGTGGGCTATGAATTCAAATTAAAAATTACAGTTACATAAACTTTAACATAAACATACACAAACTTTGTTCCCTCTTTTTCACCCAGTTAGGGGTAGAATTTCGGAAAATTCCTTCTTATCGGATGCCTACATCATACAAAGAATATACACTCCAAGTTTCAGGTCTCTTCGATCAACGGTTTAGGCTGTGCGTTGATCCGTCAGTCATTCAGGACAACGCCTTTTATTTGTATATCGATGTAGGTACCTATGTTGAAGATTTACATTGACAACTAAACTTAATCTACCTATACCTGCTTCCCGTGGTTTCACCCGCATTCTGAGGAACTTCATGCACCCGCACCTCGGATAAAAACTAACCTTTGAGCCGGTATGTAATAAATTCAACCGTCGATAGATGGCGCTGCCTGTCTCATTTACAGTAGAGTCGCATCGCGGATCGCGCTTTTTTTTATTGACATTGTAACCGAGATGGTTTTTAGCTGTTAAATTAATAAAAGTCCGTTCATATGAGCTACTTTTAGGGCTCTCTAGTCGACAAGAAACCCTTTATAGTTTCGCCATATCCTTAACTAACCCTAACCCTTTATAGTCTGTCTGTCTGTTCTGTCTGTCTGTCTGTTCTTGGTACTAAAAGCTGAAAGGTATGAATATATATTATATTGATTACGCCGACAAAGTGGTAAAATAAAATTTCGAAAAATATTTTGCTTTGGGGAGGATGAATATTTTTTTTTCTCACGTATCCCGTCGTCAGGTTGTGGTTGTCTTTGGGTAGATCTTTCAAAAATATGAAGTAGGTATGCGAAGACCATTTTTCGATTCAGCGAGTTATTTGCGAAATATCTAGCTTTACCGTTCTCCTTCTAACTTTTGAATGGCTGTAGGTACCTAGATATGTGAAAAATCACAGATGTAGCATTATAATAAACTTCAAAGGAAAACTATCACAGCTAAGTAGGCTTAACCGGTTACAGAGTTATAGTCAACCAACTAAAACGTATTACGCAACCCTATTGCGCATGGCCCGACACGCACTTCGCCGGTTTTTTTTAATAAATAAAAAAGCAAGAGATTTTCATGATCCACAAAAATGTGCCGGGCATATTAAAACCTTACCTTTCTTAGTCTCTAAAGTGTGAACGTCTCTGAATAAGGTGGAGCGATATTGATGGTAGTCACTTTCTTAATTATTAATTTATTAGTCATTCATTTCACTTACGTATTGACTTCCACCCCGCTAACTTCTGAAATCGAAATATAATTAAATGTAAAACAGGGAACTACGGAGACGGCATCACATCTACCCGGGGGACGTATAAGACGTTCAAGACATTAATTCTCCCAATGTTTGCGGCTAACGTCTACTCTAATTTGCATACAGTAAAACGTATTGGTTCCTTACATCTAATAGCATTTGTATTCGTTTGTTGTTACAAGCCAACCAATTTTCATACTTCATTGTAAAGCTGCTTGCCAAACAAAATCTGACATGTTATTTGGGTAAATGTAGGTATATAATATGGGTTTTGATTTTGATGAAAATTAGCGTCTACTAACAATATCGCTTCTAGGACCGTAACTTGACAAAACAATAATTAATAAAATGGATAATGGTACCTACTTTTAAAACCCCTTTTTCCCCTCTGTCTCACTAACTCACACACCTGAAAAGTTATAGCAAAGACATGTTATAATTTAAGCTTCTCTGCTTAAAGCTTTTCGTTACCTACCTACATCAGAAGTGGTTTTTTTTACCTAAGATTGAAGTGTGATTGAATTCTCATAATTCCTTTCTTGCGTTTTATCTAACAGACAAAGAAATCCTTATTACAATCGAAATTTAATTCCGCCGTCGCACAAATACACACTATACGTAGATACTCAGTGTAATATGCTAACAATAATTCCGGGAAGTGTTACTATAAAATCTAACACTAATGTTTACCGACAACGCAATTTTGTTGCTTGATGTCGCTGCGTTACGTTATTAACTTGTTAAGCTGATGTTGTTATCGTGTGGGCGTTAGGAATCTTACACGGTTGACATTCAAATGAATAGAGGATGAGGATTGACAGGATAAATAAACCTATGCATCTTGTAGTGATTACAGAGGATTTCTGTCGACATTGTACAAAACCCGGTAGGTTCTGCAGCCTTACCTACGAATGAAACGAATAGGAGATATTGAAAATGTTGACTTAAAAAATATAATTTGCCGTTGCTCATATTTTACTGGATATATGAGGAAAGAACTAGGTACTAAGGTACTTTATTCAAGTAGGTACCCGGATAAATCGAATACAATATCCTTTTCAGGGTTCAAGCAATGACTCAAAACAAATATCACCATTTTTTTTTCTTTGCGCTTTAGCTTTCGTATCACCTAATGTCAGTTAGGATGAGTAATGATGCTTTCTTTTTAGTGGCGTAGAATTACTATATTACCAAGCCCTTAGTGATAAGTGGATCATTACTTAAGTAATAAAATTCCATAGGTAATTTTTACAGGTAATAAAATGTTAATCCGCTGTCATTGTAGAAAACAATCACGAGACTTCTTACAGATTTTTACAGCATTTTTATTGGTGAAAACTTTCCATCTTAGACAGGGTGGGGTGGATGTCTACTCAATTACCGAACCGTACTAATTATATTAGATATGCTTGAGACCGATTTGAATTTCAATTCTGCACCCTACACTTTGTTGGACGAAAGAATTCCACTGTTAATTTTATTAGAGTCGCCCGAAGGCTTTTTAATGTAAATCTTGCGCTGAACTTGTTATTCCGTCTTATAATTTCTATCTAGACATAACATACCTAAGATGTGTTTTGGAGTAAATTTCATTTGCATAGTAATAAATAAGCGATGTAGGAATAGCGGGCTGGTTGATAAACGGGCTAACTTAGGCTGGTATGGTGAATTTAAGTTTTTGCATACGCGTAAAAACCCGTGCGGGAAAAATGTTTTTATGCCAAAGAAGCAGACGTCACAGCTAATGGTCAGTGGTCAAGAAAGTCTGCAAACACAAAGGCATCACAGAAACAAAGCTGAAATATATGTTGTCCCTGATATCACCGAAACAGCAATTCTTCTTGGTGGCAGAAATATTTCCCCTAATAAACTTGAAGAAGTCAATATAGCTCTTAAATGAAGATTATTCTATTAATATTACAATGCGAAAGTCTTGCGAGGATGTATCTATGTACCTACTAAACTTAAACCTACTCAATGGATTTGGATAAAATTTGGTACACACCGTTTATCCAGGTAGGATGAACATAGGGTACTTTCTATCCGGTAGCACGAAGTAGTTTATAATATGTCAGGATGCGGGTGACAGCTAGACATTAATAAAACCTATATAATTAACTTGCTTAATTATCATTAAAGTTGGTACAAATAAACAGTTAGCTAATGACGCTATACCCACTCGGCTATTGTTGTTTACATACCATTACTTAATGACAAAGCATTGACTGTGCGCCGCAGACTTATCGCTAGTGCGTGCTTATCGTATACAACACAACTACACACCCAAACTGAATGGTCAGTTATTTCAAACAATGCTAGGCGCGCCCTTGATTTTGTATATCCATTTACATATAAACTACGCATTTATTGGGTACAAAGACCCTTATTCTTCATTATTGCTATGTATTGATCATACTTAGAAAACGAATTATTAATAGAGATATTGATATAATCATATTGCTAATACAAAGATTCGTTAATTATCGGACCCGAATGAATTGAAAAGTCGCTTCCTATAAACTCTTTTGTCCCTATTATAAACTGTCTACGCTACTATAATAATTCTCTTATATAAAACATCTTTTCTTAGACCGAAGCTGAATATTAAACGTATTTATTTTACAAGTATTTGCCTGTGATAGCCTGAGAAGTGCATTGACATTTCAATATTTTGGCAAAAGCTGTTTGATACATTGTAGATTTCAGTTTCGATAAATTTGCACCCTGTGTATACGATTGAACCTTAGAACGTGTGCTATGCATATTATTATGTATGCCGCAGTTGGCTGGCAGTGAACCAAAACGTTGTTACTTACATAATGTGGATTTATATCAGGCGAGAGATCGCTTAAGCGGAACCCGCCGTCTGAGCCGGTAGCAATTTGCAAGAAAGTGATGCTCTTTAACGCGCACTCTAATATGTTATCCTAATCTCAGATAAGTTATCTTGAGAGGTCTGCTCGTTTATTTGTCCTGTCCTCAATCGATAGGATGTAAAATATCCGAGTGTTGCTTCATAAAAAAATAACATTCATGATCATGACTAATTTATTTTAATGACTGTTCAATAAATTTAAGATATGAAGTAAGTTTGTATACTGTTTATAAAAAAAACAAGTGAATCTCTAAGTATTACTGCATGGTTGTACAACAAGAGCACCTTTTTATAAATTTATTTAAGCCGTGTTTGGCGACACGTGCCTCACTGCAGTGAACACTTTACTTTATACCCAAGAGAGGCGAGAATCGAAATCCATAGATCGCAACGACAGACGTTTCTACCACGTGTTGAAAGGTCTTAGATAATATAATATAAAAGCTTTCAAGAGAATAGCGCTTCACGGCGTGTCTGAAGTATCAATTCAGCTTGTAAGATGACTACCTCTAGGATGTTCCAGACCTCTGATGGCTGTATTGGAAAATTGCTACGGCGCGCTCGCTACCGAGCGAAATCTCCAAGGAGTTGATTTTTATTAAAACTTTATAAAAGAGATACTTGATCATGCACGTAGCCATTCCATTACACGTTATCACTATTATTAACAATACAGTTTGTTATGAAACTTGAGAATTTTCAACAATTTTCGGTAGTGTAGCGTAGTGGATCCTGGTGTATCGTTAAACACAAAAGATGTTTTCCGAACCGGTGGCTCGCGCTCGGAATCGTAAGAATGCGTACCGACTGCCTTGTGATATTTTATCACAGATAGAAGGGAACTTAGGGATTCCACTGTTTGTTTGAACAAACGACTAACAAATACGTTGCGGAAATGCAAACTCGCTTTTATTTACGTATATAAACAATTCAAAGAGATACCGCGCTTTTGAGGTAAAGACGTACCTAATAGTTACATTCACTAAACAAATCGGCAATTCGCTGAATTCATTCTTACTTTGAAATGTTCAAAGGGTAACTTGGACGTACAATTTCAGTCGTAGCCTAGTAGGTACAGCAGGATGCTCCGTTGCACTTTTTGTGAAGTGAGTGGTGTATATAAACAATATTTGTTTTGAACGTAACGTGCATACGGTGGGGAAGCCGCCGGCGGTATTTGCATATTGGCATCGCAAGCTGTCTTAATTTTGTCGTAATGTGTGGCGGGGTCGAGATTGTGCCGACTGTTCCCCGCTACACAATATACACATAGGGTGTGGCGCCCACATGTTGCTGTTACAATGCAATTTATTGTTTCAATCTGTGTACACGTTGAAATTAGAATGACATGAATATTGGATGCGTACAAATGTATGTATATTTTGGCTGGAAATTCACGGTGCCTTTATGAATTCACAGCAGCAAATGTAATTAAAGCACACGCCAGACTAGAAACATATTATGCAACCAGATACCGAGTCATGTCCCATGTACCTATATGTATACATGGGACCTATTCCCAATCGATGTAGGCAATGGTCTCTTTCAGTGAATGACGGTTCGACCACTCCATGTGTCTTTATGAATGATGGAATGGGAATGACAAAAGCCGGTACAGACGGATCCCGGTATCAAGCTAGCACAATAGACAGGAGAGCAATGTCCGATTTCGTCCTTTGTACGTAACGTCGGTATTAATAGAGTTAGATTTCTCTCTTTGCGTTTCTATAAAACACTGAAACGTTTTATGATGAAATTTCTCTCTATTTAAAGGAGAGATTGTTCGCATAAGTGTCCTCGAGAGGCCAAAACACCGGAGACTCAGATGCAATAAAAATACCAACGGAGGGTCAATCAGGTTAAGTGTTTTGTCCGGCGACTCGCGTCTGTCCAAATAATATATTTTATACGAGGTTTATATTTGAGTGGATGAAGAAATAGTTGGAATATGTTGGTGCTAGGGTGAGCGCGCTGGGTGGCTGGGTGCGACGCGCGCTGGTATTCCACTCGCGCGCAAACCTTCGCTGTATAAATTCCAATCTCGGAAGAAATAAAAGGTATTTGCTCAAAAATCTGTTTCGATTACGTGACATTTTAAAAGACTTGAGGTGTCGAAGGTATTCTAGGAATAACAGTAGATCGTGATCTGTAACCACAAATTGTATCGAGAACATCTCGTGAATACAATTTCATTCAAGACTTCAACTTGTAAAGTGTATTTAACTCTTAAGCCCTATTGAGGAGCAAGCGAGGCAGGTTTTTTGCATTTCAAAGAAATCGTCCTCTTATATATATTTTTAAGTATGTATGATTTGATTGTTTGGTACCTATTAAGTCTTCAGAAAATCTGCAGAAAATTGCCGATTCCGATAAGATCACATATGTATCTACTGTTTCCGTGTCATATTGTCTTATAGCTTTATTTGGTGTGCAACAAAAAGAACATTCTATTTCTATACTTAGAAGAATAAGGGTGAGTAAAAACTCATTGAAGAAAAAAAAACTAAATCTTGAAGGTGGTGTAATATTTTCTTTCTATCTTAAATCAAGTTAGACTAAGTCTACGCAACAGGTAGGGGCGAGAGTATCTCTCGAGTATGTAGTTCGTCAACCAGCGCATCTTAAGAAGGGGTGGTATTTCATATTTTATATATTTTACCTAAGTACCTAGTGGCTGAAAGAAAATGCTTCAAGTACCTAAATTCAATGAAAGGTGCTTGTTAATTAAACTTTTTTATGACGCAATGCACCTTTACTTGTGTTTGGCTGATTAGTTGAAAAGAAACCAGTGTAAATTTCGTTCCGTGTTGATCCTAAATATCTTTACCAACAAACTTTTTGTTAATGAGTATGGTCCTGCCAAGGCTAACTTACGGCTATTTTTATTAGCCTTTCTTACCGAAGATTTTCTTACTAGCAATCTATTGCTAGTAAGAAAATCTTTTTTTTTAATTTTGAAATAAGGTCCAAACAACTTACGTCAAAACCCTAGCACTAGTAACCAAATCTAAGAATAGTTTTATCTAGTCTTAGATTTTGCTTGAAAATGATCGTTTATAGTTCATTAACAAACAGCAAACGAAATACACACACAACAAACACTGATCTCGATTACACTGTTTGCTAAAGAAATAACTATTAATGTACGTATATATTGTCAAGGCAAGTTAAAAAGCTAGCTGCCGGCGCCATTTTAATTAGCACAAAGCCGTCTGCAATGGTCTTGCAGTTTCATAATTTATGGAATGCCAATTTTTCTCTTAGCAGAGCACGTCTCTTTGTAATAATGAGAAATTAAATTGGAGTGTCGTCTTCGCCGTAAATTTTAATGGGCGTGACTACAGCGAAACACATTGTCAACAACTTAGGTATTAGTGTCCAAGGTAGGTTCAGAAGGTATACTAGATGGTGGCTTTTAATAACTTGTGGTGGACTTGTTATAGTTATGGGAAAATACCGAGAAACAAAATAATAATAAACATAGACCTGGCACCAACTTCAAATATTTGGGAACAGGGCAAGCAAATAAATCGACGGTCCCTACGTACAAAAGGACATGTCGGAAATGGCAGTTTATTTTTTATCGCACAATTGGCTTTAGATTACTACCTACCTACTAGTTTTTCGTCAGCAGCTTCACCCGCGTGGACTATACGTTTTCAAATTAAAAATGTCAGAGTTTTGTACAAACTTTGCCCCCCTTTTTCACTCCCTTGGAGGTAGAATTTTGGAAAATCCTTTCTTAACGGTTGCCTACGACATACAAAGAACACACCCTCCAAGTTTCAGGACTCTACAATCAGCGGTTTAGGCAGTGCGTTGATCCTTCAGCCATTCAGGACTAAGAATTTTATATGTATAGATCATCGACAGTCGTCTCCGAAACTCGATTCCTAAGTTTTTTCTAAAGTGATACTTATCATTGAAGTTTATCTTTGATATACCGACTATTACTTTTATTAAAACTAAACCTTCTTCTTCTTATTTCTAAGTACGAGGATCGTAAGGAGCGAAGGTTCAAGTTGCGTCGCGACCTCTTCAACAAGTTGATTGAGTTGGAAGACATATTTAATCGATTTTCGACTCGGTATAGTGCAGGTAATTAAAACTTCGATAGAATATAGTGTTGCTACGATTATATTTTGTTTTGGTTTAGTCTCGCGTTATGAAAATTTGAAGAACGTCTATAAATTGACGGTGATGATTAAAGTAGTTTTTCTTCGTTGATCTGGTTGAGATTTCAAAAGAGTGTTGGGTTCGACCCAAGATCAAGTAGTGTCACTTTTTTTCACCAGATATTTTTAAATAAATGCTTTGTTTTTAATGGCAATAGGCTGGATATGTGTGCCTACTTTAAATAAATCACCTTATCCTTCTGGGGCAAGGCATAATGGTGTATTTTGCGATCATGGAAAAATATTGAATAAAAAACCGGTCAAGTGCGAGTCGGACTCGCGCACGAAGGGTTCCGTACTATTATCTATAAAAACGGTAAAAAAAAAAATTACTTGTGTTGTATGGGAGCCCCCTTTTTAGTTTTTTATTGTTGTAGCAACAACAGAAATACATCATCTGTGAAAATTTCAACTGTCCATCACGGTTCATGAGATACAGCCTGCTGACAGACGAACGGACAACAGAGTCTTAGTAATAGGGTTCCGTTTCACCCTTTGGGTTAGGAACCCTAAAAAAGATATTACCTACTTTGACAATATCCCTTTAATATAGGTACTTAATGTATTCCAAAAGTCAAGTTTGCTTAAGATTTTAATAACTAGTCTGAACATACGTTTTTTCACAGCTGAAGAAGTTGATACTTAATTGTTTGTAGTTCCTACAAGCATCTTACTACGTAACAGTATCTTGGCGCTGTCTCGCGTCTCCTGAAAGGATCAAAATGTTTTATTTATAAAACCAGGATACACTCTCGGGAAAACGCGAAATAGACGTAGAATTGTCGCGAAGAGAGATGAAAATTACCTTTGTAACGTGCGACAAAATTTAAGTAGTATGTATGAACAATAATTTAATTAACTATTTGAGAAATTAATGATGTAAGTAGTAGAATAGACGGTACATAAAAAAATTAAGTCGATAAGTAGGTATGTTACTTGAAAAATAAATGAAAAGACATATTTATTTATTTATTTATTTATTAGTAACCACTTATATTAACAGTATAATATATGTTTTATTTTATAAATTAGTTGTTATAAATAATGACCTATAAACAAATTATCAAATAATTTCTTACCTTTATGTAACTCTAACGTATATGTATATTTTTTGCGAAATTAGACATTGTCAGACTTCCTCTGTCATGAAACACCAAAATTACCTTGAAGAACCAAGTTTTTTATAAAAATAATTTTACATAAAGACCTCCCTTAGTTTTAACTTACTTACCTACTTACCCCGTGGACATTAGTAAATATGTGATTTCTTCGTATTAAACTTTGTACTAAAACCCCACCAATATGCTAGTAGCGTAACGTACTAGTTTATTTATTACTCACAATTATTTTTACAACCGCATGTAAAAACAATGTTTCCATTTTTATCTGCTTTATTTTCGCATTGTTTCGTGTTTATCACCGCGGAAGTCGCAAGTGTGTCGCCGGCATTACACCAAGTTATTATATGGAGGGGCGGGAAGGGGGGACGCGGGCACTAATTGGAAATACATGAGAATTTGCATTTTACTTTGTCTGTCGATCTCCCGACGGAGCAACGTCTCGCACAGAATCCCTTTGTCGATGCTGAGTGCACCAAGCACTGAGCTCTTTCCCATTTATTAATACTAGTTGCAGCTTAAAATTTCATAAGCACCCAAAATATATTAAGCATACAGACTGTCGTTTGTTTTGAACGTCTCATGATTGCAAAGACAAGCTTTCGTTAATTTAAGCCGTACAGAAAATTATTTTCTTCTAAAATTAGAGATATTTTTAAGCTATCCTGTTTTTCAGAATTATATACCTGGGTACAGGCAATCACTTTTAACCAAGTCAACACATGCATTACAAAATATTTACTTGCTATTTACTCATGCATTTTCCCACGGGAGAAGGCAGAAACACCACCTGCTTCCTGCTGTCTTTAAATGCTTCGCATTCACATATCAAGCTTCAAAATTTTAAGTATACTTACGAAAGTATTTTTTGACCGTTACATTTTTCAGTAGCAAGCATAGATTTATTATTTCACTACCGTTTGAATAATATATCTATGGTAGCAAGTAAATCATAAAAAAAATATGTTTATTGTTCATCAAACTCACTGTTTAATACCTGTGCGTGTCCTGATATAAATGTTTTTTCTTTCTTTCTTTCATCATGACATTTTTGTGGGGATCCTCCGATGGAAAAACCTAATAACTCAGCAGACCTTAGCATCGGAACTAGACCACACATGCTTGACTACTAGACTAACTTAATGCAGTCATAGATTTGGTGAGGTGCTAAAAAAAGATAAAAGAAGAAAATACACTTTATTTCCTAATATCTGCTCCATAAATCCCCTTTGTCCCATTCCATTTACAACAAAATATCCAATAACACTAACATTGAAATGTACCATTTATATATCGTTTCAATAATAAGTTTTGTTCGTCTGTTTATGTTCCCGGGGGAGTCTGGCAATCAGTGTGAACACTCGCAGCTCGTTCTAAAGCCATTACGGATAAATTAAGCCGGATCACAAGCCCGTATGCAAATCTAACAGCTATGCCACCTGGTAACTGTGTTTTAGAGTGGTATCACTGAGAAAAGTTAAATTAAACGCTTGAGAATTGTACTCGTGTAACGTGGGTGTGTTTTCTTGGGAATTATTTTACTAGGAAATCTATATCTATATCTATACTTATAATAAATCTGTAGAGAGGTCAATTCTGTACATGAAATATATTTCCAAAATAACTATCAGGGGGTGATTAGGGATCGATACTGATGCCAAAAATGCAATCAGTAAAATTTTTGTCTGTCTGTCTGTCTGTCTGTCCGTCTGTCTGTCTGTCTGTCTGTCTGTCTGTCTGTCTGTCTGTCTGTATAAACTCTATAGAAACAAAAACTACTCGACGGATTTAAACGAAACTTGGTACAATTATTTGTCATACTCCTGAGATGGTTATAGTATACTTTTCATCACGCTACAATCAATAGGAGCAGAGCAGTGAAGGGAAATGTTGTCATTTTGTTTAAACGCGCTAATCTCAGGAACCGCTGGTCCGATTTAAATAATTCTTTCAGTGTTAGATAGTCCATTTATCGAGGAAGGCTATAGGCTATATATCATCACGCTAAGACCAATAGGAGCGGAGCACCACTATTCCACGCGGACGAAGTCGCTGGCAGAAGCTAGTACTTAATAAATAGAAATTGAAATCATTTATTTGCTCATAATTTAGATATACAAATAAGATGTTTTTTAAGTCCCGATACATTTTACCTTACGGCATGCAAATTATATCAATATAATGACGCAGCAATTGTTATTTAATTAATACTAACAGTCTTAAAGTAATCAGTTGCCAAAACAATCATAAAATTAGTCATTACCAAACATAAAACAATCAAGAAAATTTGTTGGTTTAGTGGTTGTTATCATGACTGCAGAGCTTCAGGTCCAGGGTACGATTCCCGGGTCGGACAAAGTGTTGGATTTATCTTGTTTAAATTGCCATACTCTGAGTTTGTGCTCTCATAAAGCTCAGCCAATTTAATACCGAACCATCATGTGTCTTTGTTTAAATTTTTATCTACACTAATATTATAAAGAGGAAAACTTTGTTTGTTTGTTTGTTTGTAATGAATAGGCTCAAAAACTACTGGACCGATTTTAAAAATTCTTTCACCATTCGAAAGCTACATTATCCACAAGTAACATAGGCTAAATTTTATTTTGGAAAAAATAGGGTTCCGTAAGATATTTGGGTTTTTCGGACACACGGTGTAAGAAATCAACCAGAAAAGTTACTTTTTTTGCGTACGCTACTAATCTCAGGAACTACTGGTCCGATTTGAAAATTCTTTCAGTGTTAGATAGCCCATTTATTGAAGAAGGCTATAGGCTATATTTCATCACGCTAAAACCAATAGGAGCGGAGCACCACTATTTCACGCGGACGAAGTCGCGGGCAGAAGCTAGTTGTTAAATAAAACATTTTATGTTGTGGTTAACTGTGTGGTTAGTTTCTGATAAAACTATGACCGTATTTTTCCAAGAACATCAGTTGCTGCCATCTGGCCACTGTTATCTGGGTATACAGCAGTTTTATTTACCTTCTTTATACTTCTAGAAGAAGCCAACCCAATATTTGATTATAACTACATCTGCTACTAAATTTTATGGTTATGTTTTCTAACTCGAACACTAAATTAAAATAATAGGATAACAAACTCAATTTGAAATATTGATAGGTGTTGATATGTGTAAAATATTGTAGCTATTCATTCATTCAATAATTTGACAGCATCGCCCTTTGAAATTAACTTTTCAATATGCGCGTATCGTGTATGGCTTCGAACTGACAGCCCGTACTGACTCTACGGGGTCATTTATCTTACGGGCATTTCACATATGCATAAAAGAGTGGATTAGGATAGATATATGCATAAAGGTTTTAGTGGAGTGCCTGGAGCATTCAAAACCGTAAAACCTCGGATTAGAGTTATAGTGAATGAATTAATATGATCGATGTGGGATATTGTTTTTTAAGCTATAAATTGCAATGTTTACCCAATTTTTTTTTGTGCACTCGATTATTTCATTGTTTAAACAAATTATTATGAAAAATTAATGTTTGACCATATATTTTCACTTTAAACAGTATTTTTTATTTATTTATATGTTAAATCTTACCTGAGTAGACATATAGGAACATTTTTCAAAGATACCTGTGTATAAAAATAGCATTTTTTTTTGTATGGCATCTCGCATGTCAACCTAGAAGGTTGTCGACTGCTTAACCGGGCTTGCCTGTGAAGTGCCTTAAATGAATTTAGGGCCTCCAGCCAGGGCTTAACTTACAAAACTAAGCGAC
The DNA here is from genome assembly GCA_963891755.1 of Pyrrhia umbra. NCBI lineage: Eukaryota > Metazoa > Arthropoda > Insecta > Lepidoptera > Noctuidae > Pyrrhia > Pyrrhia umbra. The sequence continues at coordinate 5,221,002 of OY982926.1, forward strand.
TTCACGCTAAGGGCACCCCCTAGTGGGGTATGGGCCTCGGCTTATGGCGTCGCTGGGGGAGGACAGCAAGGGACAGGGTGGATCAGAATATATATGATTATTATAATCGGGAATTTTTAAGCTATTAGCTCAACTCGCGGACTGGCTCGTCGAGCTAGGGTGGGGAGGGCATGGACAAGGTCGTAGCGATGGACCTCGGCGGCGAGGTCGATACGAACGCGATCTGTGTTTGTATAGAGTGCTAGTGGACCTATTGCTCTCTTGGAAGAGGGTTATAGCATCATCGGGGATGATGAGAGTATGCCTCGGGCGGCGAATTTTACTGATCTGGGAGGGTGCGGCCGATACGACCAGAGGGTTTGGATGCTTTTCGGCAGCATCAAAGTAATGCTTGGCGGCACGTTTCATGAACTGTTGGATGGTGGGCAGTTTGAGATCGAGATGGAGGTTCTCGTTTCGTACCTAGAAAGGGGCTCCTGTGATCTTTCGTAAGAAACGGTTTCTGCAATCTATGGAGACGATATGGCTTTGAGTGTGCGAACACAACGGAAGCATATGCCATGATGGGGAGTTGTTGGAGGCAGTGATGACAAAAGAACACTCGTATTTTTGGCTGTTGCTTTTATGAAAGAATTGAACCTCAATGTATTTAAATCATGGGTTTTAGACGGAGCTCCATATAAACTCAAAATACATGCTACACCTGCTTGCAATATATTATTGGGGTCTTCATTGATATTTTTAAACACTTTTACTGAGTCGTGTAAATCAATCCGTTTCTCAAAAATTTTGGCAAACTTAATTTTTCCTTTATTGATAAACGCAGAAATAGTGTCACAACCCGTAAAGGCATGTAAAAAAAAGAATATGTTCTTTACAATTTGGTAATGATTTTTTCTAAACATTTCGATGAAAACATCTTCTGTTGAACTTTGCCTCGGGGTGGTTTTAGAAAATATATCCCACGATCTTTATCTACCAATGCCGTTAATATCACTAAGACATCGATATCTTCTGAAACTATAACAACATCTTTTGATTCCAAATTCATTGCCGTCTTAACAACAAATTTGTCGGCATCGCTTTCCACTTGGCATGTAAAAATATTGTTGTCAGCTAATTTAATTCTCAACATTTCTATTAAGCGAATTTAATCCCCTCCACGTTTTTCTACCTGTTCGAGATCCCTACTGCTATTTTTATACACAGGTATCTTTGAAAAATGTTCCTATATGTCTACTCAGGTAAGATTTAACATATAAATAAATAAAAAATACTGTTTAAAGTGAAAATATATGGTCAAACATTAATTTTTCATAATAATTTGTTTAAACAATGAAACAATGGAGTGCACAAAAAAAAAATGGGTAAACATTGCAATTTATAGTTTAAAAAACAATATTCCACATCGATCATATTAATTCATTCACTATAACTCTAATCCGAGGTGAAAACCCCCAGGCGCTCCACTATTTATAGAGCGCATTTTTTATTGTTCTATACTGACTTTATACAGCAGATATTAAGGCCGTCACCCACGTTTATAAAATGCGCGAAAAAAAAGGCATTATAGCAGGAGGTAAGTACTGAAATAATGAAAATTGTATGAAATAAGCATTTATGAGTATATGCGAATTAATAACAAGACAATTTTTGTAAATATTTTTGGGTCTTAATTCAACAATCGCAACATTAGACTGTTTCACAGATTGTAAAATCTGAGTTTCCCTTAGGAAATCACAACATCTCACTTCTTTTTTCCTAGCTAAATCGTAAAAAAGTGAGACGAGCCACTTACAACGCAACATATTAAAAATCGCACATCAAAACAATTACACGAAAGACCGACGAGCACTAAATAAAGCTATATTCCATCTCTCTTTAGCCCAAAACAAAAAACAAGGACAGGGCTTGTTTAACCCGCGCAAAATTTCATTTCGGCCAAGGGCTTGAGATTAATGGTGGCCGTCATTTCACCCTGGGTTTAAAAAATGGCGCTGGTAGGGTCGCTTCGTATCATTGTGTCGTTAGTTTGTCCACCATCACTCATGCGTATGCTAAATCTATTTTGAATCGAGCTGGATATAGATGTGTTGCAAAATTTCGATAACGGCTGACGTGTGCGCTTAAATTACGTTTAGACAGGGGTTACGTCACTACCCCGGCTTTTGTTCTGGGTGTTTTCTTTTTGTAATACTATTGCAGGCCTTACCATGACGTGCCAAAACAAGATTATTTTCGTTATGAAAAAGAGACGGAGCTATACGACGTATGTAGCTGTGTCACGCTCTCAAACTTGAATAGTGATTGCAAAAACACGTGGTGGTACAGCCCCTGAAGAATGAAGACGCGGACTCGTGGGTTGGGGTCCTTAGATTGTACTTCTCCAATAAGTTACATAAGCTTTTTGTGCTTGAATGTAATGTAATGTATATATTGCATTTTGTGTCTTTTATTTTTTGAATAATAATGAAATATACACCTTATTTCCAAAGTTTGCGAAACTAAAATTCAGAAATAGGTAATTAAAGTTGATAAACAGTATATTATGCATATAAATTATAAATATTATGATATTATTCTCAGTTTTGAAGAAATCAACAATTTTACTTTCCAAACGAAGTTAATTATGCGGTCAGAAAAAAAAGTGCGACTTTACTGCGTATATTTTTCCTTCCAAAGTTCGGAACCTTCGGTGTGCAATTCCGACTCGCACTTGGTTGTTTTTTTAGTCCAAACATTGTAAATATAAAGAACCATTCCGCGAAAGTAAATTTTAGAAGGAAAGTAAACTCAAAAGATATTTATTTCAACCGTTGCTCTGGACAAAATAGCGGCAATTAATACTAAAACTCCAATTAGTCTTGCGGTATTAATTTGGCAGCGGGATCGGTGGGGTTATTATGTGAATAGCAATCAATTGCACCACAATCGTCCAATTAACTCGCGACTGATTGTTAATGTTAAAAAAATACAAATAAACACTCAATGAAGCCAATAACCTTTTTGTGAAGTCGGTTAAAATAAGTAAAAAATAGTGTCTGATTTTTTGTTCATTTCTAGGTATAACTTTACACTTGCTCAGTCAATCCAAATGTCAAAAATTTGTGCGCATCAATGGTAATACCTAAGCTCTATATTGATTAAGATGAAAAATAGATTAGCTCTCATATAGATGAATATTTTCTACAAACGACTAATGAGGCAAAACAATTATGTAAAATTCTCTAATAATAATTTTCCGACAACTATCAGTCGCGGTTGCCAAGTACTTAATAAGCGAGAGAGGTGATCTATCAAGTCGCCGTGATTGCTCACGCCTTATTCATAATGAATGGCTCCTCACATGATAACCACGCCAGAGCCAATTTCTTTCAATGTTTGAAAACCTCGGTGCGCGAGTCCGAATCTTAGTTGGCTATTTTTTTTATATTCGACTGGTGGTCGGTGGTAAATTGACCTCGCTTCATAATCTTATGTTGCTACAATGATGATAGATACAAGTGTCGTGATGGCCTATTTTTAAGGCACCTACCTCTCGTGTACGAGTGTATTCGAAATCTGGCAAGTAGGTATCAATGTGACTTTTCTAAAGTTGTATGTACTTTCTAAGTATATCTTAGACGACACTGACTAACGAAGGAAAACATCGTGAGGAAACCTGGACTTATTAAGTTTGAAATCGCCAATCCGCCTTGAGCAAGCGTGGTGATTAATGCTCATGCCTTCTCTGTATGAGAAGAGGCCTGTGCCCAGCAGTGGGACATTATGTAGGCTGTTGTTGATGATGATATCTCAACCTCCTCTGGCCGAATATGGCAAAAGAGGAGAAAAAACATTTTTATTTTTTTCTTCTTTCAAAGTTTTGTTTCCACGTAGGTATTACGTAGATTACAAAAGGAGATTAGGTAAAACGAACTGCATTTTATTTGCGACTAGCTTCTGCCAGCGACTTCGTCCGCGTGGAATAGAGGTGCTCCGCTCCTATTAGTCATAGCGTGATGATATATAGCCTATAGCCTTCCTCGATAAATGGACTATCTAACACTGAAAGAATTATTTAAATCGGACCAGCGGTTCCTGAGATTAGCGCGTTTAAACAAAATGACAACATGTCCCTTCACTGCTCTGCTCCTATTGATTGTAACGTGATGAAAAGTATACTATAACCATCTCAGGAGTATGACAAATAATTGTACCAAGTTTCGTTAAAATCCGTCGAGTAGTTTTTGTTTCTATAGAGTTTATACAGACAGACAGACAAAATTTTTACTGATTGCATTTTTGGCATCAGTATCGATCCCTAATCACCCCCTGATAGTTATTTTGGAAATATATTTCATGTACAGAATTGACCTCTCTACAGATTTATTAAAGTATAGAAGATTTTGATGTTATTGTTACTGCACGAAACGATGTTATCACCTCTACAAACTGGTGTCACGTAAATGTCACCTCAGTACATGAAAATGGAACAAATGCTACGCATTCGCGGTAAAAAGCTCGAACAGATTTAGATGAGATTCGATTTGGAGATAGACTGAAACCTAGAGAATTTGACTAAGACATTAGATAGTTTTATCCGGGTACGTGAAGTAGGTGAAACAGTAACCAAATAAATGAAAATCAAATAACACAAAGAAACCGCCAACCTATATAGTCCATTGAAATTTTACATTTTTTAGGCCTAACCTTGCGTTTTTTAGAGGACGCAATTTTATTTTTTTGATGTGTAGGGGGGGTCAGTGTAAAGCTAAAACCAAGTTTGTGGGGTCGCCACCCTTGTCCCCCGGCCGCCATCTTGAAAATAGGGGTTGAAATGGTTTTTACGATATATCTTTTAAACTATTAATTTAATAAAAAAAAATTGTTAGCATTTTTTGTTGCAAATTAAATTCTCTACAACTTTGGTCCGAAACTTTTTGTCGTAGAACTATAAATAAAAGAGTTATAAGCGAAAATGTTCAGAACCTTCAGGCCTTACTACCAGTTATTTCGTAGCGTTTCTTTATATTTTCTGAGAACATTTACCATAGAAATGTAAATATTTTTTTATACCATCAGAAAGTAGAGATTTCAGCAAACAAAAAGACCACCGACTTTTTAAAAAAAAGTTATATTTTGACGCGAGAATTTTCGATTGAAAATTAGGGTGTTTTTTCGATATTAAGTCAAAATAAGGTTAAAAAATAATTATTTTAAATAAAATAAATTACAGTGTGTTTGGGACATAAAAAGGCAAGTTTTCACCAAATTTCGTGGAAAAAAAATAATTATTGTAAAAGATAAAAATTAAACTCCAAAAACTTGTTTTTTTGAATTTTTCACATAAATTTTGAGGTTATGTGAAAAAGTGTCAATACAAAAGTTGTAGGTCTTTTTATTACCTACAATTTTGCCATTTAACTTTTTTTCATAGGACTTGTAGTTTTGCCGGAAATTGAGATAAACCATTTTTTTAACTTTAAGCCCCCTCTCCCCCCACTTCCCGACCTCAGATTGCCCGTAATTTATTTTTCCTATCATTTTTATTATATTCTCCTCCTTTTCCAATGGGTTTCATCCTACTATTATTTTATTCACTTTTTACCGTTTTTAGAGGCTAAAAGCACTGGCCTATTACTTCGGAGCGCTGTAAAACCTTAGCTATTGACCTAATGAAAAATGTTTTACATAAAAGTTGTTCCTCGTAAAACGATCTACAAAAATGGTCTAATATCATTTTTTCGTAAAATGATAAAAAAAAAGTTATATCGAAAAATATTTTTTTTTTTTCTGGAATTCTGAACATTTTCGCTTATAACTTTTTTATTTATAGTTCTATGACAAAAAGTTGCGAATCAAAGTTGTAGAGAATTTAATTTGCAACAAAAATGTCAAGATTTTTTTTAAATCGGATAAACAGTTTAGGAGATATATCGTGAAAACCTTTTCAACCCCTATTTTCAAGATGGCGGCCGAGGGACAAGGGTGGCGACCCCACAAACTTGGTTTTAGCTTTACACTGACCCCCCCTACACATCAAAAAAATAAAATTGCGTCCTCTAAAAAACGCAACCCCAAATGTAACTTTTCAATGGACTAATACCTATATAAATAATAAATACATATTTCTTTCATTACAAAGTGAAGTTTATTATAATAGACTACTAACTACACATATTTTCATATGTATCGTGGCTTACTAGTAAACCTAAATCACTATTCTGAACTTCATGTAAGTGGTTGTCAGGTGGATTTGAGAAAACTCTGACACTAGGGTTTGTCAGTAAACTTGCATCCTATACGTTAATTAGAAGTCTATTCTGAAAACACTAGACTCCATCGATAACCCATACACATCTCCAATTTCAAAACATCATAGGATATAAGCCGGTAAATCGTATCGAAAGTTCACAAGAGCTCTTAAATTTTAACACAAACAGAGGGCCCAATCGTAACAAAGGCGTTCATAATCAGTATCTAAACATTTAATAGCATTACAGAATTAGGCATGCACCAATGGTTTACAATTTGGGCATATTGGCGGCAGTGTTGTTCCGAGATACGCGGCTTATAATAAAACAATATTAATTATCAATTGATGCTCCAGCGAGTCCTTTGTCGGGGCGAGTGCGCCGGCGTTTAATAAGAGAGGAATGCGTGCATTAAACCTCCGGCATCTCGGCACTTTTGTTTAAATAATAAATTGGATTTCTATAAACGATGCAGCTAAGAATTTCGCTTGCGATTATTAAATATTTTTAGATGCGCCTCGACTGAATATTTTCCCGTAGTATTGCTTGCTGGAGTATTGTTGTTTTAATTTATTGATTCATTTAATTAAATTTTATTTTAATACACATTTTTCCTTCATGTATTCATATTATGAGTTAGTGTTAATAAATACATTAAACAACCAGAATTAACCTCGAGGAATGTTTTTGTAGACACATAATAGCATAAAAATCAATGAAATTACTATAAAAAAACTCAATTTATTTCCCCTTCAATAGTGAACGCGACAGAGAATCAGTTCGTTAATGAATTCAAATTTATTCGTTGATCGGGCGCGTCTCGTTGCTAACGTATTTAAAAAGTAATTAGAAGTTAAATTGACACAGTATGAACTTTTTGTGTCGGCCGTGATGCGTAATCAGAAACATGATTATTCAATTTCCAATATAACGTGCAGTGTAACTTAAAATTGATTGCACGCCATGATTCTATTTACATTTTAAATTCCGTAAAACGGAACGTAGGCACTTCTTAAAATTAAGTGTGATAAAAATGTAAATGGCTGCGGCTTTAAGACGTGGAACTTGCGTTATTTACAATGTGAATTGAGATTAAATTTACATTGTTGGTTTTACGGTGCGGGCTTGGCTCAGTCTGTTATGGTAAGGTATTCATGAAAGCAAATGTTTAGTCCCGGGGGCGAGCAACGTTACACAGAGCACTTGGCGGAATTATTGGACTGCGCTCTAACATATGATAATTATGGAATATTTCGCCCATAGCGATAAGTGCTGAAAGCCAACTTACCTCCTTTTTCGAGGGCGATCCGACAATATTTAAGCAACACTTAGAACTTATTGTTAATTCTGTTTTTTGTTTCGGATGATATCGGGCACACGACCAAACATTTCTGTCTGATTATGATCTGTAAAACCACATTAAATGCAATCAAAGCTTTCGTATTCTAATTAAACTTTAATGAGCATACTATAATCTCCACACTATTACATTTTACTCCTATATAATTTGTGTGCTTAAATAAAATAAATAACAAATTAAATGTAACTCAATTCTATTCTTCTTTTTTTTTAATAATAATTAGTTTCTGGTCTTCCTTCTAGAAGGCTCAAAACTTTTATAAAGCGATTTGCATAAAACGTCGTACTCCTTCAAATGTCTTTGCGCATCATAAGCTTGTTTCATGATCCTATTATCTTCATCAAAGATTTGTTTCGTTGCTACTTTGACAATCTCTTGATCCAAACATTCTAGTTTCGTACAAAGCTTGTAATGCAATCTTTCTATATTAAGCATCAGAGAAGATAAAGTGTCTCTAGGATCCTCTTTGCTCACAAAAAGTCTGGCATGAACATACTGCAAACATGTAAACAACATCGAAGAGTCGTAAGACGCGACTAAACGATAAAATTCATTTGCCAATATCTTATCAAACGCCGCCTTGTAATAATCCCTGGTTTCTTCCAGAACCTTAACTTTACCTATAAACAATTCTATAATACCTTGCATGTCTTCGTATTGATCAATCATCACTTCTTTATATAGCTTTCTATATGCGTTTACTTTGTGAAGGGATGATGAGAAGTAAGCGACAATTTCCAAATAGTTTAAGCACTGTCTACTCGCGCTGTCTAATAAAGTAGTAAGCTCCATTGGTCTTTTGAAGTATAACTGTGGTTGTAACTGTGCCAATGAGAAAGTACTCTTTTTATACATTGTCACAGATTCAACTTCTTCTGATTCTAATTGACTGAACAAATTGGAACATAACGCCGTACCCTCCTCGCAATAGCCTTCGTAGCGCTCCCGCCACCAGTTTGGTGCCATGTGAGTCAAAAATTTCTTATATCTCGTTAAATTTTCATATGTTGCAACCACATCAGTGAATTCATTCTTCAATCTTACAAATTCAAAGCTGTAACCTTCGAGTTGATCAGTTACTGCAGCTAGTTTTTGCGCAGTCTCTTCTGCTAGACTCTGCATACGTTTAGCTTCTTTATAGCTTTCTTCGGCAAATGTCACAAAGTAGGTTTTAATTTTGTCAAAATGATCAGATATTTTGTCAAATTCTTCTTGCTCTTCTGAATGTCCTGTTTCAATTTGGATTATTTCTTCTCTCAAATAGCCAGTGTTTGCACGAAACAATGTTATATCCCTAATGTCTCTCATGTACGCCTTAATATCGTAGAAGGATCTAATCGGCCGGCCTTCTATAATTGTGTAAAACGTTGGATCGATATCACAAACTGTATGAGGTTCGTCCATTATAAATGGAACGCGTTTTTCCTTTCTAGGTGGTAAACACTTAGTCGTAACCCTCAAACGCTCCGGTACAGCATACGGGTTGCGATAAGCATCTTCCTTTAGTTCACGATCATGGGTTTTGAAATGGGTCTTTTTATAATTATGTTTAACGTCCAATGGTTTTATTTCTTTTTCGCTTTGCATTTTCTTGGTACATTCATCACGTTCCACTCTTAAACTTTTGTTGTTGACTACTCGCTTTTTTAGCAGCTGTTTTGGGGTCGGCGTGGACCTAAAATGATAAAAAAAAAACATTTGTATCAAAGATGATCGGAACATTCATTGACCAAAGTAATACTTCATGCAAATTCTCTCTCCATTCGAAAGTATTTGATTGATGGAAGATCCCTACCAAACTGCTAAACTTTAACGAATGGGCTGCAGAATCAACCTAATAAGCCCTAGTTTCAGAGTTTTTCTGGAACCTGCCCGACGGTCTCTGACATGGGATAGTAATAACAACAAGTATTATCGAGATCGCAGCCGGTGACGATAGCTTAACTGGCTTTCCCAGGCAGGGGATGTAACACAACGGACTGTTTAACTCCGGACTGCTTTGTAAAATTTTAAAAGCGATGTCGGCCCGACCAGGTTTTCGAACCCGAGACCCCGTTCACAGCAGTCGCGTTTATCTGTATCTATCAGTAGACCAACGAGTCAGCCACGATTAGCTACTCTTTAGATCGATTCTTCGCCTAAATGTAAAGCCTACTATTGTGGTATTAAACGGCTTGAATGGTATTTTAAAAACCTAAATTACCAAAACACATTATTTATTTGTAAAAGATGTAGGTTAATATGTACTTACTTTTTCATTATTAATTAATATGATCACGACTTAGGTAACGTAATAATTATTGCTTATTTTCTACCTATGACAATTATTTCTTATAACCGATATCAATTTAACACGCAATCGTTTCCATTTTTTCTCAGTTTTTTCACTGAAATGGCAAAATTACTGCTGTCGACCATAGATTATACCTACACAAAGAGAATACCAGAGAATACAATATGCTAACTACATACTGTAATGACAGTTATATTCAGTTGCCAACAAGACAGAAATATCTACCCAAAATTCTGTAGATACTAAAATAAACTTTTATTAAGAACTTATATTTATTTGAGTTAGAAAATTTTTGAGGGGCACTTATCACACGGCATTGTGCGAGTATTTATTGGAATTTTCTGACTGAATAATATCTGATCCCCAAGGCACAGTTTTAGCCATAATCAATATCTTACATGTCTATGTCATGAAATTAGACTGTTCTCGAGGTCGGCACGTATTGTGAGAAAGTTTCCGTGTGTGATTTTTGGAAGTCCAAACACCTCGTTGAGTTTCAGAACTTATAACTATAACATTGGCAATTTGGACTTCGATCCCGATTCAAGTTGGTCACAATTTCTAAATGATTTAAGAAATGTTCAAAATTTTTTCATTGGTATGTATGTAAAACGACAATTATATTGAGTCGGATAAGTTTCTACCATAGCACATCAGATGTTTGTTTGCCGGTTACAGGTAGGTAAGTCAGTGGAAAATTATTTACATTACTTTTCCTAATATCTACTTAGCTCAGAAAATGGGATTTAATTATAAACTGGCATTTCTTCAAGCATAGTGTCGTACACATTACAAGCAGAATAATTGTTTCTACAATTATTGTCATTTGTTTTGTTCTTTTTACAAAAAAATACGCGCAATAAACCAGAATAGTTTGCATGTGATTTTGAAACTTTTTGGTGAATATCGGTTCCCGCGATAGTCCAAACGGGGACCCTTTCTTAACCACCACAATGACCCAAGTTACGGGTTGACCGCCCCTAATAAGACAGTACACAAGACGGTCAATTAATTTGACTACCCTGTATAGTGACCGCGACCCTTCTGTCCGGGGCCTCTTCAAAGTGGAGGAAGTGATGCTTCTGACACCTGTGTCCGTGGTCTAAGTTATAAGCTTGCTAGAAAAAAGACAAAAATATATGAATACATTAAAAATGGAATGAATAGAAAGTATTTATGGAATGAATAGAAAGTACTTATGGATTTTCTATCAGGAATTGTCAGTATCAGCCCGGAGTCCGGATTAATGTTCGCTCAAGACACGAGGCTCGCTCAATATTACAAGAGACAATACAGAAGAACTTCCCTAAAATTTAATTTTGAAAACTAACGACGTTTTAGCATTTTAATTGTACATAATTAAGTTAGTCCATTGTAGTGTACAAAAGTGAAGCTACATAGGTTTGCAGTAACATTTTACGATGTTTTCAAATCGCTTATTCCTTGGACCATCCGTCATTGGACTGGACATAACCCCGTAGAGTAGAGGAACTACACCCATGGGTAATGACCCTTATAGTTGATTTAATTAATATTCGTTCAGTTATTAATTTAATTAAATGGTTAGAGATTTAATGGACGATCCTTTATTCAATAATTCCAATTAATATGGGGCACTTTCACGCTTGGAGAATCTGACGTCAAGGAAATAAAGCAAAAAGCTTGTAAGTACCTATATACGATGTAGGCCAACCTTCCAGCCGGGGCTACGGGATGTTCGAACGAGTTACCGTGCCCCCGAAACATAAAGGGCTGAGGAAGGAACATGGATGGGTTTTAGTCAGTAAGAGTCTGACACTCCCTTCCGCCTCACCCATGGCGGGACGGGTCATTTGATGATTTCCCATCCCATAAAAAAGGCCAACCTTTCAAGTATTTGGTAATAGCTCCAATTTAGGTCCTAAATATGTGTGAGTGTCTGTCTTCGCAGTAATGAGTAAACATAACATCGCAGTTTTATCAATATATATATAATGAAAATTTGGTCGTTTTATTGAATATGTTTCGCTGAAACTTACGTTTACCGTCTAAATTAAAATAAGACACATTGTTTGTTTTGTCTAAAGTAACTCTATCAAGCACAACTGTTGTACCTTTAAGCTTCTTGGGTCAAGTAACATACCCAATACTCAGTTTAATTCAATATGATATTACCAACTTCTGCCGGCGACTTCTAATTGGGCCCACATACGTTATGTATACAGAATAAAAGGTACCTTTGAGTCTTAAAACTATGTGTGTGCCAATCAACATTTAAACCCATTCAGTATATATAGTTTTTGCATGAAAGACTAACTAGTACCCATACATACATCCTCACAAATATTTAGCACTAGTTAACTCGTATTTCCTATCTTACTTTTTCTCACCGTTTAAACCTTCCCTGGACTACGACAAATCCTAGCTCGACGAGCCCCTAGCTCGACGAGCCAGCCCGCGAGCTGAGCTAATAGCTTTAAAATTCCCGATTATAATAATCATAATTTATTCTGATCCAGCCTGTCCCTTGCTGTCCTCCCCCAGCGACGCCCTAAGCCGAGGCCCGTACCCCACTAGGGGGTGCCCTTAGCGTGTAGTCGCTTAGTTTTGTAAGTTAAGCCCTGGCTGGAGGCCCTAAATTTATTTAAGGCACTTCACAGGCAAGCCCGGTTAAGCAGTCGACAACCTTCTAGGTTGACCTGCGAGATGCCATACAAAAAAAAAAAAAAAACTACGACAAACATTTCAAAACTAAAATCAGCTAAATCGGCCAAGCCGTTCTCGAATTTTAGCGAGACTAACGAATATCAATAAATTCGTTTTATTTATAATATTTTTAACATTAGTAGGATAAATAACAATGTTAAAATACTTCGTTTACTTGCTAGGGAAAGTTGGAATATTAACTGCATTATTGTCTGGTCGGAAGTAAACGATAAATGTTAAGTAAAATTTATAATACAACCGGAGCACTTTCTAGCGGTTATTATGGCTGAAAAGTTGCTCTCCACTAACTGTAAGTTACGCGTCTGCTAGTTAAGTTTGTTATAGTTGCCTTGCATTTATATGTGTTGGTGTAGCTATGCTATTTTTTTTAAGAAGCGTCGTAATTTTTTTAAATTACTTTAATAAAAAAAATTGTTTTAAGGCACCATTGGAGTAGTTAACGTACGAATATTTCAACCGTCACATGAGAAAACTACTTGATGAGCATGGGTAAAAAAGTATCATATAGGTAGGCTTGGCTAGAGTTCAAACTAACTCCATACCAAATTTGATCTAATTCAATTTATCCGTTTTACCTTAAAACGTAACAAATCACACTTTCGCATTTAGATTTTTCGTTCAAGAATATCAGTCCGACTACGTCATACATTCGTATATCGTCATACATACTACGTCTCAAAATTTGGGACCTAAAACAAGTTGCAATGTCGGTGTAAAATCGGGTGAAAATATAATTTAGTCATAGGTAGACCTTTGATTAACCCTTCTAGGACAACAGGCGTGATGTTATGAGTTATTTTATGCACTTTTCTACAGTCTGTCTTTATCACTGTGTTTTAATTACGACGCTCCTATCGGAGACCATGTATGAGTATCAGTAATCAATAGACTTTTACAACCAAAATAAGACTGCTCATGAAAATTCTTGTAATACTTAAAAAAAGACTTCAAAAAATGTATCTATACTTACTTCCTAAGAAATTAAATAGCTAGCTGATGTAATTATATCGTAGAGATGTCACAAACAGTATTAAACGCTAACAAGACTCAGACGAGCGATTCCGTCAGTTCGTACAAATTTAATCAGCCCCCAGCGATTATGTAAATGCGTCGCAAATGAACGGATTTGCCCTCATTCAAATTAGGCTCACTGCCTACTGCCACCTGGAATAAGGCTTATTTATTACATAAACAATGTCCTGATGTTAATTCTTTAGAATACGTTTTGTTACAGTAAGCTTTGCTTTTAATAAATAAACAATTAGGTATCTAGCTACTTTCTAATGAAAGTATTGATAAAACAAACGGTTGGCAACCCTTATTCATTTATTTCTATAATATATGATGTTCTTCGTCACTTATATCTTCCATTACAAGTCCAAGGGGTGAATAATTAACTTCAGATAAATGTTTGTTTATGAATAGGTGAAAAAAATCACGAACTTGTTTTTTTTTTTAATTTTTACCCTATATTTTCTATTATGTAGGTACATGTATGTAGATTTTTATGTTATTAAAATTATCTAATTTTCCTATCGTAGGTATGCTGGAAAAGATTAAAAAAAATACTCTCGAATCGAATAAGACAACAGCTGCCAATAAAAGTCCCGTCAAAATCGGTCCAGCCATTTCAGAGATTAACCGGAACAACCAGACAGACAGTCAAAAATTGTAAAAAAAAATATTTATATATATATTATATGTACCGTATATATATTCATATATATGTAGTAAAAAACGGTTATTTCAATATTACAAACAGACACTCCAATTTGATTTAAATGTATAGATTAACATATTATTAAAAAAAATAGTAAACTATGCATTTATAGTCTACTATTCTTTCTGCCTAAGTAAGTTCTGTTTTCCAAACTAGTTAAATTAGTTCGAGTCCCCCATCTCTGAGTTGGGGTCACCGCAATAGACCCCACATCTTCGTCTTACGAAGGGGTCAAGAATAATTGCAATCCTTGCAGCCGATGTCTGCGGTCACAGAGGCAGCAGATATTAATTAGTTGAGACCTCTTATCTTTGTATTTTGATATCGTTTGTGTATATTTGTGTTTAAGTTCGTTGTATATGTGTGTTTAAGTTGGCTCGGAGGAGCACGAGAGTGCGGATTCGGACCCTGGTAAGTACCAAATCTATAGTCATCGTACATTCAAACCTAATTTTGAATGCGACTGAATATCAGTGAATGAAAACATCTTGATGAAAAAAAGGAGTTTGAATACTTACTAATCCTAAACCTTATCCTAACTTCCTATCCTAACTTTATCTATACATATAAAATACTTTGTCCTGAATGACTGATGGATCAACGCACAGCCTGAACCGCTGATCGTGAAACTTGGAGGGTGTGTGTACTTTGTATGAAGGCATTCGATAAGAAAAAAAAAATCGAAATTCTAGTAGCTAAGCTAGTAATATTATAAATTCGAATTTAATTTGTTGCACTTTTACGGTACTAAAGCTGCTGAACCGATTTGGTTTTTTCTTAACTACATTTTTTTTTCGATATTAAGTTAAGTACATATATGGAAACAGAAAAAAACTGATTACAAATAAGTATTTAACTAAATATAAAAAAAAATATAGTTATGCCGGCAGAAGTGGCATGGAAGGAAATGGATGGGAAAGACCTAGTAAAAATAAACTGTAAACTCCATGAAATTATCCTTCTTCAAAATTTAAAGTACCTACTTTCTTCATGTACTGAGAATTATCTACTTTTTCAGTAACCTACATGTTGTATACCTGCCTACATATTATTCAGTTTACCCCTTCTTGAGTTTTATACATATTTTTATAATGCAAATAGGTAGGTAGTAGTCATTTCCAAAATTTCCAACTACCGCCGTTTTTCCTATTCCTATCTCACCGCTCACTCAACGTCGCCGCGACCTCAGTTCGACGACGCCGGTCACCTGCATTTTCCGCAAATTCAAGTGCGTGCGTGATCACCGTCTAGTGCATCGGTCTGCAACTCTGTTTGTGGATCCGCGACATGGAATCGTCTTATGTACTCGTGTAGTTGTGTCTATCGTGTAAATATTGTCATATTCAAGAAGAGAAGATCCTGAAGTGAAATTGAAGAGGAACATAACGTGGGAGGCCGCCACGTGTCTTAGCTGGAAGGAAACTATAAGCGAAATCACCGCAGCTTATGAGGTGAGCTCCTTTCCATCTAATTGTTATCCGTTCCGAATAAATTACCCATCGATTTCTATTTTTTTTTATTAATTCTTAAATACAGTCCAATTATTTTATTATACTTATCTTATTGACAGCACGTTTGTCGTAGTGGCTGAGCAATTGGCTGCTGCGCTGCGTGTCGCGGGTTCGATTCCCGCACGGGACAACTAAAATTGTTCCGGGTCTGGGTGTTTGTGTATGTTTGTAAATACACTCACGATACGGGAGTAATTACTAGTGTGGGACATAGTTTAAAAAAAATATATAACCACGCCTAAGGTGTCCACCGCTATTTATCAACGTATTATTATTTTCTTATTAAAATTTCTTGGCTAAGTAGAGGTAGGTATTTGTAAAGTAAAGTAGGTAAATAAAGAATAAAAAGTTTGTTGAAACGGTTTAATTACTAATAGAAACAATTACAAATAAACTTATTTATTTTGGTTTACTTACAATACACACGGTGCAATTCAATTAACCGTTTCGAAAAGTATGTATTCAGTTAATGAATTTGTACATTAAATAAATAAATAAATAAAATAAATATCTTTGGACAATTTCACACAGCGCCATCTAGCCCCAAAGTAAGCAATGCAAGCATGCTTGTGTTATGGGTGCTAGCTTAACGGATATACTACTTATATATTTTTATAAATACATACATATTATACATATTAACACCCAGACTCGTTACAGAAATTAAAATTCATCATTTCAATTTCTGCCCGCCCGGGAATCGAACCCGGTACCTCTTGCGTGGCATGTTGACCACTAAACCACTCAGGTCGTCAAGCATTGACTATTGACATTTAATGAGTTATCATTGTTTGCGAATTATGTTTATTTTGATGAATTAATGTTTAAGAAAAGATTCTAAGTCATGGACTGAATAAATACCTTTCGGGGAAACAGTGAATTCAATTGCACAGTGTATATATTATTATAATCTATTTTACAATGGAGGACGAGGAGCAAACATTATATTAGTGTTAAAAAAACTATAAAAAAAAACTTAATTCGCTTTTATTCCGTTTTACATACGAATCATAATTATGAAGTTTTTAAAATATTTGCAAAATATAGGTAGCTAACACTAATAAACCCGTAATTTGCACTTTCTCCTTTTTTGTATATTAATTTAAAAAAATATGAATACATTGGAGGTTGTATTGTTTCACTCGTATAGTATTTTTAAATTAATTGTCGAAAAATAAAAACAATCTCTACACATCAAACAGAAATATTTTAATATAATTCCTTATTTTTTGTATTTTTCACGTTTTGAAATGATATAAATAAACTTCAAATTATATTATCATCTAGTCTTAAAAATGTAGTTTAAAATATTTGTAATGTAATATAACTACAAGTACGTATGACGTATCTACACTCAAGTGCAATAAATTCAGGTCGATTTTATATATCACTAAAACTTTGTATACATAAACTGTCTTTACTAAATGCAAAAGATAATTCAGTTGAATTGAGAACCATCAACTTTCATTTATTTAGAAATACCAAACCGGTTACGTTTAGTACTTTTTTTAGTTTAAGGTAATACCTTTTTTCTTTACCTCGTTAGATTTTTATTGCCCACCCATTTTTATTGATTGTAAGTGTAATTCTATATTAAAAAAACAAATGACGCCTATACTAAAGATTTTCGAAGTCTCTTGGGCGACAACGTTCAGTACACAAATGTTTTTCCGCAAAACCTTCCAAGAGATTTACACTTTTGGCAAAGTTCCTGTGGATGACTTTTGTTTGGATCGCTCTTGTCCAACCCGTCCGGTTTCAGGAGAGGTCTCTGAAAATAAATATTACATGATTATATATTATGTTTACATTCCTTCTGAGAGTCTCGTGGCTCAGAGACAGCTACCCGGGTCAGTTGATCAAAATGAAGCTGCGCGTACTTGTTTTTGCGGTCACCAGTTGGCGCCACTTGTAAGTGAGTTTTCGTGTGCGGAAAAATAGCTCAAAACTCTATAACACATTACTTTTAACAAATAAATACGCCGTAGTAAACACACTGGCACATGTAGATTATTAACTACTACAACTGCCTTTGAATTAAGTGTTTTTAAAACATTTTGCATCCATTCTTAGCTTTTTGTTTATACTTATAACATTTATTGAGTTTTGAAGTAAGTAGGTATCTATACCATAATTAATATATTATAGAAATGGCATAATTTTGCTTAAATCTCCAATACTTTGTAAAAATCCACGCAAAAGTGCTTGTAGTGAAAGATCTCTTTCATTTCACACTTCTTTACCTTACACAGAAGCTACACTAGCGCCTCTAGCGGCAAATTCAAGCGCGGTAGCCCATTGTAGTAATAACAACTTTTTACAATTCAAGCCTAGATCCCACTATTGCATTTATTAATGTGCATTTGGTAGAGTAATAAGAATGTAAAAAAAATAATTAAAAAAATAAAAATGTTGACTGGTGTCTTGATACTATTACACATACACATATTCACTTAGCCACAGTTCCCTATTACACTGGAGTGCAGATAAACGTACCTGTTTATGAGGCATGACGTTAATCTTGCACTGGGTGCACTCTTGACCGTAATTAGCCCAGGAGTTAGCACTCATCCAACTCCTGTTACATTTTGGACACTTGTACTCGCCGAAACAACGCCCTTTGCCTTGGTAAGGAGTCTGAAATAAAAAAGGGGGTTTTAGTAGATTCACAGGTGATTAATTATTCCAAGTGCAAAAATTTACCACCATGCCTATAAATGCGACATAATTATATAGGACTAGATGACCCGGGTGAACATCATATTACCTACGTCTATCTTAACTTTTCTCACCGTTTGAACCTTCCCTGGACATCAATATCGGCCCAGCCATTCTCGAGTTTTAGCGAGACTAACGAACATCAAATAATTGTTACATATGTAGTAAATACATTTTTTTTCTTCAGTTTTATAAGGATATAGGTTGATAACTGGGTCCAAACTTATCGATAGCTTGCTAGCGAAAGGTAGGTAGGTAGTCAAGCTAGTAGCTCAGGGGTTAGTAAGTATTCTATCGTTGAGTAAGCCAGAAACAAAATCATTGCAACAATAATACTGAAATTATTGTAAAATTTTTTTTGCAGCCGACAAATTTACAAGCGGCTTGTAACCTTGAACCGAATGCAAACCAGCAAATAACTCACCGGGAGAAGAAATAGAATATTTTTATCCACAAAGACATAAAGTAAAACAAAGCCATCTCCAAATTTTATCCAAATCGGTTCAGTCGTTTTACCGTGGAAGCGTAAAAAAACAAACAAATTCAATTCCGCATTTATGTTCCGTTTTATTTACTATTCCACCAAAATGTTGTAAAAAAAAAAAGAAAATCGCCTGCTCACCGACATTTTGTTCACTAAAAAGAAACTCTAGATGCACTACACAATTAAAAATTACTTTACAAGCCACTGCTACTTCTTTGACCCACTGTTCTAACACTTATAGATTTTTAAATCCGGAATGCTTGCCTTATATATGCACTTGTAATTCGTAGGGACGTGACAGTGCAATGCAATGAATACTTTATCACTGATACTTTTTCACAAAACGCTGATTCATTACCTAGTGCGTACCTAGTACCTAAAGCTAATATTTATATTCTATAGATAATATTTATATATGGGTAAGTATAGCTTCTTTTAATATGTAAAATGACAAGTTTAATATTTATTTTGGGGATGACAAAATCTTCAAATGACACCTGTGAGCGGAGCGGGAGGAAGTATCAGACTCTAACCGTCTTACAGTTTATAAAAAATCTGTATTCTGAAATTTTACCATTTCTCACCTAATCCTTTCTTAACGTCGTAATCCAGGATTAAGCTACTAAATTGAGTTCGGATTAACGCTAAACAGCATTTATGAGTGAGATTTTTGGTACCTAATCCGTTGGACTATATAAATAAGACGGTTACTGGCTAAAAACCCATTTATGTTCCTTCCTTCGCTCCGTTCCAGGGGCCGTACCACCACGTGTTTTTGCAATTACTATTCAGGTATGAGAGCGAGACACAGCTAGCAACGTCGTATGGCACTGTCTCTTTTTTACAACTAATGTATTCCTGCTTTGGCACGTCATGGTAAGGAAATGCCGCGGTAACTCTTTCCAACAGTCCCGCAGCCCCTCCAAACTCATGCTTTATAAGAAGCTTGTGCTGTATGCATATATCATATCATTAAGAGTCTAACCTTCTATAGGATTCATTTATATTTCTTTTTTTATTTTTATCTATAATTGAAATAATTTCCTATCTTAGAAATTGCCTATTGCATTCGAACGCTACTTACAATAATATTGTAGATATTTCCAGCCACTTCATATTACCCTTCTTCATGTAAACCAAAATTCAGGTATTTTTTTGTAAAATCATTGGCCTGTTCCGAATATCAAAGTAACAGTTCCTCCGTAACTGTTATTATATTATTGTTCGATGAACGCATGCGCACTAGTACACAAACTTCGGGGAGTTCCCCATTCGCTTGCTTGTTACTAATGTACCTACGTAGTTTCATATCTTTGGCATGATGGCTTGAATAGGTGCATGTGTTTTGTAGGCTAATATATAATTATAAATAATACATATAGCGGGTTACATGAAAGTTCATAAAATATCATTTATCATATTTTGTAGGTACTTCATACTTTTACGAATGTCACAAAATTTGACATCAATCATGATAGACTCGATATGGCTTAATCTTTAACATTTTTTATGTCATCAAACTAGGTATAGATAATTAAGTAAACGTTTATCATTATAATAATTATGAAAAATATAGAATAATACGTTTTTTATTTGTATGGCATCTCGCAGGTCAATCTAGAAGGTTGTCGACTGCTTAACCGGGCTTGCCTGTGAAATGCCTTAAATGTATTTAGGGCCTAACCAGAGCTTAACTTACAAAAAATTATAATAATACGTGACGCAGGTTCGATTCCCTCACAGGGCAACTAAAATTGTTCCGGGTCTGGGTGTTTGTGCATCTGTAGGTAATTAATGTTTGTAAAGGCATCCACTATACAGGAGTAATTCCTAAAGCGAAGCAACTGTTTTATTTTTTCAAACAAATTAAGTTTTATCATCCACTAACTTCCCGCCAGCGGCTTCGCCCGCGATATTTTAGCTAATGGATACAAAACTCGATAAATTATATACTAAAACCTTCAATCTATCTATTAAAAAAACCGCATCAAAATCCGTTGCGGAGTTTTAAAGATTTAAGCATACATAGGGATATAGGGACAGAGAAAGCGAGTTTGTTTTATACTATGTAGTGATTTTGACAGATATTAAATTTTAATGACAGTCTTTCCGTTTCATTATACATTATTTTTGTAGTATTTTTTTCGACAACATTTTGATAGGTAGATAATTTCCTTAGAAATCAAATCACACTGCTGACAAAACGAGTAGCAAAGAGGTTAGTAAATAAATTCGTTGAAGGGGAATCGCATCCTAAACGATATCCGAAAGTGTCGAATACCGTCGTCATTTAGTCGATATATCGATACTAGCGCTCGAGTAAATCGAATAGTAGCTATATAGAGAGCCATATCGCTTGTGTCCCACCAAGTTAGCTATAAAACTTCAAAATAAAAATACTTAGACTGTCTCAAAGGATTTCTGCGCTATTGAAAGCTTATGTACAGACAATTTATGTAAAACTGTCGCTGAAGTGCACGATTCAATGTTTGAATTAGTTTTTTTAAACGTTGCTCCATACTAGGAATTACTCCTATAACGTGGGTGCGTGCACAAACATTTATTACACAATACCCAAACCCGGAACAATTTTAGTAGTCCCGTGCGGGAATCGAACCCGCTACACGCGTTCGTAGCAGCCAGTTGGTCAGCCACTACGCCAAACGTAACGTCATGAGCGATGTAATCAGTTATACATGTGTGTGTATTAGTAGTTTATGTACAAATCCTTATCCTTTTTAATATTTTCTGTCTGTCTGTTACGCTTTCACATTAAAACGGCTGATTCGATTAAGATGAAAATTGGCGTGGAAATAGATTGAAACCTGTGGAAGAACAGTATCCTTTCCCGGGTCCGTGAGTTAGTTCCCTTAGTAGAAAATAAAAATGTTCTGATGTAATTTAATTTCTAAGTTTATATTTTGTTTTGTTTGTTAATTTTTAAATTCACATAGTTTTGTTTTGTCTATTGATTTTAATTTTATATGTTTTACGCCTTGTTTCTATGTTAATGTAATTGGTCTGTAAACCGTTTTAACATAATAAATAAATAAATAAATTTAAAACAACGCAACTCATCGCCTTGGACTGACAGCGCACCCAAAAGAATTAGTTGTTTATGTTATTCATTGTAACCCACTAATGATATTTTTTTCTCCTTTGAATTGTCAAGAATGTTCGTTTATTTATTACAGAAAAAGAAACTTACGGAATCCCCTTCGAAAGCGACTATACCTATCTAAGAAATAATAATAATTATACTTAATACTAATGGTTGAACTATTTTCAGTTACACTTTAAATAAAAAAACAATAATATATAAACTATTTACATTATTAAAAAAATCTAATTAAAATATGGCATCAAAAAAATCTTCCCCATCGCTATCAACTAGCAGTGTACCCAAGAGACTGCCAGCATTGCCACGTTGGATGAGTTCAATGTTCAATTCACATTGAGCTGTAACATATTTTTTCGATTTTCACGACAGAATGCAATATCCTTCCTCAATTCCTCTAAGCCATTGTATAACACTCGTCATATGTTCCAAATTGCATTGCCGTCGGCCTTTACGGGCTACGCAAATGGCGCCAATTCCTCTGAATAGTCTGCCACAGAGTGACGTGGCAGTACGCCAACCAACTAACTGGGTAATCCCTGTGCTGTGCCTACCGAACTTCCAGCCCTGCTCCCTTCGTATTAAAGTTAAAAGCCATGACATTATGTAGTCTACATGGCGTCATTTTAAAGTCTGGTTTAGGATAGGTTTTTTTTTTAAATTTGATTAGTTTATTTTTATAACCTACTGTTTTTTCTATACTAATATTATCAAGAGGAAAGATTTCTTTGTTTGTTTGTTTGTAAAAACTACTAGACCGATTTAAAAAAACTTTCACCTTTAGAAAGCTACATCTTTACGAAGTGTCATAGGCTATATTTTATTTCCAGAAATAATTAGAGATCCCTACTAAAACTTGAATAATGTAACCCAAGGTGTAAAAAAAATGTCCACGCGGGCGAAGCCGTGGGCGGAAAGCTAGTATTTAATATTGTGCATCTTCTACTTCAGATTGCGTGGGCTGCAGTTTTTACAAACCTAACAAGCCCTAGTGTCAGAGTTTTCTCAATTCCGCCTCTGACATGGATTTTTATACATACAGAATGCAATGAAGAATTGAGTCACTTTATATGAGCTGTGGTCGTAGTAAACAATGGAGCAGTGACAACTAAATGAAGCCTACAAACGAATCAATCAAGCTAATAACTTCAAATCTTAAAATAATGTTCTTGAAGTCTGTAAATCAAGTCTTAACCGACTTCAAATACGTTTATGAACCTCAACACCTCCAGCAAACAAGTGAATAATTACCTTGCAAAAGAAACGCAAATGTTAGCTACTAATTAGCAACAGTTGACGGTCTCCATATCACAAAAAGCGACATCTCCGAGGGATCGGGTTGCAACGATTAAGGATTCAAGAGGCCGCCTCGTCGCCTCGTGCCTCCTCTAATTACCATGGCGCTCACTCCCGCTCTGTTTACTCACACTTAAGACGAAATTACGTTAAGAATCTCCACCTTTGCCTCGACTTGGCAATGATTGAGGATTGATAAGGTACATCCCTCAAAATAATTCAATAGATTCAATGGTTTGTGCCTTTTCTGTGTAATCTTAATTGTTTTTCTTTTTTGTGTAATCATTAAGAAAACATTTCATTAGCGATGATGTCAGAATATCTAAAACAATTAGAGTAATAATACTAGTAATTTAGATACTTGAACACTTTGTTCAAACACGTTTTACAAATAGGTTAATATGAACTACTGTACTTACAACATTAAATTATCGTAATACTAATTTAAAAAATTCACACTTCTATATTCGTTCGTCCTATAGAATTTTGCCCAATTCTTCTTGTCCTCACGTAATTACTCTCACATTCCCAAAACCCGAAGCGCGTTCAACTTGAATATATTACCTATAATATTCACATAAATATATGCAAACACACCCAAACCGTATTCACACGGGTGGCCGTCCAATTCCATCAGAAAGGACCGAAGCCATCCAGTTTTAAATATTCCATGTGCGGTCAAGAGTGAAATCCACAAAGAAAATGTATTACATATCCTTTATTGCGTTTCTCCCTCTTTTTCAGTGACCATCGCTAGGGGTAACACAATTTTATGATACTTTTATCAATAAAACGAGCAGTGCACGTGCCATAAATATTATAAAATTGTCTGATATAAAGATGGTCGATAACTGACGTGCTGTGTGTGAATCCTAAATTGTAGTCGTAAATTATTATTGGGGTGGTACATACTACATTAAATTATTATGTTCAATGAATGACTTTGTTAACTGTGTCTATACTTGATGTTGCTTCATCATTTAATACATATTTATGTATGCGAGTTCATTGGAGCAGTTTTTTTTTATTAAAATTGTCGATATTTTTTTTGCTTTCTATGTAAGTTAATATAAATATAATCTATTTAATGTTTATTATATTATTTAAATTATTTAAATATATTAATTTCCGTTAATGTGATAGAATAGATAGAATTATGGAAACAGACAACTTATTCTCAAAATTCTCAGATATAATCTTTGTCTGATTTCAACTATATTTATATTAAAGTGTGACTTATGTAAGACTTAAGTACGTGGTTTGACTTATTTATTATCAAACTTTTTTTTTATTTATAAACCACGCTCTATTGGTTACCCTAACAAAAAAAAATACCAAATAATCTCGCTAATAGGCTTCCTTTTGCCTCTTAAACAAAATAAACAATTGACACAAGAATTCGTATCTTGAATAAATACTCAATTATCGAGCGGGGTGTTAATTAGAGACAGCTTTAAATGGCTAAGTAGGGTTCTAAGTATCCTCTCAATCAAATCCTCTACTTTGAGACACAACCCTTTTTCTTAGATGTCAACGGTTTCTTTTCGTGTCAATTGCAAGGGGTAAGGGGATCCTATAATTGAAATAAATATTTGGCCATAGAATTTTGTGTCGTAACGAAGCTTCTCGTCTCTCAATTAGGAAACGAAATCCTTTACATTTATGTACTTAAGTTATTTATTTTATTATAATTAAGCCCGTTTTTCGGGCTTGTTTTGATTTCGGAGACTTCTTGTGTTTTTGTTTATATAGTAAAAATTGGAAAAGATTCGTAGATATTATTATATTCGTATTCGTCTTAGAATAGTATTTTATAAAAAAAATCACAGACTGGGAAGAAGATCCAGGTATATCTTATCTTCTTTCTATACCTACTTTTGGCAAAAAATTAGGTACTTAATATTAAATAAACAATGTGTATTTATTTAAATAAATATTAAAAATAACTTATAATTTATAAATTAAAAAAAAACTATTATTATTAGAATTTATCATCAATGAAATTAGTTTTTATTTCTATAGCTGGCACCGTCGGCAATCGAATGCCACTAATGGGATGGTACAATTGAAACTGCTCGGTGGAAAATCGAGCAATAAGTATGCATCACGTAGCAGTGGCTGTGGCTGATGGTTGCAGAGATGTCTAGCCCGTAGTGTACTCGTAGACTCAATACCATTAGTACTGCGCTTACGTTACGAGATAAAGGTATATACATATCACACGTCCAGTGACGGTGGACCAAGGCAAGGTGTTCGTGAACCCAAGTAATATTATAAATGCCAAAGTCAGTTTGTTTGTTGAGTCGCTTTCACTGGAAAATCGGCTAAACTAATTTGGATTAAATTTGGTACGGAGATAGGCTGGAACCTGGGGTAGAAAATAGGATAGTTTTTATCTGGCTGCTTTAAGTAGTTTCTTCAAGACGCAAGTAAATAGCCAGTAATTTTATAAAGAGAAAACTTTAAAGAGGAAACAGTTATTATCTGCATTCATTGCCCTTATTAACCCATCTGCTGACACAATGTGTTCTTTTTAGGGTTCGAGGTTAGTCGACAAGGAACCTTTTTAGCTTCGCTATGTTCGCCTGTCTGTCTGTCCGCGGCATAGCTCAGATGTTCTTAGGACTAGAAAGCTAAAATTTGGTATAGATATGCATATTAATCACGCCGACAAAGTGGTAGAATAATATTCGTAAAAATATTTTTTTAGGGTACTTCTCATACACGTAAAGTAGCGATGAGTATTTTTCTTGTATATCCCATTGTGTGGGATATCGTTAGATAGGTCTTTCAAAAATAAAGCAGGTGTGTGAAGACCCATTTTCCAAATGATATAGGAAGCCGTTTGCAAAATATCAATCTTAAAAGCGCATATTTTTGTTCGGTTTGAGCGTCTGGCCCCCCTCCAACTTTGAAAGGCTGTTCCTATTTTTCTGAAAAAAAAAACGGTTGCAGTTTAAAAATATTTTAAACTGCAACCGTAAAACTTTTTGCAGTACGTCTGTCCTTACCCTTAAGTCGTATATGTTTTCGCCGCGCCATCTACACGTCGGGTCATACCAATATAAGTAAATAGATATCGAATGGGACTAGCTCGGATTCCGCAAACGATAATAAAGTTCTGAGAATGTCCTTTGAAAGAAGCGTATTATAGTACTTGTTTCGATTGCTACTCTGAGTGGGTTCTGTATGTTTATTGATATTGAAGTGTAGTCCATAATGCTGTGGGATTGTACGAAATAATTACCGTAGTTCTGAAACCTTATCATGACGTGCCAAAGCAGGAATTGTTCCGTTGTG
Organism: Pyrrhia umbra; assembly: GCA_963891755.1. NCBI lineage: Eukaryota > Metazoa > Arthropoda > Insecta > Lepidoptera > Noctuidae > Pyrrhia > Pyrrhia umbra. The sequence continues at coordinate 5,247,744 of OY982926.1, forward strand.
AAAAAGAGACGGTGCTATACGATGTTAGTAGCTGTGTCTCGCTCTCACACCTGAATAATTGTTGCAAAAGCAAGTGGTGGGATGAAGGGCGAAGGCAAGAACATGGTTGGATTTTTGTTTAGTAACATTAAACATTTAAAAAAAACTATAGTCTATAATGCGCCTTGTATGTAACCTGTCTATTTCTTAAATACAATATTAGGCCAAATAATTTGTCTGCTGTCTTGAAAAATAAAATAGTAAAATAATATTTTTTACTTACTTTTTTCCGCAGGTTCCTCGTAGTTTAAGTGAACTCTCAACGCGTCCCGATACAAACAACCATAATTATATCGCAGGATTTATCTCAATACCAAATATCACCTTATTCCGTCGAGCAGTTCAACCGTGAAATCGTAACAGACAGAGTAACTTTCGCATTTAGAAAATTAGTAAGGATTTAAAAAGTAACCAATTTTAATAAAATAATTATTGTATAATTTTATATATTTAAAAAGTTTTCGCAAACAAAACTATTCCACTAACGATAATATTTCGTTTGTAAAAGTTGTTCTAAACGTACCTATAAAAAAAATCTTAAGCATAAAAATGTACTTATATTTATAATATTGTACACTTTATGAAGCTCATTTTATTTCGTTACCGAATTAAAAAAACAGTGTCCAACAATACTCCTAAACATAAAGGCATGTTCACATCGCAGACAAAGAAAAATGAATGAGACAACGCAAGGACATAAGGCCGGTGGCACAAGTGCTGCGAATGGCCACTACGCCGTGTTTACGGTTATTTGAGTGGGCGTATACCGTATACGTCCTAATTTATAACGTTAATACGGCGCGTGATAGCGACTATGCGGAATTGCACTTATGATCCGGAGTGTTCATGTGACTTCGTAATGTGTTGTTATGGTCCGTCCGTTTGTGTGCACTGTGCTTTATGGTGCAATCATTGCTGTAAGCTGCTGTTTGTTATGTTAGGTAAGTGAGGTTATACCAATAAGGTTATACCTTTACATGGTGTAAATATAATTTGCTTAATAAGAGTAAAAAACCATAAGAGTTCCTTTTACCATTTTTGGTCGGAATCCTAAATAGGAAAGCTATTAAATAGTTCAGAAATAAAAAATAAATTATTACAAATATTTTTAAGCTCAAAGTCCGAAAATTATATACCTATTATTTAAAATTTAAATTCGAGGAATGTACTCCATAATTTTGAATTCGATTAAAAGGATAGGTAATAATAATTTTATTTTATTTTATTGAAAAATGCAGTGTGTAGTTTTATTGAAAATTGAAGTACCTATGTAGTGTATTTTATTAAAAATAAAACGTATATTAAAATGTAGTTTCACTGAATTTTACTCTTACATTTTAATTCCTGCATTGCTTAAAACAACAACGACAACTCAATTTTGAGTTTTTTGTTTCCATAATCATTTTAAGTAAAATAATTTTTGTGTCATATAGAGCAAAGATATATATGTAAAAATGCATTTTTTATCTATCTTGCTAATATTGTAAGCAGATAAAGTTGTTTGTATTTTTATCGAAGCTTATCTCAGGAACGGCCGATCAGATTCTGATAACATGGTTACTGATAGAAATGCACATTATTCTTTTGTGTTGGTAACATGGGCTACTTTTTATTGTGACATATGTGTCACAATGTGTTATGTTAAAATGCTCACATGTATAATGTATGTATCTATATTATGTTTGTTACACTTTCAAGCAAAAACTACTGAATTGATTTGGATGAAATTTAGTACACGCATTGTTTGGGTAATATAGATTTACACATAGAGGTTTACTATCCAGATGAGCGAAGTTGATCCCTCAGGATGCGGGAGAAACCGCGGCAAACAGCTTGTGCAATATCTATACCAATATTATAATTATAAATACGAAAGTGTGTCTGTCTATCCTCTTCGTCTTCACCCTTAAACGGCTGAACCGATTTAGATGAAATTTGGTATAGAATTAGGCTGAAGCCTGTGGAAGGACATAGGATATTTTTTGTCTAGATGCATTAATTAGTTCCTTCAGGATGCACGTAATACTGCAGCAAACCGCCAGTGCAATATAAATACATAAGAACATACTAAAAGTGTAGACATTTTTAATACAACGTCAGCTTTGTGTTCCAACAATAGACCACAATTATATCTTTCATACATTTCTTTACTCCAAGACTTGTATTTATTCCTTTGAACAAAACGCAGACAGTCTTTTTGTATCTTCAAAGACCTTGTTTTCACAAACACTACTTACTTGGGAAAAGGAAAATTTATAGGTAGTGAGTAACAGACTTACTTTGCTATACCTACCTGTAGAAAATACTGCCATAAGATTTTTCCTATACCTTTAAATCCATTTTACTCACAAGCACAGCGTATCTGTATCATGGCCGCCTAAATAAACAAAAGTCAGAGAAGAAACCAGCATTTGCTATGTGAAATAAATAATAATTCGTATTTGTATCACATAGGAATCAAACCTTCTAAATGCGGTGCAGCTCAGCCACTGAGCTAGCCGTGGAGTGGAATGTATGTTTTTAATTCTAAATTTTGTATTCCGCTTAATATTTTAGTACTTGGTATGGATGATGTCTTATTATGTCTCGTAATATATATACATATGTACTAGCTTTCCACCAGCGGCAGCAGCTTCGCCCGCGTGGGCTATAGGAATACTAATAGAAATTACAGTGTTTCATACAAATTTTGCCCCCTTTTTTCACCCGCTTAGGGGTAGAATTCGTATAGCCAAAATAAAACCCTCTCTTATGCCTACATCATACAAAGAACACACCCTCCAAGTTTCAGGTCTCTACGATCAGCGGTTTAGGCTGTGCGTTGATCCATCAGTCATTCAGGCAGGATAACGCATTTTATATTGTATAGATAGATAGATACATATTTTGGAACTAGGTGGGTACTACCTGCCTAAAAGTTAATGTATCCGAGTCCAAATTACTTGTTTGTTGTGTGTTGCCAACTGTTTAAAGTGTGAGTAATGTGCGAGTTATATAAACGTAAGTGTTGTGAGTGTGTGTGTAAATTAGTTTATAATTACAACTGCTACCTCAACCTACCTCAACAGCTTAAACATATAAGGTGTTGTGGTAGGTCTTAGATCCACCCTTGTCATTGGAACCTAGAGAAGAAATATGCGCATAAACACAGTATGTATTTAACATTGTATGTACTGCTCTTCAATACATCAAAGAAAAGTGATTAAATTTTGTTCCAATACCTTAAAAATGCAAAAATAAACATGCCTTTTCACAAAGAATATTTCGAGTATCGAATCGCAATCACAACGTAGGTATCGATAAAAAATCAGTGCGGCGAAAAATCCTGAATACAACAGACACAAATCAGCATTAAAATCGAGTAAATTGCGGGACGGTGTCGAATTAAAATTTGTTGCAATCAAGGGTCGCGGGGGACGCTTCAGCTAGCCGATTGTTTGAAGCACAAGTAACGAACCTGCCCACTACACCGGCTGCATAACGATTCATTGATTTTAGGGCTGGCAACTCTATATTAAAAGACAAACATACATGCAAGATATAGATAGGCAATTCAAATGTGCCTACATTATCTTTAATCTACGCAAAGTTACATTAACAAGTTAAAAACATAATTACGTATATTTAAATGAAAGTATACTATAATATATGGTTATTCAATCGCTGAGACTGGTAACATTAAATACCTATTTAAATACTTACGGCAGATTTTTTCCTACATGCACATACATAGGTATGTACATAAAAATAACTTCCCATTAGATGCACCTTAACAGTTCGCGGTTTTAAAATCCCGTGAATTTAATATTTTTTTTAATACCTTATGTATAATAAATGATTGTTATTTTAACTGGCAACATTGACGCGGGAAAATCCCTGTCACTGAAATGACTACGTAGGAGTTATAAATACCTTGGTCATTGTGTGACTCTATGTGCGTCCTACTACTAAATAAAACATAATGATAGGTATTTTGTGATTGTATCTTATCAAAACAGCATGGGTACTTACAGCTGTGGTATTGTCGGACTTATCAAGCTGCGTGCTGCGCCATCTATCTTGTTGAGTGTAAACTATTTGATAATCATGATATCGATCACTTCTTAGTGATTTTCAACATCATATATCATAGTTATCTTAATTAAAAAGACTTAGTAAAAGAAAACTGTCTTCCAAAAAGCTTTAGAAAAAAACCTTTTAAAGGTATATCTAGAAAACATGGAAACATACATTAACATGCTTCTAAAAAACTACTATGTGTTTTTTTGCATTTCTATGCTTTCCCTACAATCGGCTAAGAAAAAGAATTAAGTCAATAGCAAGAATGCCAAGAATTTTCTTCAAATACAATCCAATAAAACAAAACTTAGAAACAAACCTTGAACCCTAAAAAAGAGAAGAAAATATCGGTCACAAAAATTGCCTAAATATTTCTTTTACATTGGGTGATTCAGTAACGTGAGTCATCGCTGGTAATAATTCGAGGTCAACTGTTACACTTCGCATTGACTCACCGATGTATTGCAAAAATAAATACTCGCAAATCGCAATACATTACGCTCACATGCATTACACTAACAATAAGATTTTTTGTCTTTTTTATTTGTTTGTTTGTCTTTGTCTTACTGTACTTCAATTGGTGTACTTGTCAGGTTATTTATGAAGGAAATGAATGATTGTACTGAGTAATGGTAAAGAAAGAAAATTGTGAGGAAATCTAGACTTAACCATCTACAAAATAACTGAAATGTGCGTGAAACTTGTTGATAAATGTTTGTGTCTTCTCTGTATGAGAAGAAGCTTTTTGGCTCTGTTTGATAATAAATAAGGGGATGATAATGAACAAAAAAAAATAATAAAAGAACCTATTTGAGCACCCGGAAAACTACTACTCTAAAAAACTATAACGATTTCAACCACATCGGTTCAGTAGTTTTATCTTAAAAGCGTTAAAGACGGACTGACAGACAGAGTTACTTTTGCATTCATAATATACATACATATAATATGCGAAAGTAATATACAGTACTTACGGATACAGTACGAATAGTTTAGTAAGGGAAGTACCTAATCATGAAAATATTTACTGATAAAAAATAATGGATATATATAGTGACTCCCTTATTGCTTTGTGATCAAAAGCATTATTACCGAGCAATGAGCTCCCGTTGAATCCGATAAGCTCGTCCTCTACTATTAGCAAATCTACTTTCTATATACATCTCTATTTAATCGAACTTCCGAGCCGAGAAAAGATATGATATGCTCTGAGTAAATATTCAATCTATAAAACTTTACAACAAAACAACAATAAATCTTCAACTTGTCGATAAACGGACACTGACAACCCTAAACTCAGTTTTCAGGTTGAAACGAACGGTCGGATGCCCAGAATAACTTAAACAATGCGTCTGAAATCTTGTCTAACTGCTTGACATACCGACTGTTCAATTCCCGACGCCCGTCTGCGGGAACTACCCCTGTAGTCCGTACCTACCCGCAGATATCTTGACGGCGGCATTCAGAAATACCTTTGTACACAAACAACTTTATATTTTGATACGTAAGTTTGAGAGTATATTTTGTAACTTCAGATTTTACGTGAGAATTTAAAATGACTTCGGGTACCTTTTTGTCTTGCAAAAAAATGTTTTTTTTATTTTTTCAAATTTCAATTATATCGTTTCCTTTTATTATTTACTTACTGTTTCCCACGGTTTTACCCGCGTCCCGAGGGAACTACTTAGTATAAAAAGTAGGTAACCTATAGGTACCTAACCGACGAGATAGATGGGCTGGACCCATCTATCTCTATACCAAAATAAGTACATCTTCAGCCAAATTGGTACAACCGTTTTACTGTGAAAGTGTAATAAACAAGCAAACAAACTCACTTTTGCATTTATAATATTAGTTAGGAAAGTGGTTCTAGTACCTACATATAAGTATTTTTAATAAATACAAGTAAAGTAGATTTTTCCGCAATTTGACTACGTTCCCCGAGTACTATTTGGTGCACCCAGACGAAAAGTTCCCTTAAGAAATTATGCTACCTACTTTTTACACAAGAAAACGTCAGGTCATATGCTCTGTTCTTAATTCCACCAAAATAGATTTAGCTGTTCAACCCAAAATCCACAAATCCAGACTAATTGCATTGAATAGATACATCAAATCAAATAATTTATTTTAATTAGGCCTAATAATAAGAACTTTTGAAAGTCGAAAAAAGAATTTAGTTGTCCATTCCAAAAAGTTTTTTCTTATGTAGGAGAACGGGCAAGAAACTCCATGGTTACTCATTTTAAATAAGTTTTATCAATTTTCATCAAAAGACAAAATGTTACCATTGCTAAAATATCTGTATTTATCAAAGCACACTATAAATATGGAGTCTGTTACGAACATATTCGTAACATTCTATCTTAAGTTAAGAAAAATGGACGCACATTGAAATAATGTCTGCTGACATGAAGTACTTTTATCATTTTCCTATGTAAGCTACGTCTGTCGTACATTAGTTAGAATGCATGTCTGGCTCTTATCTTAAATGTTTTCATGTCATGTTTGTACTATACTGTTTATTTATAGTCGCCATTTTAGTTCGTTTAAAGTAAACTATTGCGATTTTAGAGAATTTTGAAGATAATTTGATGGAGCTATGATATGCCTAGCCTCCTCTGATTTGTTGTGTGAAGTGACTATATTTTGCATGGAGTAATTCTCATCCGAATGTTATTAAGCAAAGCGATTTCATATGCAAATTCGTAAGTACAGGTTTTTCTCAAAGCTTAAATATTTTTATGGAACCAAAATTTTTGAGCCAGCTATTAAAAAAATCCTTCAAGAATAACAAGTCTTCCTCATTCCATAAATGCTCAAAAGGTTTATCAAAATTCAAAATACCACCCTAAAAATGAAGCTCTAGTTGTATTACTTGAAGGAACGACAATTTCGTCGCGTCATTCTCTTGAAATTGTCGGGACCCTTAAAATACAGTGAACATTACCGTTCTTGTCACGTGACGTTGTAAGTTTGTACTTACATCAAAGAGGAATCACTCTCCAAAAATCGCATTCCATTAACACAACCTCTACAAGGCTTTTTAGGGTTCCGTAGCCAAATGGCAAAAACGGAACCCTTATAGATTCGTCATGTCTGTCTGTCTGTCTGTCTGTCCGTCCGTATGTCACAGCCATTTTTTTCCAAAACTATAAGAACTATACTATTGAAATTTGGTAATTAGACGTATTCTGTGAACCGCTTTAAGATTTTGACACAAAAATTGAAAAAAAGTAATAAATTTTGGGGGTCCCCATACTTAGAACTGTAACTCAAAATTTTTTTTTTCATCAAACCCATACGTGTGGGGTATCTATGGATAGGTCTTCAAAAATGATATTGAGGTTTCTAATATCATTTTTTTCTAAACTGAATAGTTTGCGCGACAGGCACTTCCAAAGTGGTAAAATGTGTGTCCCCCCCCCCTGTAACTTCTAAAATAAGAGAATGATAAAACTAAAAAAAATATATGGTATAGACTATCATGCAAACTTCAATTGAAAATTGGTTTGAACGAGATCTAGTTAGTAGTTTTTAAGTAATCAGCAATTTTCCTGTACAAACAAACTTAATTATGCGGTCGAAAAAAAAAACAAGATAATTGCGACTTTATTGCGTATTTTTTCTTTCCAATGGTCGGAACCCTCGGTGCGCGAGTCCGACTTGCACTTGGCCGAATTTTTGTATACTGGAAGACTTGTCGAACGCGATTATTTATGTGAATACACCTCTATTACCATCGTCCGAAAATGTGTTTTACATAACACGTTAAAGAGATTATGCAAAAGAATAATTATTGCTCTTATTTTTGGTAGGTTTTAAAAATTATTAAGATTTTTTATGTTGCAAAGTTAAATTAAATGATTTTTCTTCTTTTAAAAAAAAAAATAAAATCCAATAACTGTATAGATAGCCAACTGTTCAACAAAATGTAAACGGAAGTACGTACTACCTACATAACGAGGCCAATCCTCATAAAGCGTACCACTGAAACAGGAAAGCCACTCCATCAGGCCGTCGGTTGAGAGTGCATAATTTTGATGTACAGAGTAATGAGTAAATGGAGAAATAGTGTCTACTCGCAGCTCAAAAGATCGGTGTCAATCAAAATGGGCGTAAGGACAGAAGTGAAATGGGTAGCCTTTCGAGAAAAGGTTATTGGTTCCCTAATCTTCTATACTAATATTTTAAAGAGGAAAGATTTGTTTATTTAAAAACATCTTTCACCTTTAGTAAGCTACATCTGTACGAATTGTCATAGGCTATATTTATTTCCCTAAATAATTAGGGATCCCTATTAAAACTTGAATAATGTAACCCAAGGTGTAAAAAAAAAGTCCACGCGGGCGAAGCCGCGGGCGGAAAGCTAGTCTAATATAATCTCGTCTCTACTTTCTTTTGTTGACGCAAGAATCTTTATTATTCTTTCTTTTCTCTAGCCCGGTACATTCAATTACTGCACATTGACATATGTATTATTATATTAGACCTATAGGCGGTTACCTACCGAAGAACACGTACTATGTTATTAAATTATTTTCTCAGTAAACTCGCCCAAATTTAATTCGTGCTAGATCTGTTTTGCTTTGTTGCATTCCCGAATTTCAAATGCCACTAGACACTTCATTTATTATTTACTCCGTGTTAAAAACAGACGGCAACGATAACGACCGCCATTAGCCACTCGTTAACAAGATCCCGGCTAAAAGAAAAATATTTAAATTTGAAATAAGATGTTTTCAAAACTGGCAACTTTTAGCTATGAGGCGATGGTGAATGCTCGGTTTGTTTTTGAAAAAAAAAATACGACTTTTCAGTAAAACTTTATTTTTTCTACGTTTGTGGTGATAATAAAAAAAAACCGGCCAAGTGCGAGTCGGACTCGCGCACCGAGGGTTCCGACCATTGGAAAGAAAAAATACGCAATAAAGTCGCAATTATCTTGTTTTTTTCCGACCGCAAAATTAAGTTTGTTTGTAGAGGAAAATTGCTGATTACTTAAAAACTACCTGCTAGATCTCGTTCAAACCAATTTTCAATGGAAGTTTGCATGATAATCTGCATCATATATTTTTTTTAGTTTTATCAATCTCTTATTTTAGAAGTTACAGGGGAGTTACAAGTTACACACATTTTACCCCTTTGGAAGTGCCTCTCGCGCAAACTATCCAGTTTAGAAAAAAATTATAGAAACCTCAATATCATTTTTGAAGACCTATCCATAAATACCCCACACGTATGGGTTTGATGAAAAAATTTTTTTTGAGTTTCAGTTCTAAGTATGGGGACCCCCAAAATTTATTGCTTTTTTTCTATTTTTGTGTCAAAATCTTAAAGCGGTTCACAAAATACATCTACTTACCAAATTTCAACAGTATAGTTCTTATAGTTTCGGAAAAAAATGACTGTGACATACGGACGGACAGACAGACAGACAGACAGACAGACAGACAGACATGACGAATCTATAAGGGTTCCGTTTTTGCCATTTGGCTACGGAACCCTAAAAATTACCTATTCTAATGTTTGCGAACTAATTGATGGCTAATCTAGTATATGAAACCTATTTGCTGATTACTAGTTTTTAAAGTAATGTTGTTTGTAATGAATTCGTAGTAAAGTGGATTGTAAGAAAATAAAAACACTCTTAAAAATATACCTATCTCTCAACATTTACTACCAGTACTTAGTAAAAAACAATTCTGCAATTAACATTCGTGAGGAACGTGAGTAACTAGTTTTATTTCTTGAAACTAAAACGAGACATAATAAGCGGCAAACACTTAAACATTGCCAATTAATATATTTAAGAAATAAATTCTGCATTTTATTACTTCAGTCTGAAATAAACGTCAAAACGTAAGCGAGGTACCAAAACTTAGTCATGTAATATGTTCCACGAAAGTCTAGCATCGCCACGAACAGCTGTTAAAATTACACTTAATTTTGCACTACCTTTTTATTATATTTTTCCAGTATTATTTTCGACATCGTCACGAATCTTGGAAAGTTTAAAATCTGTATAGAAATTAATTCCATAATTATGAACAATTTAAAGGCAATTCTAACTATGTATTTTAAGTTCATTCTGAAAACTGGGTTGCTGTATTGTAAAATTTATGAGGCAGGCAAAAAACAGTAGAAAATAATGACAAAGGTAAGACGCACCTCCACCGACCAGCACTGGATAGCAATGGACTATGAGCCATAACCTACCACAAGGCTATGGTTCACAGTCCCAGCAGTGGACCTAAATATTAGGATAGGACTTGGAGCAGAGAGTTTATGTGGGAATGTAAGTTTTAAAGTTAAATAAATAAAGCTTTTCAAATGCTATTCTTAGGATCTTCGGAAAACACTAAAAGGGATTTTATTAAATTACCCACGCATTCGTTTTACCTGAGAAATCCATTTCCATCTGTTACAACTTGCACGAGGCGGTAAGCGATACGATCCGATATTTATTCGGAGTTTTTCTTTCATTCCTACTTCAGTCAGTACCTACTTTTAAAAGAAAAGTGACTTTCACCTTATATTGGCTAAAGGTGCCTTTTTCTGGTTAGGATTATTTATTAGGGACACGATTTGTAATTTACTCATTTAGATACAGCTTCTGCTCCCGACTTCATCTGCATGTATTTCGATCTGGGTCCCAGATACAGGAATAAAAACTGAGTGTCATTCAAATCGGTTCTGCTGTTTTGAGTAACAAACTTCCAAACATACACATTTATAGTATGTATTAAAATGCTCGTAACATCACGTCTGATTTCTTCGAGGGCAATTGTGTACTTTTTGGCTTCACGCTATATTAATACCGACCGACATCTTGTCACCTCATCTCAGCTGTTGCAGTGTTTAGTAATTTCGCCAGACTTCATTTATTCAAACTAGGCTGAAAATTAGCACAAATTAACACAACAATTAGCATTTTTGAACGTCACATTTAGGTACAAAAGACAGCCCCCAAAACGCCCGCCCTTCACCACTTCCTATGTGATTTAGGTACTGTGAAGAAGAAGCGACGCGATAAGAAATCATCATTTACACCCATCCACTCCGCTGCTTATTGTCAGACTCATACTGACTAAAACGCACGGTGTTCCTTTTATTGCCCCTTTTCAAAAGGCAAACACAAGAATTAAAAAGAAAAATTATGTATCTTTTAAACCTTCGGCAGCCTACATTTGCCTAATTCGCTTTCCTGAGCCGAGCTACAAAAATAAATAACTTCATAATCATATAAACCTTTTTGGTTATTCTTTTTTAGAAACAATAAGCCACCAAATTCTTTGTGACCTGTATTAAAAATAACAACTACCTACCGAAATATAAAACTACCCCACGTCCACTAAAATAGCTTGTCAGTACATAAAAGCGTCTATGGTAGCGTCGTGGTATAAGTACAAAGTGAACGCTTGTTCCCGACATTGTAACTCGTCGCTACCTTTGTACCAAAGCCGGTCGTCTATCGCGATACAATTTGTTACTTCATCTTGCCCAGGACTTATACAACTTAGTGCAATTTTTTTTTTTTTTTTTTATATATATTCAATTGACGAGGCAAAGGTCATTCTTTAAGAAACTCTTTTCTGTAAACTGTAGCGGTTGTATTAAATGACTTTTAATTTGAATTACGAACCTACATAATATGCTAAACAAACGCGGCCCCTGATTTTGATATCTGTGGAAGCAAGAAACGTTTTTAACCTTCGTATTTTCTTCTGGTTTTCTCAGGCGTCCAAAGTTTGTTACTTTTGATAACTTTTTTTTTAATTTACTTATATTATAATTTCGAAAATATCTTGGTGGCAAGGTACCTACGAATGACAAGAGCCCTTTACCCAGCAGTAAGACTATATATAGAATGTCGTTCTCATAAATAATGTTGAATATTATACACATTTCCAATTTTCTAAACATACCAAGTTAATTTCGAGTGCGGTATTTAATCTTGTCCCTAGTCCCATTACTATTAGTTTTTAAGCCTCAAAATTGAAATCGAATTCTATTAGATTTCAATCCCTTTATAATTGGGTTTGCGAAATTGAAATTACACGAAATATAGTAGCTATGCTGTCACTCTCATGGGTACAAAGTTATTGATATTCGTATTGTTGATGGCTGTAATCTATGATGATTATGGTCTGCGAAAAACAATAGTCGAACCCGCGGTTTCACCCACGATCTGAGAAAATTTCACGCACCCGGATAAAAAGCCTATAACCGTCTCCAGGGTCAATCCATCTCCATACCATATTTCATGTTAATCGGTTCAGCTGTTTCACCGTGAAAATCTAACAAACAAACTCAAATTCGCAAATGCTATCTAACATATTGTCACTAATGTGGTCTAACCATTACGTGTCTGTAAAAATGATTACTTCGAACGAAAACTAACAATCAGTACGATAAAATTACACTAGAAGTTAATATAAATTCACATATTTTAATCATAAACTAAAACAGAAACCGTTCTTAATATATATTTGCACACATACATAATACCAAAGATTTTCAAATGAAACTGAATTATATTTTCTTTCACATTGGTATTGTTGACTGAAAATATTTAAATGTAGAGAGCCAAGATATCAAAGCAAATATGATTATTACTCCTTTAAAAACTGCACAAATCACACAAATACCACCCACACAATATTTCCACATAAAAGGCGTGAAATAACTGTTCACATAAACACTTGTAACATCAAACACCATGTACATAACATCGAATACAAATGGAGCCAACTAAAAAGACCGCATCGCCTTTCATTCATACGGCTTGCCTATTCCGAACGCTGCGAAAACATCTTTTAAAGTTGTTTTCCTAAGAATTCCCGGCATATTCAACATTTGAGTCTATTTAGATCGGTATAATGGTTCGACCTGTAGACGACTGGTGGGGGGGCTAGTAAGTCAGCCACTTCTGCCTCCCCGGGTAATGGCCCTGACACCTTAGCTACGTTTGCCCCACACATTGGGTTGCTCGTTAAATGTCAACTGTATACTTTTTGTGTTGACAACAAAGGGTATTCAATGTGCTTGAATTTTGAAAGGCAATTCTTTTTTGACGATATAACATCGGAAGTCTATCTTTATGAAAATAAACTTTGTTAAAAAAATGATTTGTATAGATTATAGGTGAACTTCTGCTAAAACTGAGAATTTTACTAGCTATAATTAAAGCTTTGCATTCTATAAAAATGAATGAACGCAAAAGCAAATGAATGCAATGGTGTATAAGTAAACTAATTATCGCGTTCATTCGGGTCGAGGAACTCATGTTACATGTTTTAGAGTCTCACGAGCTTACAGTTACTCTAAATTATTTTTTTGTAGGTAGGAATTGGCAACGTGTTTAGTTTAGATTTCCCCTAAAAGCGGCAGCCGTCAAACACCGCCATTGAAACCGAGCCGCCGACAGTTTCAAAAACTTTTTTAGAAAAATAAACTCGCACGGAAATTAGCCGGACGAAATATTCAGCGTGTGTGGATGGAAAAAACAGCGAAAGTGGAAAGTGTCACGAATAGCATTTGGCATTCAGCCACCAGTGGTATTGATGCGGCAGACGGGGGCTACTCACTTATTCATAAACGTTTAAAAACTTGTCAGAGGTAGCGCACCTACGACTTGCATATTAGTACATTTTCTGTTTATTTTATTCTGTGAACATATTCGGATGCCAGACGTGGCCGCTCTTTTTGCGACTACAATCGGAGAAAACGTCAGATGGTGGGTAGTTTGTGTTTTTGTTTCGCGACGTCTAGCTACACTTCGATAAACAACGAGTTTTGTTAATCGTACTCCTTTGAGAGACGAATATGAAAGTGAAGAGTTTGTTTTCGTTTGTGAACTGTTTGATATGTTTGGGAGGGTTATTTTTACGCTTAGCTAGGCTAACGCAAGCTTTTATTATTAGTTTTCAGACTTATTTTAGATGAGTATTAGTTATTTTTGAAGTTTTAATACATTCACTCGGGCCCGTTCACATTAATTAATTTTGAGCATCAAGCTGTTTATTAAACGAACCAATGTTGTATATAAATATTAAAGGATAATTCTAAAATGATTACAATAACACATACAGTTATTTGATATTTAGTAGGTGAACGTAGAAAAAATAACACGATCGCAATTTACTACGAACCCTGAAAAATATTGGCTTGAAACAAAGTACGTTCCATTTCGTATTTCCAAAGGTACAGTTACGATAATATTCTTTGACAAAGTCGTAGAGATAGCGCAATGGTCTGTAAAAGAAAATCTAAAACAACTGTATTTCATTCTCTTGAAGAAGCCAACTTATCGTCTACGTTGTCAAAGTAGACGTTTAGCGCTAAAAAACTTGTGCAAGTCATTCCGTGTTCACTAGCTCTTAGGACTAATTTTAAAATTTCAGATTTCAATAAAGACGTAATGCTGAAAATGGTTTGTAGCACGACACCGAATTGGTTTTCAGCGAGGCTTCCGATCAAGTTTAGTCGCGTCCGTCCGATTACAGGTTCGCCAAAGTAACCACACTTAGTTTAGAAATGGCCAGGTTTACGAAGAATTAATGACCCCTTCGTGACTGGGCTCACTTTTCACGGACGAAGGAAAGTTTTATGGCTTCGCGGTCCCGTATCCTTGTCATAAGTCTACTAATCTGCTGAAGCGCTTTTACTTTGATGTGATTTGTACGCGTGTGTGTGTGATATTATACGCGGGCGATTGATTGAAACTGATGGATTAGCTTTATGTCTGCTTCGCACAGATGCGCTTGTAAAACGGGTTTATTGTGGAATCGATTTTTGATTATGTGGCCAATCACCTGCGAGGTTTGTTCGTTGCAAAGTTATTTTCCGTTGATTTGTTAATGGACGTGATTGTGGAGTGGCTGAATATTTTTTTAAATTATATAGTGAATCTACCGCACCTTCTGACCTATTTTTTCTCTTGTAACGAAGATATCAACAGATGATACTTCGAAGTTTTTCGCTGTAGTTTTCGTTGAACTGTACTCGTACGTTTTTAAATGCTGATGGATGAAGAACCTAGAACATTGAGGTTCTTCTCCATAAGACCTACCTGTTTAGAACTGGGCCATAAGTTTGAAATTAAGGAGACTTATGCGAGCCATTCTTCAGTTCTTCTTCTTCTTTGCGGATCGATGGCAATAATTATGTTTGAGTATTTATTATATTTACATAATTAAAGAGACCTCTTTAAATTATAATTCAAAATTACTTTTGAAAAAAAAAACTTTTGAAGAAAACTAACATGTGCAGTTTTAAGTACCTATCTTAACAGCAGTAAACAAATCAATAAAATACATAAATGTCAAGTTTACTACACAGAACACAGCAAAGCCATCGCCACGTAGGTGCTCTCGCGAATAAAATGTAAAACTGATTGTAAAACTTGGAAGTGGCGCCGCTGAATAAAAAACGTACATATAAACTTTTAAAATGGTCGTCAACAACTCATCAAAATCTAATAACACGGGCTTAGTGTCTCCGAGGATGGGACTCAAGACTAGGGCTACCAGACTACAAGAATTTTCCTTAAATGCCCCGAATTTCGATCCTAGGATAGTCAGGAATAAAATAAAATTGTACAATATTTTTATTGGATTTTTTTAAGAATAACTGCGACAGGATATTTTTGTTAGTTTTGTAAATATTGAAAACAAAAATACTTTTATTATATTGCTGTGTTTAAAAAAATACTAAAGTTTTTTTTAGGAACGCTAACCTCATGCTTTATGTACAAATTACCACCAAATTTATTTTTTCAAAAAAATATATTAATTCAATTTCGTGAGAAGAAAATAGAAAATGTCCTATATGACCTGGTAGCCCTACTAGGATCTCGTCATCCTAGTCTAGACAAAGATTCGTGACTTTTTCACAATTCGCAATCCCACGACAATCGTACCTGCTCTGAAGCCTCCCTGTACCTTAGATATCGTCGAACATAATATTAAATTTTGCTTCGAGCTCCCCGTCTATCCATTATGCCATGACATCGAAATTAGAGTTTTATAGTTGGATACGAAATGAATTCTTGAGCTAAGAAAAAATTATATGAAGGAGCGGTTGGCGACCTCAACTTGAGGTGGATGGGTGATTTAATTTTTGTTAGTACTGAAAAGAAATAGACACTCATATTTATTTCTTTTGAAATGTCGTTTCTTTGGAATGCCAAATACACAGGCGATCTTTTTGTGGGTTCAGAATATTTGTAAGAACAAAAGCTGTAATGGCTCATGTGCCTGTATTGCCTGAAAATTAATTTATATTAAAAGTAAATTGACACAAAAACAGTGCGAATTAATGTCGAATTATGTTATATTTATTACCTTTGATATGCAATAATGATAAGTGATTATTCCATTCCCAGAAATATTTACTAAATCATTAAAAGTACAACACAACAAA
Organism: Pyrrhia umbra; assembly: GCA_963891755.1. Lineage (NCBI taxonomy): Eukaryota > Metazoa > Arthropoda > Insecta > Lepidoptera > Noctuidae > Pyrrhia > Pyrrhia umbra. Next base: position 5,264,268 of record OY982926.1, read on the forward strand.
CAACAAAATATTATTTCAATAAACTCTTATAGCCAGTATCAGCATCGCGTTCCCTTTGACATGTCACTCAATAATATTTATTTAAAAGCAGTACGAATATCAATATGAATCGATATGATTACGAATCGAGTCTGTCGTTGGTTTGGCAGCCGGCGACTCAGCTAGCCAATGCTCGACCGCCACCGCTCAATTTCCGCGTCGAAAACGAAACATGAGTGGCTATTTTAACATTCGAATAAGTTATCACTTATAATACCACAAGAGTTTCAAAATTTTCCTGAAAAACTTGACGACTTTATTTGTTTGCAGGGAACCTTGAGGGAAATGCCAGATAATTTTGAAGCTCTTGTGGTATTCGGGGGATTATTTTTCCGTCCCAAATGTCGGCCAATAGAATTGCACCATTCGACGTCACGTGGTACAACCATAAAAATATTCAAAAAATTATCAGTATAATACCATGTAGGTTGTACCACGTGACGTCGAATGGTGCAATTCTATTGGTCGATATTTGGGTCGGAAAAATAATCAGGTTTATTTGAAATTTAAATTTAGAATAGTATGCGAAAATTTTGTGTGATAATCTTGGCTGTTTTATTAGTATTCAGATCCACTGCTTGTCTTGGCAATGTTTGCGTCCAACAGGGGTAGAAGATGTTAGTATTAAAATAATCAAAGCTCCTGCTATCACCTTGCTGCCTAGCATTTTTTTACTATGACACAAACTTTTCATAAGTAGGTACCTCACACGCACACGAAAAGAGAAGAAAAGAGTTCATAAGAAATCGGGCTCCATGATAAAAAACATGGCCAAAAATTACCTTCGATTTCTTTGGAAAGTCTACCACACCAGTAAACGTTTTAAAGTCCATCTGATGGTGAAAATTATTTGGTATGATGATAATTCGAATCTAATTTGTACTGAATAACCACAAATAAGCCATATACCTCTGCGGGATTGTTTAAAAAAGTTACTGCGACCCCGGAACGCAAATGCCAAAGGCGGGAAAATGGATGAATTTTAGTCAGTGAGAGTCTGACAATTCCTCCCACTACATCCACAGTGGGAGGGACACTAAAAAGCCACGCACGTACATGGTACTTTAATTTCATCTGGAGTAAAATAATCACCTTTCATTTTTGTTTGTCAACAAAATAACTTCGAAACATTTTCATTTTCTAATCTATTTCATCTTTTGGTCTTATATCATCTATGTTTGTATGCAACTTCGTTTCCTACATCTAATTGCCTTAACTGACTGTGTTCGTGTCATAAAACTATAAACTTTGCCGCATTAATCACGATTAAAAGTTGGAGCATTAGCCGCCATCTTCCGTAGTTTCAGGAACTGAAATATTATCTTTAGAGGTAGATATTAATATTTTATGAGTCGTGCAGTTGAATGGGACAAATTAATTTCTAAGTATTTCTCATAAAGAATCACAAAAAAAAAACGTCGCAGGACGCCTGGCAGATTCAAAACTATTTTGAATAGAAGATATATGATGTTTGGAGTGTATTTGTTTACATAGAGCGACTACCTATCTGACCTCCACAACCTTGTTAACGGGTTACACTAACTCCTTAGTAAGACTGATTGTCAAACTTTCTGGCTTCTGACTGTTCGTAACGAATGTCAAAGATCTGATCTGAAATGACAGCCGGGACCGTGCTTTACGGAGTACGGAGGAGTCTCGGTATGATTTAGATATATGGTCAGTGGTCACCCATCCATGGAATGATCGCGACAAGCGCAGGATAATTAACGGATCTAACCGTGTGGTTTTAATTAGGCACGAGCTTTTTCAAGTTTAATCTTTACATAAGCCTATTTAATATGAAAAGATGACCTTTAACAAATTGGGCATTTGGACAACTGTCACTGCCACCATCACTGTCATTTGCTTCAAATTTTGAAAGGAAATTTACAAAATGTGGCATAAAATTAAAATACAAATCTCGAAATGGTTTTTGAATTAGCACTTAAAAAAATGACATTCCCAATTATGCACCATGCAAGTAAATTTAAATAAGATACCCAAAAATACTCAATATATTTTGAACAGAGCATTTATCGAGCGAGTTGGTAATAGACACCGAGCTCCGGCGCCGCTACGTGTCAGATACGTTTCGACGGCTACGGAACCACCGCAACAATGACGGTTGATACACGAATGTTAGGATATTTCACCCAAATATAGTATTTGAGGTATGTTAGGACCGTATTTGTGGATACGGCCACTAATAGTTTCAAGTCGTTTGACTATCAAATTGACTTTGAATAACCACTTTTGCAAAGATACTTTATATCGTGACAATAATTCGTGTCTTCCTAGTTAGGTGTAAAATGCATAAAGTATATATGTTAAAAATACATTGGCAACAAATAATGTATAAGAAATTAAAAAGGTATGGTTATAAGATCATTTCTCTCTCGCTATTAAAATACGACGGTCGTGCATAATATTGCTGTTATAAATGGACCCTACTTCAATAAGCAGAATTATAACAACAAAATGACGGTAGCGAAATTAAGATAATTATAGGAGCTGTTAAGCTATAGGATAAAAAATTATATCGATTCATTACTCATTGCTGCGTAGAAGAATGAGTAAAAAAACACTTTCTCATTTATGTAGGTAGAATATTAGTTTTTTCCCGTGTGCGGATTTAAACCATAAAATCAACAATAATGATAAAATCATACAATATATGCATGGCGGGTCCATTGTTCCAAAAATATAATGCTAGGTATCCACAGTCCCCCACGTTGCAATATCATTGCATTACATCGCTTCAAACTAGCGGCTGTAATCTGACGTCATACATCGCATGCCATGGAGCTAGTAGGACATGGAATGTTAATGAGAACACAGTGGAGAAAGATACAGTCCCCTGCAACAAACAAAGCATACAAACGATTAGATTGATTGTATTTATTATTTACACAAACACAAAAAATGTTAACGGCAATCAGAATGGAATTTTCGTAATCACCTCGTACAAACAAACAAGGAAACATTAGTTGGGATTAGGATTAGTCAGGATAATACCCACGTCAGCTGAAAGACAAGGTCAGAGAGGACTTTGGCTTTCCATAGCACCTTTTTTAAGGACGGGAAATCATCTAATGACCCTTCGCTCTGAGTGTAGTAGGTGGTGTCAGATTCTTACTGACTAAAACCCATCCATATTTCTTCAATTGCCTTTTGCTTCTTCCTTCGCGGTAACTCTACGCAACCAACGCACAAAAAAGGTTTTTCTTTTGCAAGATACCCGTTACATGTTGTAGTGTCTAAAGCATATCGCAGCTGTGACATCACAGTTAAAACTCTCCCACCTTAAAGACTCGAGTAACACTCCATTTGCAAATAATCCGTGTCCGTCATCAAACATCGCATATTGTGTTTGCTCGGGTAGCGCAGACCATTGTCCGGCCGGCCGACTATCAGCTAATATCACTTAAGCGCTACCGAGCTACTGCGATGTACCTACGCGGGACATTGTCTGACAAAATCCCTTTATAAAACGTCTGGCTACAGTAGCCACCATATTTTTGTGGAAACATGTTCTTTTTGCTATTCTATTTTATTATATGCGTATTCATTCAGTCAGATTCTGAAAAATAAAAAATATTACAATAATATATTATTGTTATTCTGAGTCGTAACCTCCTGTTGAGACCTGAGGGTCGTGACTAAGGCAAGTAGTTTTACGCATTTGTTCGCTAAAGCCGATTTACAATACAAACTGCTCTATTTCGATCCTATTCTCATTGTAATGTCAAAAAATATACAGATTTCTTGTTAGATACTGAATAAATGAAATTAAAAAAAAATAGGCATACATAATGCATAGTTAAAAGTACTTTAATTAATCATACAACAATTTAAAAACAAATTAATTAATAATACAATTAATTGATCAAATAATAAAGTTTCTTATTTATTTCTTACTCTTTTAGGGTCTTTAACATTTGCATTACATATCATTGACAGAATAATTATATTGTTATTCAAAAAGGTTGCTTCAATATCAACAGAAACAGTCCCGACAAAAACGGTATTGTGTCTGCGCCCCAATATATATCGATCATCAATTTCACGTTACATAACTCAGCTCTTTTTACTGTTACGAAGCTAGATAAAACATACTATTACACTTACATAAGTAGGTTCCCATTACAGCATGAAATAAGCGATCATGGGCGATGCTAAGTAGGTAATTTAAGTAAATTTCTTATCGCCCGGGAGCGGAAAGCTTTTCCGAAGTGAGGGTAGTTATACACTCGTGGTTTATCGGCTGCGGGTACCGAGAGTACCGCTCAACCGTGAAGATAGTGTTTATATGGAAAACAACGGAATAACGCTTTATTTGCATTTAATTTTAAATGTAAAAACAGTGTCTGCTGTTGAAGCTTTTTCATTCGATTTTTGCTTTTCAAAATGTGAATATTGTACGAGTATTGGATCGGATTTTGTATCAATTATGCATTATCGATCTGTTCGATAATAATAGCTTTGAAGTGGTACCACATTATACATTCGTGGTTCAAGTTTTGTAATCATTATTTTTTTTAAACATTCAAAATTAGGTCAAAATTATTCAAATGTAGGTCATTTGAATACCCATCATAATTATGGAAGAAACAAATATTATCACAATTATGATTATGATATAAAAAAACTAAAAGAAGTACCAGCCAGCATGATTTATTTATTTTGATTCACACGGCTTAAGAAACCAATTACATAAACCAAAGTTTTATATAATAAGTAAACTAATAATTATAATTAAATAATATTAGCCTCACAAAAATGCAGGCACCTAACCATTAATTTGTTGAAATTATCCACCAATAGATCGCATTCTGGGTTGGCTTCCACGAGTTTATTTGATGAAATCTTTTCCAATTTCGCGCGCCATTTTAATACACGAACCCTTTATCAAGGCGCTCTAAAAAAATAATTAGCAACACATCGAGTTTCCGGACAGCTGACAGTTGCACCTGCGGCTGTGCGCAGCAACCCTTGCCGCAGCGGGGACGCAGCGGGGCGCCGGCAGCAAAAGGCGATGTGCCATGAAAAATGGTCAAGATAATTTACGTACTTATATTTTTATGAAAATCGTAGATCTATTATGAAATATTTTAGTCAAAATTCACGTTTTCTTTTTTGAATTTTAATTAGTCATTCTGGATGAAGAAGTTTTTGTATACATTAAAACGTCAGCAGTGATAGTAAAAAAAATATATTTTTTATTCGTCTGAAGCGATGATATTTTGGAGTTCTAGAAAATATTGTTGTTTAGATTTTTTCAAAAAACTGAAAATGCAGCATCAATTTCTAGTTCGACGGATTAATTCAGTTACACCCTCGTTCAAAAAAAATCTAACACGCTCGTACCGAAATTCCAGCTATATTCCAACACCGAGCTACGATAAAACCGCCAACTTAACAACATTAAAACAAAAGTTTTCGTCGTAATTCGAAGTCACGTAGAATTCATTATACTGCACCGTATGAGTAGAAATTATTAGTTGGAAGTTTCCTTGACTTTATCGCGACGTTGCATCGATGGGGAATTTCAAACTCCATGGTTAAGGGAGTGAGAGAAGTGACGGTAATAAGTAATTGCAATCACGATTTTGAAGATAGCGGAAATTGGTTGATCTTTGTTTTAGTCACTCTCAAATTGGTTTGATTTATTTTCGTGATTAATGTTTTTCATTGACGGACAAAGCCTTAAACTTTATTAAAAGTAGATTATATGTTCAAAGGATCGTGCCCATGATCGTTTGAAGTAATTAAGAATATAATATAGTAACTGAACCGACAAACTTCTCACCGCCATATTTATTTTTCTGTTCTTTTTTTAATTTTCTTTTAATTTAAACGCTAATTTAATTATTTTAACAAAATACTTACTACATAGCTATTATAAATTGATTAAATTTTCTGTCAATAGTATTTTTTTCAATCACTATACGGTTGGTTCATTTATTTTATCCTGCAACAGAAAAAATACATTGTTAATATTGTCTACGTTCTCCCCAAACCACGATAACAAAGCATAAAATAAATTGCTAATTAATAAGCAGGGATAAAACCTTAAGTAGCTTCGGCATCGACATCCCTAAAAAACTTCCTCAAGAAATTCGAGATAAAGGTATCAAATTAATTTTTAACAAAGCACCGTATCTACAGTTTTTCTTTTGTGGCACATTACAATGAAAATTCGTTTTGAAATTCGAATATGACGTTAAAAAGCGCGGGAGCGAAATATAATGATTTATTTATGTCAATGGGCCGCCTCTAAGAACGGTGTTTTCTTTCCCAAATTGGTTATTGTTCGGCATAAAGTTCTTTTATTATGGTTTGTTAGTAAAAGGCGCAGGTAGGGAACTTTACAGTGTAATAAGGATGTTTTTATGAAAACAATTTCATGTCAAAATGGGCGCACGGTAAATTGTACGTCGTGTTTGTTTTGTTTTTATTTACTTTGCTTTTTTATTTACTTGACATAGTAAAACATCACGCCTTTTTGCCGGAAAGGTCAGTCAGGGATGTACTACCGTCACAAGAAACAGGTTAAAACAATTTTTTTTTCGATGTAGAGTTAACTACATATTCTTAATTATTTTTTTTCTTGATTCCCAATATGTACTTAATTCAATATGGGAAAAAAAATAGTTACTGCTTTTTTCTTATGACGGCAGTATAGTTCAATAACTCCCCCACATGTTGCTAGTAATATCTAAGATGTGATACAAGGCGACCTTATAAACACAACCTAACCCAACTCTAAACTCCAGGGTGCTTGTGAAAAAATCATATTAGAATATTAACCCAATAGACGCGCTAACGACCACAAGACCAAGACGCAGTATTTTATTTATTTACCAAGTAAACGTGAGGTTTCTTAATACAAAGACATTGGCGGCGTCTAGACTTGGCCATGTGTGAAATAACCTGGCGAATTGTACACCCACTAATAAACGTTAAACGTAGAACGTAAAACTAATAGTGAACGTCACTCTGTCGTAAAGCGTGTTTGTTCAGACCTGGACCTTCATGGACAGCTCCTACTAAAATTCTGCATACACATTTACACAAGAGCGATACAATGTCGCAAACAAATTTTATATCAGGCGCTTATACTGCACTTGATGTAATTTTAAGTCTACCTACGTTATGTTATTTTTTTTATTACTTTTGTATCTTTGTTTCGGAATACATCGTTCTTCACAGTTCCAGTCTAGATTTTCATTTATACTGCCTAAACCTCCACTTCAACATAAAATTTGGTCCTATACGAACCGGATACGGCAACTACGACCGAGGATAATTCCAGGAAGTAAAATTTATGGAAAATATAGCTGCCGTTGGGAGTTTTGTGAGTAGCTGGCTAAGGTCAAAAGGGTCACAGCGTCATCACTCAAGAAAAAGCATATTTCAAGTATATTTGACCAGTGCAGTGTCCCTTATTGCGTTTATTTCAGAACCCATTACTCATATAAAGGTAGTGTTAATCATTTTTTATGGAATTGTAAAGGTTAGTATCAAGTCAAGTAGTACCTAACTTTCTTTGTTCTTTTGCACATGTATGATTTCTATTCAAGTTACCAAGTTATTGTTATAATTTGCAGTAAATCTATTGGATTAAAGGTAATTAAGCAGCAAACTAGGTTTACTTTAATTGTTTACCATTATTTCAAGCAGTTTCCTTTGTTATCTTACAATAGATATCAAAAGAAATCATACTGAACATGTGTATTTATTGTTCAAGTAACAAAGTATTGATATTATTTACAGTCAATCTATTGTAACTAGGTTTGCAGTTAGTGTTAATAATTATTTTGAGTAGTTTGATCTGTTATCTTGCAAAATATATTAAAATTAGTTTAAGGTACTTACTTTAAGAAGATATAGCTATCAACTTAGTTAATACTCAGCTATTTTATTTTGTATTCCGTTACATTTATTGTTTGTTGTTAAATTTATATTTATTGTTGATAGTAAAACACAATTTAAGATATATTCACGCCTATATTTTCAGAATACAAAGCTAAATACCTAGTAGGTTTTATTATTTTGTTTGGCGAAACATATTGCTTTCTATTTTGTTAATTAGCGTTTACAGAAGTATTAATTGTTACAGTTGTAGGTATCCTATTGTAATAAAGATATATTTTGTTATTAAAATTTTAAATTGTAACATTTCAGTTGGTTTCTTGCTTCCCAAAGAATGGCTGATAAGGAGGAAAAGGAGCTCATTAAAAGAAGAGCAAGTTATAAGGGTCGATTAACGGTATTTTCAAACTACATAGAGGAATTAAAGGAACCTTTAACGCAAACCCAGTACAACGAACTGCAATTGAGACTCGGTAAGATGGAATGTGTTTTTACTCAATATGACGAGATTCAGTTAAAGTTGGAGTGTATAGCGGAAGATGTAAATACACAGTTAACAGACCGTACTGATTTCGAATCCTCTTACTATAAACTTGTTGCAAAGGCACAGGACATTCTCGCTAGACAACATGAGGAGGCTAATAGTGATAAACTTTCTCGTGTAAGCAATAATCGACTGGTTAAGTTACCTACCATCCAATTGCCCAAGTTTAGCGGGACGTATGATAAGTGGTTAGAGTTCCGTGACACGTTTTCAAGCCTAATACATTTGAGTGATCAAATTGATGCAATAAATAAGTTTCATTATCTACGTGCGTCCTTGGAAGGGACAGCCGCGGTCGTCATACAGTCTATTGAATTCTCTGCTTCTAATTATGCCATTGCATGGAATTTGTTGTGTGAAAGGTTTGATAACAAGCGGCTCCTCATTCATAATCATGTAACAGCACTTTTTAATATTGAAACATGTATTAAAGAATCCTCAGATAATATTAAACGCATTATTGACAATTTGAATAAAAACCTACGAGCTTTAGAGTCTTTAGGTGAGCCAATTAATTATTGGGATACACTGTTAATATATTTAGTAACTCATAAATTGGATTCACGAACCTTTCGACAGTGGGAAGAACAAAAGGGACGTTTAGATAAAAACAAATCAATCACGTTAGAAATCTTTCTTGAATTCTTAAGAAATCGTGCCGATTTCCTTGAAACAATAGATTTTGCTCGCACTCAGTGTAATAATAATACTTTTAAATCTAATAAGCACAAAACAATGGTATCTGTGAGCAGTGAAACACCATCACAACAAAATAAAAATAACAACTCACAGGTGTCATGTCCGCATTGTAAAGATAAGCATAATTTATTCAACTGTCCACAGTTTCTTGGTTTTAGTAACGAGAAACGTCTTGAGCTACTGCCTCAGTACAAGGTATGTTTTAATTGTTTTCGCTCCGGTCATTACTCGAATCATTGCAAGGCTGCTGGTTGCAAAATATGTAAGCGTAGGCACAATACTATGGTTCATGTGGCAGGTGCTTCACAGAAAGGTGCACCTAGTGCTTCGGCTGCCCAACCTGACAGCATCGCTAGTGCAAATGTCAGCGCACCTGAAATTAAATCTAATACAAATGTTACGCTCTCGGCATTGGCTACAGATTATCTTAGCAATAAATGTAAAAGGCAAGTTCTGTTGGCTACTGCATTAGTCAAAATTTATGATAAGAACAATCGTGAACATCTTGCTCGAGCTATACTAGACACCGGCAGTACTACTTGTATAATGACGGATAAGTTATGTAATCAACTGAATTTACCTACCGTGCAAGTAAATGAATCTGTACAAGGTATTAACAATTCTAAATCACAAATTAGCAAAATGTGCAGTGTTTCCATAAAATCATTGAGTGAAAACTTTTGTACCAATCTTTATTGTTTTATTTTACCGTACATTACGGATGATGTACCCTGTCAAAATGTATCTATCAACAATTTAAATATACCTAGTGATATTTGTTTGGCCGATCCTCATTTCCACACGTCATCATCAGTGGATTTAATAATAGGGGCAGACGTTTTCTGGGACCTATTGGGGCGGCAAAAAATTAATTTAGGTAAAGGTAAACCGATACTATTTGAGTCTCGGCTTGGATGGCTAGTCTCAGGTCCTTTCATTAATAGTGTCCAAGTATCGCGTTCACCACCACCTCATAAAGTTAACTTTGCATATAATACTAGTAGTACATCTTCGCATAGTCATTCACCTGAAGATGATATTCAAAACCTTTTAACGCGTTTTTGGGAACTGGAGGAAGTATCCCATCAGTCATCTTCATATTCTGATGAAGAAGCTAAATGTGAAGAGCATTTTGTACTCAACACAACACGATTGGCAGATGGTAGGTTTTGCGTTCGGATACCACTCAAACAATCACCCAATGTTCTAGGTGACTCATTGGCTCGAGCAAAACACTGTCTTTTATCTATTGAACGTAGATTTAAAAGTCAGCCAGACTTAAAACTACTTTATTGTGATTTTATGAAAGAGTACATTTCGTTAGGACACAATGTCTGAGTGTTCTATCGATTCAAAACAACTGGCATATTTTATTCCACACCATGGCGTGTTACGTGAATGTAGTGTAACTACAAAATTAAGAGTAGTTTTTAATGCCAGCAGTCTTACAACTTCGGGTATTTCATCTAACAATATTCAAATGGTAGGCCCAGTTGTTCAAGACGACTTAATGTCAATACTCTTAAGATTTAGAAAACATAAATACATCCTTTCTGCTGACGTAGAAAAAATGTATCGACAGGTGATTATTCACCCCGATGATAGGCATTTACAAAGAATATTGTGGCGCGAAAACACTTCTGATTCTATAAAACCCTATGAACTTAATACTGTTACATATGGAACAGCTAGTGCACCCTTTTTAGCAACTCGATGTTTAAAGCAAATTGGTCTTGAATGTCAGGATGAAACGATTGCTAACATTATTATCCATGATTTTTATGTTGACGATTTGCTCACCGGTGGGGATACAATAGATGACGTCATACATATTCGACAAAAAATCACTGCTGAGTTGGCTTCCGCGCAAATGCCACTAAGGAAGTGGAAGTCCAACAATAATCAGATAATATCAGATGAAGTCACTAGCTACTCCGTAAATTTGAATATTGGCGGTACCGAGCCAAGCAAAACATTGGGCCTTAACTGGCTAACCAACTCAGACGAGCTCTTTTTTTCAATAAATAGTACACCAATATCAAATAATGTAACTAAACGTGAAGTTTTGTCAACAACATCCCAGATATTTGACCCTTTAGGTCTACTAGCTCCGTGTATCATACCGATGAAAGTATTAATGCAGAAACTTTGGTTGCACAAATTATCGTGGGATGGGGTAGGTCCCATCCGCCCCGGTGGTCCCGGCCCGGTAACGGGACGGTTGGGAAAAAATGTTGCATCGACCCCGGTAGTGCCGGCCCCGTTGTTTAACGGGGTGGATGGCACAGATGAAGTATCATCTACCCCGGTGTGTTTTTCTAACGGGACGGATAGCACAGATTGAGTAGCATACATCCCGGTAGTGTTAAAAGCGGGGAGAATATAGTATTATTATATATTATATACACAAAACACATGAACTGAAAAATAAAAAAAAGAGTTTGTATGTAACAATCAGGTTTATTGGTATAAAGATACATATTAACTATTAATAATCACATATTTAATAATTTGTTGGTTGGTACAGTTCAAATCTATTGGAATCAACCCAGTGTAATCGTTTGCTGAAGTGTTTACATCGGGAAGACTTCATCCGTGATGAACTTTAGAATTTATGGATGAAAAAATATGATTGATATAATTGTTAATGTATATTTTTATACCAATAATAAAAATGATTGTTACATACAAACTCTTTTTTTATTTTTGAGTTCATATGTTTTGTGTATATAATAATAATATATTCTCTCCGCTTTTAACACTACCGGGGTGTTTGCTACTCAATCTGTGCTATCCGTCCCGTTAGAAAAACACACCGGGGTAGATGATACTTCATCTGTGCCATCCACCCCGTTAAACAACGGGGCCGGCACTACCGGGGTCGATGCAACATTTTTTCCCAACCGTCCCGTTACCGGGCCGGGACCACCGGGGCGGATGGGACCTACCCGTGGGATGATTGTTTACCTCCAGATCTCGCTAAGACATGGAAAGATATCGTTGAACGATTGTTTGTTTTAAATAGTGTGCGCATACCACGTTTAGTTCTTTGTAATTCGTGGAAGGAAATAGATTTACACATATTTTGTGATGCATCACAAACTGCTTACGGAGCATGTATTTATGTTCGGAGTGTTAATAATAATAATGAAGTTTTAGTGCGTTTACTTACAGCCAAAAGCCGAGTGGCTCCCATCAAGCCAACTACCATTCCCCGGCTCGAGCTCTGTGCTGCGTTGGTCGGAGTAAGACTATATGGCAAGGTGATTCACTCACTTAGCGCATCAATTAATCATAGTACATTCTGGAGTGATTCTACCATTGTGCTGGGCTGGTTGAAAATGATACCAAGTAAGCTGCAACCATTTGTACGTAATCGTGTATCAGAAATAGTAGAAAAAACTAGTACTAATTGTACCTGGAGACATGTTCCCACAAACCTCAATCCCGCTGATCTAATATCTCGAGGGACGGATGCAAGCCAAATTCAAAATCTTAATTTATGGTGGTCGGGACCTTATTTTTTAAGCCAGAGTACAAGTCATTGGCCTTCTTTTCCTACTATTGCAGGTCCTCTACCTGAAACTAAAACTGAGGCTTCTTTATTAATTACTTCTGACACTCCAATACCTTTAATTGATTTTACTCGTTTTTCAAACCTTTCACGACTGAAACGTACAGTGGCATACATGTTACGATTTATTAATTCTTGTAAAAAACAAAAACCGACCACTTTACACCTTAGTGAAGATGAATTGCAAAATGCGTTGAATTTAATTGTTAAACTGTCTCAGATTGAGTCATTTCCAGAATATGGAATGTTAATTAAAAATCAGTGCTTACCTAAAGGAAGTGTATTAAATAAACTTAACGTATTTTTAGACAAAAACAAATTGATTCGTGTGGGTGGTCGCTTACAAAATTCATCATTTTCATATGAGAAAAAACATCCATTAGTAATACAGTCCACTCATCGATTTTCTAAATTATTATTTGAATTTACTCATAAAAATCTAATGCATGCGGGACCGCAATTACTACTTGCTTGTATTAGAGATAACTACTGGCCAATAGGTGGTCGCAACCTGGCTAAATTGTGTTATCACCGTTGTATTATTTGTAGTCGTTTTACAACTAAACCTGTTAATCCTATTATGGGGCACTTACCTGAACGACGTGTGGCATCCGGTGGTCATCCATTTGAATGTGTTGGGGTTGATTACGCGGGACCTATACTGTCAGCTTCTCGTCAAGGCCGTGGTTGTAGACTTGTGAAAGTTTATATTTTACTTTTTATTTGTTTTACCACGAAGGCGGTGCACATTGAGTTGTGTGGTGACTTAACCAGTCATAATTATTTGTCAGCACTTCGTCGCTTTATGTCTCGTAGGGGCAAGCCCACGCATATTTATTCCGACAATGGGACTTCGTTTGTAGGCGCTTATAATGAGATCGGTAAATTTATAAAAGACAATAACAGTTCGTTGTCTGGTGACATTGCCGCTGAAGGAATTAACTTCATTTTTATTCCTCCTTATGCTCCACATTTCGGTGGTCTTTGGGAGGCAGGGATCAAATCAGTTAAGTATCACTTAAAAAGAGTAATGGGAAATTGTCACTTAACCTACGAAGAGTTATACACAGCACTGGTACAAATTGAGGCCCTTCTCAATTCGCGTCCGCTCACGCCGTTGTCATCGGACCCTAATGATCTTTTGCCGCTAACTCCAGGCCACTTCCTGATAGGACGCACTCTTACGTCCTTGCCTGTTCCGTCCTATGAAGATGCTTCTATTACTCACTTGAAGCGATATGAAAGAATAGAGGCGTTACGTCAACACTTTTGGTCACGGTGGAACAAAGAATATATCTCGGAGCTACAGCAGCTTACAAATTGGAGATCTTCAAAGACTGCTTTGGAAATAGATCACCTTGTTTTAATAAAGGAGGATAATCTACCACCACTGAAATGGCGGTTAGGCCGAATCTCAGCAGTCTACCCAGGACGTGATGGAATTAGTCGTGTGGCGGATATTCGCACTGCCCATGGAATAATTCGCCGAGCATGCAGCAAGATATGTCCATTGCCAGTCAATTAAGTTTCCGGTTGAAAGATGGCCTTTCAACGCCCGGGGGCATGTTCAGACCTGGACCTTCATGGACAGCTCCTACTAAAATTCTGCATACACATTTACACAAGAGCGATACAATGTCGCAAACAAATTTTATATCAGGCGCTTATACTGCACTTGATGTAATTTTAAGTCTACCTACGTTATGTTATTTTTTTTATTACTTTTGTATCTTTGTTTCGGAATACATCGTTCTTCACAGTTCCAGTCTAGATTTTCATTTATACTGCCTAAACCTCCACTTCAACATTTTTATTATTATAACATTTTTATCATATTAACGAATAAGAGCCTTCGGGAGCGTTTCCATTGTGGCAAGTTACGCGTTCTGGGAATATTTGAATTTTGAATTGTTTTTTAATTAAATAATTATTTATCAAATTAAATTTGACCGACGAGACCGTACCATTAAAAAATATGCACAAAACTGTGATATACGAAGAATAGGTTTTCATTAAGTATCAAAAAATTAAGTCTTAATTGGGCTTACACATTCTGAATATAGGTACATGCATATTAAAAGTGTATCTACCTTAAATTTGTCTTTGTTATCATATTTGGAAGAGGCGATCGACCTTCTTCCGATTAAAAAAATCAAGTTAACCTTTCAAACTTTTATAACTAGCGACCCGCCCCGGCTTCGCACGAGTGCAATGAAGATATAATATAGATTCTCTACTATGAACCTTCCTCTGGAATCATTGTATCTATTGCTGAAAATTGCATTAAAATCCGTTGCGTAGTTTAAAAGATCTTAACCCACAAACAGCGGAAGCGACTTTGTTTAATACTATGTAAAGATTAGTTCTATTCGGTGATTGGTCGACTAAATTATGTTACAAATGTGAATGGCAAAACATGAAGAAGTTTCTTACTCAAATGTGGGAGAATACAAAAAAATATTAAGAATAACTGCTATTTATATGTAATGTAACCGCAGTAAGTACAGTGGACCCGCGCCACTCATTCGTTCTCAAGAAAAACTAAAGATGAACTAGCAAGTTCTTTAATGCATCACACGCTGTCTTATTTCGCGTATTTAGCCTTTTCTTTTTACTAAACATAAATTCTTAATACTTAAAGAGAAAACACATACACACTTATTTAATAATGTGTTAACTAAGACCCAACAAAATTATTAGAAGTTTTAAACGTTGTTTGTCGCGATTTTGAATGTAGCTTAATATTGATTTTTTAATGTGATCGCCATTTTGGGTTAAATACCAATGTTTTTTCATGTATAAATCAATAACTGATTGTACAGTTTTTGGCCAAAAAGAGTACGTCTCCCTTATTACTCGCCGGCGCGATGGTAAGAAGTGTAATTATAGGTACAGAAAAGTATGATTTGTGCGAACACAAAATATTAAAAGTTACCTTAATATTAAAACTGCTACTACAGGTTTATACTTTACTTTTATTAAACATTGTCACTTTAAGAACGTCAACAAAGTATTAAACCAAGACTTGAAAAAATACAACAACGCTCCCCTTACAGTTTTTCAAGAGATTCTCATTTTACAAGAGTCATAAAACGCACGCACTAGGACATAGCAATCACACTTTTACAACTCAAAAATTAGTACAACTACCAACTCTTTACTCCAAACCGAGCAATAAAACTTACTAAACCCAAATCCTCAATATAACCTCGACTAACACAACATACTTTGTTTACCTAATAACACTTTCAGAACAGGTTATCGTGATTATTGCTCTTAGGGGGACTGAGCAACAGAACCTCTCAATCCGAGCAATAAGGCTTTGCAAGCTTTAGTCGTGTAATGGTCAACTTAGGGAGATATTAATGATTTGTCCGTGACGATTAAATGAAAACAAGTGACGAAATGAAAACAAGTAACTGAGATGGATTGCGGTGATATTAGTCGTAGGAGTAGCGGGTAGATTAGCTAGATTAAGCTGCAACTGCTGCTGTTATTGTTGAATGAGTATTGTTGAGGATGGGTGACTGTTTTCTTAACATGTCGAACTACATAGGTACTACCTGCAAATGAATAAAAACTATTTGATGTTCAACCTGTCTCCATACAAAATATCATCTTATCTGTTCAGCCGTTTTACTGACAAAGTGTGACAGACAGACATTTAGACAAAGTTACTTTCGCATAAGTAAGGTTTGGTTAAAAAAGTTTGGTGAGAATTACCTATGTATATCCGTTTAAAATGATAGAAAAAACCGGCCAAGTGCGTGTCGGGCCACGCGCAGTAGGGTTCCGTAGTAGGAGTTAGTTAGTCGACTATAACTCTGTAACCGGTTAAGCCTACTTAGCCGTGATAGTTTTTCTAGTAAGTTCATTACATGTGCTACGTCTGTGAACGTTTTTTCACATTTCCAGGTACAGGCATTCAAAAGTTAGAGGGGGAGATGCTCGTATCGAACAAAAATTTGCACTTAAAAGCTAGATATTTCGCAAATGGCTCGCTTAACCGAAAAATGATCGTGACATACTCAAAATGTTTATGAAAGACCTATCTAATGATACCCCACACGAAGGGGTACGCGAGAAAAAAAATATTCACCCTCACTTTACGTGTTTGGGAGCTACCCTAAAAAAAATATTTTTCAAAATATTATTTTACTACTTTCTCGGCGTGATCAATATACATATCCATACCAAATTTCAGCTTTCTAGTAACAAGAACCTAGGAGCTATGCCGCGGACAGACAGACAGACAGACATGGCGAAACTATAAGGGTTCCTTGTCGGACTACGGAACCCTAAAAAACATAGACTGCATTATGTATGTGCTTATTAAATGGTTTAAAACCATGATAATATATTTTACAAAATAATTAAAACACAATTACTGATTTAATATGTTTAATTAAGAAATAAAGGCCTTTTATGACTAACACTGAATAAATTGTATACATTTTACTTTTGTAAAATAAGAAAATAAATATAAGCTTTTTCTTTACATCTACAAGGTAAACGTTTAACACAACACCAAGCTTCACATCTTCAAATGAACAAATAAAATACAATAACAAAATCCCATCGTTCACAGCCACAGT
The DNA here is from genome assembly GCA_963891755.1 of Pyrrhia umbra. Classification (NCBI taxonomy): domain Eukaryota; kingdom Metazoa; phylum Arthropoda; class Insecta; order Lepidoptera; family Noctuidae; genus Pyrrhia; species Pyrrhia umbra. The sequence goes on from OY982926.1 coordinate 5,281,594, forward strand.
ATAAAAATGTCCTGAATAGAAATACGAGGCGACTGTACAGGTATTTTCAGTTGGTCTATGTTGTTTTTTCTGACTGCGCGGAACTTTGTTGGTTTAGACACATCTTTTTGTTATCCCTGCTACGAATATGGTGGTAAAAACAGTTATTTTTTGGAGTTTCATTGTACGTGAGTACTGAGTACCTACGTGTTTATATTAGGAATCCCTTGTTTTTTTTTCGTATGGGAAATCATCAAATGACCCCTCCCGTTGTGGGTGGGGCGGGTGGGAGTTTCAGACTCTTACTGACTAAAACCCATCCATGTTCCTTCCTCAGCCCTTTTTATTCCGGGGGCGCGGTAACTTTTTCGAACGTCCCGCAGCCCCGGCAGGATTCATAGGATCCCCTATGAAAAATACTATGTAAGTAGGTAGTTTATGGTTCAAAAAACTTTAGTTTTTAGCCAGTATTTATAAAACAATTTATGACTTACTAAAAAATTGTAATAAAAACTTATTTTTAATAACTTACGGGAAGTTTGAGGGGACTACATACCGCACCCGAAAAAAAGTATTCTGTATGGTATAAACTTGTGTACGTACCATATGTCATTCAGATCCATTTTGTAGTTTTTGCGTGAAAGAGTAACAAACATACATACAAACATCCTCAAAAACCTTCGAATTTATATTATTAGAAGAATATGACTAATAATGATGATGAAAATCGTAATTTTATTTTATCACGGAAAAGCTATCGGACAGATTTTGATGAAAGTTTTTGTGCTTTAAAGCTGATATTTTCAACTCTATACATGTAAATTAATCTCGCTGACATAAATTAATGAAACTCAACGCTAAAATAACACGTTTACTTATAACTTTATTATGTGAGCTAAGAACGATCGTTATGGCTATAACAACCAGTCGTACCTCTTATTAAATACATCTAAATTTAACCATAAATGCATTGAATTTTCCGTAAAATTGCTAGAAGTCCTTAGGTATGTAGACTCTGAAAACTCAAACCTACTGTTAGGTTCGTGCGCCCCTTTAATTTCCCACCGAGCTTCACTCGACAACTTAGTACTGAAAAATTTGTTCAGTAACATTCAAAACAATACCTGAAAAAAAAATCTCTTTTAATCCTGTTTTCAGGGCAGACTTTATTGGGCTATTTTTATGGCTACGAATTTTTATCACCATAGGTAGTGTTTGCCAGGCTGTGTACGTAAAAGTCGGGTAAAAATGATGTGATGCTAATCTGTAGAAATGATTTCGAAAGCTGTTCTTTATCCATTTTATTTCGGAAATAGAATACTTTAAAGGAGGTTCAGGTTCCTTAACCACTAAGCTACTACGACGTCCAATTAATCGGATATTATTTAATTACTAGCTTCTGCCAGCGACTTCGTCCGCGTGGAATAGTGGTGCTCCGCTCCTATTGGTCTTAGCGTGATGATATATAGCCTATAGCCTTCCTCGATAAATGGACTATCTAACACTGAAAGAATTATTTAAATCGGACCAGCGGTTCCTGAGATCAGCGCGTTTAAACAAAATTACAACATTTCCCTTCACTGCTGTGCTCCTATTGATTGTAGCGTGATGAAAAGTATACTATAACCATCTCAGGAGTATGACAAATAATTGTACCAAGTTTCGTTAAAATCCTTCGAGTAGTTTTTGTTTCTATAGAGTTTATACAGACAGACAGACAGACAATAATTTTACTGATTGCATTTTTGGCATCAGTATCGATCCCTAATCACCCCCTGATAGTTATTTTGGAAATATATTTCATGTACAGAATTGACCTCTCTACAGATTTATTATAAGTATAGATTTTGAAATAGTTATTAATACATAAAAAAAGAAATCAGTCACTATAGTCTGTACCAATTGATTTTAAGAAAAATGTTAACAAAGTCGTTACATATTTTGTTCTAATTCTGCCACAGAAATTAATATGGCGTAAGGATGGCACATTTATGTCAATTTCCTGCTCTATCATCATCATTCATCATTTAATGCCATATTATTTATCTATGTGGGAAAGTAAGGACAAAATAGGTTATAATTTTGTTTACTATTTTCGTAAAATCAATTGGTACAACTATAGATGTCTTGTTCATGACAAATTGAATAAATTGAACTTCGTAATATTTATTTATCAATTCGTATCCTGCGCTTAATACGTCCATAGTACCCACTCAAAAACTTGAAAGATATAATTTTCTCTTAATAATCACAAACCTGTATTATAACTTGGCGTATGTTTGGAGTGCATTAGAGCCCGTCGGCGGCAGATGGCGCTGGCGTCGACTAACGCTAATGACGTCGCTCGCACTAAATTATTTTTACGACTACCCGCGAGACGCGATATACCACTAAGCGCAGATTGTCCGCACTATTTATAATGTTTTTAATGCTGACATAGAATGCAACAGACACTTGATTTTATTTATTAACATTGGTCTTACTTGCGTGTTTGAAAATAAACAATATTCGCTGGACTAAATTTGAGGGAACATTGAATCACTTGCGTCTTTCGTCGATTAGCTGTGAATCATAATGTTAGTTCACCGAACATGAAACAAAAAGAATTGAAATTAATTCTCTGTAACATGCTAAGATTTACCTAGATAGATAGGGCACTTTACAAATTCAACGCATTTTGCTGTATGTATGGGTGCTGAGCTCTTATTAATTTATGTCATTTCAATAAAACAAATTAGTAATAACTAGCTTCCCGCCAGCGGCTTCGCCCGCGATATTTTAGCTAATGGATACAAAAACTTGACAAATTATATACTAAAACCTTCCTCATTAATCACTCTATCTATTAAATAAAACCGCATCAAAATCCGTTGCGTAGTTTTAAAGATTTAAGCATACATAGGGATATAGGGACAGAGAAACAACTTTGTTTTATACTATGTAGTGATTGATACCTGTTTATGTTACGAATAAATCTATGCTAATCCAATACGAGTATCTACATTAATATTATAAAGAGGAAAAGTATCTAAGTTTTTATGTAAATCTCTGGACCGATTCCAAAAATTCTCTAACTAATCTAGCTACATAATTTTTGAGCGCTCTAAACTATGTTTAACTTATGTACTATGTGTAAAAAAACTATGCGCAGAAGCTGGTAAATAAAAAAAAACATTTTATAACTATTCACGAACCAATTTTGGCTCTCCCGAACCATTTGGGAGCAGGGGCTCCCAAATCAAATATCAGGTATAAAAAAATATCAGGAGATATTATAGATGGTAAATACATTCTCAGAACTGCAAATAAAGCTACAAAGTAAGCAGTACAAAGTTTACGGTTATAATATTAAAATATTTTAATCATCCTTATCCCAGGTGTAATGTCAGTGTTAGCTAAGGGCGAGCAAACTAATACTGGCACAACACACTCGTAAACTGTGTTAATAAGTTGAAAACTAAAACCTATGAACTGGCATGACCAACGATATATGAACGCGTATATTGACTATGAATGTTTGCCCACCTCTGGCCAATTACAGACAAAAAATATGTCATCGTAAGAAAACTAATTAACGCACCATTATAACAACCCCATGTCCTTTCCCAGATTGCAATGTACTTTCATACCAAATTTCATTTAAATCGTTTCAGTCGTTTTCTACTAAAAGCGTAACAGAACTATAGAATTTCTTTTGAATATACATATGATAGTCTATTAAGAATAACATTTGTGCTTTAAAGATCATAGAAATAGAGTCTTCAATATTTATTTAGCGCTAATGTTAAAACTCGTGTTCGCCCCTGTTTGCCCACTAACCACTTTATTTTGATTTTTTTTATTCTGTTTTTTTTTCTGCAATTATTTTTCATAGAAACTTTAACCATACCAAATTCTATAAATCTCATACTCTACCGTGAGCGCAGTATTCTTAAAAAGAGATAAAAAGTTTTCGTTTCAGAAATAATATATGCATATATATAGATCTCGTAGCACGTCGGTTTGTCACCACCTCGTAGCTTCGTAGCACCGTAGATAAAGTTTAACGATAATTAGAATAGCTATCACTAAACGGACAAACGGGCAGTATGAGTATCTAACTGATTGCGACACGTTTTTGTCGTTAACTGTGCGTAAGACGTTTCGCGAATGATTGGGTTTTATTTCATTGTTATATGTACCTAAGAGGATAAGCACTTGTTAATGTTGTTAGGTACTTCACAGGCGTTCAGGACGCCAAACCTATAAGTGTCTTAGGAATTGCAAATATTTACAAAACATAATTTATAGATACTAGAATACCTATACTTTGTCGTAAAGGGCAGTCTTATCTCTTAAAGCAATACCTTCGGTGGAGAGGAGAATCAGAATCCTGACTAAAATTATAAATGCGTAAGTTAGTTTTTGTTTGTTACGCTTTCGCGATAAAACAACTGAAACGATTTGGATGAAATTTTGTATGCAGGAAGATGGGACCCTGAAGATGGTTATAGAGTATTTTTTATCCGTTGTAGTTCCCTCGGGATTCGGGTGAAGCTGAGGGAAACAGCGAGTATTTAACAAGTTGGTAAAACGTGGTGAGACCTGAGACGCCATACCGTAACTATCTACTTATATAAGTGCTTATAAACGTAGGTACTTTAACATAAACTTTTTAAAAATTGGGCTTACCTAACCTACATGAGAATAAAGCTTATGCTGATTTCATTTAATATAAAAAACGCTAATTCGATTGGACTGTCTTGCAGATGTTTTTGTTAAACTCAACACATAAAAGTACCGAAATAAAAGCGGGAACATCCAGTAAAATCAGTAGCCTTTGTTTGAATTTAATTCGGTAGTCTGGCTTACTGGTGCAATGAAACTGTAATTAAACGAATAATATCGTGTCGCAGTCGCCTCAACCGCCATAAGACTGTTCATATAGGAGCCGCTGCAGCGAGACGCACGAGTTGTCACAGAGTAAACAATACATGGAGACCTTATTGCAGCAACTGGAGTTTGTAGTTTTGTTTTATCTTACGATGAGTCACTCTGTGGAGACTCTGTTTTTCGGCGAAAGCTAGACTGTTAAATAGGCTAGCATGTATGTTTAGTAATTAAGAAACTTAAATAATAATAGCAAAGATTATCTAATACCTGTGTAAATTCTTATTCTTTTCTATTCCATGAAAATCGGGTATTGGTTGCGACTTCGATTCCTAGATAAAAATACACGTAAGCGATTGCTGATTAATTTATCAAAAATCATCGCATTTTGACATCATGGTTTTTTTTCGGATCATCAAATGACCATAAACATGACCATGGGAGGGAGTGTCAGACTGACTAAAACCCGTCCATGTTCCTTCCTCAGCCCTTTGTATTCCGGGGGCGCGGTATCTCTTGGGCTGAGGAAACAAGGTCAATTTATAGATACACACGTTGTAATTTAATTCACTATTTTCCCGAAAATTATGTACTCAGTTAATGAATTTCTACATTACATAAAAAATATTCATTATTATTTTTATCATAAGCTTGTCGCTGTACCGTATAAACGAGAGGAGCTCGTGGATAAATAACAGCCACACGGGTCGACCGATCATAGGTTAAGCTGCGCTTGGTGCGGTCGGTACGTGGATAGGTGACCATCTATGTCATAGCGAGACTCCTCCATGTCTCGGAAAGCACGATAAGTTGTAGATCCCGGTTGTCATTTTTATATCTTTGACAGTCGTTACGTCAGAAAGTCTGACAACCAGTCTTACCAAGGGATATCGTGTTACCCAGTAACTAGATTGTGAAGGTCAGATAGGCAGTAGCTCCATGTAAAACACTGGTACTCAGCTGCATCCAGCTTAGACTGGAAGCCGAATGGAAGGAGATGATGACTTTGCAACCACAAATTTCCTTGCTTTCGAGCACGCCTTTTACTAGCGAAGTGATCATTCCATTTTCACTCTTTTCCTTTACAAAAGTGCAGTTTCGAGATAATCGTAGCAATAACAACAATTCTTGGGATCTAATTACAGTGAATCCGAATTCCGAGGCACCATACAGCAGTATTAAACCTCGTTTAGCCAAATAGCATGTTCAGTTTTGGAACTCAGCTGCAAGATGGCGTTTTTAAAACTTCAATTATTTTTTGACTTTATTAGTGGAAAATTACGTCATGATTTTACAACTTTCTTTATCTCCATTTGTTTTCTTTGCTGCTGTTTCTTGACAGAATTATTATTAGGTAATTAACGATTACACGTTTTGTGTAATCGTTTGTGTATTTTAGTAGCTTAATAAAAAGTATAGTTGCCGAGTAAGTACCTTAGCTAATACGAACACTGAATGCTACAAATATGTCATGTAATGTAATATTCTTTAGTAATGCTGATAGAAAATAATTATAAATAATCTTAGTTATAATAAATCATCCGATTCGATCCGATAATTCCTACATAACTAAAAAAAAGTTACATAGGCATAGATAAAGAAAACAAACCTCTTTGTGCAAAAAAAAACAAAGCAATCTATCAACAAGCCTAGTTTTTTACTCCCACAATATTAACGTTAATGTTAACACCTAAAAAATATTCCACATCCAATCATATTACGCAACAAAACAAATTAACTATGAGTAATTTACCCTTGAACCCGTCAGTCAGCAAGTCTGTCTGCAGTTACCCTATCATTAACTAAACTAGTTTACGACACGGTAATTATTGCTAACAGCGACCTGTTAAAAAATGAAGGTTAGTTTTACTGGTTAACTTAGTAAAGTAAGCTTTATTGTGTACTAGCTTCTGCCAGCGACTTCGTCCGCGTGGAATAGTGGTGCTCCGCTCCTATTGGTCTTAGCGTGATGATATATAGCCTATAGCCTTCCTCGATAAATGGACTATCTAACACTAAAAGAATTATTTAAGACGACGACTACCGCCAATGACCTTGAGCAAATGGGCGGAGCTTGAGCTTCCCCCCCGCGACCCCGCAATGCACACCGCACGGTTGTCATTTTATATTTTGAAGAACTTTGACGGGTGACCATAATATTATGTAGAGATTCTAAGGACAGTCGCATATTGTATTTTGATATGCATGTCTAAGATATAAAAATCGAAATACAAATAACATCTGTCTGAGTAATACTTCGAAACACTAATTTTAAATTTCCAACCCCCACTGCATATCTACTTCGTTTGCCAGAAAAGCAAAAATATTTTCAATTTCTTTAATCTGCAAAACATGTTTATCGGTCTAAATTGTTACAAGTTTCAAGAAAAAATTCTGACAACTAGCATTCTTGAATTAATCCGCTGTGAAAGATGGACAGACAGACAGACAAAATCGCACCATAGGAGTTAATTTTTAGGCCATATTGGTGTCCACTTTGAGCTCTTCTAACAGAAATGCACGCAAGATTTTTTCATATTTGCATTTTACGACATCTGCTGCTTCTCAAATAACTTCAGCTCATCTTCACTTGTATAGGAAAATCGTATTAGTTTTGTAAGTAAATCCTGGAAGCCAGTTAATTAGCCCGACATTTCTGATCCATCTGTAAAGTGTCCGACCAAACCTTTGGCATCAGATTTGGCCAAACCATCAGCTTTGGTTAAAATTGGCCTAAGTTTTGACAGCAACAGAACCGAAATTGAATAATCTATTACGTTTAAAGACCTAAAAGTGAGTGAGACTGTATTACAAATGATGTTAATATTTTAAATAAGCTGCAGGTAGTTTTATTTATATTATTAAGTTGATACACCGAACATATTAGTAAAAAGTCATTGTGGCTTCTTTGCTAAGGCACCTGCATCTCATTTATGAGTATGCAGATTCGAACTTCGAAACCTAGAAATTACAAATCTGACTATTCCAAAGTTTTACATGCACTTTTTTAGTATAACTTAGACACCATTGACTAACGGTGAAGGAAAACATCGTGAGGAAACCTGGACTACACGGTCTGAAATCACCAATCCACCTTGAAAAAGCGTGGTAATTAATGCTAATGCATGTCTATGTCATACCCAAAAGTGGGATAGTAAAGATTCCGATTATGATCAGGGCTTTTTAAATTTTTACCTATCATGAACAATGGAATATCAACCGTTTTGGGCCCAATTATGAAAGTGCCGCAAAGCAAAAAATCAATGCAAAAATAAATGTGCTAAATTCGGATATAGACTTTGTCTGAATGAGAATGATCGGATATAGACTTTGTATGTTACATTTTCAAGCACCAAATTTGTACGACCCTTTTCCACGGTTTTATGCATTTTTGAAGAAATAAAGTAATGGAAAAAAATCCTACCATTGTATGGCATTTCGATAATCTTTTAGAAAGATGCAATATCGATTTTTGACTTTGAAATCATTTATAATTACCGATTTAAATATTTTTTATCTTTATCTTTTTACCTTATATTACTAATATAAGGTTTTTTTATAATATATTTTATCAGAAAAACTCACCGCAAAAATTTACAGATTTTTTTATAAAAAGATTATTAAATTGACATGCAGTAGCTCAATTTTCATTTAGTTTTGTTATTACAATTCATTGGAATTCAAACATAACCTTGGAAATGGAAAATGGTCGAAATACCATATTAAGAAAAGCATTTAAGAGAAAAATGTACGGAAGTCTAATTATTTCAGAATGTTTGTTTTACAAACTACGGAGAGTTTTTTTTAAATTTAATTCGTATACCAAAAGATGTCGAAGAAAACATAAAAAAATATTAGAATATGCATCAAGCCTTCATATCAAGCCCTTTCATAATTATGATGACGTGACGAAACTACACTTTGTAATTTTAATCCACATTTTTCCTCGAAATTAATAGGTAGTATTTTTCTACTTTATCCATTTGCGATATATTTCAACAATTATTCCAAATCGATAAGGTTAGTTATTCCTGAAGTAATTATCAGCTCTGACAGCCAGACACAGAAAGTCGCATCCCATAAGGGTTACTTTGTACCATTTTGGTTCGGAACCTTAAATAAACTATTTGAATATATCTTTTTTTTCTTCGTTTTCAGTTTTTCTGTCTTTGACTTCTGGACCAAAAGTTAAAGAAGATCAAGTCCTTTTTACTTATCAGGGCTTTAGCCAAAGAATTAAGCGATTTCCTATTAATCGGTTTTGGCCTAGCCAAAAATCGACATTCTGTCGGATACTATTTGGTGTTGAAAATAAAACATAAGAGTGGCATAGTGAAGTAGGACCTTAATTTCTAAAACACTATGCTTCGTCTTATCTTTTAGATTGTGTGTATATAATATTATCCCACATTAGATACCCTGACTAATAGATTAATATGTATATCATATGTGACTGCTTACTTTGCGTTTTTACTAAACTTCGAAAATGGTTGCTATGTAAAGCATCACTACCCAATGTTACCAGTAAAAAACCGGCCAAGTGCGTGTCGGGCCACGCGCAGTAGGGTTCCGTAGTAGGTCTTAGTTAGTCAACTATAACTCTATAACCGGTGAAGCCTACTTAGTCGTGATAGTTTTCGAAAGTTAGTTTTTTTTATTTTTGAAAGACCTATCTAACGATACCCTACATGAAGGGTTACGCAACAAAAAAAAAATATTCATCCCCATTTCACGTGTTCGGGAGCACCACTAAATTATTTTTCTTTTTCGGCGTGATCAATACACATATCTATACTAAATTTCAGCTTTCTAGTACTAAGAGCCTCTGAGCTATGCCGCGAACAGACAGACAGACGGACATTGCGAAACTATAAGGGTTCCTTGTCGGACTACGGAACCCTAAAAATAAAACTAATGTAACCAATCCAAAATAGGAAAATGGTCTAGCTAAAATAGTCAGACAATACAATACATTTTACAATTTTACATTTACAAAACTCTTTTAATAGCGTAGGTAAGCTTATTTTTTATCATATTCTGCATTTTTTTTCAAATTCGTCTCGTAGCAAAGAAACTCGAACCCAAATTCACGTGTTTAGAAAAATATTTTCATTGATAATAATTAAGAATAGCGCCACCTTGTTACCCATGGATAAACCGTTTTATTTACAAACCATTAAGTTTTGTTCTAAGATATCATCCCATGCCCTGACTTATAGCTACTATTTCTATAAATTCCAAACTATTAGGAAATATTATAACATAACATGAAAGAATTTTAATTTTGACGACTATCTCCGACCTACATGTAACATTTAAATGAGGTATGCAATATTCTCGTTTTGAATACGCAAAGTATTAAAAGAAATACATATTAAAATCCTAAAGTACATTTAATTATTTAGTAAGTCAATAATAAAATATATTTGTCCTGCCAAATTTAGATACACACATTTTAGATTATGACAGATTATGGATGATTTGGTTTGAAAACACGTTATTCACATCAAAAAAATATTTTATCCGCATGTAGTGCCTTTTCAATGTAACAATTATAATTTACCAGTCATCTTATCACAAATATAATAATTTATTTACATCGCAATGTGCTCGCTCTGAGTGACAGCGTCTACCCGTGACAGTGGTCACAGACGTACTGCCCCCGTCGCCCGGTGGAGCCCCTCCGTAATTTCAACTCAACGTTTTGACAAAAGCACAAAAATTGACGTAAATATACGATTAAAAAAATATATACGTATACAAAAAGACAGATAATTAACTTTTCTATAAAATGGTACAGGTTTCATTAAAATCCGCTTGATAAATTCTATGTAAAACTCAGTTTTTCATCTGCGTTAGACCTAACTTTATGATTTTTTTATACAATGTTATAAACACATAATTAAAAAAAACGTTATACAAAATTATCAAGCATATACTCTAGTTTAGTATATATACTTTTCAAATTATGAAAGCAAGTCGTTAAAGCGTAATCATTAGCTTTAAAGGGGCCAAAGTCGTATATCGCCGCCTTAAATCGGACCAGCGGTTCCTGAGATTAGCGCGTTAAACAAAATAACAACATTTCCCTTCACTGCTCGGCTCCTACTGATTGTAGCGTGATGAAAAGTATACTATAACCATCTCAGGAGTATGACAAATAATTGTACCAAGTTTCGTTAAAATCCGTCGAGTAGTTTTTGTTTCTATAGAGTTTATACAGACAGACAGACAGACAGACAGACAGACAAAAATTTAACTGATTGCATTTTTGGCATCAGTATCGATCCCTAATCACCTCCTGATAGTTATTTTGGAAATATATTTCATGTACAGAATTGACCTCTCTACAGATTTATTACAAGTATAGAAGATGATTGAGTTACATATAGGTGTCATACATGAAAAAGGTGGTACATCAATCAGCCCATTTGGGCATACAATAATTTAGGCCCGTTTGGGCATACAAAAGTGAAATAATGAAATAGGGATTTTACTACTTATTTTCTAAAAAAATCCTTAATTGAGAAAAAACATTTGTCTGCTAGCCATTTTTTAAAATTTAATTTTAAATAATCTTAATGGAAATTCTCTTAAAATTTGTGGTATTTTATTATAAACTTTAACACACATAAACATACTATTTCTATGATAGAGACTAGTGTTACATTTTGGCACAACTATTTTAGTGGGATCTCTTTGGCTAAACAGACTATTTTAAATTAAATATATAAATATATATATAAAATCAAATAATTATAAAAATACTACCTGTTTCCCGCGGTTTCACCCGCATCCCGAGGGAACTAATTCGCGCACCTGGTTAAATAGTATCGAAGGTGTTATACAATTTAAAAACTATGTTTGCACCTCATCCAAATTCATTAGGCAGTTTTTGCGTGAAAGATCTTTTCCATTTTTTATACATAATATGTATTATAAATAGGTTAAAATTTTTTTTTTCAAAAGGTTTAAGGACTGGGATAAATAGGTTTATTGTTGGAAAAAAGTGTTTACAGGCCAAATCATTCTTTAGACGACCCGAATATTTGTTTGGGGTCGTCGTAGATCAGAGTGTTAGTCATAATATAAAGTGAATTGTTCGTAGGTTAGTTGTCACTATGCATTTCATTCTTTTCGACCGACTCATGGTTTTATTATTTTTTGTCGGATGGGAAATCATAAAATGACTCCTCCCGCCATGGGTGAGAGGGAGTGTCAGACTCTTACTGACTATCCATGTTCCTTCCTCAGCTCTTTTTATTCCAGGGGCGCGGTAAATCTTCCGAGCATCCCGCAGCACTTATGGTCTGACAATAGCTTGTATAGCATAACAGGGGGGCTAGACAAGTGGCAAAACGCTAACGCTAACGTTATAGAATAGAAAACAAAATGTATGGGAATGACATATAGCTAGTCGTAAACGAATGTCATTCCCATACATTTTGTTTTCTATTCTATAGCGTTAGCGTTTTGCCACTTGTCTAACCCCCCAGAGCTGACCTATCAGACTGCTATTAAGCTATATGAACTTCTAAGGGGACATTGTTGTGTCAAAATTTCACGCCTGCCCATAGCAATCTTGCAATGTACCTACTTACATAATTATTATCTATCTATACGTAGGTATATTAAGTATATCGCTCTAGTCGTAAATTATTACCTTTTAATGAATACCCCCGAGCGTCTAGAAAGTTTTTATCGGTTCATCCACACGTAAGGATTGTGCCTTATGATTAAGCTAAGTTATTTCAAGTTAAAAGTACCATTAGGGAAATCAAAATCACTTGGTTCATTGGCTCTGATTATACTGTTTTTGATTTTAAGCGTCGTTTTGAGTATTAAAGTGAATTATATTATGAAATAGTAATTAATTGATTATAGACTTTTGTTCTTTTTTATAGTGTGGTCAGTATTAAACTAACCGATTTTAAGCGTTATTTTTTAGGGTTCCGTAGCCAAATGGCAAAAACGGAACCCTTATAGATTCGTCATGTCTGTCTGTCTGTCTGTCTGTCTGTCTGTCTGTCTGTCTGTCCGTCCGTATGTCACAGCCATTTTTTTCCGAAACTATAAGAACTATACTGTTGAAATTTGGTAAGTAGATGTATTCTGTGAACCGCTTTAAGGTTTTGACACAAAAATAGAAAAAAAGCAATAAATTTTGGGGGTCCCCATACTTAGAACTGAAACTCAAAATTTTTTTTTTCATCTAACCCATACGTGTGGGGTATCTATGGATAGGTCTTTAAAAATGATATTGAGGTTTCTAATATAATTTTTTTCTAAACTGGATAGTTTGCGCGAGAGGCACTTCCAAAGTGGTAAAATGTGTGTCCCCCCCCCTGTAACTTCTAAAATAAGAGAATGATAAAACTAAAAAAAATATGTGATGTAGATTACCATGCAAACTTCCATTGAAAATTAGTTTGAACGAGATCTAGTAGGTAGTTTTTAAGTAATCAGCAATTTTCCTCTACAAACAAACTTAATTATGCGGTCGGAAAAAAACAAAATAATTGCGACTTTATTGCGTATTTTTTCTTTCCAATGGTCGGAACCCTCGGTGCGCGAGTCCGACTCGCACTGGCCGGTTTTTTGACTTATCATGAGTACTTATAGGGTCCCAAATAATTGCATGGCAGGCCTAAATAGCAAAACTAATGAACCAGCAATGAGACTCTATGTCACACCTCTTTGGAAAATACTTTTGTAATTCTTTCTTCTTATCATCGTTGAAGGCTTGTGAGGCCAGCTTCAAAGCACGGCATAACTACGACAACTTTTTATTTTTTATGGGAGAGAAATTAAATAACCCTCCCTACCTTGAGGGAGCGAAAGGGACTCTAAGACTTTTATTGACTAAAATCCAGCTTTGTTCCACATGTTTGTGCCACCTAACTTGGTATTCCCGTATTTTATAGGTAAAATAATATTACCTACTTAATGCTGTCTTTTGGTTATATTATTTACTTTGGTTAAATATTATTAATATAACATGTTTCGTTCCAACACGACACTGGCAGAGTAGTCGTCAACGGCTGTTGCAAAAAAAATGTATTGTCTTAGTTTCATTTGCTACTATAATTTCACAAAGTATTGAAGATATTTACACAAAAAAAATGAATTGGAATACTTAGAAACTGAAATAAAAATACGTACGAAATCCAATTTTTAACCCAAAAAACTACACATCCAACTGATAGTTAATATAGAACTGTCTGGACATTTTCAATTCAATGATGGAGGTTGTTTGAAAAGAACTAATTCGGTCTGCAAGTTGATCCAGGCGGGGCCATTAGAATGATTGCTGGCCCAACGGACGGACGCTGATGCAAACTGAAGTATAACAGGCGCTCTTAACAGATTGAATTTTATATACGACTCATAGACATGTTTGGTGTAACCAAGTTAGATGTCTGGCATCCGTCTCATGTAGTGGACAGTGAGGATTGATACATTCAGTGTATTGTGATGGTATGTACTTGATACCAATAGATTTTATCAAAAATTTAAAGAAAGTCGTAACCTATTTTGTTCTAATTCTATCACATAAATTAACAAAATGGCGTAAGGATGCATTTATGCTCTAAACATCATCATTTAATGCCATTTATTTATCTATGTGGGAAAATTAGTACATTGATTTTGTTTATAAAGGAGTGTATTTATTCCAAAAGCTTCAGCCAAATCCAGCATTAGGCTTCAGTGAATATTTTGGACGAAGTCTTTTACAGCCTACTAGCTGTTTACCGCGGTTTCACTCGTATCTAGGGAGAACTACTTTATGTACCCGGTTAAAAAATCGTATCTCCATTCCCGAGGGTTTGAGGAGTGTAAAAGACAAACATGCAGCTTTACTTTAGCATTTATATAATTATCTCTCCAGACCGATTTCGGTCTCGGTGGCCAATTTGAACGAGGGCTAGCCAGGTACGCAGAAGATATTATACCTTGTGCACAAGCGCTCGCACAGACACAGGTGCAATATCTATTCCCTCACTCTCACTTACCGATGGGTCGGCAATCCGACACGACCGGGGAGAGATCAGGCGCAGGACCGACAGCTTTAGATACATGCTCTCCAAGGCACGTGACTACGTGGTCGTGCTATGTTAAGAAAACGGTCTGATTTATAATTTTAGTATTACGCCATTATTTACTTCACTAAGATAGCGTTAACGTTTTATTGTTCTCAATTTTTTTACCAATTAAATGTAGGAAAAAGATAGCTAAGATGGAAAATGGATAAATTAAAATAAGTATTGAAAACGAAGTTGTTTACGCTTTGAAATAAACGTGATGCGGCTGGAGATATTTGGCAAGCTATCGGAAATCTAGACTCAATTTTATAGCTGCTGAAATCATAACGCCCTGTTGTTGACTAAAATATGTTCTCCATTATTTTTGCTAGAAACTTTTATATCTTTATTCCGATCGCACCAATTTTATTATTGAAAAGGTTTTCTGACGTCACGACCTTATTATTAGGTTAAAATTACCAGAGCAGTCCTACTAATTTTCTGTCCTGTGACCTACAGAAACACAGCATGTCTTTTGCTTTAAAATTTACATGTATTGTCATTGCTTGCAGTAATCATTTTAAGAAATGTTACCGTTCAAAAATATTTATGTAAAAATGACAAACCAAAGTAGCAGTACCTACTTCTAATTATAAATTCATAGTAAACTCCTGGGAATGTGAGTCCATTCCACGATAAAGTTATTCGACATTTAAGCGTTCTAAACCAGTTACATCGCAGCCACTAGACTTTTGCATAAACGCTAGCAATTCCATTTACAAACGAGAAGCAAACGTTTCAAGTACATTTTTATACACAACGTAAATAAAATTACAATTTTCAATTCAGAAACGTCATAACGCGATGCAATAGGTACGTAGGTACGTCTAAATTTGTGAGGAGAGCAGTCGACAGCATTCGGTCCCCAAGCACTCGGCAAAAGAGGTGTTTACATGCATTTTATACCGCGGGAGCCCCTTATCAAGTCGCTACGTTCGCGCGGCTGGAGTCGTCAACCTTCTAGAAATATTTACTTGTGAAAGGCCGCTTTCAACTTTACGCGGCCATATTCCACGTGAAAATTGAAAAAGTTTATGTTACGACCTTTTTTTTACATCTCTGAACGAAATGCTGGGCTTAATTGATGTACCCGAGACTGTTGCCCCAAGTGAGGCGCATTCATAGAAAGTATAAAATGTTCGTCCGTAATTGCGTTCTATGAATTTAATTATTAGTATTCTAATTACGCGTTTTATTGAAGAGTTTTTTTAAATGTTTCTCTTAAGCTGTCGCTTTTGGGATAGTGTAGCTTTTTAAGCAGATTCGGAGCTTAGAGCTTTTTTATAGTCAGTTATAATTAATCTCTTCTATATTAAATAAAGTAGGTAGTATTTATAATATTTTAATGTAACATTTTCACGTCGCAATATACTTAAGATATTTAAAGAAGTCCTAACCTATACCCACATGCTAACGAGCTTACAAACACATATCACCTTGGTTGGTACCAGTAATTTTTTTATGTTTTACTATTCCTATACTTTTCTTTTCCAATAGATTTTCAAGCAAAACTAATATGTACAGACAAATACAATGTTGCGACTGCATGCGAACTATTACCACGAAAGATGGCGCAAGATAATGCGACCATTACAACCATTCCCAGGGAGGAGCGCAAACGCACCTCCAGACGCGCTCGCTCGTAAAAATGAAATATTATTACAGCGTTCACTGAATTTAAAAAATCGTCTTTGCTTCAAACTACAGAATATGAGCTCTAAATCATAATAGGAACACGCCTGTCTTTTATTTAAAATGTCTGAGTTTGAACTCGCTAATGCTAGAAACTAATCACATTGTTTTACTATTGGGATGACCACTGATATAATACTAATATTATAAATGCGGAAGTTTGTGAGAATGGATGGATGTTTGTTACTCTTTCACGCAAAAACTATTGAATGGAATTGGATGAAACATGGTGCACACATAGTTTTCAATCTGGATTAACACATAGGATACTTTTTCGTTATTAGCTATTTCGCTTTCGCTTAGCTATTTCGCACAAATTCAAAACATTTCGTTGTTGATTTTAATTTCTAGTTAGAATCGATTTAAAGACGATGTCGATGCCGACTGTAAAAATAGTAAAATACACGTTGAGCAATAATCTAATGTTTCCAAGTCTTCAGTGAAACCAGAAAACTTTTTAAAATTTTAACAACGGCTACGATATTTGCTACGAGAATTTAGTAAACCTGCTACGTTGCTACGAAAATGTGATTGCCCAAAGTACTAATTTGGATAATAAGTTATGTTTTTCATCATACCTGATAAAAAGTTATTCTTTTATAAATAAAAATTACAAATAGAAAGTTAATAACTTATAAGTCAATAAATACTATGATTATTTAAACATTGAATTGATATCTTATAATCGTTCTAAGCTGTATAATGAAATGCTTGTTATAAAGTTTGTTTGCACAAAAAAAATAGTTATTTTCAACCTACAATGACGAGCATATTAAAATATGAATTTTAACAGTATATAAAAATATCTTAACAAAGTTATAGAAATTAGAAGAGTAGGACCAAAGAAAACATTTAAAAAATCGTGGCAAGTTAAGGCGTTTTCAACTAGCACGCGCGAGAGCGGAGCCACTCGTCGGTCTGAACAAGCGAACAAGGTGTAAAAGGCGCAATTAAGGACTCTCCACACTTAGCAGACTCGAGTTATCTTAGCTCTCATCTCCTGTTTACGCCTCGCTCCTTTTTTAACGTTTCCTTAATTAAGATCACGGAGTTACCACATTGATTACTGAGTAAGTACATCTGTTTTTATTATAAACTAGCTGTTTACCCGCGGCTTCGCCTGAGTCCTGAAAGTGTTGAAGTTATAAATTTTGCGTTCCATATCTTTAGTTATTTTTACTCTGTGGTTCAAACTTGCAGAACAACAGAAAGAACTTCTTGATGCACCCGGATAAAGTCGCCAAAGTCCCACCTATCTCCATACCAAATTTCATCTTAATTGGTTCAGCTGTTTTACCCTGAAATTAAATCATAATGACCGCAATTATTTACGCAACGATTAGTCTAAAATCTATACATACAAAATGATTTGTCCTGAATGACTGACGGATTAGCGCACAGCCCAAACCGCTGATCGTAGAGACCTGAAACTTGGAGGGTGTATTCTTTGTATGATGTAGGTGTCCCATAAGAAAACATTTTCCGAAATTCTATCCCTAAGGTGGTGAAAAAGGGGGGCAAAGTTTGTATGAAACTCTGTCGTTTTTAATTTCAATTCGTATAGACCACGCGGGCGAAGCCACTGGCGGAAAGCTAGTGTATTAATAAAAGACTCATTGCCCTAATTACCAGTTATTGTGTTGTAAAAGATAATTTAGCGATAAGGTAGGTATATTGGTTGTCAATGATGTGATAATTGGAATCGGCTTGTTGTTTTTGATGAGCTATAGGTACTGATATTGCGAAGAGGGTAATAATGTTAGTTTATTATGTAGGGCATAATCTCTTTAAAGCAAAGCAACGCAACGCATTTTCCAATAGTCAAAAGTGGTTAGGTTTAATATAAATACTGGTTATTAGTAATCATTTTACTGACTGACTAAGGAAGCGATCAGTTTTATTGCATAAGTGTCTAGATAAATAGAACTTCTAGTTTTAAAAAAGATGATAATACGGTTACTTATACCTAAATCTAAGGCACCAAGTTTAATTATGTTTAACCTGATTAAAGGTTAAATACAGCCAACAAATTACTCCCAACGTTATTGTCCATTCTAACAATAATTGTAAAGGACAATAACTGCGCAAAAAAAACATCACTTCCTTCCCAAATTAATTAACGTGGAATTGCCTGATGACTAAAATAAACGTAATTAAAACTTTTAGAATTAACTTTCGCCTGATTTCTTTTTTAATTTGCCCCTGACTTGCCTAATTTTGCCGCGCAACGGGGGATTGACACACCCCCTAATCTAAATCTGACCCTTTGTCATAGAGAAAAGATTTTTTTCAAAGATTCGCAAAGAAAGGAAGTTCGTCCCTCATTCACTTGGCTAATTTTGTTTTGATAAAGGTAAATTGTAAACTTTAGAATGTTGGAGTTATTAAATATTTCACTTGAATGAGGTAAAGTGTATATTTTTTATATTCAGTTTAAGGGCCTATTTCACCGCTTCTGGATTGGAATTATCTAACAGATTAATTCATAATTGGAACGTCATTTGATTGTTATTATCTCACATACTTATGTAAAATTTATCTGGATAAGTACTGGTTAAAATTTTCGTTAAACTTATACAGAGGCGATGAAACTGGTCATTATTATTTTAAATTAGTAGCCAGGGTATCCAATTTATGAACAAAAGTCACAAGCAATAACCGAATTGGCGAAGGATTTTTTCAACTTGATTCGATTTAGGCGGATAATATATGAAATCTTCATTTTACGTCAAAAAATAATGGAAAAAATGAACCTTATGTATCTTAACTTGTACTATTAAAAACTGCAATAAAAAAAACATAGTCGAATTGAGAACCTCCTTTTTTTTGAAGTCGGTTAAAAAAGACGTATTAGTCCTTACATCCTTGTTGCCCTGGGTGTGGATGTGCTGGATACTTGGGCTTGGAAAAGCAAGACCCTATGTGGAAACGATCGAAATTTCAGAGCTATTGCCCGTTTCTACATCCCACTACCCCACGCATACTGTACCACGCCTAAACTTCATTATATAGCGTACAGAGGTCCTTTACCTGCGACCGTCCATTTTACACCGTTCAGTAGCTTTACGAGTCATTACTTTCGCTGACCGGACAGGCGGACGTGCTGATCAAAGTTGGTGTCTACCCACTGTCTGAGCCGAAGCGATGCGATGCTATAAATGTCAGGTGTTGAATTAATACCTAAAGTGAATTAGCATATTATGTTTTTTTTTGTAACATGCATTATATTTGTTAAATTGGGTGTGGACACGTAGGAGTGTCAATGTATCAAAAATTAATAGCATTATGTACATTTTGATACGAAATGTTATTCGCTAATATTGCCACCTAAATATTGCAGTATGTTTTTAAATAATCACGTTTGCCACAGTACTATAGTAATATTAACTGAACAAGTACAGTAAATTGATTGCCTAAAAGAATATTGTTTATATTTTATTACTTTTAAGAAAATCATAATAGCAATAATGTGTATCCCTACCACCTTTCCAAGCTATACTTTATAGCACAACTCTCGCTTTCGCCTCAAACAAGGTACCTAAGACGCGTGCGACATAAAAACATTTTTATAGACAAATATAAAGTCTTAGGGAGTTCATCAAGACGCGGCACACCGTCAGGGAGATTGCAAAACGATAGGGTCCCAAGTCCCAATTTTTATTGCTTGTTACGGACCATAAACATGAGGTGGCGGTTACAGATAATGTAGGCTGAATGTTTTTTTTGAGGCAAAGGCATAAAAGACGTTTAATAGGATAGTAGGTGACGTTATTACTTTGTTTCGTGTAGGGGTAAGACGGATACCGATGTAATTTCTCGACGTGGTTGGCACAGTTCTTCGAGTCGTGGAAATTCAGTTCCCACATGAAAATTTTTTGATGTCTTATGGATAACTAGCTTTCCGCCAGCGGCTTCGCCCGCGTGGGCTATATGAATTCTCAGCCCGATCGGTTTAAAATTTACAAAGTTTCATACAAACTTTCATCCCCTATTTTATCCCCTTGGGGGTAGAATTTATCAAAATCCTTTCTTAGCGGATGCCTACGTCATAACATCTACCTGCATGCCAAATTTCAGCCCTATGCCTCCAGTGGTTTGGGCTGTGCTTTGATAGATCACTATGTCAGTCAGTCAGTCAGTCAGTCACCTTTGAGTTTTATATATATTATGGATTATGGATAATTATTTGTAAGACTTATGTATCTAAACAAATACGGGAACGGATTTACACATTGACAGTTCCTGTACCTATACACTAGTGTAAACTTAGCTTAAGAACATCCAATGAATATCATTTAAAATGTCGCAAGCTTCAATTAGCCACATCGGCTTTACGCTTAATTACAGTATTTTTTTGTAAAACACAAACATCTCTGACATTCCTAAAAATATCAGCCAAGACACGTGCACTTTCCTTGCAATTTAAATACGACAATTTATTTATTATTTCTGCATAAGCAGATCTTTGCAATTTTCTTTTAAACTAACTAACTAACCATTTTATGTGCAGTTAGCAGTTCGCATGACGTCTCGTAACTCGTAGACTTATGCAGACAAATCGTAAAGTTGTAGCAAGTCATTAACTTAACGTGTTATTTAGCGCAAGCATGTTGCACTAAGTTATGTAAAATATTATGTATGTAGCTCCATTTATAGTAATACATACAGTTTTACAATGTATTGTATAATATGCGACTGAGTTGTACAGTGGTTATTTAATGTAATTTATTCCTGTTATCTCATTATTTTGACTTGGTTATCACTGTATCTTTTATTGCAAATTATCATCAATATTTGACCTGATAAGAGCGATATTTCAATAAATCCTATTTCCATTCATCTTGCAATGTTTATGAATGTTCTGTGAAATATAGGTTCACAGAACAGAAACAGTTCTATTTTGTTATGTCATTTTTTTGTTTATTTACAAATGAAAATTAATTGGTAAATTATTATTAAAATGGAAGTTACTTTTTGTTATCTATTATTCTAAAAACGGTGTAAGTATTTCAAAATGCATGTTTAATCAGATGACTACAAAATCCCATCACCATAATATTCCAACAAAAGTTTCCGAACCGAATACACGATACCCATTTGATTTTAAAAGATGGTACCCATTTGGACCTAAGCGAGCTTCGCGTCCAACAATTTAACTCATGCACGATCGCGCTAATATCTTAGTACTTTCTGTTTCATACGATAGATAGCTAATAGCAGTCGCACGAATGACTCTGTACTATTCTATTAGCTTAAAACAACTATGCTTTAAGTAAATATAAAAGGCACGAATCCAATCAAGTTCGTAAACAGAGGCGCGGAGAGTGGACATCTATATAAAATGTTTGTGATATGTGTTAGAACTTTTAGAACTTTTATATCACTAAGTATATAAAGGATTTATTTTATTTTTGCTTTGGAAAGTTGATTAATTGTATGCGGAAAAAAAGGAACTAACATATTGAATAGGTTTTCTACAGAACAGATTTTCTAAGCAAGGCATCAAGAGTGGTCAATTTCTTTTTCTATAAGTGCTTAAATATAGCAGTAAATTTAAGAAATGTAAATAATGTTATCGATTATATATATATTTTTATATATATATATATTTTGATAACTCAATATCACCCAAAATGTCGCTTAAACCAAATAGCCCGTTACCCCTCGATATGTACAAACTAGAAATATATGCATGTATAATTCAGATTAGAACATCTTGTAGATACATAATATATACTATGTTTAATATTTTCTAAAAATACAAAATTGTAAGTACAAAAATAAAGCAGCAAAAGAACTTATAAATACAACTAGACTCCTATCTAAGTATAAATTGTTAAGATAGTGTCTATCGATACAATACTTAACACAAGTTATCGACAGCGAACGCACCTATCTTTAATCTCTATTAAATGTACAAGAACCTCTTTAGAACCGACAGATACTGCTAAATAAATAAAACATAGAGAAAATGCAACTACATTATAGTGAACATAAAAATGTATTACATGGACGCAACACGCAGAATGCGATAAAGTTTTTATGTTTCACGTAAGCCCGGAAAACACCCTGAGGTCTTGCCCGTTGCCCGGTTTATTGCCCAGCACTTTATGACTATCAAATTTCTGTAAACTCTTAGTAAACATATCTTAACATGTAAGTAATGACTGATCACACACGCACCATACATTTTACGAGGGGAATTGAACAATGTTACACCCTTTACGAGGAAAAGCGAAAAATATCAAGATTGTATCAACGAGGGATGATAACTAAGTGTGTTAACGTCATGCCAGTTAAACAAATACACTTTCTGTTAACTGTGAGTAAATATTTAAGTAGTACCTCTATAGGTAAGTAAGTCTTAAGGTAACATAACAAGAAACAATCGTCTAGACTTCTATAGCAGTAACGCACGATTCCGATTATTGTTATGAAAATGTTGGCAACAGATAAATTGATAATCTCGAGATAATTTTCAGTATCTACTAGAGCTCATACGTTCTGATTGAGACAGAATGTAGATCTCAAAATCACATTAAATTTTGAGTAACGAAATTAATCGATTCGTGCAAATCACCAACAACTTAGTTCTATTTTAATTTGTGGCTTCTGTGGTCAACCTTTCTAAAATATATCTTAGACCAACCATATTCTGTGCTAGCACGAATTAAACATCTCCACCATTATCTAAAGCTTAACTGAATTATCATTCTACTAAAGACCTTTGCCTCCTTTTAACGTGAAATGAGATTCGCAACTGCACAGCTCCATTTACTAATTGTAATCGTAGATAACCGTATTATAATTTATAGATAAAGTAAAGAGCCCTGTTTAGTCGGACACTAAGCTCTCTTGTTAATAGCGAGTAGCCATAAACAGATTATGTAGGATAACATTTATCACGTTCGATTCAGTTTGGGTCAGTGAGATAGCCTGTAGGGGACTGTATGAGTCGTTTAAGATTAGTTTAAGTTATACTTGTTACTTATAACGACGTAAGGTTATTGGTAACTGTAGTAATGAGTTGACCATCTGAGGCATGTTGAGTAATGATTAGGTTGAATGAGTCTTTTATAGTAAGGGCAGTTGGTGAATAAAATATCTTAAAAGGTTTTTTTTATTTGAGTATTTTATAATATTGGAGGTAATTCCTAGAATTTTAGGTAGGTTAGGTAAAAATATTATCTAATAAATATAAAATTTATTTAAAATATGGTGTTATTTTAAATAAATTTTATATTTATTAGATAATATTTTTTTCAAAAGCAATGCGGTAAAGGATTGAATAAAATGTCTACAAAAAGGCGTGTATTGTTTTTTGCTTACCCGTTGCTTCCCGCGTCCCGAGGGTGCTACTTTACACCACCAGATAAAAAGTATTCTCATCCCATTTATCTCCATAACAAATTTCATCACAATCGGTTTAGCCGTTTAACCGTGAAAGCGTAACAAAGAATCAAACTCACATCTGCATTCTAATAAATGTTAGCTAGGATTATAATATCCATTCTAATTAATAAAATAAAAAGTCAACTTAGAAATTACACTGCTTATCATTAGATTAGATTCTAATCTACCTTAGTAGATAAAATCATCATTTACGCAAACTCCTGTGAGTCTTCCGTCGTCTAATCAAGTGATTACTCGCTTCCCAAAACCCGTACATTTTACACTTTGATGCAAATTAAATTACCCCTTAAACCGTCTCGTAACGCATGTTTGCAAGTCATTCAGTAACGTTATCTCAGAATTAGTAGCGCTGGATTAGGAGTACCGAGACGTTGATTCTCCAAACGATTGCTTTTAATCCCTTACGAGGGTGTGTGAGATATTGCTATGGTGTTTTCGTGCCATTATTTACTCTGAAAGGTTGAAATTGTGTTGTTCCAGTTACTAGGAGAACATAAATTAGTTTAGGCTCTAAGACTGATAAAGAAGTAGATTCCTGAGATTTTTTATGGGAGAATCGTTACCACATTGTCATCATCTATCATCAGATATAGCCAGTGTTAGATAGGCCTCCCCTGACATTCAAGTATGTGGTTGGAAATCCTAAACTGTAACCTATAACTCAATCAATCTTTTTTGTGGCGTTTTCACTGTTAAACAGTGCCACCGAATTACTTACATACCTATTTGTTATGGAGATACATTGAACCTGGGAGTTTTTAATGAAATAAAACTGCGATAAATTATTAATAAATAAATCGCTAATCTTGTTGCTGGTGTTTTCTGTTCTTCGTATAAGCCGAGGTACAAGGCCTCCTTGTAGTAGCACAACACTTCGCTGGTATAATGTTATATTGCTTTTCACAGAAGCCATCTCTGGCTTGATGACAAGGAAATTGATGAGACTTAACCTATGTGATTTGCCATAAAGGATGTGATTTCAGCGCATGATGATTTTTTAGCGGTCGCTGCTCGATATAGTTGTATATTTTTTACTTTACTATGAGAATACTAGCTGTTCCCCGTAACATGCTACGGGAACTACCTTTTTGAGCCAGTCCCGAGTCTTATTTTGTTTTTTTTTTGTTTAATTCCTGTGCGTGTCCTAAAATGTTTTTTCTTTCTTTCTTTTTTCTATTTAAACTTATGCAAAATGTCATTGCTCTTGTAAACAAGCAGTGCGTTATTGTATCAAGGGAACTAATTATCCCAAATTACTTTCGAATTAATAATTAAGGATACATAATACCATTCTCATAAGACAATGTTTTTTAATCAGGCTAAACAATGGTAAGGTTTAAAAAAATAATGATTAAAACAGTCCAAATAAAACACACGATTATATTTTTTATAGATTTTATTTTTATAAAGGTTTCATTGTATTTATCGTAGGTATAGTGTCATTTGAATATTTCATAGCTAAATCAGCTTTCCAATCGATAATGTGTAGTAGGCGATTACGTATAATTAAAAACAATGGTAATAAAAGAAGATGTTGACAATCTTACACCAGTTTACATGGCTTACAGAGTCAATGAAGACTGGTCTACAGTACAATTAGTAGAAAATGAAAAGTAACTTATTGGGTTATTCAATGTGCATTAAATAACTAAAAAAAGGTAAATTATTAAAATTATTCTAACTTAAGTTAAAAGCTGCTAAACATAAATTGTAATAACGCGCCTAAATCGGCAAGGTAAATAAACGATTTTATGTAATATGGATTTATTTCAACTAGTTTTTTTTTTCAATGTTTATTCAACATTTACGCCCTCCGCCGGCTATATTTAAATGTCTGACAAGCCGTTAAGTTGCCAATAAAGTACCTATCGGTACGTACGAACAAGATGCAGGCAGGGTTAATTTAGAGAATGAGGTGACGCCGGCCGCGCCCTACGTGTCGACCAACTCAACGACGCACTGCCAACGAACGCTCGCTAAAATAATTTCCATTCAATAACAGTCAAACAAAATTGGACTAAACAACAAGGAATTTGTACTTTGGGAGATGTGATATATAGAGAATCGACTAGGTCCTCATCAAAATGAATATTAAATACTTAATAAACATTGTATCAATAATATATAATATAAGCAATATAAAACGTAACATAATCGGAATACTAGACAATAATATAATTCTGCTAAATAACTGAAATAATTCAGGATCATCGCCACTCTGCACCGGAGCGGCTCGCGACTGTTTGAACCGCGGGCAAGTCTGGATGGTGAAGCCGACGGCACAGACTAGAATCGGCTTTCGAGAAGATCGCGCGATCCACGAGCCCTCCACTACAGAACTGACAACACAGAATTGTCTAACAATATATCATAAATCGAATAGAATTAAAACTTTGCTAAGATTTTTGTACCGAAAAATGTATCTAGCGTCGTTTTAAAATGATATGCTTGCGAACAGCAACACTTTGGTAATGATCACAACTGCAGGAATGCTGCCCGCTCGTCGCCTACGTAAAGGAAAACAACATAATGCATCCCAAGTCAGAACCCACTACACATTCTGCTATTGATCAGTGTTGGCTGCTTGTTCGGTAGTACTGCGTTTTATCGATATCATATATTAATAATAAATGTCACAACATCAAGCCAGTATAAAAAACACTAAGCCTACTAAACCTACTACCTCAAAAACTCTTTTAAAGAGCAAACTTACACCTATTTTCGTAAAGTAACACAAAGTCCGCCCGAACGGCGTACAATATCAGGATCCGTATAAAATATAACATGTTTTATTTTTTCGCCTCTCCAGTTTTATTACAATTTTCTGAAACAACCTTACTACTAACTTCTCGCTTCTTCAACTTTACAATAAAGACAATACAACGCTCACTATCGTTACAAAAATTAATAGCTTTTCATCAATATTTTAAAATCGTTACAAAATGGAACTTTTTTCATCTTAACTTTAGTCAGAATTATCTTATTTACTCTTAAACTTTTATACGTGCCAATTCCTTACGCATCGACTTCGAATATACAAAAATATACGTTGAGACGTATCCAAGATTTAAATAATATCAATTTTTCAATGGTATAGACGTATTTTATAGCATATTTTTAAAACGATCCTTACTATAATTCAAGCATTTATACTTTACTTAAAATTAATCAATTGGCGTTTCCATCTGAGCATCTCAGCATCGTTCCACGACTCTTCACCTTATTTCAGTTAAATTGTAAGTAAACAAGAGATCATTATAGAAAAGAAAACTTACATAACACATGACCACACTCAATATTAGTAAAAATTACGAAGATATCCATTGTACCTACACAGGACAACGGAAATATTATAAAATATATCGAAGTTATTCATTCATTCCAACATACATTTATCGATATACACAGTTATGAAAAAATGCTTCATTAGTGTTGAGATGCTTTTAAAAGACATCATGTTTAGTACATTTGTCATTTAGTCTGGCCGCGAAGTATCGCTATTATATTTTTTACCTGATAGACAAGCGATGAATCATTCGCTGCGGTAATTACTTTGGTACAGCAATACGGCTGAAATATTTCGCTTACATTTCTCCGTAACCAGGGCCATCGAAGCGATACGCTGCGGTTACATTAAAATGCATCGATTTCATGCAGTTTTTTGCATTCCGATAAACGAAAATGTATCCAATTAGAGTGACTTTTACAAAGCATCCAATCAAATAGAAAATGCACAAATATTAAAAAGACTTACTAGCCTAATTACACGATGACCTTACAGTTGTTCGCCTAAAGTTAAAATACAATCTTGAAGATAGTTTCTCGAGAAATTCGTCTCCAATAGATTGGAGGTGTTCCGACAAGATTGCCTCTCAACGTTGGACGCACAATCGGTCTTACACAATACCTATTATCGCTGTGATACACGTACGAGATCGAGTCTCGTTTGTCTTACAAAAATACTACATCTACATTTCCAGTAAAAAAAGTATATTACTTGATGTTTAATTTATGTATTATACATATTAATAGAAAAAGTTTATTACTAAATTACTCGTTACCGTTACGAAAGTACAAAAGTTTTAGTTATTACAAATTATGACACTCATACCCTGATGTACCCCGCGCATTACGTAGTATAATCGTTTAGTCTAATTGCTACGCAATAACTTAGTTATTATCATTAACCAATTCGTCACTTTATCACCAATTTTATATATGTGCGTACAAAATGCTCCGATTCAACGGCGGAGTCCGATTTTACGAGTTTCGTCGGCAAGCTAACTTGTATAGACTTACACCGTACGTCGGGGTCGGCGAGGCAGCCTCGCCCGCCTGCAACCTAATGACTGTAATGTAATATCACCTTTCACAATCGTATCGCATTTGATAGTTTGAGCACTATTAACTTGAACTAATGGTACGCTTCAGTATAAAAATAAACCGAACGGCGAACTACAGTTGATCAGACTTACCTACTGGTCCGTCTCAACTACTAAATGCGAACGAGCGCGACGTTAACCCTACCTATACAAGTTAATACAAAAGATTAATACGAACTTACTACTTTAGTGTAGAAAACATCGAGTATCAAAATATAATTAACATTGTTTTTGATTTGCATCTTTTTCACTAACCAATAACAGCCGTATACTAGAATCAGCCATGCGTTTGGGAAAATTTTGAGCTTATGGACGCCGGGTACCATTGGATGCTGAATGTCACATTGATAACCTGCCTCGGACCTGGGTCTGCCTTCAGTATTACCTTACGCAAGATATAAAAGCGACATCCTAT
This sequence comes from Pyrrhia umbra, assembly GCA_963891755.1. Classification (NCBI taxonomy): domain Eukaryota; kingdom Metazoa; phylum Arthropoda; class Insecta; order Lepidoptera; family Noctuidae; genus Pyrrhia; species Pyrrhia umbra. The sequence goes on from OY982926.1 coordinate 5,310,426, forward strand.
AAAAAATATCAATGTAAATGCTACACGGGCCTTCTCATAAAGTTCTGTTGAAAATTATTGGTCTGCGCAGTTTTTTTCGTTTAACCCTTTGTTTTCTAGCAACAAATGCTTTGACAGCATTTATTATTGGTATTATAGAGACATAAACATGCCATCGCTAGATTTGCAATTTAATTTTCGTTTTATTCGGTCGGTACAACAGAACGTTATGCATTGGGCACGCGACGTCTACCGTTAAACATTTAATGTCAAAAGCGGCATTGACGAAGGCAGGCATAACACCGAGTGCGTTTAATATACGTTACATATCACGGGAAAATTTCTAAGTTAATTTCATATAATCGGGCGCGAGCGCACCACCTATGACCAGAATGTACACCATTCATAATAACAATACTCGCTTGGCACGAGATTACCATTACCGATAATCATTACAATGAAGAGAACAAGACAATGACTAAACTTAATGTTAAGTGTGACCACATACATACGTCCACATTCATACCAATTATTATTAATGAAAGAAAACCCTACGACTATAAATAAGAACTACAGTGGAAATAAGATTTGATTAAACCTATATTCAAAAGCGAGACATAACACCTATTAGATCAACGAATATTATGCCGACGATGTAGTCCTACTTATTGAGTGCTAGAGGTACAATGTACGATTTCTAATATAGCATTCGATAAAGATACGTGTCATAAAGTAATGAAGATCAAAATAATATAAGATAATATATAGTTTTTTTTTATAATAAGTAACAATTTTGCTCCTAAATTTTAACGAACATAAAACAAAATACCTTTATATTATAATAAAACCAATAAAACTGTTAATATTACATAATTCTGTCAAACAAAAACAATTGCGGTTACATTAGGATTACAGCAACTATTTCATAAAGATTACCTAAGATGAGGGTTACTTTTAATAGGTATGTATTTGATTTACTTTATAAAATTTGCAAAAGTAACAAATTGTTTCTTTGTACTTTTAAGCAATTCACTAAATTACACCACATTAAAATTCAACATGAAGAAATTCGAATGTCGGTTTCTAAATAAATTGTCATTAATTACAAAATTTAACAAATATGTGCAAATAAACTAAGAAAGTTGGCAACGTTTGTGTTAATTACATTTATTATTAAAACTGAACAAGTAACTAAGTGTCTAAAATATGAATAATCAAACGCATTTTCAGATTATGTATCATTTGTGTACGAAAGTTAGGAAAGACCGAACTATTGTACAGATGTACGTACATACACCTGTGTACTATTACATTATCTATACAACCTTTGAAGTGTCAATAAAATCTTCGAAATAATAAACATACTCTAAAGAGCTCAATTTGTAGAGGAGCTATAAATGAAGATATAATTTTAAATAAGACGGTACAAATACTGTGAAATGTTCAACTGCTCCACGAAATGAGGTCCGACGGAGTTGAATCCCAGGATATTTTTCTTCAGTGGCTACGATAAACATTTACTCTGGATTGTATATTCTCGCACTCGAGTACACAACTTTGTCACTGTGTGTACTCTACGATTCTTAACTGTAAATATTCTCTAAACACAATTACTGGAGCCACTCTGGTTGACACTATAATTTACTATTTTTTTTTGTATCTAAAGAGGTAATGTTTGTCAAAGATTCATCAATATTGAAATATCTATAAAATATGAAACAAACAGCCTTATTATTGATTCAGAGAACTTTGATATAAACATCTTATTGGATTTTGTTTTCAATATGGCGTTTGAAAATACTTTGATTTTGTACCGGATAGAGGGGGAGTCAATGACTTGATACTTTCGATGAGTCACCGTAAACATGTACCTACTATGATTATACATCTACATAGATGGCTCTGTATTTGACTATTAAACAATATGATTTTATAATTTGTGTTGCCCACTATGCGAGCTCGCGACACGAACACACTACACTTACTTTTGTACATGGCCACCATCAGATGATCTGGTTCATTTTTAATATTTTTCTAAATATACCAACAACAGCTCGTCTTAATCTTTTTTTTTTTCAAATACTTTATTGGATACATACATTTATTTAAATGTATATTTAAACTTTTAAATATAATTCTATATTCGAACGAGCAAACTTCGATAAAATTAAAATTGATTAACATATGAAGTGTGGTCGTGTCGCGGTCGGAACGCTTTAAAATAAGTAGGGATCTTTGATATTATTGAAATTATGTACTATCGATTTACTGCTAAACTAGAAATATGCAATAATATCTCATTAAATACTTTTTGTTAAGCATCTGCGTGTAGTAGAATAAACGGCATATTTACAAATATTACGCCATGCTATGATAAATGTCTTGTCTCAGATATAATATTTTAAATCTTAGAGTAACTTTTAAGCAGAGGATACTAATATAAAAATATTTAAGAGGTATTACAACCACACAAGGCGACTGGCGACTATGGTCCGACGGGATGTGCGAAAGCGACGCTTCAACAACATCGCATCGTTAAATATTTATGAAAGCTCAAATTACTCATCATTATTATTATGTTGACGTGAATTACTTGTGATTGGACATGTTGTAAAACTTTAAGCAGCTGCAAAACTGTTTTAGCGAGTAACTTTATAATGCGAGGTTGATTTTACAGCATTGCCCTCAATGGGAGCTCAATATACATATTTTAGCTTTCTTTGGATTTATTCCATTTTCTAACTTACGACAAAAAAACTATTGAATTAATGCTAAACAATGATTAAAAGCTACTTATGGCAATTCTAATGCTTTCAATAAATACTTAACAGACTTAATCTTGCTGTTCAAATATGTGTCTTATAGCTGCGAGCATAGAGGCCAGTCTGCCGTCCACTCAAACCGTGCCGTGATGACGATGACGTAATGAGGTGCAGTGATGCGGATGATGGCGTGATGTATTATGACGGTGAGCCTATAACTACGCAACAGTACTAACTAGTCGTAGTCAGTCCAAAATAAGAACGAACACAATACCTAGCCTGGGTTTGGTCTGAGTTGGGAAAATTGACATAGTACCTTCTTTGATTTAGTACCGTAGCATTTTTTGGCATTAATTTTTTTTTTTTTTTGCTGTTATGGATCGTGTTTTTTTTTAAATTAATTTTATTAATAATCTGTTTTTTTTTTTATATGTATATAAAAAACCACCAACAGTCAGACCAAAAGAATTTTAGCAGAACTAGACAATGTGTCGATTAGATTAGTAAAATGTAAATGGCAGTATCGATTTAAGAAGGATAATGCGAAAAATTTTTACCTATAAAAAAGTGTCAAGTCTTCATTAGAATTATTGCCTAACGTCGCGGATATCCCGCACATTTTATCACTTTCTGTATACGCCTCTATCGCCTAACTATCCGCACCACTTTTTAGTTGTTATTATATTTCATTAATCGCTAAACACGCACTATTACTAAGAATTATCACTTGTAATCACTTTGCGAGTAATAAGTATCAAATGTATAAAAACCTTACCTAAAACATTAACATTAAACAGTTACTGAGTAAGTCCGTTCATCACTTAAACGCTTAGTAAATGTCGAAGCGCTATTCACTTACAAATAAATAGACATTCATGATAATAAGAAAAACCCTTAAACCTAAACTATTCAGATAGCCAAACGTATAGTCGATAGTATTTAAAAAAACTTTCATCCTTTGTTATGAATTAAACTTTTCTCAATGATTAGCGGCATTCACTTTATTAATTTTCAAAGGAGTATTTCACCTTCTATCAACTGATATGGCACTATTCCAAAAAGTTTATATTTGATTATTTTTTTTATTCCTCATGCAGTCCGTTAATCACTGAGACATTAATATTTAGAAACTATGTAAAACAACAATTCGACATTACATAAGCCTACAATAAATGTAAGTCATAGATATAGACAGGCTAATCATATTATTGGTGACACAGCAATTAGGTACTTACATTTAAAATCCTCTACCATTACTGTTTAAATAAGGTATGTATGTGAAAATACAATAAGTAAATGAAACTGATATTAAAGACGATAACCTAACATGGCATCTTCAGCAGAAGTAGACTTCCCTTACACTATTAAAGTGCCATTTGGTGGGAGGAAATAAAAGTTCACAATAAACCTACGAAAATATTGTATAACACTTAAGATAGGTTTAAAATTTTGCTAAAATAAAACATAACTAATAAACTAAATTGAACTAAACAACACTCCACTCGAACGCCCCTATCAGATAGGGTCATCAGTATCACTGAAATACAAGGTAATCAATAATTTAAAACTCACGCCTTTAACTCCTTCAAATGGAAATATACTTCCCAATTTAAGATTGATCCGAAACAAAAAATGCAATTTCTGGCATCACTACACCGCTAATTATTATTTTCGATAAAAATCAACTCCTAATCAACAAAGTGCAAAATAAAATAAAAATAAAATCAATAGTACAATCTAAACTGACACATAAAATTATTATCAATAATACCAACTTAATTTAACAGAAATTATTTCTAGCGTCATCGGACGCAATAAAAGTTCAAGAAACAAACACCGCAACACAGAAAAGTCTAATAGCCGCCGCGTCACATCCAGCACACCGTGTAATTAAGCGATCTGATTCAAGTAGTCGATGAAGTCGTTGGAGAAGAGCTGCAGAGAGGGCTCTGCGAGCGGCGTGCGGCGCGGGATGCCGCACCCGCCGCCCAGCCGTTCCATGGGGCGCTCGACGGTGCGCTCCACGGGCTTGGGGCGCAGCGTGGCCAAATAGCGCTCGGCCAGCGATTCGCCCAGACTCATGGCCAGCGTTTCGGGGCTGACTCCTAGCAGGGACAACGACTCGGTAAGACTCGCGAGGGTTGGCGCGAGATACTTGGTAGCGGGTTCTTCAGCGGGCGGGTCTTGTGAGCGGGAGGCCATGCTGGTGTTGATGACGGGACGCAGCGCGGGTGGGGAGGCGCGGCGCGGAGGCGACGGCGCCAAACCCCACGAATCGGAAGCAGGGGGGGTGCCGGGAGAGCCTCCCGGCACCGCCGACTGTTATGGCCACTGCTGGAACAGCGGGAAGGCCCTCTTTGTGAAGCAGTAGCTGAGCGGCTTGACGAAGTGTGTGTCGAGCACGCGGCAGTGCGGGCACGTCACTGGGTGCGAGTAGTCGGAGTAGTTTAGCCGCTGCTGTGGGTGGAGCAGAGCCTTGAAGCAGTTGTTGCACTGTAGACAATAGAGATATAGCTTTAGTACATAATTTACACTGGTAGTAAAGACTTAATACAGGTGATGTCAGTATCTACAGCTAGTAAGTGATCGCTGTAATTTGAAAGGCTGATAGCCAAAGCTGAAGTGTCTTATGCACCCGTGAGTACACCGACACCGTACTCCTAAAAGACAAAGGTTGAATTTGCGGTTTTAATGTCTATGGCATTATAACTGACAAGACCTCACCTTCAGTCTCTCAGCGCAGCACGGCGTAGCCATGAAGATGTCGTAAGAGTACATGGTGCCGAGTACGAGCGACGATCCGTCCCACTTCTGTCCGCAGAACCGGCAGCGGATGGTACGCTCGGGATCGCACCGCTCCAGGCAGCCCATGCACACGCACGTCAGATACTGCGTGCGGCCTTCCACTTTCACCTGCAGGACATTTCAGGTTTCAATTACATTTATCACGACTGTTTTCCCCTAAAGGGTATACTAAGCGTACTATTATTTCCATCAATCGGGAGGCATACCAGAATGTTGTTTTTTTTTAAATAAAAAAACCCAATAAAACACCCTAGGTTGGTATGGATTAGAACACAGGACCTCATGTTAAGCCGTTGCAATTACGATCACAACATCAACGAGGCAGTCAGATTTTAAATTAATTTGCTTGATACAAATTTGACAACAAAGTTGCTAAGTGTTTTTTTTAGTGCCTAATCAGCTGAGCTGAGGCCGGGATTTGGGCCCGTGCCCGAACCTTCGCCACAGTGAGCTGAATACCAATACCAACGAACTATGATCAAGGAAATGTCAGTCAGACGTCAGTGCTGAGACACATGCATAGCTGTTCTATCTAGAAACTTTCCTGTTTACAAACAACTATGTACGTTTTAAGACCTAATGATAACAGGTGATCCTAATGATGTGAGGTGAAATACTTAATCATTTGTTTTCATGTTCTTAATACGAGCACTTACTTGAGTTATCAGACACAAATGCGCTAATGAGCAAATTATGTAATTTTATTTTATTCAAGCTGTTCATATATCAATATGGGTACTAAAAATATGAATATTTTTACATAATATTTGCATTGGGAAGTCATTTAAACTGAGATGGAATGGATATCTCTTGATAAATCAATCAGTCTGACAGGCATTGGGATGTTCCACAGTTTATGAAAAAAGAACCTGGATATTTACGACTTCGTTCAAATAGGTCCTGATATTCTTTGAAATTCTTAAATTTTGACCCTTCTTAAGAAAAGCTAAGAAAATCTTTGTACAAAATCTGCAGAAACACAGACTATCGGGGGCTCCATGCTAATTCTAACACCAAACAAAAGCGAGAAGGCGAGTCGTCTCTAATCCGGTGAACAAACAACTTCACAAGACCTGTATGACTACGTTTGTCTCGTAAACAAACTGCAACATCTTATTTAAGTTTTTGTACTTAAAGCGGCTGGCTTATTGCTGGTTTTATTACGTGTCCACAATTCAAAATTTGAAAGTGAGATCTTTATAAGTCGAATTCAATAAGGACTTCATTTTATGACTTGATCGGTTGCGCCATGACTGTTTTTAGATTTTAGATTTGGTAATAATATATAACATAATGTATAACTAATAACTGTGAAGCTGTATTAAAAATGAAGCTGAAAGTTCCTGTTATTTACACTTCTGATGTTGGCAACATCAATAAAACCTGAGAACAAAACGCAAAAAAAAATATTCCAAGGACCAATTGGTCCTTCGATCTTGTAGCGCTGAGCGGTATCCAATGACAGGTAATAAATAAATACATTGAAATAGAAATTGCTACATACCTCAACAGCACCGCTGTTATGCTGACGCGGGCTCAAGAAGAAAGTCCCGTCGACGAGAGGATACCGGTCGAAGACATGCAGGGTTTCTTTGCAGAGCGCGCAGGTTACCCTGGGCTTGTGCTGTCCCGCCAGCGTTGACAGGATGAATAGCCGCGTGTCGTCGTTACCATGGTTTCCCTCGTCCTCAATCTATAACAAAACAATCGACTCGGTAAGAAAATAATCAGAGTATACCATCTTAAACAAATAGTAACGAATTTACATCAGTGTTTGCTGAAGTATTTTATATTCCACCTAAGAAATTGAAATCTTAACAAGAACATTTTCTTGTAAGCATAACGCCCTAAAGTGATAATACAGCTAGCTAATAACCATAACATTCTACCAAAAACAATAGACAAGCACGATCTTATTCGCCCAGAGCGCAGACGTTGTTGTAAATCCACGCCCGCAATTTCAATATTTCATATCCCCACATTTACATATTACGATTAATGCATCCACCCACGACACTTACCGCAGCAACTCTCCCTTCGTAATAACACAAGTAAATGACTGCATAAAGTTGAATAATGAAAGGCTGAAAGGCAATTACGCTGAATTCGGAGTCGAAGTCAAACAAAGGCTCACGAGCCACGGAGATCGATTGTGAAGCACAATTCGTTCACGTACGAGCAATTTGTGAGAGCGAATAATAATGAAAGTTTAACGAGTTACTGTTGCTGCGTAGGCACAGCGGTACGCCTTAATTAAACATAATATTATGAGCTGTCAAAGCGTAATACGTCCAAGCCCATTTTCAAGCCGACGACGACGTATTGATTAACAAAGCATTGTTCCCCGTTTGGGTACATGATCAGGTCTGGTATTAGTCGGCCAGACTCGTTTACCATCTGAAACTAATATTATCGGCCAGTTAATTGTCTACACGCTGACTACACATGAAACAGAATGCAAGACGCATAAGTAAGGAACTCTTCTTACATTCCAGTGTGCATTTATTGATGCTAGGCATTCCTATCTATTATTAGAGTGACGTCGTGACACCAGGAACACATAAACGTACCCGGCGAGAGCGTTGACCTACGCAAACAAACTCAGTATGATTTGCAGTATAGTGCAGTGCAGTTTGCCAAGAGACGAGCGGGCGGGGGCGGGCCATCCGGCATAGCAAACACTGCCGCGATATCTTGCTACCCAACTCCGACATGAGTGCCGTCTATTCCGGTCGTGTCGAACATTTTGTTATTTAACCGATGATCATAACATTCGCCACCGAATGTTAATGCTCCTCTCCATTTGTAAATTGCAATCGTCAGACTGGTGTTGTCGTTGGAACGTGATAAATAACTGGCCGCGAGTGCCGCCTGTGCGGGACTCGCGTGATTGATTCAACCGAGCAGCTGCTCACACGTCACGTAGGTACTTTATGATTGATAACACTGAATCGCAGGACCACTTTGTTGGGTGGGAGAAACGCGCGACGCTGCAGCCAGTGGCTAATGAAACGTCTATGAATTACTGTGTTAATTAAAACGGCGCTAGACTCAACGCCTTAGGACTAATGAGTGACAATTAAATTGTTAAGTGTCGCGCACACGACAGTTTAGTGAGGTTGCAGGTCTCGGGCGTCGAACCCGCGGTGAGTGCTGCAAACTTGCACAATTTACTTTTGTTCTGCAAGATTGATGAGCACTCCGACGCAGACTATTTATTTACTCAATCCGATCACGCTTTGTCTCGCAATCGTCGCCTTTTATAGTTGTTGTCTACGATGACTCGGCGTGGCAGTAAACCGGCACATAAAACTTTCAGCCGAGTTTAGGTAAGTGCATGTCCTCTAGGTAGCTAAAACCTACCCAATATACGAATAGAGCAGAAAGCGATTTGGTCTAGCATGGAGTCAGTTAACAAGAGCGGGCCGAGCCATTCGACTAGCGTAGACGATCGTAGCTTCCTCTAATTACGTCTACTGAATTTACATAGTGCGGAGAAACTTGGCAGCCAGTAAACTTTGCGGTTTCAATGGTGTCGAAACGTTCCGATCCCGACCGCCGTATCCTCGAAACGACTTCCGCAATAGAACAGTTTTAAAATAAAATTAAAACTGAAACAAAGAATTTACCATTGGCGGAATAACGCACAAAGTTGTGATTCGTTGTCGCACAAATTTAATCGCGTTTCTGTTCGTTTGTTTCGATGTTCAAACAACAAAAGCGAGAAGAGCTCGTTTCGACGAGGAGACGAGAGCTATAGAGAGTGCTCGAAGCGTCGTTAGTACTTCACGTCCCGCAGAACGAATGTACACACATTAAAACTTTCCGAATTGAAGGTGACGCAATAATTAAAGAGCCGCACGGGGTGCCACCCCACACGCAGAGCGCTTTTACCGCGCCCGGGAAATGGAAAACAACAGTATCAGATAAACATTACTTAAATTACAGTCCTCGATACCACTACTAATAATTCAACAGAACAACTCTAAAATGTTGCCATCAAATATCAACAAATGTTTTAAATATATTTGCTAAAAAGTAAAATAAAAATAGCAATGTGGATTCGCCTTTCATTTGTATTTTCTCTTAATAAACAGTTGTAAAGGTATTCACGCTACATTGTCAACATCGTTTCCCATTGTTCTTAGTATCTATGTACTGAGTAAAACATTCGCAAACGAGCTTTTATTATAAAACAGCAGACATAGCCGACCTAAGGTTGAATAACGACGATAAATCTGGATAGTACCCAGGGGTGGCTTATTTTTAATTAGCCAAATGAAACTTTTCCTATTATATTTCGCCGTCGTTGGCAGTGAACACTTAAATATAGTAAAGATAAAAATTAAATACAATGCGAAACGAGAGAGTGCTGAAAGACTGAGGAAAAATGTGAAACCTCGCCGCAATCCAATTAGCCGCAACAAGATATCCAATACTATGGATCTGATAGCAGTAAAATTATTTAATTGAATTTTTAACCGGCTCGGTTCCTTACTACGCAATAATAGATGGCGATTACGATTTTAAATGAAGAAGCTATTCAGACGTTGAAATATTTGGAGTGATGGTTAAAAGGGGGAAGCAATTTTTCACCAGTGCCATCTCAAACAATAAGTCTGGGAGCGGATGGCGGATGGTATTTGTGGTGCTCGATACATTTATCGTGACGGCTGCGTAGCGTTCCGCCTCGTGTTTGCCATTGTCTGAGAGCTTCACGTTAATACTTTGCTCTTTGTATCAGAAAATGTATTCTATAGTAATGCAATTGCAGGATTTTGTACAACTTTCTTGTACATTCGTGCTTTCTCAACTAGATTTTGGTTGAAGTTTTGTTTAGAAAATGAACACTCAAATCACAAACTAGGTGTATTCAATGTTGGAGCAGTTCAGAAAGTTTTATCTCGCAAGATAAATGAGAATAACACAGTGAATGCTATCTGAATCACAGTTACCTAGCCCGGAGCACAGGGCAACGCAGATTACCAACTTTCTAAAGGAAATTATGGTTTTATTCCATCACGCTGGTTATTTTCAAGCGTAACTTGTCTGCTCATCAGTATTCGACTGTCAAAGGACGCAGCGGTTTATGTAAATCTTAAGCATTTATTACGCTTGCAACTCTGTAAACGTCGATACTCGAGGCGAGCAGGGAATTCATGAAGCGAACAATTTGTTAATCTTCGCAAAGAGAAATACCTCAAAGAGGAACGTGAGGGCCGGTATTGAAGGCATCTCGTGTAAGGATATTTGTGAAATGCTGTCTATACGTGCGTATTAAGTGTGAATATTTTGCAAAAATTCAAATGTCTTGCGAGATATTTTCTCGCGTGAATTAGTCTCGTCCCAACATTCCACATTACGCGGTGATGCTCGCGATGTGAATGTCGAGATATAGTCGAGTGACAAAAGGCATCTTAATTCGACGCTAACTGGCGTCGAGAAAACTCTGCTGACGTGCAGTACATATTATATCTTAAAAGATCTTAAATTGAACTATGCAACAAAGTCGTTATTATTTTATTGCTCCGTCTCCGAGGGATATGAAGTGTCTGAGAACCGCGTCTCAAAGTTAAGTAAAATTTAGATTCAAATGGGTGTTAAAAATGTTCGAACGAACAGAGTGGGTGTTCGGGGTGTTTTGATGCGATTTTGATGAGGTTCCCGTCGGATGGTGTTCGAGACTGAACGGTGACATTTTTATTAAAATGTTGTCTGACAATAAAACGATGTTCGATGAACGAGATGTCGTAAATTCGTCGGAGGTAATTGATTGCGGCCCTGTCCGAATTCACTGACATGTTTGAATGGTGCAATTGGAATGAAAAAAAAAAATAACTGATATTGCTAAAAGAATGGGAACGTAGTGAATGTTGCGTTGTTTGTGTTGAGCCGCAGACGAGACGTTTCGTTCTCGCTACATGGAAAACTACTTATCCTAACTTGGTTTTATCGTTAGCAGGATTGTTATGTCAGTAACTGGCCATTCAGAGAACGCGTCATTATTAGTGCCACGTAGATAGTGTGCCCTTGCGTTTTATAGTTGACCATTTAATAAATAAAAAATAAAATAACACATTGCGATCGTCGTTTACGACATCTTTTTCCTAACCCTGACTAATGTACAAAATTTAAAAATACAAAATATTATCCATATTTTTTGCTGATCTGTTAAAACATTAAATATTAGTGTACGTACAAAAATGTTTTAATGTACAGCTTTTGCAGTGTTATAGGCATCTCTAAAAGCACAATTATTCAAGACAAGTCTAACGTAAGAACCTTTTCATCTATCGTGTAATTCATAAAACCCTCTGAATACATAAGTAAAAAATACGTTTTCAATTTCGACAAGTACTCGTGTATTCCGCCACTATCCATCATATTAGGTATGTATTTCGAGTAGCGCCAAACTCATTCGCTTAGCAAACATCAGTGGAGCGTTTGCTCTGCTAGTTTATTCGTACATAGTGGGTAGGTACCAACGTAGACATGCATACCTTCGTGTATATTCCGCGAAGGTGCATCATATCTATGTTAAATGATTTAAAAAGCTGACTCTCAAATTCTCTAGAGATTAATATTTGAAAAAAGAAAAGAAATATAAACATCTTATGGTTCGACTGATCAATTAATACTACTAGTGATTAATTAATCATTTAGGGTTTTGTGTAAAAAAAATATTCCGCCAACTTTGAATTCCAAAACTGGCCTTTAAACGGAGCTATCAAATCCCCATAGGCAGCTGCCGAATATCAAGTGTTCGAAAAATAACAAATATCATTAAGAAATCGGTAAAGTATAAAATCGATTATCGCAATCGTTTTACCATAAGGAAATATTTACACTAAGACGAGTTGTGAGTGTTGTCGCGATAATTCTGTCAACGTGGTCGACCACGTGCGCCTGCGCATACAGCTGAGTCAATACAAACATGTGTATGTAGAAATGTCTGGTTGGTCTATCTGATATGTTTAGACTAAACTTATCATGAAATAGACACAACATTCCTTGTTGATATTGGTCTTTATTTTTTTCGGAGCTTTTAAGGGTGAAATATTGCTAAAGCAAATATTCAAGTTCATGCATTGCTTAGTGTTGCAGCAAAAAAAATAATAGAAAAGAACATTAATATGAGAAGGATAAAACCTTTTTTCGGATGGGAAATCATCAAATGACTCATCCCGCCGTGGGTGAGGCAGGATAGAGTGTCAGACTACTGACTAAAACCCATCCATGGCCATCCATGTTGTGTTTCAGGGCACGGTAACTCTTTCGTACATCCCACAGCAAGGAAAATACCAGTTTTTTGAATAATGAAAACTATTCATTGAGCTATTAAATGTTAAGACAAATATCTTATCTGAGCAAATATACGAGCGATCTGTTGTATGAATCGTAAGTACAGCTAGTAAACATCTTTATTATTGCCAACTGCAATCGTATTACCCGTAAATTGTATTTTTACGACTTGTTTTAGGGTCTGAGTCATATTCTGACGGTCGCCGAGCAGTAATCAGACGAAGAAAAATAGAGCAACGTTGTGTAACGTCAAACATTTGAAAAATTTGATTCATTCGACCAAATTGTATCAAAGTAAAAATTTATTTGACATCATCTGATTTCATAGCCCATGTTTATGATTATTATGATAAAATATTATGAGTTGTGACAGCTGAAAAGTATCAAAAGTTATTACTTGACATAATATCTGAAATCATAAGAGACATTAGAATCATCTCGGTAACTGCCTCAGCAACAATTTTCATGCTAATTTTTAGCAAAAGTATCTAAGTCGAGATTTTGGTAAGTGTCCAAGGGAATAAAGAGATTTATAAGAAACATTCGTTTTCTCTAGCTCCATTTTGCGTTGACAAACTCGTTTAAACTTAATTTTATGTGTTCTAGAAATACTGCAGCCATTTAGAAACCAAATAAATGAATAGTGCATCAAACAGCTAAAGGCCCGCTTGCACTCGCTAAATACAATTACCATTAAATATATTTTAAACATCATTATCTCTGTCAAACGTTTGGAATTCATAGAGACAGAAATAAATTTAAAATATATTTAGCCCTTATTGTATTTAGTAGCCAGTGGTTCAAGCGGGCCTATTTAAACGCACGTTAAAATCTGTGAATAATGAAATCTTTTAATTTCAATACTGGTACTGGTAATCTTCAATTCGAATATTCATGTTCATTTTTACGAGAAAGGCCTCAAAGGGACCGGCTACACTCAAAGGGATGCAAAGTTGTTCGTGTGGCAATAACATGGCGGATTCAAACGTCACAATAGCTCAGATATACTCAGGTTCATCGCAGTATCGGAACTATGACTTGCAGTTTACACGAACGCGTATCTAGTTTTTCTGAAAAAAAAATCATGTCAGACAGTTATTGGGAAGGCATTTCGTTTTATGGATAACAGTCAAACAGGCAAATGCTTTATTGCGTCAATCCCGATCAACATCATAAATTGATTATTACTGGTGCAAAAAACCATTGAAACTTTGATTTATTGTTAAAAAAAATAAGGTGGAAACAAATCAACACTTGTATTTTTTATTAATTTCTATAATGCGGGGTAACAAATCATTGAAATTCATAATTATATAGAAAATGTAATTTAAATTATGTCATAATACGAGTTCGTACGGATACTAGCAACAAGTAACAGCCTCAAAATATTTATACTATCCAATATCCATTACATTAACCCCACTGTTATAAATAATAACCACGTAACACTAGACTTGTAAATATTTCCAGTGATTGTCAGAAGTCGTTGTTTATAGCAACATAAATCCATCTAGATAAAGTATTCCTATTTGTTGTATGAATAATAGTAATGAATAGACGCGTTTACATTCCTATAGTCGAGTCGCTAGCGCCACTGAACGGGACGAAGGCCTTTTGCTAATGGTTTTACAGACTGGGCCCTTTATTGAAACACATTGCTATTCCATTTCCAAATTTCATTTTTAAATATAAATTCCTTTAATTATATGAGTGGATTTACGGAAATTCCTTCCAGAGTGCGCTCAATATTGTTTACGAACTTTTTTTATTTCCTGCCTCCAAATGTTTAAACAAGCAGTTTTATCTGTATGTCAAAAAGTCACACGCTGTTTTTACACAACTACGGCGCCGATGCAAAAAGGAGGGTTATGATTTTGTAACCTACATTTTATTTTTATTTTGCATTGCTTATTTGAACATAAAAGTGCAGCAGTCAGTTGCATGAAAAATCATAACAACCGTACTAAAAATTGACGCATCTATAATGTAGGTATTGATCCGCATGACAAATTGAAAGCCTACCTCAACATACCTACTTTGGAATGCACGGTTCATGACGCACAGTAACTTCTTATAGTTTTACCTACCTAGGTACGTTATAAGGAAAATTCATAATTTTTGAATCACTACCATTGATCACTACCTACCTACTTAATATATCTACATCAATACCTGTAACTTTTAAACATCAAAATAGCTTAATTTCCATCCTTGTTCTATTCATGTGCGTCGGGCGCACCCTGGGCTCTGAAGTCGAACCCTCGAAAAACTTGTTGACTTTATTGGTTAATATTATTATTAACATGACAATATTTTTTCGGACTATACCAGAGAAGCAGAAAAAGAAACAGTAGTCGTAGTTCTCGAATGTGCTATAAAAAAATAGAATGAAGTAACCATGACTTAATAAAATCAACAATCCACAATACAGTCTGGAAGTGTCTTAGACCGGCTAGCGTCAAGTCTATTATTATCACGAGAATCAAGTGAAACTTGCTGTGACTAGGTCCTGAGTTTGATAAGCTAATAACAAAGGATTTGTTGAATGCAAACAACAGAGATAATGTGCAGACTTAAACCGTATAAGTGTTTGAGGAAGGCGAAGGTTATAGTAATCTCATATCGCGAATAATAACAATTAAGTCGGGTAAAATGGATTTACTTATTTTAACCTACTTAACGTAATTCTATTATCATTGTCACCATACTGTTATTCAAAGGTTTTTGGTGTCTGGGCAGTATGTATTTTCAGTTTCAGTTCAGTATCTACGTCCTTTCTAACAATATGATTTTCCACACAATATTTTTTTTATTGTATGGGAAATCATCAAATGACTTTTCCCGCTACAGGCGTACCGGGAAGGAGAGTCTAGTGACTAAAACCCATCCATGTTCCTTCATTCCCTCTTTGCAGGGTCACGGTCTTTCGACCAATCTTACAGACACAATCCATAATATCCATTTTTATATAACATCAACATTTTCTCAAAATTCTAGAAAATAAAGTCTTTGGTCGTTTTTAAGCTGCTGCAACTTATTCTCTCTTATCTATGTGTAATACTCCCCCTTATCAGCGAAGAAATAAATCTGCTAAACCAGATATGACATGCACAACATATTGTTCTATGGCAACTTGCATACATCTTGAAACTGATACACTTGTATAGGTACTATGTAGGTACACACGAACAAAAACAAACTACGATTACACTATCAAGTGTATGATACGAGTATAACCAACCATTTGGCTTGCACTGATAACCCTGCACTTAGTGCTATGTCACCTCGGAGCCACCTTATCTGTTTTGCAAAGTTGCCAACAACAGCCTTGTACGTGTTATCTCAAAACGAGAATAAGAGTGACAATTATATAGATAAAGTGAAAATTAATAAATAACTCAACCAAATTACCGTTTAACTGATATGAAACTGAGAAAGTTGTAAATATGAGACCTTAGTGTCGTGTATACAGATGGCTCGATACATAATTTGTATCGTCTACACTACAAGTTCCCGACTGATGTATTCACGGCCTATTGTAAATATTGACTTTGGTATTTGAGCAGGAAAATGCGTATTTAACATTATCATTCAAAATAAACAGTATTATCATTATTTAGCCACGAATAATGAATTTATTTGCGTTATTTTCCCATTTGTTAAGTGGTATGATTATGAAAGATAATTAAATAATTATTTATAAATAGCTGGTAAGTTTATTACATATAATCGCTTTATCTTTATGGTAATTGAGATAAATATATCCGATGACATTAGTCATTCCCATGACCGCACCATGGTAACTTATTATGGAATTTATGATAACCTTAGATTGAATTAAATTACATATCAATAAATTATTGTATTCAAAAGCGGCTATCCTTGTATTTTTATCGAGTTACATAATAGTTAATGTGACAGTCAATAAAGCAATCCATCAGATATGCTAAATGTGACCCATTAATAAAATATCGTAATGTAATATAATCTTGTTTGGGATCAGTATTGTTGGTGAAATGAAAATATTATTTTTTCTGTTCGTTTTTTTTTTCTTTTTCTTTCATACAATCCTCGTCCTGACAAAAACGAATTCAAAAAGTATTACCCCATTTGGTGCAGTCGTTCGTAAGTTATACGCGTAAATACATTTCTGCGATTCATTTTTATTTATATACTTAGATTAATAAATTAAGAAATCCAATAAAGCGAGAAATAAAGTGAAGTTTATGATAGGTTATTGAAACATCCAATAAATCTACAAATTATTAAATTAATAATAAAATTGAGTTATTTAATTCAAATGTTATGAATCCTCTTTGTTATATTTTCAAGAAAACTTTCGCAAAGGAAACATCAAGCTTATGCCCAACTTTATTCGTGAGTTCACCGAAGTAGACTGAAAGAAGCAAGCAACAACAACTGCTGCTGTCAACTCATGCATCGTTCTTTGCATAGCATAAACTATATCAATATATTTACTTGCATTAATAGAACCGTCAGCGACAGCCTTTATCGACGCGATAAAACATCCACATGATAAATTAAATTTCTCCACCGTGAGAGTGATAAACAAGAAAATTATTGGTTCTAGCTAGCTTTTGCGTTTGATTAATTTACACCAATATAAAAAAGTTTAAAACCTGTTTCAGCTATTTTTCTCATAACCAGACTTACTTTTTTATCCTACTAAAACTTACTGCTTCACTACATAGTATAAAACAAAGTCGCTCTCTCTGTCCCTATATACCTATGTATGCTTAAATCTTTAAAACTACGCAACGGATTTTGATGCGGTTTTTTTAATAGATAGAGTGATTAATGGGGAAGGTTTTAGTATATAATTTGTCAAGTTTTTGCATCCATTAGCTAAAATATCGCGGGCGAAGCCGCTGGCGGGAAGCTTGTAAACTATAAATGCGAAATTTTGGGAGGATGTATGTCCTATGTATGTTTGTCACTCTTTCACGCAACTACTCAATGGATTTGGATGAAATTTGGTACACACATAGCTAATAACCTGGATTAACACATAGGATACTTTTTATCGGGGCGCTTAAAGCTGTTCGCTCGGGACGCGGGTGAAACCGCGGGAAACAGCCTGTTATTGTATATTGCGACATATTTAGAATTTCAATATTAGCTGTTTACAATCTAAAAGAGAAATTTTAAATTAAAATATGACCTATAAAATAAACGTTTCTAATATAATAAATGCGAAAGTAACTCAGTATGTCGTTATGCTTTCACGGCTGAACCAATTTGGGTGAAATTTGGCGTGGAGATAGATTTAAACCTAGGGATGGACAGGCTGAAGTTTGTTTGGTTGCGTGAACTATTACCCTCAGGATGCGGGCAAAGCCGCGGGAAATTGCTATTAATTTTAATAATATTAGGCTCACCTCAAAAAGGTGTAATATACGAAAGTATCAAATATCTTTCGAATAACCTTATTCCAGTACAGTCGCACGTAACAGTAATTAGGTACGTTACGAGTTAATAAGTAATTATTACTAATTCAATAAAAACAATAATAATTAAGAGGAACAAATGTGGCGTGCTCGCTCATAAAGCTATAATTACATTCGTAGCGATAGAAAAACTAATGAACCGTTGTTTTATTATTAAATAGAGTTGTTTAAATGTTTTTGTTGACGAAGATCATTTTAAGTGCATGTAAAATTATATTAAATCGAATGTTTTGAACTCATTTCGAACCTTATGTAAACTTTTTCAAGGCCTTTCCCACCCACAATGTATGCGCGAATTTTCATCCCTCGTAAGAGGTGCGCGTGTGTGTGTGTTTCATAAAGTACTTTCCACACCTGCAAAAGATAATCTCTCATACAAATTAGTTTTTAAAAGGTTTCTTTAACTGGCTACTTGAACTCTAAACATATAAAATTATAATAGTCTATTAATAAATAGGTACCTTCTATATTGTGTAATCAGCATCCATAATACGAGCTAGTGATGACTATAACAATATTATGTAACTAAATTGTAATTTAATATAGTACCTATAATAAAATCATTATTATTCTAATTAATACCTAATGCAATTGTGTTTGTTTAGTGAATAATATTTTTTTCCTTTTAACGAGATGTTTGCGCGAATTTACTCGCCAGTTTTTTTATCCTGAGGCACCTGTTTTTGAGGATAAAACTATTATTTATCCTTCCCTCGTCGGTTCAGCTGTTATAACAGACGGACAGAGTTACTTTCGAATATACATATAATAATATTAAGATTCACCGTTATTAATGTAAATATTGCTATAACAGAACAAACAAAGCGAAAGTCTAAATAAAATTTACGTTATCCTAGAACATTCTAGAAACCCTTTTTTAACTCCGATAAAAATAAAACAGTCCTGTCAAGCGTTTGAAATAGGCTTTTTTATCGTAAGAATTGAATGCACACAAATGCATTAATGTAAACAGGCTTAAAGGTATGGACACAGGCGGCTGATAAGCGTTCGTCCGGCTAATGTGTGTAAAAGATAGCCCATATTAACATTGAAAAAATTAAATGTTTTATAAATAAAGGTGTCAAGATAAACTTGTATATTCTAAGATGTACTTATTGTTAGTAGTCATGGATAACTAGATGTAATTATTTCTCCTAAATTAGTTAACACAAACTTATTTTTTTCCACAAAAACAAGTTATACTGACGATCTGTTAAGAAGATTTCAATTGTAACAAGATTAAATAAATCGTCATGCATCTCAAATCCCCCGTCTCAGCCGCGTATTTCTAAAGTATAGTCTAAGCAATATGTGTCGTACATACCTAGTCCGTGGCGATAAGCGGCCTAGTATCGCGGTCGCAGAGGATAACGGCCGCGCCAAGGCGAACGTATACCAACAATAAACATGTCCGCTCGACCCTTACATAACATGCTGAATGTTGTACTACGCTAGCCAACTACAAATTGTCTACATTGTTACGGCGAAACTATTGAGGTTTGAGTGATGGGAAAACTGCGATTTGGTGTTATGCGACTTCTTTTGGTGACTACAAGAATATTGTACAGTATTTTTTTAGTTTATTTGGGTTTAATCAAGGGCTTAGGTTCCTAACTATGACATTATAAATACGAATGTGAATTTGTAACGCTTCCGACGTTAAAACGGCTGGACCAATTTAGATGTAATTTGGTATGGATATAGACGGAAAACTAGGCAAGGTTACAGATTTTTTTTATCCAAGTAGTTCACACAGGATGCGAGTGAAACACGGGGCACAGCTAGCAAGTAATATACGAGTTTGATTCTTAAAATGTAATTGAGTATTTCTATGAAAAATTCTCAACAGCATGTTGGTATCTAGTTTTGTGCTCAGCTAATGGCAATAGGACTACTTTTTTAACACCGTAATACGCAGGTCTGTGACATTAATCATAAGTCTTTAAGTAAAACTTGCATGAAAAGTAAATTATGTCGTTTAATTTTAAATGTTAAGTTTTAAGACGGTTTTATTTGACCTGTTTGAGCTTTTTTGGGTCAATTTTTTTCTTACTGAGTGCACTGCATCAATTTATATAATTATGTAAAAAAAGGCGACAGTAAAATTTCATTACACAGTTTTAAACCACATAATTAATAAGAAATTAAGCAATTACCGCTCATTTTAAACATTTACCGTCATTTACAAACTCGCCAGCCAAAATGTCGCATATTGTCATATTTGGCACGCCTCTTTTGCAATTTAAACTTTAATTAGCACCCTTATTTGGACAAGTACATGGTCCAATTTCGTTTAAATGTGTAACATTAAGACTAAAACGAGCGCACAGTCCCATTTAAAGGTCCGACACCTCAATCCGACCATTCAAACGAGTACCACTTAGCATACATGCATCCGGCGACCTTAATAGCTAAATAATATAATTCAGTACTATAAGGCTAGTTAATACAAGGCTGCAAATACATAGACAACTTGTCTATCGGTCATTGTACCGTGGCCCTTATGTAACTAGTGTCGGAGCTCGTCAAAATGTCATATTTGTTGTTATCATTACATCAATGGGCATGGCTATTTATTTAAGTACTATACATACTTATCATCTATACATATAAAATGCTTTGTCCTGAATGACTGATGGATCAACGCACAACCTTAGCCGCTGATCGTAGAGACCTGAAACTTGGTGAGTGTGTTCCTTCTATGACGTAGGCATCCGATAAGGAGGATGTAGGATTTTCCGAAATTCTACCCCTAAAGGAGTGAAAAAAGAGGGCAACATTTGTATGAAACTCTGTCATTTTTAATTTGAATTCGTATAGCCCACGCGGACAAACTCGCTGGCGGAAAGCTAGTTTACTATAATATTTTAAAGGTGGAACAATCGCGAACAATGATATCAGTCGTTGACCGCGTCTATCATTGTTACATCTTCGCTGAAATATGATAACTGCACTTCCCACGTTAGTTCACACTAAGTAGCAATCAATTAATTCCAGTAAGTTTTAATAAAAAAAAAAAAAGTTATTGTCCTAATCATATCCTAACGAGTTTCTTACGCTTTCGTGGTAAAATAATTCAACTGATTGAAATGAAATTTGGTATGGATTGATGGGGTCATTTTATCCGGGTGCTTGAAGTCATAAAAACAAAAAACAATACAAGAAGATTTTTTTTGTTGCCAAAATACAAGATGATGTTAAATTGCAAGTGTGCAACTCAGCTATATTTGGCGCCAATATTGTAAATACTAGTAATGATATAAACGTAAAAGTTTGTGAGGAGATACTCGTACAAAAATTTGTACAAGTATCTACCAATGTTTGTTACTCTTTCCCGCGAAAACTACTGAATGAATTTATATAAAACTCAAAAAAAGCTAAAAAGCTAAAGCTTCTGCCCGCGACTTCGTCCGCGTGGAATAGTGGTGCTCCGCTCCTATTGGTTTTAGCGTGATGATATATAGCCTATAGCCTTCTTCAATAAATGGGCTATCTAACACTGAAATAATTTTCAAATCGGACCAGTAGTTTCTGAGATTAGTAGCGTACGCAAAAAAAGTAACTTTTCTGGTTGATTTCTTGCACCTTGTGTCCGAAAAACCCAAATATCTTACGGAACCCTATTTTTCCAAAATAAAATTTAGCCTATGTTACCCGTGGATAATGTAGCTTTCGAATGGCGAAAGAATTTTTAAAATCGGTCCAGTAGTTTTTGAGCCTATTCATTACAAACAAACAAACAAACAAAGTTTTTCTCTTTATAATATTAGTGTAGATTTGGTACACACATAGTTTAATACCTGGATTAACACATAGTGTATTTTTTATCCGGGTGCGCGATTTAATTCCCTCAGAGGAACAGCAAGTACAGCCATAACAAAAAAAGACATAAAACCTCATAATAATTAAAACTCCCAAACGATGGTATTTACATCAATTCTAGACACATTTATCTTCAAGCACTAAGCAGTTAGCCTTCGAATTAGAGAGAATATTAGCATTCCGTTCCCATAATAATGAATCCATTATTACATTGATATGCAAATACATGCAACAAATTGTGCTCCGAAAGGATTTAGGATATAGTTTAATAGAGTTATCGTCTTGTGCGCTTGAATAGTTATAAAATACTTGCATGCAATACATGCAGATTCTTTTATTTTTGACTATCGCCTGTCCCCGGTTTTGTCTGTATCTTACAACACACTATTGGGTGAAAATGAAGCTGTCTAATAGTAAAAGGTGATCTGGAATTGTTCCAGTTGGTCCAGAGAATACCACCTACATACAAACTAACAAAATGTACCTCTTTATAATTATGTCATGTATATGTACAAGTTAGATTTAACCTTCCAATGTAACCGTGATTCACATACGTAAATGGAATTCGAATAGACTCGCACTCCTACGCAAGTTTTTTAAATTAATATAAATAAAACAAACAATGCTTTTATCATACTCAATGCAATAAAAAAATAAATTTAACTTGCAATAACAAATGGAAGGTCACACTATGTTTATCATATAATATTTCATGATGCGACCGCATTTGGCATCCACCAACACAGTGCCTACTAATAAATACAATAATAAACACAGAAATCGCCAGATGACTAACTAACTACATATAATAAAGAGAAACCACTTCATTCATAACATCGACATTAATGTATAAATGATCAGTATTTACACACAGGATAAATTAGAGACGATGGAAAGTTCTGTAGATCATAGTTATCGTAAAACAAGGAATGCGCATTACCGCAGTACATAACAAATCAATTCAAATAACTTCATTATACAGTAAAAAGGAAATGGAGAGAAATGTTGAGTAAGGCGTATCGGTTGCAATAAAACTATAAAGCTGTCGTTAACTTTAGAATTGGATTCGCATCGTTATTAATTCATACTATTAATATAATATAGGTGTGGTGGAGAGGCGAAGCGTGTACCGGGATGATGTATATCACAGTTTACGGCGATGCTCGACGCTCTTAATCCCAAGTATTAACCGGAGGCACCGACCCGCCACGATTTATCGTCCTAAGCCACGACTAGGCGGGGCCAACTAACAACTAACACTGTTGTACCTCGCAACCTGATAGCTCGTTTTGTATTTTTCTACAACTCATGATGTATTACTGTAATACTTTGTTAGAAACCAGTCACGTAGCTTGAATTATGTGACGCGAACACATGAATTATCCTCTGCTTGTAAATGTCGACACACGACACCCCAGACATCAATGTACAGCTAAATCTAATAGATTGCCAATACAATGATGCTGTAAAAGATGTAAGCGTAGCAGCAGTTCAAAAGTTAACCCACTTTAAAGTTTCATCAGGGGGTGTTGGCACGGTCTTTCACGAGAGCCCTCGCAGTGTTTAAGCAGCCGATTCCCATTTTATCCGCAGCCGCCAACTCCTCGGGGATTTTGAAGGATTTACAGACGAACAAAAAAGGTAGTGAACTAAAAGTAAAGGCTACGAAAGAAAAGCTAAGATTTCCGCCAAACGATTTCTGTGAAGATAACAGCCTCTCATACACTATTTACTTTGTCTTGCAAACTCTCGAATGGAGCGAGTAGTTCAAAAGATTTACACGTAATGTAGAGTGCTTTACAAAATTACAAGCGTTGCACTCGGTGGCAGAAATACAAATCATTGATCGATACGATAGTGTGCAGGGCAGAATTAAATAATGGATGAGGTCTATGACCTATAAGTAATTCATAGAATGAGCGAGTGAACGTGAGGTGCGGTGCTCGGCCCGATATGGCAGGTGCGTTATGTAAGCGGCCTGCACCGCAGGCGCACGCTTGTGATACCAAATGCCACTGCGCTATTCCTATGCTGGCCGACTAGCGGCGAGCTCGTGCCAAGGCCCCGCAACAATTGAAAGTAGATGTCCAATACTTAACCTTTCGAAACAATATTAGAGTAATAGAAACAAAATAATCGATAGAAAACAAATACATACAGGATTAAAGGTCGGACCTTTAAAGGGCGAAATTGCTCCACATTCATAACAGGTGCCGTCTGAACTGAACGAAACTTAGAAGCCAGACAAATTTATAATGATATAGCCCATTACCTCTCGCAAAGTCATAACGATAACCATAGATATATTCGTTACCGTAGTATGCCCGAAGGACTTAAAGCGGACAATTTAAAACATAAATTAGATAGTGCAGTGTCTAAATACGGGAGAACACCGGGAGGCAGCCGACTACCGGGTGGTTAGGGACGATGAATAACGAAGCGACAAGGATGGTGTATCGTGAATGGTCGCGGAATGGAGCGAGACAAATGATCGGCCGCGGGTGCAGCAGCCAGAAGCAGTGCACACAGACATCGATCGATTAGTGGCCGAGCCGCCCGCCCGCCGCCACAGCCAATCTATCGACCTTTATGTTCACTTTTAAATATGTGAACTGCCAAATTGTATCGATCATAATTGGTAATCAAATAAGTATATCATTATTCTGCAGCCGCTATTGTTTCGGTCCCAAATATGTTTGGTCTGTAAATACTGGCTGACTGCGAACGAAATTTATTGAAAGCTATACAATGCCATATTTGTAATGATCGCCACACAAAATAGATATGTTCTGTCAAGAATATATAAAAATATATACGGTCCGTTGGAATAACAATATAAAAAATACTGGAGTTCATGCAAATCTATTACTAATATAATCTAAACTTAGGTACAAAGCTATCGAGGTTCAGCTCACGTCGTCGGCGACCGGTGATCACTTATTTAACTTGGAGGTGCCGTGATTCCATAGAATCGCACCGGAGCAGACACCGCGCGCATTTTTTATTTATGAAATTTTCTAGTGGAACAGCTGCGGTAATGGAATAATTTCGATGAAACTGATCTGTATTCAGAAAAAACATCTCAGTGTGTCTACAACTTTTCCCCATCCGATCGGCTTTGCAGACCGTCCCACAGATTAGAGCTAGATTGAATTTAAAATTACCGCTCCCTTAGAACAAATTGGAAGAACCAGAATCAAAGGCGGAACTCTTTCGTTCAAGAATCCTTCTTTAATTTTCTAAATTCATCTCCTCCTTTCAATAGAGAGATCAGCTAGTTTTAGTTTCTCATTTTTTGGCAAAGCTCTTAGATAGATAAAAGAAATTGGCTGTGACTTACAGAATTCAGGAATTTGTAACGGTCCATTGAATTTAGAGGAACAATGGTGTCTGACTCTTTCATAAAAAAGGTAACTATCTTATAGATAGAGATACATGAGTTACATTCTTTCCATAAAAACTGCTATCAGTGAAAACGGCTGTTCACGATAGTCATGGTGTAGAAACTAGGAAAAAAACTCGCAATTAGCGTGTTATCAGAAAAGAAAGTTTAATGTCGCTGTCAACGACTGCATAAGTGTTGCTTGGCAAGGTACCTTGTTGCAGGAAACGAAGGCAAGCGGTAGAACTTGTCGCCTGCCGCCCAGGAAATGCCTGAACATATTATGTGAGTGATAAGACAACATCCGAGGATAGCACACAACTCTATACACATTCTTATGTATTTGAAACGATAAACTTATGTTGAGATACATTGTAATGGAAAACTACGACTTACGTGACAAAATACCTATCGATAACGCCAAAGGTACGTTTTAATCTTATCCAGCCAGTCACAATAAAACATGCACTATTTATTTTTCCTCCTCGACAAAGACGCAAACAATATAAAATACACTTCTCATCAAAAAAATCGAAACACCTCGCAGTTTATGATTTGATAAGGATTATCAGAAAAATGTGTATATTTAGGAATAAATGTAAAATGTCATTTAATAGTGAGTAGTATGAGGTTTTTAAATCCTAATGTTATTGTTCTAAATTCAAATTAAGTCTTCATAGATTTCGTATTTTGTATAATGAGTAATTTTTACCCTGTATGGAATATGAAGGAAATGGGTAAAACAACACGCGTAAATGAAAAAAAAAATTAAGAAACGTTTATTTAATAACTTGTATTCCCTCCGCGAGCTCTTATTACTGCTTCCATACGGTTCTTCATCGATCGGATGAGAGTCACGATCACATGTTGTGGTATATTATCCCATTCCTCTTGGATTGCATTTTGCAGCTGGCTAAGCGTTTCTGGGGCTGGATCTCTTGCTCGAATTCGTCTCTTTAATTCATCCCATAGATGTTCAATGGGATTCATGTCCGGGCTTCTTGCTGGCCATACCATAATGGAGATACCGACTTCGGTAAGATAATCTCGTACGACGCCCGCGGTGTGAGCTCTAGCATTGTCGTGCATGAATATGAAGTCGTTGCCAATAAAATGTGCATAGGGCATCACATGAGGTTCAAGACACTGTTCGATGTACCGATGAGAGTTTAGTGCAGGCAGCCGTGGCCCAGACACAAAGGCAAGTTCTGTCTTACCGTCGGCGCTGATTCCTCCCCAAACCGTCCACGAACCGCCACCATAGCTGACCTTTTCTTCAATGCAGCATTGTGCAAAGCGTTCTCCATCTCTTCTGTAGACCTTGTTCCTTCCGTCGTTACCATACAGCATAATTTTACACTCATCAGAAAACAGTACTTTGCTCCACTGAAGGTATGACCAAGTTAGGTGCTCGCGTGCAAAGTTAAGGCGCGCTCTTCGATGGTCTGCAGTTAATTTCGGCCCATTCGCTGGCTTATGCGGTGCCAATCCGCGTTCCTTCAACCTTCTTCTTATTGTAGAGTCACTTACAGCTACTCTTCGTACAACGCGAAGCTGCTGCTGCAGTTGAAAAGCGTTAAGGCGTCGATTTCGTAAAGAAGTTGTTACAATAAATCGATCATCTCGCTCAGAAGTGACCCGATTCCTGCCAGATCCTGAACGGCGCGTGAACGAACCAGTCTCCCGATAGCGTTTGTAGACTCTATGAACAGATGATAAGCTTAGATGCAATCTTGCAGCCACAACACGCTGACTAAGTCCAGAATCCAGCAATGCCACCACTTGGGCGGCTTCTGCGGGCGAAGTATCCATATGTTTTAGAAAAAAAAGTTTTTTCAGACGTCCCAAAGTCACAGTAAATGAAATAAGAAACAAAAAGTTTAAAGACAAGCGCTAATTTTTAGTTTTTAAACGAGAAACGTACTCCAACCCTAAATACACATTTGTCTCAAAACAGTGATTAATTTCATTTATAGGATAAAAAATGAAATTCTAATTTCGAATTTTGATTTTTTTCTTCTTACTGTAATGACCAAACTGCCAGCTACACAATAATGTTTTTTTTTTCATGGAATTAATTCTCTTTTGTAAAAAATTAGGACAAAAACAATAAAAACGAAAGTGTTTCGATTTTTTTGATGAGAAGTGTATTATATTTGTTCGACTGCAAACTTTGCAAACATTGCTGTCGACCAAGTTCGAGGATCCATTTTGCGTAAGAATAACTACGGGATCGCAGAGCCGTCGCCGGAGAACAAAGCTTCGGCTAACTCAACAATGTGTTTAGTTTCCAGATTAGAGCAATCCCGACCAACACCTAAACACGGATTTTAGATAACATTCAAACTCCGACCGCACTGAATATAAATGAGATTTTAGAACGCCACAGCGCCCGTCTTAGGGCACTCGTGCATAATTACTAGACATTAGAAACGTTCAACTACATCTGAACGCCAATGAATAACTTTAACCGTTAAAGTTTAACGGACAATTCAATATAGAAATCAGAAAAGTTGTATCAAGGGAACTTTGATTTTCGTTAACATGAAAAAGAAAAGAAAATGTATATCGGAGAAGGTCGCCTGGGCGGAAAGCGGGAGGCAAGACAGGTTTGCGTGAGGAGGGCCCGGGGTCCCGGCACGCACCCTCACTTCCCAGCTGTTTGCGTCTATTACAATTTCAATGTCAAGTCCGATCAATATGGCCGGGGATGTAAAATTTCGGCTGGTCTCGGCGCGTTCCGGGCGCCACGAGCGACGCTAGCCGCGAGCTTACTAACCTACCGTAATACGGGGTGCGTGCTCTCTGCACGATCAATAGGCGCCAAGTAAGGCTCGGCCCGTTTTATAAATAGTCTTGAACTTCACCTCGGCCGCCGCCGTCGAGATTCGTGGGCGAAAGTGTGGAAATATCTTTCGTTACGTCACGAGGGCGGCCGTGTTTTGTATACCAACATCAAAAATCCTACTTTTCCCTTGTCTGAAATGAATAATCTCAATAGCAGCGATGATAAGCCGCTGCAGCTGTAACACAATGCCGGGCATCTCATTATGCAGATGAGATGCACAATCCCCGTCGGAGAAAGTTTGAATATCTCAATATAACGTGACAATCGGCAACTGATGTGAATATTTTACTAAGTTTCCATGTAAATCGCCCTTCGTCGAGTACCTACTGGCGTCGATGGCGCGAGGAAACCGCTGGAAAAATGTCAGAGGGAGCTCGAATTGGAAAAACAACTGCGGTGAATTTCTCTACCTAGACTGTAAAGGCACTCGAAAAGCCAATATCGCCGAGCTTTATACCTCATCAGCATGCATACAGACACTACTGAAAACCGTAATATTAAGGATTGTAAATTGAAATCTGGCAAAAAAACGGTGCGCTCGAAAAATAAAGGTATTAATTAGAGGGATACAAAACCGATGAGATGAAGTGAAATCAAGCTGGAGGACTATTACAGTGAGTAAGGGGAGTAAAAGCGGTGATATTAAAGGACGAAAACGAGCGGTTCATTACTGGGAATGTTGGCAATAACAATACGGCTAATGGTCCTGGCGCGATCCTCTCAATTCCCGCTTCTGCTCGAATATCTCCCTTCGCAACAAATCCCCGGCAATTGCAACTTACTTATTTTGATAGTACGATTGTTCTGTTCTGCACAAATAACTTAATATCTTTGCATGTATTATAGCCGCTATTTAATGGGGCAGCATCAATTATGTCGCATTGTAGGGTAATAACGTATCTTTGTAATCGCTGGAGTTATTATTATTCACAGTAATTATCGTGCATAATTATTGTTTTAGGTATTGTAGACAGCTACTACGTCTTACATGTTCGTAGAAGTGGATCGTGACCTAACTATGGAGAGCTGTCATAACTTGAGCGACGTGTTCCTAGGTCACGTAAGCCATTGTTCACTTGCTTTTTTTACATATTATTATATTTTTATATGCTGGTTTACTCATAAACAGCCGGCTGCAATAGATAAACGCAACGTTGTTGATAACAAGAATAGGTTACTATATTTTAATGCAGTTTTCTTTTTTTTTTAATTTAACAACTTCACGCTAAAGTATATTATTATGTTTATTAAGGTTAACAGAAGGATAAAATAAAATAAAAGAAATATGAGTTACGAAGATTACGTTTGACATTTTAATATTGATTATCATTTTCATTATTCCATGTTCTTATTAAATTCGAGGTTAAATTTTTCTAGAGCTTCAGTCTGTATGTAAAACGTCTATATTAGGCTAGTTTTATACTAACGTGGGCGGGGACAGCTATAATTATACGGTCAAACGAACTTACCTGTAAGTGAAGTTCGACAGTAATTATACGAAGTTGTTATCTCGTCCGAATATGATGAAGATAATATGTGTAGTCTCGGTTCGGCAGTGCGTGGCGTCACATAATTTTGAAGAAGATATCAAAAAACAAAACACACTTGACATGTACGTGCGCGCCCCCTGTAACTAGATTGTCATTAAGTTCATAGCACTTTATTGGTTTTACAACAAGAAAGGGTCCATGCTCAAACGCATGGTATGTTAGGGTCGGGGGGGACTCATCATATTCGGACGAGATAACAACTTCGTATAATTACTGTCGAACTTCACTTACAGGTAAGTTCGTTTGACCGTATAATTATACTCGTTGGTTATCTCGTCCTCTATGATGAAGATAATATGTGTAGATGTTCAAAGACATGTTGTAAAACAATAAACCTGTAAAATAACACGTCAACTGTCGCGATGCATTAATTATGTACTAATGCATTGGGGCAACAAACGTGCTGAAAATAATATTATTATTTTACCATTTCTTGATATAATTCTATATTTTTGGATTTAATCATTTATCCATTATTAATCCCTGTGAAAATATATCTCGAATTGTATGTACTAAAAAAGGTACATAGATACTTATTTTGTCGATAATATTATATTTAATAGACACAATTTTATCATGCTTAATGAGTTCCGATTAAGGGCTCAAAACTAGCTCATATTATCATTAAGGATAAGGGGAGTTCCTTTAATATAACCAGTTGATGTTAGTACACGGTGAGTACCTATATCAACTGAACTCCTAAAGTTTAAAGTCTATCATTATATCAACTGAACACTCTTAAATTTTAGGCTCAAGTCAGCAGATTGTAGTGAAGCATATTCCTGTAATGACCTATGGCTAACTATTTCAAATTGCATATTAAATTGTAAAAAATAGCTAGGTTGTTAACCACATTATCTTATTTAGAAATATGCAATAGCTGGCAATGCTTCACATTCTACTATTGAAGAATAAAAACATTAAGAAAAAAAAATTAAAGTGTTTTGCATAATGACCACCATCTATCATGATACTATGTATATATATATATATGATACTTATGTATTATAGAGATCGCTTGCAATCTTTGTTTCTGTGATAACATGAATAGAAATGTTTAACAAACCCAAAAGACAGGGAAATCGTATAAGTACATTTTTTTTTTTTTTTTTTTGTATATAATTTCACACATTGTTTTGTAGAATTGAGACATATTATGTGTGTGTCTCTGAAAATACAAGTGAAAAGATAAATTAATAATACTTGAAAAAGTATTGCTTATGGATAAAAAATATTTTATCAGGACTTGAAAAAAGGAACTTAAATATAAACTTACGTCTCCTATTTTTAACATATATAGGTCTCTCTGGACAGTTAATTTAAACTTTATTACTTTAACTGGAACTGTACCTAGGTACTTAAAGTGTATAATTTTGTATAATATATAACTTTAAATCAGAATTAATCCTGATTACCAGCTAGATTAAGTTATTCTAAGAGAAAACTCCCTCTATTAGTAACATTAAGGATATTTATTAGGTATTATGGAATATAGTCTTTTACTTGTAATTTTACTTTATAGGTACTTTTACTAAAAACACTGGTACTCAGCTAAATTCTGTTAGATTGGAAGCTGACCCCAACATAGTTGGGAAAGAACTAGGCAGATGATGACTTTTACTAGTTAAAGTATTGTGCCCACAGTAGAAAGTATTGTTAAGTGCAGATAATTTCTGATACAGCACTTGAAAAAATAAATTCTTAACATAAAAGTCTACCTGTCATCAATTTCAATTTTATGTATATGGTATTTGAATATTCATTTCTAAAGACCAAGACCTCCGTAGAAAACTTCAAATATAAAAGATGTTTGCATCAACATAAGTAGGTACCATTGATGAGTGATCAATTATTGACACAAAAAATTTCAGCAAAAAGAAATCTTTTTTGAGCTGTCTATCTAAATAGTCTGTTGTTTCTTCTTATTCTATAGACAAACATAGATTACAACAGCAACATATATATTCGTACTAGAAGATAATGAGTTCAGGCTAAATCAATGCATAAAACATTTATTGCCTCAGATATACGATCACATTATTTGAAAAAACCTTCTGATAAGGAAGAATCTCTTTTGATAATAATTTATGTAATTTTGTTACTAGATTACTTCTTAATTAAAGTCTCTTGATGAAAGTACTTAGATATTTCTCTTCTCTTAATGAAAGTACTTAGATATTTAGTCAAGAAGGAAAAAATAATCTTGGTAAATTTAATTTGAGTATATTCTTTATTTAAATGTATCATGTATCTGCAGTCATATAACTTGTTAAATATTATTAGGATTTCACATTCACAATAGTTGAGTACCTATATTAGTTGTTCATCAGATGAATCCCAACAAAGTAAAAACTACTTTCTAAGAAGACTTGTGAGACTGAGCTCCATCCTCAATCAATCACTCATGAGCAATCTGATTGATACAAAATACTAAACACCATCTACAGCCTGTGTGAGTGATACAATTCTTATCTGCACAGATATTGTCTTTGTAGGATGAGCCTATTTAGCTGACTAGTGCTTAACATTTAAGCACAACAGTGTCTTTATATTAAAGAATAGACTTATTATTGTTTTTAATAGAATTTTCACATAACTCTGCTTTAAATAAAGTAGAACTATGAAAAACTTTATATTTTTGAATAAAATAATGTATATAGGCAAACCATTTGTATTCAATTCTTATGAAATATGTAGAATTATCCTTATCTCATTTTCATCACTTTTATTTCATTATTCTTTGGACATTCATATCTTTTCTATTAATACTTGAATATTGGTAATAGTAAATATTCCTACCTATAACTTTACAGTGTATAGGTTTAATAACACAAGCAGGTATGATTTATTTTCTATTCAAAAGAAAATCATACATATTAATAATGAATTGTTCTTGTTTTAATCATACTGTTAAGATAATGAAAAATTACCATTCATAGTTGACTAGGTTGTCTAATACTGCATTTTATACATAAAATATTAATTAAATATTGTGAAGAAAATAATTTCTTATTAAAAATTATATACTTCGTATATATGTATTTTGTTTGATTTTGGTCCATTAACTATAATATGAACAGTTCGTTCATAATTATGACAGAGAAGAATTTTATTTGTTTAAATTATAGTTTACATTTAACCTTTTTAAACAATATGTAGGTACTTTGTAAACATAGTGATTACCTGTAGTGTTAACAACTACATACCAAATAACCATTTTTATTTCCATTTCATGTTATTTGTAACATCCTTGATTAGAGGTTGTTTCATTCACCGGAGTGTAGCTCTGGTGAGATTAAGGTTTAAAATAGTGGATTTATATTCCACACCACAAACCAATCAAGAAGAAACAAGATCCGTGATGAATATGTTTCAAACACAAAATTAAGAATTAATTTTGCCCACCTGTGCATCTATCTGGATAGCACCTTTCGTCCACTTCAGCTGCTCTGCATGACTCTCCACCACACTTCTTAACTTCTCTGCGAGCAGGGCCCCACTAGTTTGAAGCTTACATTTTTAATATAAAAATGTTTAATGTAGACAAGACACCTGTTTACACTGTGTTATAGTAAACCATAGTTGTGACTTAACAAAAGTACAGTTCTTTGACTGATTCTGCAGTAATCATAGATCAGTGAAAATTTCACTGAGCTGGGAAGCTTTTTCTGGCTCTGAGTGCACATGCAAATTATATATTGTCATATATTATATATTGCAAATTATATATAGATTGTCATTTATTATTGACTGCAGTATGGAGATTATTAAATCCCTTTGTATCTGAATATAGCGAGTGCACAATAACCAACAAACAATTTCAGCTTTTGTACATTTAAAATAATGTACCTTACATCAATACATTTACATGTATCAACATTTGTTATTTTATACAGAGACTAATAATCTATTAAGTCTGCAATTCAGGCAGCATATGGGTTAAATTAATGGTTCTCTCTTCTTAAAAAATCAGTCTTTCTCCTTCCCTGCCATGTTTAATATTAAAAAACAATGGCTAACTGGTTCTTGATTATTCTACTGCTCCAGGCTAATTGAACCAACCCTCATGTTTATGAGATAATGATGCATCCTCTATTTTTACTTTTCTTAGTTTCATTACCAACTGTATTTAGGAATTCAACATCCATACACCTATGTATATGATTTAACATACCTTACCAGTTCCTTGGGGACATTCTCATTATTTTCTTGAATGTCAGGTGAATTGTAAACTCGTCCTACAATCTGAGGACATAATTCATGCAGTAAATTAAGCATTGTGCATTATACACGTATATAGCCATGTAAGTTCCCGCAGAACTTCCCTTTAAGGCTATTATATAAAGCCAACCATGTGTGCCCCTATAGAACACCCCAGAGGTTGCTCACAGCATAGCCTTCGTAGTCCACGTGTGTTCCCGCAGAACACCCCTCAGGACAGGCTAGTTAGCTCTCGACATAGCCGTTTTTAAACCACGTGCGCTCCCGCAGAACGCCCCACAGGTCAAGCAAGTCGTTTAGAGGTTATGTTATTGGTACTTTTGATTGCAACTACGTGCAAAGCGAAATCACACTTGAAGTAGCGATTACTTATACGTAATGTATAAGAACAGGATCTTACTCCTGGTAAACGTAAAATATGCCATCAAACGGTCAAGTTACATTGCGAAAAAAAAATAAATGGATCACTCCACTGCGACAACTTTTTATGTCGACGAGTAATTCTCGATCTTTTTCATAAAACTGGTCTGCTTTCCTTCTTCTCCGACTTCCTTTCGATATAACTTATTACTTTATCACACAGAGTATATTATATATACGCTTTATTATATAAATTACAATTTTAATAAAGGAAATACATGACGCCACTTGTTGACATAAAAACCGAATGACAATCTAGTTACAGGGGGCGCGCACGTACATGTCAAGTGTGTTTTGTTTTTTGATATCTTCTTCAAAATTATGTGACGCCACGCACTGCCGAACCGAGACTACACATATTATCTTCATCATAGAGGACGAGATAACCAACGAGTATAATCAAATAACAGCGCGATTAAATCAAGCGCCTCTCAATTTAAATACGACTATAATTATAGAACATTTAGTAGACGTTGATCTAAGATAGATAGACACAATTATACAACACGACCGTGCAATTTAGAGGAATATTTAGTAGCAAGAAAACTGGTAACCACTGTATCCCAAGAACATTTGTTGCGCAAATCGTTCCATATAAAGTAAAGCGCGGATTAGCGCCGAAATATTCGGAAAATGTACTCTCAAAAGGCCAACGGGTAAGGGCCGCTTGCTCCACTTTTCTACACGAGCTTCGTGAAACCAAGCACATTATCGCACGATAAATCGCTAGTTCGTATGTCTAGCAATCACTTTATCCATAAAACTTGTATCATAAGATTGTAGTTGGTCGAGCGTGACCGTTCGCAGTAGGCGCGATCACGCAAGTTTATCTCGTAGAGTTATAATAATTAGTTGGAGCAATAACGTATCCAGACCACACCTCGCAATTAGGTCTTGATTATATGAATAGTTTATACAGCGGAGTTATTAAAGCAACACATAAAACATTCTTTATAAGGAAACTCTTGAGATAAATGCGTTGTTGATGTTAGGAGCTCACGTTATGTAACAAATCTTGAATCTTAATGTAGGTCTATATTGTAAGTATTTTGCCGTCTCATCGACGAGTAGACATCTCCTTAAGAGGTCATGAACGTATAATCATTCCGTAGATGTAAAAATGTTAAGGGAAATCGGATACAGTATTAACGCAGTTGAACAGAACCCCAATGGAGGTAACATGAAAGTAACCGTTTGCAATTCATAAAATTGTGATCATCGTCAAGGAATCTAATTACTTTATGAATCAACAGGTATCGGTACCAGTCATTGTCAATTAAAAGAAATCAGTAATGATGTGTCGGTCACAACGAAAAATGATGTCCAATTTATCAACGCCTTACCAGGACCTCATCATTTGAATAGAGGTTGGCAGAAACAAAAGCATTTGAGCCAGAGCCAACAGGTACGCGTACGAGCGTACGTAACAAATCAAATCACACAATATGGCGGCATTAGTCGTTGCGATTCTATGCGCTAGAGATTTGCAAGCGGCGCGCAGCGACGTGCACTGTAAGTAGGTCGTGCGCGTGCGTCGACCCCACGCCCGACTTCAGGGTTAACGCCAAGTGCTTGTAAGTAGGGTTGCCACTGCTGCCAGCTGTGCAGGAGATAAAAATCTTGCAGTTTAATGACAGGTTGGAGACAAACCACGATATATACAAGAACAGACGCAGAAGGTGTCTAAAATCACCATAGAAAATTATAATGGTGTTTTAGATTTTTTTTAGGAATAAATGAACTTATCCCAATCTAACCTTGCCTCATTGCTACCATATGCCACAGTCTTTTACATACTAGAGACACTGTGCATTATGCATTCATATTTACCATCGGATCTGATGATCTATCTCAATATGTACCTGATCATGTCCAAGAAATTCTTACATGGCAACAGTAGGATCTCTTTTTAGAAGAATCATAAATCTCTTGGAGCACAGAAATAAAACTGACTTAGGTTCCAGAAACTATACTTACATAAAAAAAACCTTTGTCTAAAATCGGTTTTTACTTGCGAAAAGTTTTGTATTTTTGACCACATCGATGTTTTCTATTTAGGATTTTTTTTCTGAAGATGAATGTCGACGATTAAGAATAATTTATTGTTTATTCTAAAAACATTTATTGTATTGATATATTGCAGATGAAGGAGAATCACTTAAATTAAACACATAATCTCGATGTTTTATTTCAATATTTATAATCTGGTATTTAATTTAAACGTTTGAAGCACTAACAACCGATACAGTATAATTACAATTGCAGTGGCATCGATTGGAAAGTCAGTCGAACACAAGATATTACCCTAGTGTGTTTAACATGTCTCTCTACCAACATTAAACCGCCAAGAACAGCAGGCGGTACAAATATTATTGTCAGAAATTAATTAAGTCCTGGTCCGACCGCTGACACAGCCAACCTACTCACGGCGCGATCTTAAACGACTTGTCACCGATCTCTGTACGCCTGGTAATGCACGCTTATGTTACTTATCAATGCGCTTGTATATTATAAAGATATTTTGATAATATTAATTCGCTAATAAGCCAGCAATTTTGGCCTGAAATCATGCTCGTGTTTTCCAAACATTATTGCCGTAGTTATCGCGATAATAATAGCAGCAGGGGTTCATTGACCGCTCTAGTTCTATTCTAGTTACGTTAAACTAGTGTTACAACTTTGTTTCTATGAATTTCGTGCGCTGAAATGTTTAAATTTGTACGCATCAGGGCAGAAAAATATTGCATATTTAGAGTTATTGCCAGCGGCGGAAAGCATTTAATATGATATTTAGATTTTATTCGGATATCGTATTATACTGCTAATGGACTATTATATTCATTTTACTTTAATTAAGCTTTTTCAGTTCTATTAAGCTATTTTCACATTTTCCTTTTATATTGGAAAAGTATAATTTACACCAAACTGGATTATGAAAATACCCGATATATTTGCTTTTTTATAAGAATGTGTGTACCACTATTTTTGTACTGAGAAAATGTTAAATATGTTATGATTTGCGAAGAGATTGATGGTAACGTAAACTTGGATGATCTCATAATTATCGCCAGTTTACATAAAACGAGGTTTACTGGTAAAAATAAGTAGGTAATCTGAACAAAACATGCGAATATTTATTTTAGTAGTAGCTAGCACTACTTGTTAATCATTCAAATTTAGATTTGTTTGAAAAAAAAAATACTTTTAAACTTAATAGAATCATTTGTGGCTACAAAAATAATAGAATACCTAGATACTGAAACCCATTAGTATGATTTGTTTATAAGATTTGGATAGTTAATATAATAATAATTATATATCTCGGTGCGCACGCGCCGAATTAGCACCGAGAAGGGCGTGGGCGCGGCAAGACGACGACAACGTCGACGCGGAGCTAGCTGCGCGCGAGTGCGCGAGCAACAGCGTGGGCTACGTGCAGTACATTATTCACGGATACTCAGCTCTCGGCAATACGCATTCTATTTACTACGAAACCGATTACTCACGCCTATAATTCTTCCACTACTCTACCGCTAGGTAAATTAATTAACAACACCGAACTATGATGGTATATTTTCGGTACCACGTTGAAAACAGCAAATTGTACGCGCTGCTGCGAAGTATTAAACCAACCGTCTCCTAAATATACGCAAACAAGGCGCATGTTTATCAAGATTGAATTCAACAGTACGATGCCAACAAAAACCGGCTCCAAAGCCCTACCATGTATGGCAATAGTGTCCTGCAAGTGGATACTTGCGATAACTTTATAAAAACTTGATCACAACTACACGAAACGGTCTTGCAAGCCGCGGGTTGGCTACAGTTCGCACGGTTGCTGCCTTTTATAGGTCTGCTAGCCTATTCCAGCTGTGTCGAAAGCCAAACACGAAGAAAATGCAAGATACACTATCTGTTGCACCACACCATCACTGCGTGTTCGTAAATTCCTACTGATTTAAAGAGATTCGTTCGTCATACTTAAATAGTAATAATTTATCTAGCATCTGTGTAATGGAGTAATTACGTTTATCGAGCTCTTACGAAACGACGAAACGATCTGATCTGAACTAGTAAGAACTTATTGCACGTCGTGCTTCATTCTACAACTTTTTGCAACGAAGGAAAGTTGCACTGCGAGACCTATCCAGCCCTATTGTATCTATTAACCGGCTACTTTCTCATTTCTTGCCATTTACGGTCCGTTGAGAAAATCGAGATGCATTTTGCAGTATATCAGCGCATGATGAAGAGACAGAATGACAGCATAACTTAGGCCCACTCACGGTCGGGCTGAGTCATTTATCGTTAAGCGAATAAATTATTTTTCAAAGGCTATGGAGCATTTTGTCTTACTTAGGCAAAAAAAAGCATATAACCGAGAGGCAAAAAAGGTTAAGCGACTGTTGCGCTCGCTGAACAAGACGATTTAAAGAAAAACGCGGTGTTAATCCACATGGGAAGCCTTGAGCGCGGTGTCGGGTTGCGGTCGCGACTCCGTCGGCTTTAGTTACATGG
The DNA here is from genome assembly GCA_963891755.1 of Pyrrhia umbra. Taxonomy (NCBI): domain Eukaryota; kingdom Metazoa; phylum Arthropoda; class Insecta; order Lepidoptera; family Noctuidae; genus Pyrrhia; species Pyrrhia umbra. The sequence continues at coordinate 5,349,503 of OY982926.1, forward strand.
ACGACCGCGCGCCCGCCACATCTTCCTACGTGCTCTTGAATAACACACATTACTTCTTATGACTACGTCCAAAATTTCACTAGCTCCTCTTTGATCTAAGCGATATCGGCGAACCACTTAAGGCGTCACAGGCGAATAAAAACCTGCAAACATTTTATGAAGTCGTTCAGCTCGTTAGGCCGCGTTTGATCACGAGTGGCGATATATGTACATATATGCACGGTGGACGTGAAAATTACCGCTGCGATAAATTCATAAACACGGCTTTGGGTCTTACGAGCAGTGCAACCGGTCGCCGCAATCAATATGCTGGTAGACAGCGGGCCACCATAAATAGAAGAAGTGGACTGGGATTTAATGATGCCGCTCCGCGAAAACGTGCCTCGCTTGTCGCTGTTATCAATCATGCTTACAGCTCAGTCCCAGTATCTCCGTATCGTTTCACTTGGTTATTAGATTCCAGTAGGAAGAAACCGATATTTATTTTATAGCGTGCCTATTGAATTTTATAGCCGGACTCGAACGGACGTTGTTTTATTTTTTGCAGATTGAACTAAACCAGTCCGTGATAAAGTGAATGATCATGTAAACGGTGGCTTTAGGTACACTGGGGGCAATATGAGGGGGGGTGCGGAGAATTATGAAGTTTCCCCTGTCTAGTAAACGGGGTGTTCTCACGCGAAACGAGTCGGCTACAAGACAATACCGGTCGCGTTATTTACGCGATAGATAAGTGAAGAAAATGTTTTAAATTATCTCGCGTGCTTCAGTCCGTGCACGAGCGGACGTTAGCAGCCACAATAGTAGCACTTCGCGCGTCAGAATAGCACGAAATAGCATTTAAATTACCGTCACTGATTATCTATGTTAAAATACTATCTAAATTACGTTGAATATCTGTCTGACTGGATACGCAAATCGTGACTGAAGACAAAGACTTTTTAGAAACAAAAAACGGTGTACAGATTGTAACTTAATAGGCAACTAATAAGGTACTTATTAATACAATTAAATTATTCTAACTACAATACTTATTTCATGTTCAATCCAATCATCTTTAAGATAATCCATAGAGCTAACAAATACAAGGCATACCTGAATAACCTTTTAGATTATGTTAAGTACGTTCCTTTGTACCTTTTTAACATCATTCAAGATTTTAGCCCGGTTAAGCAGTCGACAACCTTCTAGGTTGACCTGCGAGATGCCATACACAAAAAAAAAATTCAAGATTTACCTACATTATCGTTGAAAGTCTGACAATTCACCACTAGCGAGATTGCCATGAAACTTACTTTTTCATAGGATCATTCACCATAAGATATCTATTCATATTTTTCTCCAACATTTTCGTAACATCGGCAGGAAGAGAATACCAATCCAGATTTTGCTTCGAAATCCGCCACGCCTCTAACGACACAAAAACCGCGCATTACAAGACTCCTAGTTAAAAGCAACGAAGCTTATACATTCACAAACCTAATATAACTCAGTAACTGCGTACAGTCAAGCGTATGTGTTGAGTGTTGTAATAAATAACAAACAAACGCCGGGCAAAAATAGCAGCGAGCACGACGGGCAGGGGAATGACCGTCGGTTGACACACAACTGGCTCAAGGCCTGTAGAGATTAGATACCAGAGTCGCATAACAAATACACATAACGACTGACAATTGCAAAATAATCCGTGGCGAGAACAATTCAGTGATTGGTAAGCAAATGCTGTGTGATTTGCGGGTTTGTGGGATAATGAGGTGTTCAAATTTGGGTGTATTCTTTTTTTGAAAAAAAATTAAAAAAGTTTTTTTTCTTTCGGATAAGTGACATTCCAGCATCTCTTGTAAGATTAATGGTATTTATAATGTACACCTTTATATTTCTTAAGATACAGGTAATCCTTCTCTAAAATTCAGAAAAACTATTTGAATTTAGTTTTGAATTAACACAGATAAACCACAAATTACTTTTATATATTATTCTTTCTTTTTTTTAGAAAAAAATACACAATTTATTACACAGGTACTACATGGATCTTGCTAGCTCCTAATAATAACGATTTGAGGAAAATGCTTTTGTTTAAATAAAAACACAACTACGGCCTATGTTAAAAATCGCTTAGAAGGAATTTAGGAAGACTTTAGAAAGGGGGAGTTTATAAACATATACACGTACCTACCTATTGTAGACAAAGGCTTCGTATGTCTTATCACCGTAAAGTCTATTCAAGATTGCAGCTCTCTAAACTGTGCTACAAAAATGGCATACAAGTCGTTATTAATTATTTTGCCCAGGACTTTTGCGTGGACTTAAAATTGGGTCCAGAAACCTGGATAAAAAGTAGGTACCCTATGTGTTAATCCAGGTTATAAACTATGTGTGTACCAAAGTTTATCCAAATCCATCTAGTTGTTTTTGCGTGATAGAGTAACAAACATATATTCTTACAAGCTTTTGCATTTATAATATTAGTAAGATGCAAAAACGTATTCTTAATATTCTTACCCTTAAGGGTAATGAGATCAATAGGGTTAACTTGAAACAAAGCATAATTACATAATATTACAGAACAAAGTCCTCGTACACGAATGTAATATAAGGAAATGTTCCAAATGAATGTGAAAACTGTTCTGGGGGCACGGCCATGCTCCCGCCAAGCCAAGCAAAGACACAGACGTACCACCTTTTCTGGAAGCCATTCATTCCATTCTGATCACCCGTAACATCGTTGTGGATAGAATAGAATATACCTTACTAGCTTCCCGCCAGCGGCTTCGCCCGCGATATTTTAGCTAATGGATACAAAAACTTGACAAATTATATACTAAAACCTTCCTCATTAATCACTCTATCTATTAAAAAAAACGCATCAAAATCAGTTGCGTAGTTTTAAAGATTTAAGCATACACAGGGATATAGAGACAGAGAAAGCGACTTTGATTTATACTATGTAGTGATAATGTACACCAAAAAAAAACATATGAGATTGGAAAATTAGTTACAAGGGTGACACAATGGGCGGTATTATCGCCAAAAGCGAGAAATTCATGTGGTTTAATTAATAGATTTTGGTTTACATTACATCTCATAATTTGTGGTAGAAGAACTGCGTTGCGAGACATGGCATTTTTAAACATGGGATTATTTTATTTTGCTAAAATGAGGCTCCAAAGTGTTTAACTATGTGAAAATCAGTCTGTTTATTTGTTTGTCTGTAACGTTTATACGGCGAAACTATTAACCAATTTTAGTTTAAATAAGGCTATCCTTATTTAAACTAAAATTGGTTAATAGTTTTCATAGAATGCTTTTTCTCTAGTGAAATAAATGCATTTAACTGGGGATAATAAATAAAGTCACTGATAAATAAATACTTAACGTTAATTACGAACGAGTACATGTACATTTCCTAGGTCTTCCAACAAGATTTATAAGTTTATAAAGTGGCAACACAGGTAGTACGACCATATAACATGAACATCAATTTCTCTAGCTTGACTTTTACAAACTACAACACGACATCCAATTGAGACTTCGCGTTTTTTATCTCTTTCTTACCATCAGAATTTTCTGAAATAAAAACCTATCGTCAGTTAGTTCAGATATATTGTGAGAAATTGCCATCAGTTAATGTTAATTAGAAATGTATACGGTGTTCCATACAATGAGATGATGAGTTGATAGCGAGAGGAAATTAATGCATTCATTTGTTTAGCTCGTTAGACAGATATCATGTACATTTTAATTTGAAATGGGTATGTTTAATTTTGATAGATAAAGTTGGTAGATCTTATGTCTTTTTATTTTCTTTTTATAAAACTCTCACACACTCATCTTTGTATACCGTACGAAATTCGAATCTATAACATGCAGCCCAGTTGCATCTAGCTAAGTCATCCACCACGTCATAAAAATGCATAAAACAACTAAGTTTTAATTTGACAAACAATGTTTAAAAAAATTGCAAATGTTTAGATACACATATTTTTCTAAAGATTCAACAGAATCTGTGAAGTATTTCCGTCTGAACTTAGTGATTCAACTAACGTTCAAACTAAAAGGAATGTTTGCAAAATCAACAGCATTCCTACTGGTTTTTTTGCCGACGCTACTTATCTATTTTTCGCATTATCTACCCAGCTGAAAAGCCATCAATTACATAGTTTTTTGTATGGCATGTCGACTACTAATCGATTCGGCTCTGATTCAGTAATGTGCTTATGAATACTGCACTAAAAGCTAGCAACTAAAATTTAACAAAATTACGTTGTTATTATATCGGTTTATGCAATGAATTAGCACACAAGCACTAATAACAATTTCATTAATTTTAAACAGACGTTGAGTAGGTGCAAAGTTATGCGAACTCGAAATATGGTAGCGAAGTACCTACGGACTTGCATTCATTTTGTTTACTTTGTTTGGAACGAGGCCATAAAGTAAATACTTTTAACGTGTTTGTTTTTGTTGGATAGTTCCATATTCAAAAATAACTCCGAAGTCAAATAAAAAAAAACTTAACCTATTGTTGTTGGTTGCACATTTTTTTATGTTTTCGAAGGAGGTTTGTAGGTATAAATAGACATATTAAATGTGTATAATATTTTGAATGCATCAAACGCGAAAGAATTCCAAAGAATTCTTTGGAAGAATTCCATTATCATGTTCCGAATCTTTAACCAATTTAAAACAGAATAAATGTTATTATAAATTATTTAATCCACCTTATTTAGAAATATAAATAAATGAATATTATCCTACCTGGAATAAAGACACATCAAACCGAAATAACGTTTATTTAAAACACTAAAAAAAGACGTTATACTTTCGTCTGGCGGTTAGAGCGTCGCATAAACCACCCAGTAGTACGATTAAATTACAGAAAAGTTACGTTTATTCGGTAGAAAATGTACCGACCACCCCCGGCGCCACCCGTGACAGCATTTTATCGCGAAAAGTGTCACCCTGTGTTTTTATGGCGGCGACAACAAAAGCAAACTTTCACCTCCGCGAAGCTTTTGTGCAATAAAAATATTTTATTGGCCACCTCTACGACCTGCGTCCAGAATGCACGACTATCTCGTTTGAGAAAAGATTAATTACGCTAATGTTATAGTTCGTCGACAATTAAAATACGATTAAAGAACCCCCCTCTTATTTTAGATGTTACTTCTGACGTCAATTATTCTTGGGTTTTATGATAACTATCGCACTATTTTTGAACTAGATAATTGCATTTTAGTATTAACAGTAGGTACTTCCGTTCCGGTTTTATACGCTGGGAAATACATAAAAATACTATTTGGAAGGGCTGTTAAAGTGTTTGCGCTAGACTTTAAAGGTCCCGGAGGAATCGATCGTATGTCGTTAAATTGTTATTTTCCTTTCCTTTTCTATTGTGTTACCTATATCTTAAGTAAAAGTACATACCTTGATTTGATATGAGTTGACTTTGTGCTTCGGTAGCAGATTGAAAGTAGAAAAGTCCAGTCTTCGAGAAAATATTCCGTTGGCGCCAGCGCCGGCTCTGAAAGAAAATTAAATAAAATTAAAAATAATGCACAAAAGCTTTGCACCTGCGAAACTTTTTGTACAAAAATTCAGCGTTGCCTGAGGTAAAACCATTACTGTTCTTAACAATATGTAATCTCGGATATTACAACGCCAGACATCACGTTTACTCCATTCCGATTTGCTGTATGAGCAACTAATATCTTTTCCGTTCCTCCAATCTCGAAGTCTTCCAACTTTTAACCCTTTCACCGCAGTGATGAATCGAAATCCAATTTTCTGTGTACTGCCCTTTGCGACGAGCACATTTCGTGCCGTCAGTATTGAAATGGTTTATGCCTAATCGCGTTACACGGATTTACAGCGAACACGCAGACTTGCGGATTTAATGCAGACGGGAATGCAACGCCATTTTTAATCAAATGACGTTTTATTCTCTTTTCATGCAAGAAGTGCAAAATTATGTATAAAAGCTACATTCTACCAACATCGTTTTTAATCAGGTAGCAGTCCTTGGGACAAATCATTATAATATAAATGGGCATCGCTAAGGAAATCGTGAACGTCAAAAATAAACAAAAAGTTGCAAACCCGTTTGGCGCTTAAAAGCCTCTAAAACTCTTTAACATTTTTACACCACCGCGATATTTAAAGTACATAAAAACCTTAAGATCAGGCCCGTAATACGTAATAAAATAATTAAACAAAAGGAAACAAAAAAATATTTTGCGTCAGAGTTAATAAACTGTAAACTAGCACAGTATGCATGCATAGTTTTTTTGTCATCCACGCGAAGCAAAAAGCGGTCTCAAGGTTGCGCAAAAAACTTGTTTTTTCATTGTCAAGGCCAACAGAATTAGATACCGGCTTTCGTATCTCGGCGGGGCGTGTCAATACAAAGTATGTTTACATTCGGGTATAGATAAAACCGGCGATTAAAATGTTGACGCGGTTGTTTTGTAATTCTTTTGGCGGACTATTTTAAACTATACTACGCGCAATGCTCAGCAGAGCATAATATTACATCAAATCTTAATGATTAATTGATTATTCTGAATGACCGACGGACAGAATACTAATGTAATCAATCTCGTTTAACAGTCAATAAGAGTAATAACTGAAGGCTTTAAAGTTTTTATTTTTATTTTCGTCTGTACCTACTCATCGAGGAGCATGCGTGATGCATTTAAAATTACCCTTTATTGTAAGAACTGAAGGTAGGTACTAGGTAGTCATTTCGATTCAAAGTCGCGTCGACTTGCGTCTGAACGGAAGTGCGCTCGACTTAATATGGGTGACCTTGGTCGTACAATAGGTTAGTTTAATACTTTAATTTCATGAACAAAAAAGCCGACGCAGACGCTGGCCCAGTTACGTAACGTGATCGCTATTGTGCCCCTTGATGCCTGCACGTGTAACTTAAATTAGCACATAAAATGATACACGCTCCGAATATTGTAAACAGCAACGGGAATTGTTGATGGTATGGTAATGTTGTCTGATAACAGTGAAATAAATTTAATATAGCAACAACTTTTTAATTTAATATTTGGAATTGTTTCAAAGACACAGAAGACGATCAATAGTTCCCAAAAATGTATGTTGTACCTTTCTGTCGCTATTTACATGGTATGAGACAAGCCCACCACACTATGCCTAACCATTGCAACTCCTGAAAACCAGAATCAACAGAGGCCACCACCAGAAAACGCAGAGGCAATGAAGCTCGACGAGTCCCAGAGAAATGTTTTGTCTTGATACCCGCAACGAATTTAATCAGAAAAGAATAGTGGAGAAGGTAGATATTTACATGGTAAATAACAGTTTGAAATTTCGAATCCCATCAGTTAAGATGAGATTGGCACATGGTCGACTGCTATCTTCGAAGTACCTATGTCTTCGTCGTCTGTCAGAACAACAACCTGTGTAGTAGTCAGAGTTCTTTTTAATACAAAAACGCCAATGTAGGCTTTAAAAAGAATTTTGAAGCGCACGGGAAGCACTTGAACTTAACTTATCCAGTTGGATACTTTTACTTATGGTATGGAATATCCTACTAAAACTAAAACAATTTAAATCCGCTCAAGTAATTAGGTAGGTTTTCAATTGAATAAAAACTGTGTCACTGAACAATGTCACTGAAAGTATGTGAATGTTGATTTCGCCCTCAGATGAAAGTGTAATAAAAAGGCAAATTATTCTGGATCATCATCGTTTCATGAAAGACCTATAAGAATTTATTTTCTATACATATATACTATATAAGCTATATGTAGATATACGATCTTTGGCGAATACTGTTCCCATGGAATGCAACAGCAATTTGAAATCAAACAAAAAATGTTTTGACAGATGGATACAAAAAAATGAATTGAAATCTGCATTACTGCCACCGAACGTGTTTTTTTTTACGTATTTTTATGTCACTAATACACGTGTAAGCCAACGTGAGTCAGATTAGATTTGGTGCCTCGCATATTGATGATTTGGGAGACAATAAAAAATAACTCGCCTTTATTCAACGTTTTTATTAAAGTTTAAACTGTATGACCAAAACAGTGAAATGTAACGATATCTGGTTGTAATAAGGAACCAATACTTTGTTATACAAACTTCCTATAGTAAGATAAAATTAATTAAAACAAACTACAAACGAGATTGCGAGAAACAAAACTATAAACCATGGTACATAAGTGCACCATCTTTATAGGTAAGTATTCGAATGTTATTCATATCAAAGACCTTGTTTACAGGACCAACACTGTCGTGCTGATATATAGCGAATGCAATATGGCGGTTTGGCCTTGGCTCTTGAATAAAAATAACGATGTTTTTGTCGAGTTGATTTTATATCAGAAGTGCGGGCGGACGCGGCGAGCGAGTCGTGTGTGTGCATTCGACCAAAATACTCGACACGCCTGCGTTCGCGCACCTCCATACACAATGTTTACTTAGGATTAGGATCCAGTCTTAAAAGGCAATGGTTTTACGATATTAGACAATTTTAGCCTGGCCAGGCTATTACCCAAGTGCTTTTAGCACGCACAGTGTTGTCCAAGACGTTGTTTTGTTTATAAAGACGACTTATATTAACATTTGTGCTGGACAAACATTGCCATCGCAAGGCTAACCAGTACAAAGATATTCGGTATTTTATGATGCGAAAAATTTTAACTCATCCCCAGCCGTTTGATAAATGATAGATGGTCAATTGTTTATTGTGCAGTCACGATTATGGCGATAAAATTAATTAAAAATGATTTTCATAACCTCACTCCATTTAAAATTTAATTGGAGTCAATTTATGCCGGTGGTATTTTAAGGCACGAACACCAGTTTTATGGTACAGAAGCTGTTTGTTCGGTTTAGTACTGAGATAAGTCGAATGTCTATTGTGATTTGAAAGTAGACACCTCAGTGGAAGCTGTCTGTGAACCGGTTCAAGACTTTCTCATTCATGCGGCCCACGTACACCGACCGGCTTTACTGACACGAACCAAAATGTAATGAAACATTTTCTTGTACCTACCCACCTTATTATTAGATTAGAATCACGTAAGTATGAGCTAGCATTGTCTGGTGCAAATTGATGTGCTTCACCATGAAGTTTTTGTATGTGCATGAAGAAACACAATGATTTAACCCTGCCAATACTGGTCCATAAAAATGTAACAAAGAACGTCTGCTGGCTGAATATCATAAAAGGAAACTGAGGCTTTTTAATATATTTGTTTAATCGCCTACAGCAGTTACATTATTTAAAACGTTTCCTTCCTATTTTTATGAGTCGCAAACCCAAGATACTTCCCAGACCTTCTCGCTTATTTCGTTAATACAAAAACACAGATACTTGCCAATTTAAATAAAAAATACATTAAATAAATAGGTAGATACATACCAATGCATATTGGGCTTTAAATTGTGATATAAATTGAGCATTGTGCTCTATCTGATACAATCAAATAGTTTATATGGTAGAGCGCTACAATTTACATGAGATGACCTCTACAAGTACTGGCTCCGAATGTTGATATGCTAATTCTGTCCACCAACAATGGCGTAGCATTCTTTAATATGTTTGTGTTCTCACACCGTACAAAATATTTACTAACATCAATTTAACCATGCGTGTTTGCCAGCGATCCATTTAAACACATTTATTTTGGTCACGGTCCAGATATTTTCACCCTAAACGGACTCCCACAGTTAGGAGACCTTGAGACGGAACAATTAACGCACAGTATGACAAAGGAAACTGACGCTTAAAAACAAAGACACTTCAAGGTGCCATTGGGCGCCATTTAAACATGCGTGAAGCGAACGTGCTACGAAATTTCTTACGTTGCCGTCGCTTACGTAATTATTGGTACCCATACAACGTTTAACATGCAATGTGCAAGCAAATACGTCTATTGATTTATCGACGTGTTTCTCAGCGAGCAGACATGCTCACTCAAGATAACCAGTATCCAGTATTCAACGTCAAAGAAATATTAAGAACGCATCTCTGGCACGTCCACGTACGGCTTATACGGTTTCTAGGTAGGCTTTAACGATTCACTGACTTGCAATAAGTGCTTGTTTACGCGCCGGCGACCAATAAGACGCTTGGGACTATTCTAATCTGCGAGCGTGGGCCGGCTACTGGAACCAGTCGAGACGCCGGACAGACGCGGACGGACTGACAAACTGTCCGACCAAATCGTAGTTGTATCTCGTAGTGGAACATGGACATTACAATGCTTTATGTGTATATCAGCAGGCCTTCGCCCCCGCAGCTCCAACGTAATACATCAGCGAGTCTACGTAACAACAACTATATTAATCTCGGGCTCGAGCCCATAGAACGTGGGAGTTATTGTCCATAATACGTTACATCATTTGCCGAAACGCTTTAATTAAATTAACAACATGTAAATTTAAGTTTATAGTAACATTTATTAACAAGTTCCATAACAATAACGTTGTGCTAAAATGTAAATCGTTGTAAATAAGAGATCGTAATCACACTTTACAGCTGTATACAGTAACATAATGAGTTTTACGGCTGTTTCGAAACAATTGTTATTATGAATTCGCCAGCCAAGGTCAATGGCGATACCTAACACAGATCTAGATTCATATTATTCGTTCCGTAGTATTTTTTAAAATGAAATTATGAAACTGACAGACGTTATCAGGTAGATCTTCAATAAATTTGCCTCTAAAAAAAATAGAATTAAATAGGTAACTGGTGCACGGTAGTGAGTGACATTCAAATTTTGTAAACAAATGTCTGCTGTCATAAATACAAGACTATAATAGAGACTGTACAATTCAATTTAAAACGCTGCTTAGACTGTAATCTAAGTTCAAAAGCCACACCTACTCGGTATTGAAACGTCTCATTTTTATACGTAACCTATCATATAAGGTGTGAGTTTTAGCGGTCGTAATGATGCATCATCATCGAAACGTGCGATGTAAACACCGCGGACCTTGGCCTCGACTGAACAATAGGACCCGACGGCCCCACTAAATTCGATGACCTAACAGTGTCGGCTATTTCGCTCACGATTTTTGCCATAAAAGCAAACCACGCCGCGCCTTTGCTGCCATAATTATTATACGAACTCAATTTTACACATATAAATTCTTCTAAGTGGATTATGTTTACAAAAAATACTAAATTTGAGCATGATTTTATGTAATCAAAATCAAGGCTGCTAAAATAAGCTATGAGAAAAGTAAGATAGTTAATGATTGTGGCCGGTTGTTACAGATGATCGACGTATTGTTTGTTTTGTAGGTTATCGGATGTCTTGAGAAATATATTCGAGAAACTATCTTATAATAATAAGAATATTTACTGACTAGGTACTTGTTTTAAGATCTTTAAAGCAAGTAGTCAGTAAACATTCTAGATTTATTTTGTCCATTAAAATTCCAGAAGATATTCCGTTTATAAACAAAGATTCGAAAACTACACAACCTTTCTAAATTTAAATCAACAGATTCCAATTAAATCAAATATCTCTAAAAAGCTGAAAATACCGCAGGTGAAGAATTTCTAAAGAATCATGCTCTAATTGACAATCGAATAGAATGTTTATCGGTCAATAGCTTGTGTTGGGAATAATTTTTCCATTTATAAATTTATCGTACGTTGAAGAGTTTAATTGAAAAATTGGATGAGAGTTGGGCCAAACAAACGGGTAATAAAAATAATTAGGCAATTAGCTCAATTGCAGGCGGGGGCGTGGCGATCGATCTACGACTATCTTCATTACGCACAGGGCTGCCTAATGATTATTATGTTAAATTATTTTCACATTAAATTAATTTGAATTATTCGACTCCGATTATATTCATTCGCGAGGTTAATCACATAAGAAACAAGGATTAGCCTTAAAGGAGATTGAATCAAGATACCAAAATAATTTTATGTTTTCAATAAATTATTCCAAGTTTAAATAAAATGCACACCTCACATCTTGCTTGGAATCACACAAATTGTGACTGTAATAAAAACAACGTTCGTTTCAATTTCATTCAATTGTAAACGGAGTACCCTATAAACGTGGAATAATTTCCAGCGAAATGTTGATATACACAGCCCTGCTAGTATGGAAAAAAGTTAGCTGACTCATTCAATCGGGTGTAACGATGAACAACAGTTTTATTCCTGGCCAGTTTGATTCATTGTAAATATAAATAGACGCGATAAAGCATGCAACAGAATATATTGGAACTGTTTATTTATCCGTCGCCATGTTATCATGCTCGCCAATAATTACGTGCTTACATTTGAAAGAAGAATAATGTTAGCAAATAGAAGAATAATATTTAAAAAACTTAATTCTAGAACTATTATTAAAATAATAAATTAATTCAACATACTGGTTTGAATTAACAACATAAATAAAGAGTGTTATTTTTGTGTCGTAAAAGCAACCCAATTCTGATGATGATATTAATATGGATTATAATTCGAAATTTAAATAAGAAATCATTATTTTACCATTTTAATGCAGTTGTTGACGTTCAAATTACGATAGGTGGGGTATCGGAATTAACATATTTCTCATTTCTTATCAAACTAGTTTTTTTACTTACCGTTTTAGCTATTCGATTTTTTTATAACGACAAACCGGTTAATGGTGATTAATAGTTATATTGTTATGTTTCAACACGATCACTGATAAATCTATAGTGCTTTAGTGAATTATAAAACAGAAACCTTTAAAACTCGTAGTTATCTTTACAACTCCTAATTTTAACCCGCTCGGGCCTCTAACGCGGGTTTTTATTTAGCAATGAATTTATAAAGATATTATTTCAGATCAATTTTATTATTGTTGCTCAATGTTGTGGCAAAATTATATATACCTACACTTGTGAAATTTATGTTTGGTACATTTATCAGTGTCTATTTATTTATTTATTTTTTTTTTTTTTTTTTTTATTTTATTTGGGATTAACAAACAGTTACACATTATATCTTATAAACTAACATACAAAACAAATAATATCAATGCGCAACTCACACCGTTATCCACAGCATATAAATTAAAATAGTTGGAGCGAAACAAGTTTAAGAAAATAATTATGAATAAAAAGGAAATTAATACAATAACTGTTAGTATACATACATTTTAAAGATTCTTAATTATTTGAATAAGGCTGTTACGAAATTTATTACTTGTCATTGCAAATATATCCAGATCTGTAAATAATTTGTTGTAATTATTAGTGATACGACGCAGGGGTGCGCGGATTCCAGCATTGGTTCGACACGAGGAAACTGCAAATAGGGGTCGTGCGCGCACCTCTCGTCTAATGACAGTTCTAGGGACTAAGTAGTGCACTTTATTGGACAAATCTGAGCTGTCGTATCTATGATTGCACACATCATACAGAAACATCGATTCCAGGTAAAGTCTTCTTGACTTAAGGCTCATCAAGTTATAATGTTTGAGTAAATCATCATATGACAGGAAGTTTCGGTAACATCGATATTGAACAAATCTGAGAAATTTGCGCTGAACTCTTTCTAAATTATCTACATATTTGTTATAATATGGGTTCCATACAACTACAGCGTATTCGAGTTGGGATCGAACTAGTGACTTGTATAGGTGAATATAACTACTTGCACGTTTAAAATCCGGTGTTGCCCTCATTACAAATCCATATAATCGATAGGCGCTGTTTATAATACTATTAATGTGTTGATTAAGGTGTAATTTATCATCAAGTAAGATTCCAAGATCTCGAATGAGAGGAACTTTTGTTAATATTATATTATTTAAACTGTAACAGAAGGAATGAACATTTTTATTTTTTGTGAATGAGATTGTAGAACATTTCGAAATATTTAGGTGTAGTTTATTTTTAGCACAGTAATTAGAAAAACGGTCTAGATCATCCTGCAACTGTTGACAATCAGTGTGATTTTTTATTGATTTGAAGATTTTCAAGTCATCAGCGTACAGTAGGAATTTTGAGTATTTGAAACAGTTGTCTATGTCATTGATAAATAGAATAAATAAAAGGGGGCCCAAAATCGATCCTTGAGGTACACCAGACGTAACGCTTACAGTTGTAGAGTGGAACCCTTTTATTACAACCTTTTGCGATCTGTTTAAAATATAGGACGAAAACCAACGAAGCAAGTCACCGCGAATGCCATTATATGCTATTTTTGTTAATAGCAATTCATGATCTACCTTGTCGAATGCTTTTCGGAAGTCTGTATACACAGCATCAACTTGAACTTGCTGATCCATATTATTAAATAAATAGTCGGTAAAAATAAGTAAATTGGTCGTTGTAGATTTTCTTTTAATAAACCCATGTTGCTGATCTAAAATAATTTTATAAACGGTCTCATGTATCTCATTGTAGACTAGTCTTTCGAAAAGCTTCGACAAGGCAGACAGAATAGATATAGGACGGTAATTTTGCACGTCTTGTCTAGATCCGGTTTTGTACACAGGAGTTATATTGGCTCTTTTCCACATTTCTGGGAAAATGCCTTCAGACATACATCTGTTCAATATTATATGTAGAGGTATGTAAATACTGTTTGCGGTCTTTTTAAGGAAATAAGGGGGTAAATTATCTGGTCCTGGACCTTTGGTGGAGTCTAAGGCTTTTAATGACATCAGGATTTTTTGAGGACTAAATGTGATGCTAGTGATATGAGTGATATGTTCACTGGTTTCTTCAGGGGGTGACCAAGTGCTAACATTGAGGTTCGAGTTTTCATAAACAGAGGTGAAAAAATTCATAAACATATTGCAGATCTCTTCTGGGTTATTAGAATTTTGGTTTTTGTAAAACATATTTGATGGAATCCCTACATTTCCTTTCCGACTCGAGATGTAACTCCATAGATATTTTATGTTTTTTTTTATATTATCCTCTACTGAGTTAATATACGTGTTAAAATCATCCTTACACATTTTCGCAAACCTGCGCCTATAGAGAGAGAATTGTTCATAGTCAGAAATGTTACGGTAAGTTTTCCACTTAGCCCAGGCCCTGTCTTTATGTTTGAATATACGAATAAGAGAGCTGGAGAACCATACAGGAAATCTAGATGAGCGCGGTTTAGATTTTGGGATGTGTTTCTTTATAACTCCAAAGACAATGTCATAAAAAATATTCAGGCATTCCTCAGCCGACATACCGCCCAAAATTTCATGCCAGTTAATTTTGACCAGTTCCTCGTTAATAGAGTCATAATCAGCTTTAAAATAGTTATATTTAACAATTTTCGCTAGTCTCAGGGTAGGTAATGCCGATTCATACTGCATAATAGCACAAAACGCAGGATGGTGATTATCGGGCGGTGTCAATAAACTCGGTGGCGCGTATGATGGACAGTCATTATTACTAATAAGTAAATCTAGAATTCGGCCCCTACAATTCCGAGTGGAGTTGAATTGGTAAGCGTTGAACAGAGCCATGAAATTGTCCAAATGCCTACAGGCAGATGAACCGCCATTACAAGTAAGTGCTACAGAGTTATCATAAGTTGTTTCAGGAAGCCACTCAATATCTGGTAAGTTGTAGTCACCGAATAAATAAAAATAATTAAAACCGAACTTTTCTATTAGGTGTTGTACAGTTTCAAAGTGAGAAAGGTAAGCATCTTCAGGTGATTTGGGTGGAATATAGACCGCAGAAATAAGATATTTATTATTACCAGACCCAGGAAGCTGTATGAAAATATTTTCTATGAAAGAACATGTGGGAGACTCAGTAACTACACTAGTAGACCGTAGATTTTTTAAAACTGCAATGAGAACACCACCTCCGTCTTTTTTTTTCGTAATTTCCCGGTTGCGGTCACATCTGTAAACGGTGTACCTCTCATCTATAAGTTCGCTATCAAATATTTGGGGTGTTAACCAAGTCTCCGTTAGTATAATGATATCGTAGCAATTCGATAAGATGTTCATAAACATAGTATGTAATTTAGACCGAAGCCCCCTACAATTTTGGTAGTAAATAGTTACGTTATCCAACACGATTGAAACATGATTTTAGCAGTAATACTTTAGTTGTTAGTTTTTTCTTGTATTTGTAATTAATGAGACCTACGTCTAGCTCGCATGCAATAAATTGTAATAATGAAATCGATGTGTCCATACAGCATAACAACAGACACGACTGCGCAGATTTAACAATATAATAAGAGTGAATAGGAATATAATATTGTAGAAGTACTTTACGTGTCCCCAGCACTGCAGTGAAATTTACTTTAATTTTTTTAGTAACCTTATAGAGTAAATAAAATATTTGTAAACACATACCTAAAATTTTATCAAAATAGAAAAGAAACTCATGTAAAAATGTACCAAAAGAAAAAAGGAAATTATGTACACTATTATTGAGATTTAGGACTTGTAATGTGCTTGATTTTGATTTTAGCAATGTCTTCGACTGACCGTATAGCAATGGCTGGCTCTGACTCAGACTCACGCACGAGGATAGTGGCATGTTTGACCCATACAAATTTGAAATTATTTTTCTTGGCAGCCTCTTTACATTGACGAAATAATTCTTTTTTTTTGAGCGTTAAATGTTCATGCATGTAAACCTGATTAGAAGTCCCAGTAAATCCCAACTGGTCGGTGTTTAGTCCCTTTGCAAGTCGGTATGCACTCAATAAGTTATCCCTTAAAATTCGGGAGCTTAATTTAACAATTATATTCTTTGGGCTTTTACTGTCTTTATGTGCATGTGGTACTCTATGTATAGTAAGGACGTCTTTTTGGTTCAATGAGAAATTTATCTTGGAACTGATATCTTCTATGAGAGTCACCAAGTTTTCGTTGCGCTTTTCTGGGATATTACATAATTCCAGGTTGCACTGCCGAGCCTGTTGTTCAAGGGAATCAATTTTTATTTCTAGTCCTGATATACAATTCTTCAGTATTTCTGTATTTTCGGACTGATCACGTACGGATTTCACCTGGGTTGTAAGATCGTCTTGTTGGTCCATGGTATGCTGGAGTGAATGTTGGAGACTAGCTAGCTCCTCAGTCACAGCCTGATGTTTAGACTCTAGATTACAAACCTGTTTATCAAGATTTACATGATCAGATCGAAGACAGTTTAACTCGTTTTTAATTTCAGAAGTAACTTGAATTATGGAGGCAAGTTCAATCTTTATATTGCTGACATTTGCTGATATTGTTGATATTTTGCTGTCCAAATCGCCTCGCCAATCATCAAGCTTTTTATTTAATTCATGAGAAAGTTTGTAGATGGCATCAGCAAATTCCGATTCGGGCTGTTTGCGTTTTCTCTGGGTTATATTTTCTACAGGCGTAGAAACACTCGCAAGATCAGGATTTGATTGACATTTATCGGGTGATCGGAACATTATGCGCTTCAAATATTAAATAATGTACAGCAACAGGTTATTTCTCCAATAGTGGCCGCCTATTTCGCACGGCGGTTCTCACTTATCGCTGGTCTAGCGGCGACGGACCTCGGTACGACTGTGCAGTGCACGACAGGGCGCGGGTTCAAATCACAGCACGCGCCAAAATGTCTTTTTCCAATTTTTCAATATGTATTTATAATCGTCTTCACTCACCGGCACGGGAGCAGGACGGCGCCATACAATATCCAAGATGGCACCGGCTTTATATGAGCACCTCCACAAGATAATAAGAGAGGTACCGAGCCTCGACCAGGGCAAATCGACTACACCAAACTAACATTCAGAATAAGACGGCAAAAATGCAAATAACGCGTCCACTCGCAACAAGTTAACAAAACGAACTGAGTGTCGCTATGCTTTTAAGAACTGTCGTATTCTATAAATTGATGATTATATGTATTTTATTTAGGAATACAATTTTGATAGGTATCAATTTATTTTATGTGATCGCATAGTTTTTTTTTTGCTAAAACAAACGTCACGCTTTGGTTTCGCATGCTATCGTTGAATTATTGGGATTATCAAACACACTGCCTACCTAATATCAGACTTCTCCGATTTACATACAAACCTTGTAGGTAGGTACCTGCTGATAATCAAGAATCACTAACGAAAAAATAAATAAAAAAAGATAAATCAATCAAGCCGCATTCAAGAAATCTTTATTTGCATCGATATTATTATAGACAAACAAATGATATATTAAACCCCGTCAGACACATTGCCAATATTTAAATTAATCACAGATTCTTAGCTAACAAAGGAATATTATTAAAATTTTGCACAAAAATATGTTATTAATTTTAGTCGACGATGGTATTTACAAGAGTTTTATTTTTTTTTAAACTTGTACATACAGGGTAAACAATGATAGTATTATTAATATTTATCGAAATTTCCGAGAAATCGAGATAGGTAGTCTTTATCTTTTATATTTAATTTAATAAAGAAATAGTTATCGAGCTAAATGTCATATTAATAAGGATGTGGAATGTTCATGACAACAACGGTTGATACATACGTTAAATAGGTAGCTCGTTAGTGCGGAGTGGATCCTGAAATGCCAAAGGTTCGACCAGTGCCAACATTATCGGATAAAAGTTATTTGTGTAGAAAACTGTGCAAGGTTGTAGATTGTAGTGTATGACGGAACAATAGGAAATCACGTGTATCTATATATGTATAAAAAAACTCCAGTACCAGCCGATATTTTGTTAAAATAATGTTAAAATTAGTAGACCGGTGTTAAACTTCACACTGCTGACATTTTGGCGAGCTTGATGTGACGGCAGTCATTTACTTCATTTTTGAATCAACTGGTAGGTAATTAATTTTGTTTTTAACATCTAAAAATATGATTAAGATTTTAAAGCGATTTCGGAATTATGGCCTTTATTCCTATTAAGATATCAACAAACAAGCACTTAAGTTATTCTATTAGCGAGCAAAATACAAATTAACAACAATAATTTTCATATTACGACTGCGCAAACGTAAATGCTTAAATCACAAAACCTGTTGCAGTGTGGGAAACATTACGTAATTATCACGACACAGCACAAATGCAACAGTGGGTTCATTTATTTCTTTTTCTAACAACCATGGTCATTGTAGATGTTTACGTAAAAAAATACGTTTTATTAAATGTTATTGATATTTATAAAATTAATCTAGAATCATCTACTTCTTAGGTACGTTATTACGGTAAAAAAAAACCGATCGGATATTCATCACGATCCGAAAAGGATATTTTTTCCCTTCCTTGCGACTAAAACCCGGCAACAGCCAGTTATTTCTAGATGAAAATGTCCTTTTACTGCGCCATGTACTTTGTTTTTTCTTTTTCCATGCACGCCTTTTAGCCTTCTTTTTGTGTCTGTCTTTATAAGTTTGTTACTTAAAATAGAGCGTTTGATAGTCAGTGGTGTGCAATGATGCTTCGCATCAGATTCAGGTATCCGAAGTTCGAACTAAACATCAATGGATTCGAAGCATCGAACGTAGCGAAACTTCGAAGGAATGGACAAAGTTGTTGCAATCAAGTCGTATTAGCCATATTCAGAATGTTCAGCAGAATGTGAAAATGATAAATTGAAGGCATTTGTTAGTCACAGATTTGAATTTTGCTTTAAATTTCCATGTAAGTGCAAGTGTACTGTAAGTGTAGCGTAATGTATATATTTATTTATACGTAAAAATCTGTCTATATGGAGAATCTTGCCGGTTCTTCTCCATAGGACCAACTCCTTGGAACCGTGCAACTAGCTTGACGTTTCATAAGTGCCTGCAAAGACCTATTTGAAATAAAAACATTGAGTTTCTCCACAAACAAAATAACGAATCACACAATGCATTTTTTATTTTATTAACTTGAGCAAATGGCAAAGGAAGCAATATATTTTTGCCCGATCTTTAAATCCTCTCAATAATATACCTACTTCTTGTGAATAAGTAGGTATACTGAAACTATATAGACTGTACACAGTCTTCTTACTGTACTGTACTTTTACAGATGTACATATTATTAAGTTTACTAGTAATTGTAGATTATTAGCGAGTAATTATTATTGATTACATGCAATGGCAATCGGCGTTAAGTTTATTAGTACTTTAATAAGTAAGAAAACTTTGCTCGTTTTCGAATTAACCGGTCCGAGTTGTATACTATTACGTAACTAAGTTAGCAAGTTGTAATTTGATTATAAATGAATATTAACAAAAATAAGACTACTGGATAAGTATGGATATTATGTCGGATGGAATAAGTTCAACGAGGACGTGCGAAGAGGGTTAAATGACTTTATTCTGTGACAAGCAAAAACAAATTCGTGTTTGCGCCGCAGATTTGGTATGAACATTAACCATTTTTTTTGTCCAAAGACTAACTTACCCAGGTATAATCTTATAAATGGACAAGCAGATAAAGTTTGTATCTTTATTGAGATGCTTTATTTTTATCTAGATTAACATGAACTTTAGTTAATGGTTTACGAATATCAGTTACTAAGCGAGAGACGGGCAGAAAATGGAGCAAATAATATGTAAATGTTATGGTCACGAACCGTTTAAAGATGTCCAAGATCTAGATTATAAGGTGCCCGTGGAAAGAATTATAAGATGAATAAATTGATCTTTGTTTTGATATAACGAGTTATAAATAACCTGAGTTAAATCGTATCGAAGGACACGGTCAAATATTAGTTTGACAGATGTCAAAATCACAATCTAAAGCAATCGACAAAGTCGGATTGTATGTAGAATAACTAGAAAAATACTTCAGTTTACATTACTCATCGTCAGTGGTAACCACATATTATATTTCTGGTCCTACACAATCATGTTTATGGCAGGAAATAAAAGTGTACTGTTACTTCAATGTAGCGACAATTGTTGTATGAACAAATGCTTTTATGTGTAACACATTGACCTTCGCTACTATGTATTTGTTGGGTATGGTTAGTGTTGACACACATAAAATACAATTTTATTGCATTTCAGGCGTAAACAACTCTGTGGTTTATTCAAAGTATTGGCATATTTACGTGCGTGATGTCTGAAGGAATGTTATATATTTTATGATAATTAGTACCCTTGGCACTGCACACTGCAACTAGCGGTTCGCGTGGAAATATATTCTAAAATATTCTTGAAAACGCTACACGTAAATACTGCTACATAGCATCGCAATAATTATAAAATGACCAAACCCTTTATGAAAATTTAAATGCATTTATTTTGCAGTAACACGTCTGGACTTTATTTTATTCTATGTAGAAATAATTTCTTGATTTTCCTTCAACACGATACTGTGACAAAAATTTATGCACCACAAACTTGGCAACTAACATCGCATTTTTTGTCCGATATCAAATGAATTGAATACAATGTTAATAATATTAAAATGTCTGGTGAAACAAATACCCAGACTATTCGATTGCACTTAATACAAACAGTCGACATAGCTGTTAATAATAGCTGTGTAATACTTTGATACGATATCAAGTTAACGAGTCGACGCAACTATAAATCTGCTGCGGACGTCATTCTCGTAGTGCACTGAGCAATTTGCAGGGAATATATTGCAAACAATCATGGCACGACCAACTGACTAGGCAATGAGACAGGGGACAAACTTAGAATTTATTGCATGTTGCGTTTGTCATTCAGTATTACATGTGTGTTGTCACGCCCCTGCGCTTACTGAAAGTTCTGTACTGTGGCACTGTTCGTTACACCAAAATAAACGATACAAATATTTTTTTTCTTTAGATTAAAATCACGTATTCGTTATGTAAAAGAGATAGTTAAAAAAAAACAATTTTTTTATCGTTAAGGCCTAATGAATTTTTCAGCAAAATTGTATGCACAAGTTTTGTTAATTTTGTAAAGCCGTTACAAAATAAAGTTTAACTAAACATACTATAGAAATTCATTTTATTTATGATATAATGACGTCGGTGTAACAAAGTTGCTTTCGAAGTCAAAAGTCAGACAGGTATAGCTGATGAAATATTGCAACAATTACTGTCCGAGGGGAAAACTAACAAATACATGACTTTGTTAACCTAGGAAGTAATTAAGAAAAACAATTAAATTATGTTAATAAAACAAAACATCCGTAACATTACCTTAATTTTTGCAGTTTCATGTATTTTAATTACAATATATAAATATTAATACCAGTTACAAAAACAAATCAGGTTTGGAAACAAATAGAATGGAACTGTTTCGTGTTCCAAATTAATTAATAACATTAACGCATAAACTTTCATAAATTAAAAAGAAAATTGAAATTTATTTATTTCAGTTTTAATTTTAACATGTGATGATCATAAATAGTTACATTAGCATTTTAATAAGGTAGCGCTTTATTACTTGTATTATGTAAGGTTTTTCTTTGCCAGCCCACCTGCTAATTGAATAAAGAAAATAATAGGTATGTTAAGAAAAGTGAACGCGATCAGACCCGGTGATTTTATGTTTAAATATTAGTTGTGTAATTGTTTTTTATCACACTGTTTTTTATTGTAATTAAAATTAATAATTCGCGTTTTCTATCAAAATATGTTCTTTATTTAATTGTCCTCAGTATTTCTTTTAAATATAGGCTTTTTCAAGTTGTGGTACAACGTAGGACCGAGTAAGTTCTTTTGTTTCTAGTTAGATTCTATGAAGTTTTCAAGCCTAGCTCGCGTATTGTTTGTTATATTTGTAAAGCGCGGCGACTGCAACAGTAGATTTGACCTTTGCGAAGGGACAATGAACGCGATAGGTGTTCGAGCGCATTGAACTACTGAACTTTGCTTACTACCGCCGATTGCTCCATCCAACTCACGCTCCCTTCTTTAATGACATTCTTATATCTATCTAGGTACAGTCTACTACTGGTATAACAACAGTAGCAATAACAATATAATATACTCCAATATTTAAATATTTAAATAAAAACACTTCGAAATGTAAATGGATTTCCCAAAACAGCCCATTGGAAAATGTGACATTCGATTTTCAATGCTATTTTTCGAATACCTTTTAAGTTAATTTAAATGAAAATGCATTTCCGAGAAAACAATACGTATTTTAACATTTATTTATGCAGTTTTGTGTGTTCAGCCAAACTACAGCCGGAAACTGCTTACATAGCATGTTGCGAAGCGAAGGCACAATTGGATGCAGGGTCTCCGAAGTGGGAATGCAACGAAAGTTATCGCCTGCGCAGTCGGTCGGCACGGCAACGTCGCGTATAGTCTTATACACTTCTCATCAAAAAAATCGAAACACCTCGCAGTTTATGATTTGATAAGGATTATCAGAAAAATGTGTATATTTAGGAATAAATGTAAAATGTCATTTAATAGTGAGTAGTATGAGGTTTTTAAATCCTAATGTTATTGTTCTAAATTCAAATTAAGTCTTCATAGATTTCGTATTTTGTATAATGAGTAATTTTTACCCTGTATGGAATATGAAGGAAATGGGTAAAACAACACGCGTAAATGAAAAAAAAAATTAAGAAACGTTTATTTAATAACTTGTATTCCCTCCGCGAGCTCTTATTACTGCTTCCATACGGTTCTTCATCGATCGGATGAGAGTCACGATCACATGTTGTGGTATATTATCCCATTCCTCTTGGATTGCATTTTGCAGCTGGCTAAGTGTTTCTGGGGCTGGATCTCTTGCTCGAATTCGTCTCTTTAATTCATCCCATAGATGTTCAATGGGATTCATGTCCGGGCTTCTTGCTGGCCATACCATAATGGAGATACCGACTTCGGTAAGATAATCTCGTACGACGCCCGCGGTGTGAGCTCTAGCATTGTCGTGCATGAATATGAAGTCGTTGCCAATAAAATGTGCATAGGGCATCACATGAGGTTCAAGACACTGTTCGATGTACCGATGAGAGTTTAGTGCAGGCAGCCGTGGCCCAGACACAAAGGCAAGTTCTGTCTTACCGTCGGCGCTGATTCCTCCCCAAACCGTCCACGAACCGCCACCATAGCTGACCTTTTCTTCAATGCAGCATTGTGCAAAGCGTTCTCCATCTCTTCTGTAGACCTTGTTCCTTCCGTCGTTACCATACAGCATAATTTTACACTCATCAGAAAACAGTACTTTGCTCCACTGAAGGTATGACCAAGTTAGGTGCTCGCGTGCAAAGTTAAGGCGCGCTCTTCGATGGTCTGCAGTTAATTTCGGCCCATTCGCTGGCTTATGCGGTGCCAATCCGCGTTCCTTCAACCTTCTTCTTATTGTAGAGTCACTTACAGCTACTCTTCGTACAACGCGAAGCTGCTGCTGCAGTTGAAAAGCGTTAAGGCGTCGATTTCGTAAAGAAGTTGTTACAATAAATCGATCATCTCGCTCAGAAGTGACCCGATTCCTGCCAGATCCTGAACGGCGCGTGAACGAACCAGTCTCCCGATAGCGTTTGTAGACTATGAACAGATGATAAGCTTAGATGCAATCTTGCAGCCACAACACGCTGACTAAGTCCAGAATCCAGCAATGCCACCACTTGGGCGGCTTCTGCGGGCGAAGTATCCATATGTTTTAGAAAAAAAAGTTTTTTCAGACGTCCCAAAGTCACAGTAAATGAAATAAGAAACAAAAAGTTTAAAGACAAGCGCTAATTTTTAGTTTTTAAACGAGAAACGTACTCCAACCCTAAATACACATTTGTCTCAAAACAGTGATTAATTTCATTTTAGGATAAACAAATGAAATTCTAATTTCGAATTTTGATTTTTTTCTTCTTACTGTAATGACCAAACTGCCAGCTACACAATAATGTTTTTTTTTTTCATGGAATTAATTCTCTTTTGTAAAAAATTAGGACAAAAACAATAAAAACGAAAGTGTTTCGATTTTTTTGATGAGAAGTGTATTTAGCCCAGGGAACATAAAGCTTCGTTTACAAATTTAATTGCATCGACGATCGCCCGCCACGAGACGCAAATAGCTACAACTCGTCCCTGAACCTACCCGAACTTTCTCCAGCTCGCTGCACAGCGAACGCTGTGAAAATATATTTGCTAGTTTGTTTTTGAACGCTCAGACTAGCCGCCTGCAACTATCCCACTAAGTGCAGCGATGCACTACAAGAAAGGGACAAGCTAACTCGTGTCTCGTTCCTTCGCCAAGTTACATTTTGTTCTTAAATTATTTTTATTGCAGTCACAATCCGAATCGGTACAAGAAACTTTCAAAGTTTCATGCAAAACTGTCGCTTACATTATGTCGAGGATGGTCATCGTGGTCTGGCGAGAGCAGAACTTCCAAGAGTCATTTTGAGAATTAATGGCAAAATTATGCATAGTTCGCTCTGAATTGTCGCGAGTGCGACGCTCGACTGCGTAATGAACTTAACTGCAGTACTGACCATGTACGTGGGGCGACGATAAAATACCACATTTCATAAACATTTTCCAATGAAATCGAAGCAGAAACCAGTCGTAGAGTACAAATTGATAATGAACGTGGAGACGAAAGCCTCGCGCCTCGCTTCAATATAAATACATAGTTAAATAGAATGAAATAGAAAATAGGATGGGTATAAACGGCGAACACGCCACTCTTAGCCATTAATAATTTTCGAGCGGTAAAGTGCATCCTAGGGTTGCATCGATCATTTGGCTCAGACAGACGTAGTCGCATGAAACAGAATGCAAGGGGGAACTTACGCCTGTGTATGTACTAAATGTGGTGTAGTGAGTGGGGCACATTGGTGCGTGCCCACACGCGTACCTACTCACCACACAATGCATACAATGCACACGTAAATACATCTTCGCCCGACTCTACTATGCATAATCACGTAAATTTGCAAGTAAAATGACGAGACACGGCACTTTTTAAGCTTTGCAAATGTAAAAACACAGCATTGTCTCGGCTAAACCGAGTTTCGGTCGACAAAGGTGAGTATAGTGTTCCAAAAACTTGATACAAGGTCGACCGCAATGGATGCGTGACAGAGTTGAATATTAGAGAAGCACGCAAAAGGGGTTCGGGCGGGTTGTGTATTTGGCTGGGTGCAAGATGCAATTTATGCAGGCATGCGCCGTTGCGTCGATCACGCCCTAAAAACGGCGCTAACGAGCCGTGCCGGCTGCCGGCGCACCGCGCGCCGCCGGCATGGGAACGGAAATCGCCGCCTCTTACTGGCGGGAAATCCAGACACACTTCAGACAATTGACCACGACGAAGACCAACAGAAAAAACATTGTTGGATCTGGGGAAATTACGTTGTTACCCACTGGTTGCCATGGTAACAAATTGGACCATGTACAAAGAGAATGACCAACGTAGAAATTAAAATGGAACTCGGAAATTCTGTTTATATAAATGTTTATTATATTTTTGTACATTACGGAAAATTCACAATAGACATGTCTATGACTAACGAATAGTAATGCGTTAGAAAATAATGTTCTCGTCGCCTTTGTAAAACAATACCTGCTTTCACAATTCATAAAAATACAGTTATTAATTATTCATTGTGGCGTAGCTAATCACGCGCGTTTATATAAGAAGCCAGATTGAAATAACCACAAGTGTGTTAAGAATGCATTGACTCATTAGATAAATGCAATTTAAAACTTCAACACAAAATGTAGATATAGTGAGGTTAGTTGTATGTTTAATGCAAATGTTTTTATTCAACCGACATTCACTGAGTTTATATTTTATTACAGAGTAAATTTATGTCATTTTAGATTTCTAGTTTATAAATAATAGGGATTTTTTACTTCTATACAGTAGGACATAGCAGTTTATTAATCTGTTTTTATTGTCTGGAAAGAGCAAACCTAAGTGGTTCACAAATAAAAGCAATATATTTTTAAGTTAGAATGGACACATTTTTGGTTTCCAATAAAAAAATACTTACTAAACAAAATTTTACTCATCATTTCATTGTTCAGAGTGATTGTGATGGATGGAACAGTTTCAATAAAACCTGACACACTAAGAAGTATTCAGTGTGCTGTGCAGTGATATCCTTAGGAGGCCTCCCCCTCAAGTCTGCTTCACGCCCGACTGACGACTGACTCACCGTGGTCGCGCCTCAGACTTACTAAGGATTGCACTTAAATGTTATTTAAAAACGGAGTAAACATCGACTTTACTTCGAGGCAGTTTCACAAACATTAACCAACAACTTAAATATACAAGCTTAATTTAATCAAGTATCCGAAAACGGAATGTTACCGCAACTCGATTTTAATAACTTCAAGGAAAAAAAATAACGGTAGCAGGCAATGATATTGGTACACAGCCTTCTAAATTAATCAATGAATATTAAACATAACAATTAATAAATATATAAATCGCGACCGTAAACCGTTTTTTTTAAAACAAGTATCGAGTAGGTAGGTACAGTCAAGTGCAAAATTATTGTGCGAGTAATTTAATACATATATTTTTTCAATTTTTTGTTATAAATGTATATAATACTAAATATTATAAGAAATTCTAAAGTCTGCCTCAGTTACTTTGACAGGAAGTTCCTATACAAAAATGTTGTTGTAACTGAAAACCAAAGCTTAATAGTAATGAGATTAACAGAACTTTGCACATTTATTTGTCGGTCAGGAAATATAGAAAATACCAATAATATTTTATAAATATGAATGAAAATTACGATTCGCAACACTAGCAAGGTCCTAAAGTCATGTTTACGTCGGGCTTGGCTGAAGGCCACGACGTGATTCTATTTAATGCTTTTTATGTAACTAAATCATATCGTGATTATTTATTTATAGAATAAATAAATGTCTATGAGATTATTCATTACTATATTTTTATGTATTCAGGACTGCTTTAAGATGAGATTATTTTTGTATAACAACTATAGGTAATCAAGAAAAGGTATAGTTCGTGTTTATTATAACTTGTACAAAATTACACATAGATACAATATGTGGGGGTTTTAAGTATAAAAACAACCTCAAAAAACTACACTTCATTCATAAGTTCATAACTCGCTAATTATACATTTATAAAATGTTACTTCACGCATAATATTACGTGATACGTGTTCCTTAGATAATAACTACATTATACTTTAAAATTTAATAGCACGCTGCCAAAAATCTAAACAAGCGACCGTTTTTATACCGAAGCATCACACGCCCACTCATTAAAATTTGAACAAACCAGTTTATTATGAACTGTTTTATCGTAAAAATATTCTCAACTAATTTTGACTGCATATTATTCTAAAAGATATATTACACAACCAAGACCAATGAACATATTTTCAATATAGAAGATATTTTAAACATAAAAACAAAACCGTGCTTTTTATTGATGTTATATTTTTCTCTACATGTCAAGTGCTACCAGGTATTAATTAAATGTTACAAAGTAGTAATTAATGTTAAACGTATACCGCCTCTCTAAGCACAATAATAACAGTGTATGAATAAATACAGTAAAAGATTATTCTTCATAATTATTTGCACTGTTTATTTTATTATGACTCAGTCTAATGTAGTTCTCATTTACTAAGTACATACACGGTTTTTTTTGTAAGTCAATAGATTTATCCACTTGAGCGATAAAAACATACCTTTTTTAATAGTAATAGCTCTGAAATTATTATCCATTTTTGCTTCGGAAGTTATTTGTGCACATTTTTTGGTAACAAATCTTATGTAAATCGATTGCATAAAGGTAGGCTTAAACGGTGAATGCAAAATATTGAATCATAGCTGCATAACCAACAGGTCACTGACCTGGGTACGAAATGAGCAACTTCAAAGAAGTATTTTAGCCTTAAAATCAGCTAAACGAAAAATAATGTTGTAGTTATTTTAAAATATCAACATTTCGAAGCAAAGTTTAGATGAAAGAGTAGAGCATAGACAACGTTTAAGTATAGTACATTTTCGCTTTGACTTCTCGCCTATGTGAATGGTACAGTCATTGCTGTTACTCAATAAATTCACACAAGATGTCCTAAGTATGTGTACATAGCACAATATGCGACGCACCTCAGACGGGCGAGGAATGCAAATGGCTTTATTGTAAACAGGTAATTTCCTCTACTTTTATATAGCAACAGGAATACGACATAAGTTATCATAATTATTATTTATTGACATAGTCGCAGACATGGACGTAGTACATGATATTTTGTCTGGGAATTTGCAATGGCAAGAAAAGATCTTAAAAAAAATATGTTTTAATAACCACAGGTCTCATTAGCATTTAAACTATGTAAACTTCGGTGTTTAAAATTAACGACTGTAAGAAAAAAAAGTATAGAAATCAAATTATTAAGATGGAATATAAAATTTACGTCTGATATAAAGACTCTAGACATAATAGCCGGTATTTATGCGTTAGTAACATAATTGAAAACAAAACGATGCGCCCGCGCATACTAACTGCTTCATTTGTTCTGTTTGGAATCGATTTCAAACAACTTATTGGTAGTTGGTGCCTCGCCTAATGACGTAAGATTTATTGTGAAGGATTTATTTTGTTTGTTTGATTATTTTTAATGTAAACGGTTTGCTATTCCAGTATTTTTGAAAAAAAAAAAAGTTTAACTGAATCTTTCAAATTAATTATCATATTCACTTTACGTTATTTCCAACTTCTTCAACTATATCGAAACAAAAATAACAATGTCTTAATATCAGTGTTAAAAATCATGGAGATTATCACGAATGTTCTTTATTAGGTCAAGTAAAAAAAAACGAATGAAGAGTCGTTGGACATACCGGAGATCGCCCACGATTCAATGAAGCAAATACCCACGATCACCTACCTACACTACATTATATAGAAACGCCACAAGTATACGAAGATATAATTCGCGACTCTTTAAATCTGAGGATATTGATGATACACATATTTTTATAATGCTCTGATTTCAGTCGTTATTATTACATTTAAGATAATTAATAAAAATACATTTGTTACCTCCATTTTTATTATAATTAAAATGATAAAACAGATTCCAACAAGAATTTCAGTGTTGAATGTAATATGCAATTTATTAAGATTTGGATAAAAAAATAACGTGACAGTTTTATATTATCTTAAAATGTTTGCGAACCGATAAAAAAACCGGCTGCAAAATCGAGAATTATTATTAAAAATCGCTGCCAATATCGGCAAAAAGAAAAAAAAACAAACAGCAAATAGAGTGATATAAAAATGCTCTAAATTTTCGGCGCATATCAGTGATAAAATTTATATCAACAAGATAAGATTACCACCATGACGCTAAGATATAATCAAACCACATTATCAATGCATAATGTGTCAACGTCGAAACGAGCAATTTTAAGTACCTACCTACATTTATCGTTTTTTTAAACCTAAGTTGTTACTCATCTTACATAATGTGCCTACATTTCTATAGTAGATAATAATTACCTACACATATTTATCAGTACAATAATAGCTTAGTGCAAAGTAGTTTATTCATTCATACGTTTTTCTATTAATAGATGAATGTTTACAACGAATAAGGATAATGAAGCTTGTCCCATATCATGTTTGTTTTGTACTTTACAAAATACTGGTGGAATAATTTTGCTATCGACTGTACTTTTATCGGGAATCGTATCGTATGGATTATATTATTATTTTTCGAGAGAGTTACTTAACGCATCTGGATAAAAAAGTAGGTACCTAGCCTATAACCGTCTTTTGGGTTCCATCTATAACAATACCAAATATCATTCAAGTTAGTTCAGCCATTTTACCGTGAATGCGTAACAAACTCACTATCGCATTTATAATATTAGATGGGATTTGGGACTATTTTTAGCAGACTTAAAAAAAAATATTTTTCTAATAAGTCAAGGTAAATATCCTAAAATGCAAGTTTTAATTATGCCAGGTGACTTCCGTTGACATTTAACAAAATATTATACATTCACTTACATAATTATAATTATTGATGCATGAGAATAAATTATCAACAAAATATCGAAGTTTAAGAATATAAAATCATGTGACTCAGGCATTTAAATAACAAATTAGTGTTATAATCGGTACCAATTGATTTTATGAAAATGAAAACAAAGTCGTAACCTATTTTGTTCTAATTCTGCCGCAGAAATTAACCAAATGGCGCATTTATGTCAATTTCATGCTCTAAACATCATCATTCATCATTTAATGCAATTTGATGTACCTATCTATGTGGGAAAACTAAATAAGTTGTGTTTTTGTACAGACTATAGTTTCTTAGTTTAAAAATAATATATGCTGCGTTGAGCTGTATGTGTTCGGAGTAGTAATGTCAGGTGTGCTTTTTTTTAGCAAAGACAACATGGTAACAACATTTTGGCCAGGGTAACAGCTGCAGCAATTTCGGGAAAAACGCACTTTTGCCAGGAAACGGAAACCAGCTGTGCAGCGAGCCGCGGTTAATGTATTAAGCCGACGAAATTGCATTTTTAAGGCTCCACCAATTTGGGCGCGAATTAAAACTCGACATTATTCATAAAAAAAAACTTCTGTGACAGTTAAAGTCAAATTGTTTGCTGATTGCGTGCTTTCCAAATGTTGTCGCATGTTTTTTTTATTATTAATAGTAACCTTCTACATAACATTGTCAATTTAATAATTTCGAAACACGTTTTAGATAGCATTGTAAACAAGAGTGATCAAGATTTTCTTTGATACATTCTAAATTCAAACTCGCTTTATTTACATGTGGCCTTAATTTAAATGGGATTAACTGTTACAGGTATTTTTAAGCCGTCGTATCTATTGTTATGTTACAAGGTATTTTTTTTTGTACATAACTATACACGTAAAAAATCTACGCAAGGTTTTATGGTAACAATAGCTCACAAATATCAATCGTTCGGATCAGGAAGTGAATGGATGTTTTAATACGTTTTAAGATAACAAAATATTCTAATGGTTTGTTTACTAATAGAGTTTTTATCAATGATTCATACGTGTCTATTAGGTTCGGAGATAAATATTTTTTCTATGAAAATGTAGCAATCAACTTTTTGTACAGTACAAGTAGCTATACAAATTCTAAAAATGACAAGTTAGGTAGGTATATATGTAGTTGTTTTGTGTAATGTAAGTTTTAATGTTCATTCATGTGTATTTTCAAGCTTAAAATTTTATTCTTCGATGTTTCTGCTGCTTAACTGGGTTAATGTTCGGTGTTTCTACAAAACTACTAAATCTAAGATAAAAAAGATTGGCATAGAAAATTCAGCTCGTAAGCCAGGATGAATTTTATCGCTGTAGGGTTAACCAAACATGGGTAGGTGTATGGAGTGCAACTTGCATCTTATCTAAATTCTATAGCGGGGTGTAGGCCCCGCGCCCGGCCGGTTTCTGCGCCGCGTTCAGCCGCCTCCAACACTGCTCCAACCAGTTCTACGCCAATTATGTGGGGCTGCTATTCGATACGATATAAACAACCACCAAGAAATGCATTCAATACACACACACTACACTTAGATACGACGCTGTAGGAGTACCAACCTACACAAATAAAATTCAATGCACTCGGGGATCCGTCAGCCTATTAGTGTTGTAATAATATTTTAACGCCATTACATTACTTATTACTTCATAAAAATAAATCTCCCAATTCTTCAAATGTGTATTGTTTGTACCGGTGTCGAATAATTACCGGTGATGTTTGTATACAAATGCAGACATTTTGTATTTTGTTTTTCAAGCGGTCGGCTTGAAAAGTTATAAATATCCAATAAGAAAATAATAAGACAAAAGTTTTTGAGGTTTCTTACCTGATCCGGTCGGAAACTATTTCAGGTTTCGATATCTTCTTAGCGGGCGTAACGGCATGTGTCGGAGCGTGAGTGGGGCTAGCTGAGGGCTCGGAGAGCGCTGAGGGCGGCGAGCACGAGCCAGAACTGGACAGGCTGAAGGTGCGCGAGCGACAATCCGCAGCCGCCGGCGTGCGGCCTGACCGCGTGCGCCGGCGACGCTTCTTCTCCTCCTCAGCGCGAATCGCAGCTCCCGGAGGTGCCCAGTCCAGATCTTTCTTCAAATGCCCTCGGCCGCACCGGCAGCCGCAAGCCTTGAACGCCAGATCGTACCCTTTCTTAGTCCATAGATTCTGATGCCTCTGGCGTTCAGACCAGGAGCGCGCTCGACCGCAGGATTTGAGATAAGCGAGAACTCCAGCTTCCCATTGCTCGAAGCATTCTCGGTGCATATACCGGCCGGCGGCGCACGTGTCGTTGTTGCATAGCACGCGCACGGCATCTTCGATACGCACCGGTTCCCGGGGGCGAAGGCACTCGCCGGGGACGCAGCACCCGCGAGCCTCCTCCGCCTCATGCTCGCCGGTGGCGCCTTGTCGTCGCGGAGCCATGCCACGATCGACTTGCCAACGAAAACGAACGTGCCGCGCGGAAGTAGTGGAGCGCGTCACGCAAAACACATGCTTGTCGGAGCGCGCGCGGCCGACTAATAACTGCGGAGTGAACGAAAGCGAAATTTCAAGAGCGCAGCGCGTCGCCGCGCCGCCGCGCCACCCGCCTGCACGCGGGGCTGACCTTGCGGCGCGCGGAGGGGCGAGCGGCGGTGCAGCGAGGGGCGGGCCGATGCGGCCGACACGCCGGCGGTGGGGAGAAAGTGCCTAGCGAATTTTCACTTTCGCGCGGAAGCGGGCGCGGGAGCGGTTGCTGATGTCTCATCCATTCCATCCAGCGGGGATAGCGAGTTGGCGAGCTAGTACCTAGCCTTGATGCTAAGTGCAGTTCCTACAACTTCGTTTGTTGACATCCGTATGGTTGATAAGTAAAGCAAAATGGATTATTCATGGTGTATTGTATCGAAAACTGCGATTGTTTGTTCTGCTCGTCACCGTGATGATGTCCACGTTGTCATAATGAGAGGGAATTTTAATATTGGAAGGAAGAACTCATCAAAAGCGACTAAAGACTAACGACTGAAGCTGCACTAACAATTACGTTACTGTATAAAAATACTTTGTAGAAACTTAATTAGTCCAATTTTTTTTTCATATAGGTAGGTACTAATAATTAACTTCATAGCGACTGAAAAAGTACAATTTGCAACGACATTATAAAATCGACCACTTTCTTTTGATTTTTCTAATTACACATTTTACCATGCATAACGTCCTATTTAATTGGAAGCTACCCATAATTTTAGTAAGGCGTACTAAGAACATAGTTGATATATGAATCTATTCTTTTGATGTTGACATCAGAAAATTAAAAGGTGCGAGTCAATTAGTTTTAAGTCAAGTAAAAAGCGCATAAAACCACCATAGTGTTGTTGTTGACATAGCGCCTGATGAGTGAGTCTCTTTCTTTACAAAAAAACGGATTTTTTAATGTTCTTTACGGTTTTGGGTCTATGCTTTAAATTAATAACTATAATAAAGCTTATAATAACATACATTGTAAGTTCTTATCTCGTATGCACCTATTAACTATGAACACATATAAGTAGGTAGGTATGTAAGAATTGACAAGCTCTGTAAGTTGAAAACATCATTCTGCCTTATACCTATTATAGGTACAAATTAATTAATAATTACTCGATTACTTTATCAACATTAGGTAGGTACCTATACTTACATAAACTTCATTTTTATGTAATTTTATTATTTAAGAAAGTAAAAGTACCTACGCACAATACACACATATCTACCGATGTGTGTCTAAATATTGGGCCATTTTTAGGGTTCCGTATTCAACACGGAAAGCTCTGTCTATAGCTCAGGGTTAATTAGTACTAGAAAGCTGTAATTTGGTATGGATATGCATATTTATCACGCCGAATGAGTGGTAAGATATATTATATTTTTTAAATATAGTTTTACGGTACATGCCATAAACGTAAAGTGGGGATGAATATTCCTTTCTCTCTTTATCGTCTTTCAAAAATGTTGCAAGTATGTGAAACTCATTTTCCGATTTAGGGAGCCGATTGCAAATTATCAATCGTGCGTTCCCCGTCCCTCTAACTTCGAAATGGCTGTTCCTAGATATGTGAAAAAAATCACAGACGAAGCATAAATAACGAACTTTAAAGGACAACTATCACAGCTACTTAGCTGCGCAAAGCCTACTTAGGCTTTACCGGTTCCACCAACTAAAACATATTACGGAATCCCTTTTGCGCGTGGCTCGACACGCACTTAGCAGCTGTCTTTATGATTAAGAAATATTATATTAGTACCTAAACTGATTAAGTCAATCATCAAGATTTAATCTAATCGCATTTGATGAAATCGCATCTCGAACGTCGAATACAGAACTTCCTTTTTTTTTAAATTGGTACAAATATAAATAAACCAGCCCTCTAACTACGTCAGCATATTTCAATTTCAGTTGCAATAACTTTAATTTTGACATCACAATGATATACATTGCTTTGTTGAAAGTATCAATGAGATGATAACCAAACATGCAACAATGTACATTAAACTCTTTCTGATAGGAGGTCAGTTAGATATCCATGTTTTACGTAATTAGGGGTTAGATTATTAAAGGGCAAATTTGCATAATCTAATAAAATAATATAGGTACTCTATAGATAGATCCCTCAACTACCAACTTTAGGTTATGAAATTTTTATTCCATGGGAGTATAAAAACGGTGGCATTGTGCAAGTCGCACATGCTTTAGTGCTAGCATCTGCCTGGTTTTCCCCCAGATTTGTATAGTTTTAACGGCGTTCAGAGAGCGTTCTCCGAAAAGAATTCGAGAGTACCTATTCTAGACTCAGACTTCCTGAATTGGGGAGAAACCCGTACGAAGTATTCAGTTAGAGATAATGTTAAGATTATAACATCATTAAAAATAAAACTTTGATAAGAAACAGGCAAAAATGTCCTGTGATACCTGTGAAGAAGTAAGTAAAACTTTTACATTTGTTAGATACCATTATCTAATAAATTAGTGAAGTTTTTTCAAATACAAAGCAACACCTATCCTTTAAGAAAAACTTAAACTTATAGGCCTACCTTGAATTGAAGAAATAATCTGTAGAATAGCTCATTGTTATCACCCTAATTCACGGTGTTATTATATTCTAAAAAACTAAGCGCTTATTGAATCAGAGTCCGTCATTCATGTGAATCGATGTGACGATTCTCAAAGCGCGCACGTGTTTAATAGGGGTTGCGTATGAAAGGGCCAAAGGAACAAAATCGTCTTGTTCCGTGAAACCGGTCCAAGGCTGAGGGCCCGAGTGCTTCACTCAGAGGGAATAAAGAAACTAGTGGCGTAACGTGTGACCCAATTTTATTCCAACTGACGTTCCTTAGAGCCAGGTGATAGGTGCATTTCACTGGGAGGGGAACTCACAGGAACACGTGTATCGAAACACCAGCCGAATTATGCCCAAACAAATATACTACTGCTTGTAAGTAACTTAAATCAATCGGAAAAAGGAACCTTAAGCACATCAAAATAAGAAGTGAAGGACGGCGAAATATTTGTCTTATAAGAATCGATATGTTGGCAAAGGAACTGCGTCGCAAACAAACGAGTTTCAGCAATATTATTACGAAGCTTTTGTCTGTAAGGACCGCCATCTGTGTGACCTCTGAATAGCCATTCAATATTATTTATTCATAAATAAGTACGTAAATAAGGATAAGTACTGTGCATCTGGCTTTTTATATTTTGAATGGACGCTATCTAAATGCATGTATTCTAATTATGGACCTCATATTTTACCAGAAAAATGCCAAATAAAAGCCAATAACAAAATTCTTTTGCATCTGAATGGTGCACATTTTGCTTATTCATTTTTAAATTTTATGTACCTACAAAATAAAATAAATAACTGCATTGTGAAGTCTTGCGATGTGCGTCATAAAATTCAAATAGCGACCGCTCTGAGTTTGCATAGGTAAATCATTAACGTCAATTGATGATAAAAATAATTTGGGAATCATAAAATTATGAACTTTATAATTGGCGAACTAGACCAATGTAATACCTATGTATAAAATTAAACTCATAAATAATATTAATGTTGTTGCGATAAATATTGACCTTTACATTTTATAGTGTTTGTGTTATGGATGCATACAAAGTTTAATACATACTAATAGGTAGGTAGGTAGGTGTAAAAAAGACAGAAGTTGTAAATTTTTACATAGAGCCCCCATTTCCTTTCGTGCAGCCGAGCGGACGTGCAGTGGAACATAAAAAATACGCGGGTAATGTTGGTCAAGTGCGGCCAAGCCGTAGCTTAGGGGACCGTGTTGGGTTCCGTACCATTATTTCTTCGAAACACACATATTCAGGACCAGGGCTTTATACTTTTATTCATTCCTTTTTGTAGAAGAAAATAAAAATCTACCAATAAAGGTGTTTTATTAACTCATGTGCTTACCTAAGATGCTGTTTGATGAATGAGCTAGTTCTTGCCTCACCCCTTTCCGTTATTTAAACTTGTTTTTTTTTATTTTAAACAGCGAGTGCTTCTTGACCTTGGCAATCCAACAACTAAAGTTATCTTGCAGGTATTGAATGAAAAATTAAAGGATTTGTACGACAGGTCTGGCTAGTCTCTGAGTTTTGATATGCCTCACAAAAGAGCGATTGAATGGATTGTAATTGTAGAAATACGAATAATAGATTGTTTCCCTTTCTTTATTTTCAATATAAGATGTCTTTCTTAGCCGTGATACATTACAGACTGAATAAATTTTAAAAGAAAGTTGAATGAGATTTGATTTGATTTAAATAAAAATATTTTTTGCTATCAGGGAAATTTGAGTGTAACACTCGAAATGTTTGATCAGCTGTTATCCCTTGAAACTGTATCGACAGACAGATAAAGTTGCTTTCGTATATTATAAATATTATTAGGGGTTAAT
The DNA here is from genome assembly GCA_963891755.1 of Pyrrhia umbra. Taxonomy (NCBI): domain Eukaryota; kingdom Metazoa; phylum Arthropoda; class Insecta; order Lepidoptera; family Noctuidae; genus Pyrrhia; species Pyrrhia umbra. The sequence continues at coordinate 5,387,290 of OY982926.1, forward strand.
TGGAATACTTAAATATGTTCATTAAAAAAGAAAGAAAGAAATTCTAGACACATTGCTAATTTTACGTGAATAAGTGAACAATATTATTATAAGCACATTCTATTTATCTCACTGACCCTTAAAAACGACTTTTTTATTTGACCCACATCTAAGGGATAATTGTCAGGGAATAAATTATTTAATTATTGCTTTTATAGGTCACTGCATAACGCTAACAGGTGCACGCTTGGCTGCACTGCACCTGCACTCGGCAGGGGCTGTTCAAGGTCTTGGCAAAATGCGTCTTGAATATGTACTTACTTACTGACATACCTATTTCATGAAAGTAGGGTTAGCAGTTAAGGTATTTAAAAAAAAACAAGTAACCGCTTCATTTTGCAATACTTAATACAACAACGAACGTGTCCTGTATCGTGAGTGTCTTTACAGATATAGGTTAATCCGACTAATACTATTATAAATGCGAAAGTCTGTGAGGATGTAGGTCTGTATGTTTGTCACCTGTAAAAACTTCTGAATGGATTTGAATGAAATTTGGTACACACATAGTTACCTAAATTAACACAGGATACTTATTATCCGGGTGCGTGAATCCTTCCCTCAAGATGCGACGAAACCCGGGGAAGCAGCTAGTCTCATTAATACAACAATCAAGAACCACATTTTATCAATACTATGATCTGCGTACCCAATCATTTGGAGTGGACAAGAATAAATCTTCAATAAAAGAATAGATTCTCAAATTCGTCAAAAATAACTGCTTAGGTATTTTTAATAGAGGGAATGCAATTTGGGACATATGGTCTTCTGCTTGCCATTTGCCAACCTTAGTTAAAATGTGAAAAGTGTCCTGCCATCTGATTCTTCTTCTTCTTCTTATCTTTAGGACTGCAGGTTAACTAATTTAGCCAGCACTAGTGTCAGAGTTTTCTTAAATCCGCCTGACGACCTCTGACATGGAATTGTAACAACGACTGCTATCAAGGCAGCAGCCAGGCATGATGGCCTAATGTGCTCCCAGGCACGGGAGGTAACACCTCCAACTTTCTCATTATGGACTGCATAGCAAAATCTTTAAAAACCCATAATGTGATGTCGGCCCGACTCTGGAGTAGATCGCGAGAGCCCGTCACAGTATACACGTTTCCAACCACTATAAGTTGGGCGTCTAGTCAAAAGGAACCTACTCACGAAAAATCAGCTTGTTAGTAATAAATGATGAAAGATGTACCAGGGATCCTGTACTACTAGCTAGAGTCTAGACCAACGAGGCCGTCTGATAAATCTGGGACCTGGGGCAATACCTCAATATCCCCAGTAGCTTAGCGTACTTATGATGTTATCCGTACATTCCTGGTTACTATAGATACTTGAGTTGGTAATGAATACATTTATATTAATTTGGTTCCTTAAATAAACGTGTTGTTGTTGCAGTTGTTAATACGCAGTTCTGTTGGTACTCATTACCTACTTACAACCTGTAGCTTAGTTGTTTACGATGGTATATAATGGACTGCATGTTTGGCTTCCAAAATTAAAGGGGACTTTCAAGGTCCCCTTTAAATTTTCCCGTCTTTTATGTGACTAATCCTTACCTATATTTATTAATACGAACACTGTCTGTTTGTTACGCTTTCGCACTCTACAAATCAATTGTTCAATGTTTGGGTGCTTGTATAATGTAAGGAAGAAATGGCAATTATTTTTAAAAATAATAACTTTAGTTAAAAACACCTAAAACGACATTCATTAAACAATGTAGGTCGTAGGTGTAGGCAAATATTTAACATCCCATGTTGTTTACAATTAGCTCAGGTGTTTAATGATGTAGGTACGAACCTATGCAAGTGCATTTCCGTATATAAATAAAGAAAAAAAAAACGTTCAAAAAGACTTATTTATTACATTTTTCGAAATTTAGTTACTGGGTCATGTGGGGTAATAATTGAGCTTTCAAATTATGACAAAAACGCACAAAAAATAACGTTCCTCTAGAATTTTCCGTTATGTGTGCAGAAGTGAAAATTGTAGAATAAATTACAGTGAAAGTCATTACACTAAATATTACCAATAGGAAAAATTAAACAGTGATTCGAAGTTGATATTGTAGTTCTAAAGTTACGCAAAATTGTTTTTCAAATAAACTTAATTATGCGGTCGAAGAAAAACAAAACTTTTCCTTCCAAAGTTCGGAACACTATATGACTCGCACTTGACCGGTTTCTAGTACTAGATACCTACCAAAAACTATATATTAACTGTATATTTTATTCCCCTGTTCATAAAAAAAATATTTATTAAGTATTATTTATTAGTATATAGGTAACTGCTTAAAACGATCCTTCATTAGGCCGAAGGATAGTTTTGTATGGTGTAATAATTTGCTCGCAGGTTCTTGTCAATTTCAATAATATTTAATACTTCAAACTGCATATTGAGCTTGCGACACAAATGTCAGGATTAATTATACTATTCTTACTCCAACCGGTTCTATGATGCCGATGTCGCGACACTTTCAGGTGCCACAATAAACCTAGTTCAGTCAGTGTCTGACATTTTCTCCCGCTCTGTCTGGGCCGCGAGGGAATCATTTGATGATTTACATTTCCCATTGCAAAATAAAACTATCAATTATTTAACTAGGTATTTTATTTCTTAAATTCTCAATTGTCTTAAAATTGTTGCCTTGCCCTTACGCATGTATTTGGTAACTGCAACTGTATGCGTATTTCCATAATTACTGCGTTGCGTGGTATTATACCACGACCGTCGTAACCGAAATTCAAAATCAATCACCTACCTACCCACTATTTACTTCTCAACAGAACTGATGAATTCCATTCATATTGAGGTCAATTATTAAAGAAATCGATTTTTAAAAACAGTCCTTTATTGCTATAGAGTTTTATTTTACAACATTGTGCGTGCCAAGGAATGTCTCGGATGAATACAAGCGACGCATCGATCCATACACAAATATGTGTAGCTTATAGGCATCCTGCAAAACCGGTGGACCTTGATATTACAAAGGGACCCCTCGATCTGCGAGCTAACCTTGAGTTATTTTTAAACCACGCTGGCTGCATACGAATCCCGTCCGACTACTCCTTCCGAGTATTACATAATGCGAAATTATAGTTTTTTCTTTTTGTATAGCGTCTCCTTGAAAAGCGTGTGGCCCTGTCATTTCGGTTTTATACCCTTTGTTTTGGCTCTTACATATTTTATTTCTTTTCTTTGAATCGTAAAAGGAAGAGGCAATGAAGGGTTAGCGTTTTTGTGTAGTGGATTATTTATGGTGCGGAATAATGGGCGTTCAAGTTCGCCGCGAAATATTGGCTACAGCTGCGGTGTTTTCGAAAATATGTAATCGTTCGTTTTCGGTCACCCAGAAAGTTGTTACAGTTCAGTACTCGTATAACTACGTGTAGGTATGCACCTATGCACACAGTATTGAGATGTGTTATTGTTGCCTTTGTGTGTTTGCAATGCGTTTACTCGACGCCATTATCACGGTAGCGTGCATCCCCGTCCCCCCTATTTTATTATGTTGTTTGCTCACTGAAAGAAATTGGATACCTACCATATAAAAATATACTTCGGTAATACCTGAACCTGTATAACTTGTTTCGCTTAATACATTCGTTGTTTCATTCTTGCTGGTCATTTTGCGATGAAACTGGAGATGCGACTTACGAGTAAGTATGATTGTTTTATTATATTATAAATGATTGCGAATTGTATAGTTGTGTCTGGTTGACCATCTGTAACATATTACGTTTTTAAATAAAAATAAAGTAATACATATTACGTTGAGAATTATCGCATCCAGTTTACGACATAATTCCTATTAATCAATTGAACAAAGCGAATTTAAAAGTTTAGTCATGTCTTTGTCAATAATATAATTAATTCGTCCTTTATAAATAACAGAACTATGGAAAGCACTTGAACTATACTAACACAATAAGTAAAATGTTAATCATGCGTATGAATCATCTATTGTAGTATAAATAGAAAGCGTAGCCCTACCAATGTCAATAAACTCCGGGCTTCGGAATGCAAAACTAAATTATAATCAAGATTAATCAGCGAATTAAATCCTCTAAACGTTAGAAGCTATGCTCCGAATCCCGGCTATGTTCCCATATCGTGTTCGAATCAATAAAACCTCCAATGTTTTTCTACAAAGCACGTTTCTCGGAACAATCTCGCTGGTAAAGTTTCAACGTGGTTGCATAACCGTGGGTCTAACTAACAACGCTTCACATTGTAAACGATTATTGACCTGACCTTTATTAATTTCGTCGTAATTTTGAAAATATTTGGTTATCTCTTTATTAGTCACTAGCTTTCCGCCAACGACTTCGCCCGCGTGGGCTATACGAATTCAAATTAAAAATGACCTTGCCCCCACCCCTCCTTCAGGGGTAGAATTTCGAAAAATCCTTTCTTATCGGATGCCTACGTCATACAAAGAACTCACTCTCCAAGTTTCAGGTCTCCATGATCAGCGGTTTAGGCTGTGCGTTGTGCGTTGATCCGTCAGTCATTTAGGACAAAGTATTTTATATGTATAGATTATCGTTTAATTTATTTATACTATCAGCAAAAGCTAGTTGGGCAGAAAAGTATAAACAGTGTCGCGTCTTGGTACAATATGTGTAGCAAATTAGGTGCCATATGTGAGACGTGAGTGGCATCTCGAGCGCCATCGATACTATCGGCATTGTTTATGCGCTCGATCAAGTGTTCGCGCCATGTTCTTTATTAAAAAAGAGAACAACATACGCACGTCCAGTTATATCGACAATAAAGGACCACTTGTTGTAGCGGTTAGCAGAAACATGTTATCGATTGCATCGAAATACCAATTTGTTTTATTTAATTAAAGTACATTGCTGATTTTATAACTAAGGCTTTATTAAAATTTACAGTGGCAGTTCGTTGAAATAAGCGAGATAGTAGCATTTGCACCTGTTTGGAATAAATACGGATGTGTAATAAAAACAGTGGAATTTAAATGTTACACTGGTAACGAATGAAAGTCTGCTAATAAGTAGGTATTTGCTGAAGCCGCCTTTAGGCCAAAACTGGACCGAACAAATATTTATTTTTTTCATTACCTACTGCTGATGCAAATATTTCATATAATGCTTACATAAGGACCAGCTTGAAAGGACCAAAAATTTTGCAACAGTTTTTGGAAGTAAAAATAAATAAAAAGTTGTAAGTAATGTTTTTTGTAGCCCATACCCGAAGTGTGCAACGGGACCTTATTGCTAAGCCTTCGCCGCCTGACGTGTCAGTGTCAAAGAATCATAATATTAGCTGATATTTTCACAGTATATCTACGTATAATAATTGCATCTATAATGATAAATAATAACTAGAAAAATAGCAAATCCAAGGGGCGTACCTCATACCATAAACCTCGACCGAAAAATAGTTTTTTTTCAAGTTGTTGCATTTTGATTATATCTAGAAACAAGAGTAATTAAAGTGTCAAACTTCGCGAAATAAGTTCATTGCGTAATCTTAAACCAACATTTTATAAAAAGTTGTTATTATACGGAACCATTAGTGTACGAACCCGTCTCGCACTTGGCCATTGTTTAATGATTTCCAATTAGATGTTCAAGGCCCATGAGGGTTGGAAGTGACTCGGTGTTTACATTCTGAGCTCAAGGCTGAACGCTTTCTGATATAGTTATAAAGAGACTGTTATGGCTATAGCGGGGAATTCATTAACCGTCATCAAAAAAAGAGAAGTTCTGTATTCGACCTGTATTTATGTTCCTACTAGCTGTTTCCCGCGGTTTCACCCGCATCCCGAGGGAACTACTTAGCGCACCCGGGTAAAAAGTAGCCTATGTTGTTCCTCAGGGTCTATTCTATCTCTTTTATATCGGTCCAGTAGTTTTGGCGTGAAAGAGTAACAGACAGACAGACAGAGTTACTTTCGCATTTATAATATTAGTAAGGAAGTAAGGATAAGGATTAATGATTCCGTTACTTCTCAGTATGTTTATGTAGTTCTCTGTATGTATATGTATATAATGTAGTGTATCTCAAACAGTAACTAAATATCTAGATTTTAGATATGCAAATTAAAAGATTTATAAAAATGTAGACAAATATTCCAAAATGTTACTCGTGTTATGATTAGACCAGTCTGTTATATTAATGGACCAGTTTATCAACTTAGTATCATAATTGGAACAAAATATCAAAGAAATAAAGCTCCTTTGTCTCTTTTATCGGATTGAGTTTAATATTCTCACGGTACAAAGCCACATGTTTTTCATCGCGTATATTTTTGTTCTTATTGGACAGTCCTCCTTATGACATCATGTGACTATAAATTGGAGCAATTTTTGAATCAACTCGTGTTGGCAATAAAATTGGATTTGTTTATTTTGTTTTTTAAACTCATTATAGTCATCTGTTGTAACGAGTGCACTTTACGATGTTCGTTTTTTTTCTTATCAAATAAGAAGTATAATGTCATCGCTTCATACTGTCACACGCTATTTTATATGGACGGCTCAAAAGTAACTCAGATATTTGTGCACATAAAAATGTCTACTAAATATCCTTGCCAAAATCATAGGCAGTTACCTAATGCAAATGAGAGTTTTATAGCGCTACGGTGAATAACATTAAAGGTACCTCAAGTAGAGCAATAAAAATAGGAAGTGATTAAAAAGATATAACATTTTTTTATTAAAAATCCCTTTGATCCTCCGTTCATAATCACTGTGACAGGAAAAAATATGACATCAGTAAAATTATAATGGGCCGCCTCGTAAAGCGCGCATTTGAATAGGAAAGTTACATATCAAAAATTTTCAGTGATCCGTGTTTTACGAGTTTGTCGTAAACGTGTACTTAACAGGAAGAATAAAAGGGCCCCTTCAATACGCCTGTGTTTAAAAATCTATGTGAGCATGCGAGGGGACTGGAACTCGTAATCAGTTCGCGAACACCAAACGTTTACGATGTTTCCACATTTTAATATCAACATAATACGTTATGGATTTAACCAGGCCTTTCAAAAGCACCCATAAAAATAACTTGAATCGTTTCAAAAACCGGTCGGTTTTGTTATGTGCAATGCGTAAGAAAATGATGGATTTGTGCGTAACTTCCGTTGAACCACTATTGCACTATAAATCAAATAAATTGCTGAGCTATTAACATTTATTGATCGCTTAGTCGTTATGTATATCTATGTATATAAATAATAAGTATGGTTAAATTGTATAAATGTTTATTACTTAGTAAATGCGCACATTCAATATAATGAAACACGAACGAGATTTGCGCTGTAGCTTATTACATAGAGCTGAGAGCGAACTGAACCTCAAAAAAACCGGCCAAGTGCGTGTCGGGCCACGCGCAGTAGGGTTCCGTAGTAGGTCTCAGTTAGTCGACTATAACTCTGTAACCAGTTAAGCCTACTTAGCCGTGATAGTTTTCCTTGTAAGTTCATTACATGTGCTACGTCTGTTATTTTTTTCACATTTCTAGGTACAGCCATTCAAAAGTTAGAGGGGGGGGTAACTCGTACCGAACAAAAAATTTCACTTAAAATCTAGATATTTCGCAAATGGCTCGCTTAACTGAAAAATGGTCTTCACACACCCATAATATTTTTGAAAGACCTATCTAACGATACCCAACACGAAGGGGTAAGCGAGAAAAAAAATATTCATCCCTACTTTACATGTTTGGGAGCTACCCTAAAAAAAAATATTTTTCAAAATTTTATTTTACCACTTTCTCGGCGTGATCAATATACATATTCATACCAAATTTCAGCTTTCTAATAACAAAAACCACGGAGCTATGCCGCGGACAGACAGACAGACAGACAGACAGACAGACAGACAGACGGACAGAGCGAAACTATAAGGGTTCCTTGTCGGACTACGGAACCCTAAAAACCATTGTAAAACAGTCATAAATATAAAATGAACTCAGTCCCTCAAGTAACCAGATGCCCATTGAAAAACATAATAAGATTTACTTATTTTGAACTCGACTAAAGGAAATACAGGTGGACTAACAATACGATAAGGTCCCTTGAGGCTTCCCTCTTTGACTATTTTAATAAGAAAAAAAATCCCATTGCCTCCCAAGCGAATTACTTTGAAACGAATAAATAAATGAACTGAAGGATCACGAGATTGAATTAGAAAAATAATTCGTGTGTAATAAAGAAATCTGTTCATTCATAAAAGTTATGAGGGTTGATCACAATGAGGAAGTCGAAGTGTACGATGATCTAAAGCGATGACAATGACGGCAGGTATCGAACCGGAAAAGGGATCAGTTTTCCTTTTGATGTCACATCAAAAAGGTCCTTAAAAGGAGAAGCCAATATCGGACTTAGTGAACTTTCTGAACTCTCAGAAATTAGGTTAATACTTAGGTATATTGTATTTACAAGCTTTTGATCTTAGAAATGGCACTCGGTTATTTTCAACTAAAATCTCGATATCACCGTTATTCGCATCTAGCTTAGCTCTTCCATTTTTGCCAGACGTTCTTCATTGTAGATTTAATGGATTTCATTCTTTCTTTAAGCTCCAAGCTTCACAAAGCCAGAGGTGTATTTTTTACATACAGTCATTATTTTGAGGAACCAACCCACAAAAATCATATTTTCGCCTCAGCACTCTCCCTTGTTTTACGGTTTTTTCATTGCTACCACTTTACGAGCATCGGTGATGGGAGCCACTCTTCTTTTATAACCGAGTAACTGTATTCTGAGACCTCAAAGATCGCGTGTTTGGTACTAATTAAACGTCTTCATGGCAGTTCAGATACGTGATTCGTCTGGCCGCGTTGAATAATGTGTTTCTTACGCTGTTTTTATAGAGCCTTACCGTCGCAAAAGTTTCGCTACTACAGCTTTAGCAAACAAAAAGTGCATGATATTACATATTGCATTCACGTGGTGGTATCGAGGGGATCAAATGAGATATTCAAATATAACTTCTTACGTCAGCGGTGATGTTTTTAAATTAATACTGATTGTAAATCTTGTCGCGCATTAGAGATGTCGTCGTCTGTAAATTGGAAACACCTCGGCTTCACGCTCAGTCGGGGGCTCCTCTCGTTCTATTCCTGTTCCTGACACAACCGCCCCAGGACACGACGCGTCTTTGTTACAGACAACGCAACGCGTTGTAATTATTTCCACTTGTACTTTAACGTCATCGTCTCGATTAGTTAGAGCGTTAAAATTTGGGCTTGAATTAATAATACAAACATGACACCAACAAACTGTGTTGCTGTGTTGTTTTTTGTAATCATCCAGTTTTGATTTCTCTCCTCATGTCTGGGTTTGATATATGATCCCCATACTTGGCTGTAACAATAATCTCATATTTCACTGTAATTATGTTGATCGACGACCAAATTTCAATAGCTGTAAATATCATTACATGCAACCCATCAACATTTATGTTCCTTTTAATCGAACCGCCTTTCGTGCCGCTCTCACGAGTGGATATTTATCTTTAGTCTGTACAAACAAATGTAACCGTGAAACCATTTCATCATTCAGCACATTGTCGTCAGCGGCATGCGAGATGGGCTCTGACGCAACCACACGCGACTGTTCCTCGAGGACAAAGAATAACACCATCTTGAAAAAATATTATTTTCTTAAATTTGTGTTGCCGTGGCTGTCACCGGTCGTGATTTACGCCGAATCTGTCAAGTTTGGAGACAAAGAAGTCTTGTTGAAAATCGCGGGAGCATGATGTCATACGTTCAGGAACCGCCTTACCCGCGGCTTCTAATTAATAGAGCGGCTTTTACGGCTCGCTAGGGTAATATTATTCTGAGATGTTTCAAAGAAAAATAAGAAATATGCGTGTCAGCCAGCGTAGTTTATGGGCCGTTGTTTATTGTGAACGCTCCAAACCATAGTCGAACTCAGAACCGATTCTTTGTTTTGCTCAGAATTTATTGCGAGTAGGTAAAGTTCGTGAAATCAATTCAAAGGCAAAGCTCGTTAAGAGAGCGCACCTTTCTATTTTGCGATTCTTTGTATCTTATTTCTACTATCTACCTTGATATTTTTATTACCATTGTTGTAGGTATGTATATCATTGATATCAAATAGTTTATTAGGTAGGTAATAAATATGTATAATGAATTAATGGATATAGACGCAGTCTAAAACAATTTAAAAGTTACTTTCTAAAGAAATTATACTGTAACTTTACCAAAGAATTTAAAGATTAATAAAACAAGAAGGAACATTCAGAAAGACCACGCCTGTAATCCTAGAACATCGACGTAAACATTTATAAATGTGGTACTTGCTAAATCTGAAATGCAAATTAGAATTACCTTCGGAGTGGAGCTAGTCTAGACAATATTTACAATAAAACAGGCTTGTTCAAAGTACGTTGTTCTAAGAACAAATCTAAGCGCTTGCGACAAAATTGTATGACATGACAAGCAAGCCAAGCTTTATCTTTTATATCTTAAAGTTGAAATCGTGCAGGAAAATCAGCTTTGTGTGTTGTATTAAGATTTTTAAGCCGTCGAATCGTGTGTTGGGTATTAAAAATGACAATTCATAATGTGACGAGTTCTTTGGACTTGAACTGACGTTGGTGACAAGGTATGCTGTTTATTTATATGCAGTTGAGTGTTAATGGTCTTGATTGTTCGTAGATGGATTCATGGATCTAATAATATGATACGAAAGCTTTGAGTGTATGACAACATAAGGAAATGACGCTGTTTTATCTACTTAAAGATTGTTGTGTGTTAATAAATGTATTTTTTTTCAATACAAATAAAGATATAATTAAGGATTAATAGAGGCTCCATTTTTTAAGGGATAAAAAACCATGAAATGACTTCCCTCGCTATCGCAGTGCTGACGGAGTGGGAGACAGTGGTGCCGATTCTGACTTACACACGACTAAACTAACTTTAAAATATCATGCTCTTTTTCTATTGCGAAATACAAGAAGAGGATAGCAAGTAATTCAGTGCTGTCAAATAAATGACATATGACATTTTGTTCGTACAGGTTTGTTAATTTAGTCGAGATGTTACGTCGTGATGTTTAAATTTGTATGGAAAACTATTTTTTTCTAATTTGACAGGTGTTAAAAGTTTGCTATCCCTTTCTTATATTTGTTGATGGAAAGAGATAATTATAGACTAAATTTAATTTAGATGGTGTCAAGAGAATCGCGGCCAGTGTCAGACTCTTACTGATTAAAGCCATTTCCATGTTACTTCCATTTCCAGGATACATAGCTTTTGAAATTGTAACTGTGGTCAAATAATAAAAAAAACATGAACAAGTTATTTCGATAGAATATTTAAAGACAAAGCGTCAAGCCCAGAACAGAAACTACTGTTTTCAATATAAGTTTTTCAAACAAAATAGAACGTAAAATAGGAAACTGAGAAAACAGACAGCACAGCTTTTGCGCGAAGCCATAGCGCAATATTTTCATGTAAGTGAGTCTTACCTTAAGGAAATTATTGCAATGTTCCGTACTTTCTTCTTAGTTCTGTTCTGTCGTTTTAGACCGTTGGAAGTATAGAACTGAAAGAATAATCATGAAAAGTGGTTGGATTCATGTTACCAGTGTATTTTCAGCTGTGGATGAAGTTGATTGATTGGTATCACAAAAGTAATACATTATAATATAGCTAAACTTAGAAGTAAAAGATTAGGATTCTATATGTACTTTCGAAATCATTTCATCAATAAATCTAGGAATACTTTTTTCATGAAAACAACATACCTGCAATTAATTAAATAGACGTTTAACAGATTTTATCTTCACAAAGGTAACATTAACAATTTCGAATTTATTAAGATGTTTGCAAGTGATCCGAAAAGAATTTTCTAAGTCATTTATTGTAAAATATTCGATATAAAAACGATGGTTTTTACTCGTATTTGAGATGTTACGACTTTACCATTAGTGAATTGAAATCTTTCACGTCACCCGCAATCTTACTTAATTTTCCTTTCCCTCAGAGGAAACTTTTCAGTTCCTTTATCGATACAAATATCTACTAATGAATTAATACCATTCGATACTCATGATGTCTAGACGCTAATTGACAATTTGCGTTCATGTTTCTAGTCTGTATTTATGATTTTATTTATATGCGTATCTGTCTGTTTACACATGTTCTTTTAGTTGCGGTCAGGTAATCAAAATGATTGACAAGGATTTGCTATGGGTTTTGTTTAAAAAAACACATAACACACGGTTTAAAAAGATTATTTTAAGCTGGCATTAACAATACTTCTGTTTTTTATATTTAAGTAAAGCATAAGCAGTTTTCGCTCTTGTTATTTTCCTAAGATTCCTTAAAACCGGTCCACGTCTACGAACTAATAAAATAACAAAAGCCATACTACATAAAAGCTACCTATAAAGCACCTCTAAGTGGTTTTACCTTAATACACTATCAGACTTGTCAAACTTACTTCCAACAGCATAATAAATTAATAACTCCTTTTGCCTCTGAACGCTAACTACTCTGTAAAGTTCTGATATTAAGGAACTAAAATCCGTTTAAGGGATGTTGAGGGAAAATAAATCAGAGGCGGCGCCTGGTCGTTCGTCGAACTCTGGAGTTGGGAACAATTGGTGCGGAGATGTAAATTAAATCGAGTGGCTGTCCTGTCGCAAGCCCGGTTTGGGCCCCGATAGGGCACTGACTCGTCAGAAGTACAGGTGCTGAATTTATCGAGTCGTGTAAGTCTATCGTCAGACGAATATTTAAACGGGTGACTGTGTTTTTTGATAGAAAAGAGGTTTTGCTATAAAAGTCTTTTGTACTTGCACTTGCAGCTTTAACAGCGATCAGGATTTAAGTAGGTAGATGGGATGTCTCGTAGGAGCACAAAAATGTGAACGACGACTATAATGTTTTATGTCAATAGCAAATTTTGTGTTGCTTACATATTTTATGAGATGAATATAAATTTCTTCCAGGCGAGGAACCTGCATATTTAAGACACCTGTCTGTGGCTAGATTAGTTTGGTCAGTAAATTTACATGATTAGTAAGTATTTGAATACTTTAATGTTTGTATCAAATTCTTGACTGTTTTTGACACAGCCGTAGATTCTCAAACTAATGTTACATTTCTTTTGATGTTATACATCACATCACACTTATTTATCCAGAAATCTTGAATCATTGAATCAAATCCAGGATTTTCAACAATAGCGCTTGCGACTAATAGGCCAAAGAAGCAATTTTTTAATATTTTTTTTATATCACCCCATCCTAAATGAACTACTTGTCAAATAAAAAAAAAGGTCTAACCGTTTAACCGTAAAAGTGCAACAAACAGACAGACGAATACAGTTACTTTCTCATTTATAGTATAAATAAGCATTATTTCCACGGACAGAACTGAATTGGCTTACTGCCGTCTACTGTCCTGCTCCCGGTACTCTCTTAACATCTTTTCAACGAGTTCTTTTTAGTTTTCTAACAAGTTTCTCGGAGTTTCAAACGTTTGTCAGTTGGAGTGGACGTGGAAATCTCCAGTTACCAACTTTTAGATACGTGTTCACATACTGCGTGAGAATAGTAGTTATTTGCACTTTTTTTGATATTTTTAATGAAATGTAGGTAATGTTTAAGAAAGTATTTTTGCAGTGTACCTAGTTTCTATTCTTGACGTTTTATAAGTATCTGTAATTGGTCTATATGAAATAAAAACCTTTTGATTTTGACTTTTTTACTTTTGGAATATTGGAGTAGGTACTTTTATTAGTGTTTGTTGTTGGATTTTAAAATGCGGTTTAATTTACACTCTAAAACTATGAGTAGTAGGGAATATCTTTATAAAATATGTTCCTAATTCTTGAAAGCAATGGGTTATTTTAAATTATTTAATATTGCTAACTATTAACGGTGAAGAAAGATTCCTTCACCAGTCTGAAATCGCCAATTGGCCATGAGCAAGCATGGTCATTACGCTCACTACTTCTCAGTATGAGAAGTGGCCTTTTGTGAAAGTACACAGAAGAACCCACCAAAGTTTCATCGCAATCGGTTGAATGGTTTAGGAACCCATACAGAACAAACATACTAACATTCATTCTTATTTATATAATATATAAACAGATGATGTAAGTGCACTTAAGCCACAGATAGTAGTGCTCATTACTTACACTAATTCAAATCTAGACACACCCAAGCCTAAATGCAGACAGGAAACCGAACATATTTAAATTAATTACTCTATTTTATGAAGCGATTATAGCTAATAGGTCATAATCACCATAATAATGAGCTTATGCTAATCAACCGAGAGAAATTTAATTATAAGCCCGTTATGATACTTAAATTAAATTATCGATTGAGTCTCAGAATCCCTTACATACAGATATTATTGATACGAAAGTAACTATGTCTGTATGTCTGTTACGCTTTCACAAAAAAACAGCTGCCCTAATTTTGATGAAATTTGCTTTGAAGATAGATTGAAACCTGGGGAAGGAAATAGGCTTCTTGATATCCCGGTGCATGAAAATACCGGATGTAACAGTCGCGTGGAAAAGCTAGTTTATGAAGGATGTCCAGAATAATCCGATATTAGATACTTGACATTGGTATCATAAACATCAAATAACAATTTCCTCTTTGAATTAAAGGCAGATGTCGTGATGTTTTTGAGATTTATCTGTTAAATTTGCAGTTTCCTGCGGTTTTATCTACGTCTTAAAGGAACTACTTGGCTGCGGTTGAATGAGCTACCGCGCCCTCGGAATAAAAAGGGCTAAGGAAGGAACACTGATGGGTTTTAGTCAGTAAGAGTCTGACACTTTAAAAGTCAATTTTTTTATTTGAAATAGGCCTTTGCAGGTTCTTATGCAAGGAATTTTCTCCCTCCCGCCCCACCCACGGCGGGAGGAGTCATTTGCGCACCCGGATAAACCGGTAATCTATAACCTTCCTCATGGTTCAAGCTACCTCCATACCCATCTAAATTAGTTTAGCAATTTTACAAAGATAGACTTTCTTTGTAAAATTGCTACAAACAAACTTACATTTACATATTAAATATTATAGTTAAGGTAAGAATAGAATAGTTTAGCGGCTTCTAGCGCCATCTATAATGTGGGATGATAAACTTATGCAGTAATTCCATTACTGAGGAACCAAAATAAAAAAAGCCTGAATACACTTCCTTGAAGCAAACATTCTTTTATCGGGGAAATGTCAGCCAGGAGTCGAGAATGTAAAAAAAAAGTCGATACAAGTAGTAATACCTTCGTTTATTGAAATTATATTGGCTATTCAGGCTTATACATAATAAATACATTTATTTTGCTTGGTTTGGTTTGGTTGCAGAAAATTCGAGCACTTACGTTATTTGTAATTTTTAGGATATTAATACTTATTTCAAAGGAATTTAATTAGCATGATCACACATTATATTAATTCAATGATATTATAACAGTGAAATATAGGAATACATTATCAAGTAGTTAGATTTTAGAATATCGCACCTCCTTTTTTTAAGTAAGTGTAACGCATTCCAATTTAAAATTTCGCATGTTTCATAATCTTTTTCTCTATATTAGGCTTGTAGAAAGTTGGAAAGCTTTTTCTTAACTGACAATGGTATACATAGGTATGTACTTACTGATATTTGATAACTGCCATTATTTGTGACTATGGGTACACACACAAATCGCTAAAGGCATTATACAAAAATTTACACATTTTACAAAACAATTTAACTTGGTGTAGTGACTTGGTGAACAACTGTGAAAACAGTTGATGTCTCCAATCGGCGACGAGCTGACGAGTGATAGTTGACAGCAGAATTTTACAATATGAGATTGTCTTTGCTAACCTTTTTGTTATATTTTACAGACAAAAGTGGTTAGCGAAGAATACACACTATTGCTATCTAGCGGTAGAGGATGGTGCTGGAGTGGCTGGTGCAGGGTCAGCCGCCGGGCACGCGATGTCAGCGCTGCTTGTTGATGATGACGCGGCCGTTGTCTGAAGCAATATTGTAGACAGCTGTATTACCATTTTTGTAAAAATTTGCACACAAAAGTGGTAATAAAGAGTAAACATTATTGCACTATTTCGATGAGTTGGTATCTGCCAAAAATATTGTTATAATTCTAGGACATACAATATATAAAATCAGATTGTTTTTCAATGTTGCAATACATTTGTGTTAAGTAATTTTTGTAAAAAAAGTAGTGATAACAAGTTTGTATAGGATAAAAATAAAATTTCACACAGTTGCAGGTCCGGCTATCCGCTCAGCAGTCGGCGCGCGGTGTAAGCGCGGCGCTGTTTGTTGATAACAACGCGGCCGTTGTCTGTAGCAATATTGTTGACAGCTGTATTACCATTTTTGTAAAATTTGCACACAAAAGTGGTAATAAAGAGTAAACATTATTGCAATATTTCGATGAGTTGATATCTGCCAAAAATATTGTTACATCTCTGTGACATACAATACATAAAATCAGAATATTTCCCAATGCTGCAATATATTTGTAAAGTATTTTTTGTAAAAAAATAAAATAATAACAAGTTTATACATGGTAAAATTTAAATTTTACACAGTTGCAGGTACGGCTGTCTGATCAGCAGTCGGTGCGCAATATATGCGAAGCGTTGTTTGTTGATGATGACGCAGACGTTGATTGTAGCAATATTGTTGACAACTGTATTACCATTTTTGTAAAACTTTGCACACAAAAGTGGTAATAAAGAGTAAACACTATTGTAATATTTCGATGAGTTGATACCTGCTAAAAATATTGTTATATTCTTGTGTCATATAACACAATAAATAAAATCTGAATATTTTCCTATAAATATTTAATTATGATAATAAGTTTGACAATAAATAAGTTTGTTTGTAAATTAAAATTTCACACAGTTGCAGGTACGGAAGTGTCTACTGCCTGCTCAGCAGTTAGTACGCAATGTGAGCGCTGTTTGTTGATGACGACGCAGACGTTGTAGCAATATTGTTAACAGCTGTATTACCATTTTTGTAAAATTTTGCACACAAAAGTAAAGAGAAAAGAAAGTAAAGAGTAAGATAAAGATTTCGATCAGAAGATATCTGTTATATTTCTGTGACATACAACACAATATATAAAACAAGAACGTTTTCTAATCTCTAATTATTTTTTGTAATTAAGTAGTAATAACAAGTATTTATAGTATAAAATTAAAATTTCACACAGTTGCTTGTGCGGGAGTGTCTGTTGTCTTCTCACCAGTCGGCGCGCGGTGTAAGCGCAGCGCTGTTTATTGATGACGACGCGGCCGTCAAAATTATTGTTATATTTTTGTGACATACAATGCATAAGATAAAAACGTTTTCACAATATTGCCCAATATACATTTGTGTAAAGTATTTTTTGTAAAAAAGTAAAGTTATAACAAGTTTGTACAGCGTAAAATTTAAATTTCACATAGTTGCAGGTGCGGGAGTGTCTGCTGTCTGCTCAGCAGTCGGTGCGCAAAGCGCACCGCTGCTCGTTGATGACGACGTGGCTGTTGTTTGTCGCAATGTTGTTGACAGCTGTATTACCATTTTTGTAAAAATGTGAAGACAAAAGTGGTAATAAAGAGTTAACACTATTGCGACTCTACGATGTGTCGATATCTTCTTAATTGGCATGATTATGATTCTGATCAAGTGCTTTAATAATGGTACAGAGAAAAATAAATAAATCTCGATAACTTTTAAACATAAACAACACATTAAAGTAGACAAGTTTACTAATGAAATTAAGTAAGATTATAGTTTTCTTAAGTGTAACCTTCCAATTGCACACAGTTGCAGCTGCAGTCTGCGCGCGGTATAAGCGCAGCGCTGTTTGTTGATGACGACGCGGCCGTTGACTGTAGCAATATTGTTGACAGCTGTATTACCATTTTTGTACAAGTTTACACACAAAAGTGGTAATAAAGAGTAAACACCATTGCCATCCACTGGAGTGAAAGCTTCGGCTACTGTTAAAGTGTTATATTTACCTAGAATATAGTCAATCTTATTAAAGAAAGTACCATATTAAAAACATTTCTGTGATAGTATTTTTACATAATAACATTACATGAACAAAATCTAAGCATGAAAGTACTGTTAAGTATAGTGTTGTTTGTAATGTAAAGTAACGTCGCTGAGATAAAATAATAATTTCACAACATTGCAGAAATAAACACGCTGACACTGATGAATACATAAAGTAATAGAATATCTCGTATGTTTAAGTAATGACAAAGTTTAATAGGCAGACTTTTTAAATAGCAAATTTCATTGGCGTAACAACGCAGTTATGCCTAGTTTCTAGTCAAAGGTGAAAGGTTTTAGACACAGTTAGTGTCTTCTACTTGCAAATGACCTGGATGTGACGCTAACCCGATGACTGCTGACTGTTGCAATATTGGATTAGCTTTTCTTATCATTTTGATTAAAGTGACTTATCGATGTGTTGTTAAGTTATCCATCAAAATGAGATTGTGTTAAAATAATAACCCACAATAAAATATACATTATATACAGACTTTCAAAGTTATTTGGAATACATTTAAGGATAATAACCTAGTGAATGTACAGAACTCAAGGAACATGGCATTTTGAGTAAAATCACCCACTATTTCACATAGTTGCAGGCGCGGGAGTGACTGTTATCTGCTCAGCATTCAGCGCGCGGTTCAGCCGCAGCGCTGTTTGTTGACGATGACGCAGCCGTTGTATATAGCAATATTGTTGACAGCTGTATTACCATTTTTGTTAAAGTTTGCACACAAAAGTGGTAATAAAGAGTAAGCAATATTTCTGTGTATCGACGTGTAGGTATCTGTATAATTGAAATTGTTAGTTACACTTCAGCTCATATATCTGCAATTATAACATGCTTAAAATAGAATATTTATATTTAAATACAGACTATTCTCGGAAGTTATCTGGAACACATATGGAACACGTAGTTATGGTACAAAATAATATAACATAAGCCTTTTTTATTGGGTAACAACATTTTCACACAGTTGCTGGTGCGGAAGATTCCGCTGTCTGCTTAGCAGTTGGCGCGCGATGAAAGCGCAGCGCTGTTTGTTGATGACGACGCGGCCGTTGTCTGCAGCAATATTGTTGACAGCTGTATTACCATTTTTGTAAAGGTTTGCACACAAAAGTGGTAATAAAGAGTAAACACTATTGTCATGAATTGGAGTGATGGCTTCGGCTATTATTAAAGTGTTATATTTTCCTAGAATACAAACAATCTTAATATAGCATTCTTAGTTTTTGTATGACAAGGTGTTTATGTTTGAACCATCCTTTAGTAAAAAAGAATTGAAAAGTCTGGAAGTTGCATGTTGATGTTTTGGCGGGTGATACATTGGCCGTTATTCGTGGATGCATCGTTGACGGTTGCAATATAGTGTTGCCTTTTTTTACCATTTTTGTTATATTTTCTAAACAAAAGTGGTAAGAAAACTTACACATTATTGCTATTCGTTGCAGTAAAAATATATTATATTTAACTAATGTGGTTTACATTTTGTTTTCTGTTCCTTTCGTTTTTTTTTGCACTGTAGTGCCAAACTCTGGTTGGAAATGCAAATATCGTTTGGGTTAACATTATTGATACAGTTTCTGTAAGTGACATTGTCAAACAATAAAATGAACGAAATTCAAATTTTATTGCAATGGTTTTGAAAGATATAGTTTTCCTAAAATACCTATTACTATTTAGCAGTAATTGTACAGAACATAACATAGAAGTTTTATTTAGTGTTTCATAACAATTTAGGTTATTGTGATATGTACATTACAATTTCACACAGTTGCTAGTGCGGGAATGGCTGCTGTCTGTTCAATAGTTGGCGTGCGATGTAGTTCCAGCGTTGTTTGTTGAGGATGACACGGCCGTTGACTGTCGCAATATTGTTGACAGCTGTATTACCATTTTTGTTCATATTTGCACACAAAAGTGGTAATAAAGAGTAAACACTATTGCTAATCATTGAAGTACACGCTGCTTTGCTATATGTCAATGATTAAATATATATAATATATTTTTTATAAATATATATAATATCTTTCAACAATATACATGTTATGTACAAAACATATTTTGTGTATAATACAGAATCTACAGTGCTAACTCTAGTCTCACATAAACTTACATTAATCTTATACAGTTGCAGGAGCATCAGCTCAAAAATATTCAATCAAGTTAATACTTAGATATTAATTTCATGCAGTAGCATACCGAGGAGTGTATGTTGCTCAGCAATCAGTGGCAGCGCTGATTATTCTTGACGACGCGGCCGTTGTTTGACGCAATATTGTTGACAGCTGTATTACCATTTTTATAATAGTTTGCACACAAAAGTGGTAATAAAGAGTAAACACTATTGCTGTCTATTGACGTGTAGGTGTCTGTATAATTGAAAATATTAGTTATATTTCAGCTCATACATCTGCAATGTAATATTGTTACAAAGACAATATCCATTTAAGAACAGATTATTTTCAGAAGTTATCCGGAACACAATATAGAACACTTGGTTATGTATGATATAGTATAATGTTACACAACCCTTTATTATTGTAAAACATAACTTTTTCATACAGTTGCAGATGCGAGAGTGTCTGCTGTCTGCTCAGCAGTCGACACGCGGTTTAATTGCAGCGCTGATTGTTGATGACGACGCGGCCGTTGTTTGACGCAATATTGTTGACAGCTGTATTACCATTTTTGTAAAAGTTTGCACACAAAAGTGGTAATAAAGAGTTAACATTATTGCTACTCTACGATGTGTCGATATCTGCTTAACTGAAATGATTATGATTCCGATCAAATGCTTAAAGTATGGCATAAACATAAAGAAGAATAAATCAAATTCGTTCGTTTTTAAACATAACTAATACATTATTTATGTAACAAGTTTTCGTAAGTACTGAAATTAAGTTAAATTAAAGTTTTCTTAAATGTAACATTCCCATTTCACACAGTTGCAGATGCAGTCGGCGCGCGAAGTAAGCGTAGCGCTGTTTATTGATGAAGACGCGGCCGTTGTCTGTAGCAATATTGTTGACAGCTGTATTACCATTTTTGTTCTGGTTTGCACACAAAAGTGGTAATAAAGAGTTAACACTATTGCTGTCTATTGACGTGTAGGTATCTGTATAATTGAAATTATTATTTATATTTCAGCCCATATTTCTGCAATATTATATTCTTACCAAGACAATATCTAACAATATTTATAAACAGACTATTTTCAGAAGTTATCTAGAACACATAGAACACGTGGTTATGGTTCAGAATATTGATACATAAACCTTTTTTATTGTGAAATATAAAATTTTCACACAGTTGCAGGTGCGGGAGTGATTGCTGTCTGTCTTCTCAGCAGGGCGTTATTTGTTGATCACGACGTGGCCGTTGTCTCTAGCAATATTGTTGACAGCTGTATTACCATTTTTGTAAAAGTTTGAAGACAAAAGTGGTAATACGTAGTACGGACTTGAGTAGGTACCTACTTATAAAAAAAATGTTGGAAAACCCTTTATGACACATTAGACATTTTTTTTTATAGTTCTACAAAAGAATTTAAGCTGTTCAGAGCTGTTCATTTAGGCTGGTATTTTAAGTCACATGTATATTTTCAAAAAAATATTTACTTACATACATACTTGAAGAGCTTGTACAACTGGTAGGTAAACCCTAAAGTTTAAACACAGGAAAAATAATGTAGTTAATAAGTATCATTATTTTTACTGTGGTTTTAATTTAGGACTTTTCTTGATGCTTTCTACACGGTGGAATCTGAAAGCCCTTCCTTGTTGTAATTTTTACTTTACCAACGAGACAGTAAACACACAATTATACACACATAATATTTTTTATAATTTTCTCCGCTGTGCCGAAGAGCCGGGCGATGACGTCAACCGTAGATTAGTGCAATATTATTTTGTCTTTTATTACAGTTTTGTTTTATTTGAACACAAAAGTCGTAATAAAAGAGTAAACACGATTGCTACCCCCTGTTGCGGTAAAAAAATAAGATTACATAATGACAAATATCAATATTTCTTAGTGTTTTTATACAATAGGTAGGAAAGTGCATACGACTTGAGAAACGTTTGCTTATTAAATATGCTTATTAAATAAGAAAGAATTTTACAAAGATATTTCCTACTAAATATTTCTGTCAGTAGGTACCTTTAAAAACTACTTTAAAAATATCTAACGCACCTACTAAAAAAATATTAATATTATTTTTTAGTCTTTCTCTTGTCTCTGCTATCATTGAATTTACAAACTATTGAGAATAAACTATGAAAAAAAGTTTTTTTTTTTCAAATTTAGATATCGAAAACTCTTTTTTGGCTTGTTGGCTTGTTACGCTTTCTCGGTAAAACAGCTGAATCGATTTCGTTGAAATTTCGTACGGAGATAGATAGGACCCTAGAGACGGAAAGCTATCTTTTTATCAGGATACGTGAAGTAGGTCCTTCGGTGCGCGGGTGAAACCGGGAAGCAGTTTCCTATACAGTAAAACATACTCTAAAAGTATGTATATAGGAAAGCCAAGTCTAAAAGCTACGTTTAAAATTTCCTGTACGCTCCTATTAGGCGGAATAACAGTTTGCCTGCAAAGGCAAGGCTAGACTGAAAAGCAAATATTCCAGAAACATTTTACTGAAATTAAACGGCTGTACCTTGAAATAGGAAACTCTGAAAGTTATGTAAATATTATTTACCTAGTTCCTTCACTGTAATGTTTAACATAATTTAATTCGAATAAAAGTCTTTATCAGATTATGTAAAATGTATATTTTAATGTTTGGAATAAAAATATGAAATTGTTTTTTCAGGACAAGGACGTGTTATATTAAATAACATTTTTTTTTATTATAAGACATATTTTTTTTGCATATATCGCTATAGTGTACTGGAACAATATAATGGAAATAATATAATGAACATCATCGGCCTATTTAATACCATACTGTTGGGTAAAGGCCTCTTCTCATGCAGAGAAGGCATGAACAATGAACATAGATCACCACGCTTGCTCAAGGTGGATTGGCGATTTCACAACTTTTTAGTCCAGGTATCCCAACGATATTTTCTTTCAATGTTAGTGTGATCTAGAATACACTTAGAAAGACTTTATTAAAAGTCACATTTGTATTAGCAACTAAGCCATCAGGACACAAAAGTTCCGTACCTAACACAAGACAACCCGACAATAATTATTATACTCCACAGGACAACGTCTATCGTAGTTCCGCCCGCTCGCAGCGCCGTCTACCGGGTCCAAATGTTAAACTCAACTGTCTAAAACTTCTAACCCTAAATATAAACATTTGCGAGTCGAGTACGTGCGGGACTAACACACTGCAATTGTTTTTTTTATTAAATTTTCTAGTTATTTCCTCTAGTTTCCCCCGCATCATGATGGAGATGGAACTCAACTTTATCTGAATCGGTTTAAACATTTTCCCTTGAAAGCGTAACACACATGCTAACAGACAGACTGAGTGTCAGACAGAATTTGATTCACATTTATATCTACTATCAATATTTAATATCTAGGTATTTAATTCTAAGACATCCACAAATATATATTGATGAAGAAAACAATAAGAAATTGCCTCCGTAGTGCCAAAGACATGGCGAACTGCGGACGCCAAACTGTTTACCAAGCGTGATGTTTATCACTAATGGTGCAAACAATAAGAGTTCTGTCATTACAGTCCATAGGCGGCCGTGCTCGACTATACACAATACACAGTCATCGTCCCCGACCTTACTCAACAATTGGCAGTCCACAGTTTTCCGTAATTAGCATACCAGAAGTGCAACACTGCACCGCTATTGCATTGCAAGCAAATCCTGAATCACTACGCCCATTTATTTCCCACCTACAGATTGATACATCTCCAAGTGTTTTCGGAGACTAGAGTGATATTCCCAACATCATGATAACATTAGTCCTCCAGAGAAAATTCTAGAACCACAACTACCAAGCTTACTGCAGTAATTATATGATTGGCACAACATAATTCTATTTTTACCCGCGGCGTAGTATCGACACGGTCACCATATACATACTTAGGTACGTTCGTGTATTTTTACGTAACGACGTAGTTCGCAGTACTTACCTACCCCAACGCAGTAAATGTTATCGCTGTGGCATATACAATGGTGGCTTAGGTATAACTGTTTACCTACACTCAATGGGCACGACGATGTACTAAAGGTTTACATAACGTCAAGGCCACTGCGCAGTATCAAACGTCTGAATCATATCTTTTACACCCTTTCCTTGGTGTTCACAAAATAGGGTAGGCAGGAACCGAATAAATAACAGGTAACTACGGTTTTTTAGGATTCTGTACATTTTGTCTGTCTGTCTGTTACAGCCGATTATTTCAGGAACTACTCATGCTATCGACTTGAAATTTGGAAAAGTATAAACAACAATTACCCCTGCGTATTGCAAATGAAAAAAAGTTGAAAATCATATTGCTTTTATGGAAAAAGTGATGGTTTAAAATTTCAAAGCATAGTTACTTGAATATGTGGGGGTCTTAATTTGTACATTCTCATATATTTTTTGTTTTCTTGTATGTCTTTGAATTTTCGAATTATTATGAAATGACGGGTTTTTTATGATTTATTTATGTTTCTAATATAACAGTAAGTGCTTTTATACAACCATAACCTACCTCAATAGTTTCAGAATGTTCTGGAAAAGCTTAAGTGTTCATTCATAATAATATTATGATGGCACGGATGAGAAAACAATGACTGTAGTTAACAATTAATTGTATGTAAGTATGTCTGATACGACCATTACCTACCTCAATAATATCGCATGTTCTGGAATATTTTAAATGTTAAACAATATGTACTTATAAGTAATGTGTTGATCAGAAGAAAAATACTGTTGTATGTTGGTATAATCTAATACACGAGTATGTACCTATTTAATATATAATATGACCTAATGATATCACCTCAAAAGCTTCAGAATATTCAAATATTTTTAGTGAATTATCTTATTGATCTCAATAATGTATTGATCAGAAAATTTAGAATGTTGATCAAATAGCTTATTTATCTAACAAAAATAAACACGAATATGTGAATACAAATAATAGAATATTTAAAACCTTTAGCATTTTTATCTGAAAACTTTTCCTCTCCATTTTTATTTAGTTTTAAACGCACAATAACAATAAATACTTGCAAGTATTATTTTTTATTTTCCTTCTAAAGACCTTGGAGATATAAAAACTAGTGGGATGGGCTCAGTGGCTGAGTGATGTTGATATGTTTAATCTGTTTTAACAGCAGCGACTGTTGATTCAGACTGCTATGAGTCCAGTGTTTGAAAATTTGATTGGGGCAATTTAAGGTGCATTTCCGAGCATTGCAGCCGCGCGTGGCCGAGCACGTGCGTCGTACAACCAGTAAATTATATGGTTACAATAATTCACTTAGGGTTAGTTGCATTATTTTTAGTTAACTCGTCTGTAATCTTCGCTAAATAAAGCTGAATACCAGTCTGATTTGAAAAAATCTTTTTGTGTGTTATAGTAGTAGTCTATTTAACATCACGCTTGAAGTAAAACCTGTCTTTTTATTGGTTAACAGTAAAAATAACATATCGTGTTAAACACACAATTAGCGAGTCTTTTTGAGAGTGGTTTCAATTTTGCTAAGTAAGG
Source organism: Pyrrhia umbra (assembly GCA_963891755.1). Lineage (NCBI taxonomy): Eukaryota > Metazoa > Arthropoda > Insecta > Lepidoptera > Noctuidae > Pyrrhia > Pyrrhia umbra. Next base: position 5,413,066 of record OY982926.1, read on the forward strand.
GTCGCATGGGTCGATAGATCAAATGTTAAATTGAGCTTGGCGCGGTCGGTCCGTGCATGGGTGATATCGTACCGAGAATTCTCCGTGACTCGGTGTTGGTCCCAGCTGTCATTTGTAGATCTTTGACAGACGTTACGGGTAATCAGCCAGAATGTCTGCCAGTCATACCAAGGGGTATCGTGCTACCCGGTTAAACTTGGTTATGTAATTTACTAGCTTTCCGCCAGCGGCTTCGCCCGCGATGTTATAGCCAATATATACAAATTATATACTAAAACCTACCTCTTGAATCACTCGATCTATTAAAAAAAACCGCATCAAAATCCGTTGCCTAGTTTTCAAGATCTAAGCATACATAGGGACAGACAGCGGGAAGCGACTTTGTTTTATACTATGTAGTGATTTGTTAATTTATTTTTAAACAAATAAAGGTACCATATACATGTTTTTTTATCATCAATGTTATTCTAATATAAATTTATTTTCAGTAATGTGAAAATAATGTTGATGCACCAGTGCCAAGTTCGCATCACAACTATGGTTGTTGTGCTATTCCGGAATACATTTCGGCGATATCATTTGCTTTACGTGAGGAAATTTTTAGTGGCATCCAAGAGATTTGGAACTGCGCCCGTTGATTTGTATGTTTACTTGCCATAGTTAGAATTTCTTTATGAATCTATATAGTATATACAGGGCTACCTCAGAGACAGTGCGTGTTTTCTTCCTGCAATTGGTATGGTAATTATAGTTTAGGTAAAATAAATACCTAAGTCAGTCTAACTGGATGCTATTACATTCAATTTTTTTTACATGGAGCGACTGCCAATCTGACCTCCACAACCCAGTTTACCGGGTAACACGATAGCCCTTGGTAAGACTGGTTGTCAGACTTTCTGGCTTCTGACTACCCGTAACGACTATCAAAGATCTACAAATGACAGCCGGGACCACCAGCTTAACGTATTTTCGCACGGAAGAGTCTCGCTATGACAAAGATGGTCACACATCCACGGACCGGCCGCGCTAAGCGCAGCTTAACCTTTGATCTGTCGAACCGTGCGGCTGTTACTTAGCCACGAGCTCCTCATCAAAGGAGGAGGAAACCATCGAACAATTTATTTAATTAGTATTACATTACCTAAATTTGTTTGTATTTAGGTAATGTAATTTATTTTATGAATTACCATTTTATGAAACATGCATAACTGCACGTGGGGTTAGTCAGACATGCACTATAGGTAGGTAGGTACACATCTGACTAATCCTTCGGGGAAAATACTTCAGTTTTATAATAAGTTAGGTAGGTACAGTGTAAGATAAGCCAGTTTTTCTATACTTTACCTTAACTATTTATTGTCTAAAAAAAACAATTTAATTCTGTATTTTTTACTATATAAATAAAAGATTACTTGCAAGTAAATATTTCTGTCACAAAAAGATTCAATACTGCAGTAATAAATAAACATCAACAGATAGCACACATTTACAAGTATAATAGTTGTCTAATATTAATGGCGACCTTATCAGATGCTCTCAAAGAACCTTTAATCTGTCTGATTGAGCTCCCCACAGAGTACGTGGGTAGGTACGTACTTTTTGTACGAGTCGCCAACGCCTTCGGTTTTATTCATAGCAGAATTTTATTTTTACAACTTGCAACTTTTATGTTTGCGTTCTATTGAATGGTTATTTAAAAGGTTTTTTTTTCTTTTGATTTTTATTGGATATTGGATAGATGTATTTGCTTTTTAAATATTATCGTAAATATTATGTCAATATAATGGCATGTTTTTTGCTACAGATTTGGTGAAATTCTAGCTTTTACGAATGGGTATGATAATTAGATATTAAATCGATTAAACATTTATAGGTCCTTATTTTTACCTACTTAGTTAAGGTTAAAGACTTTCCATAGTTAATGTTTTCGTTTTATAAGCGTAAATTGAAAAAGAAAAAAAATAATAAAAAAGTACTGAAGTATCAAAACTATTTTTTGTCGAAACTATTACATTACTAAGTTACATAACAATTTCGCAACAAAATATTTTATATTAGTAGGGCGTGACCCGGTAGCTCACTACCCTCTTCTCGGCAGGGGATAAAGATGACGTCATCTCACAACCCCTGCAGTATGACATCATCCGACGCACAGCGACTGCCTGCTACGCAATATCTGGCAGGCGCAATCGAATTACTCATATTGCTGTGACAAATAGAATTTCCGTATTAAATTACTCTTCACATTATAACTTTTGATTCATTATGGACTTCGATCAAGGTTTGTGGTATAGAGAGTACCTATCTGGAAATTATTTTATTGTGAATATTTCTGTGATGCCTAAGTGTCGTTTTATTATAAACTAGCAGACGCGAACTTCGTACCATCATTTTTTTTCTGTTCGATTTTTTTATTTCAATTTTCTATGTTCAAATTCATTCCGATCTAGTCTCAATATCTTATAACAAACGATGATGACTTAAAGGTAACGAAATACTTATACAAAAAAGCCATTTCAACATCAATTCAATTCCAAACTTGGACTTTCCAAAATCAAAACAAGTTATTCTAAACTTTAAAGTACCTAGTAGTCAAAACAATTTACCCAATGTTTTGACTAGATAGCTTAGAATTTAGTAGATTGTAAAACGAAAACAGCATTATGGAGTTAGTAAACATATAACGTTAATGCAAACAAGATTTTACACAACCCATTAAGTCTATGTTTTGATCCCCATCGCGAACATAACCGAAATGAAATTATTATTGCATCTGTAAACGGTTACGACTAGCGATTAAAACTAACCACAAAGCAATTGTATGAGGAATATGACAGAATTATAATAATGCTGATACCTCTTTATAGGTTGGTAATATTCTTAGACTTTATAGAGAACCCTTCGTCGTAAATTCCAATGTCACCTTAGATTTTAATTGCAATAATGTGTCATGACTAAAAATTAAACATATATGTAAATAAATAAAATAAGTAAGATTTTTTTGATGCCTCAAAATACCACCCATTATTTTTAGGTAAGTAATCTATACTTATAATAAATCTGTAGAGAAGTCAATTCTGTACATGAAATATATTTCCAAAATAACTATCAGGGGGTGATTAGGGATCGATACTGATGCCAAAAAAGCAATCAGTAATTTTTTTGTCTGTCTGTCTGTCTGTCTGTCTGTCTGTCTGTCTGTATAAACTCTATAGAAACAAAAACTACTCGACGGATTTTAACGAAACTTGGTACAATTATTTGTCATACTCCTGAGATGGTTATAGTATACTTTTCATCACGCTACAATCAATAGGAGCAGAGCAGTGAAGGGAAATGTTGTCATTTTGTTTAAACGAGCTAATCTCAGGAACCGCTGGTCCGATTTAAATAATTCTTTCAGTGTTAGATAGTCCATTTATCGAGGAAGGCTATAGGCTATATATCATCACGCTAAAACCAATAGGAGCGGAGCACCACTATTGCATGCGGACGAAGTCGCTGGCAGAAGCTAGTAATAAATAAACAATAATAAATAAATATCTTTGGACGATTTCACACAGCGCAATCTAGGTATAGCTATAGCTCCATCAAGTAGGTAGCTAAAGGTTTATCATGAGCTTGGTTTATGATTAAGAATCACCACGAGTCCGTCACAGTGTCTTGGACTTTTGGAAGGCGAACGGGGGGCCGAAGCCAACACGCAGAAGCTCTTTGAGACAACTTTAATGAAATGTAATGGTAACACATAACCTGCGATTAAGCCCTGTCTAAACTATGTAAGTATTGTTACTGGCGTACTTATTTGTACAAATAAGAATTAAAAATAAAACCTAATTTTAAATAGAGAAGTCACACTATAAGAGTAATAGGACCACATTAAATAGAATAGAAAGAAATGGAGGATGCCTTTGCCAAAGATGGCCAAATGGCCATATTTATAGTTATATAGCTGTTTCTCGCGTTTTTACCCGCATTCCGAGGGAACTACTTAATAATAACCGATGAAATATAAACGAACCCTCACTATGAATGGTCAATTCTCTAATATACTTGTAGGTAGGTACATAGACGCGGACATATTGTGCGACAAAGCGCAGTCGAGTGCCGCGTCCCACGTAATGCAATTTCGTCTGGTACATTGTTAGGCTACCTATGTATGTCCGTTCGTTGGAGGCAACATTGCGTACAATATACATATTTGATATAGAATAAGTAATTTTTGATGGTTCTGTGTGTGTCTAGTAGTTGCAGTATGTGACTAGCTTTCCGCCAGCGGTTTCGCCCGCATACTTTATACGAATTCAAATTAAAACCATCAGAGTTTCATACCTACTTTGCCCCCCTTTTTCAACCCCTTCGGAGTAGAATTTTGGCAAAATCCTTTCTTATCGGATGCCTACGTCACACAAAGAATACACCCTCCGAGTTTCAGGTCTCTACGATCATCGGTTTAGGCTGTGCGTTGAGTCGTCAGTCATTCAGGACATTGCATTTTATATAAATAGATAAGGCATAAGATGCATAAAATATAAACGTTTGTGTAAGAATCGAAATGATTACAATCAGCATGTGCACAGAATTACCGACGAGTGTTGCAGAGTTATTCCACTTCATAAAGGACAAGGAGTCATATTCCAAGGATTTAGAGAATCAATTGATATTGCAGAGGTGTCAGAATATACATATATTTTTGGAATTAATTTCCTTAACGCAGTTTGCGGAAGGAGTTGAGTGCTTGAAAAACCGATACCTCCTCTCCTTGTCTTTTTTATTATGTGTATGTGTGTTCGAATAAGGAACTTCATTATGGATGGGTGACCTGACCGCACATGATTGAGTTGAACACTTAAACATCTCATCATTACAGAGGAAGTATCTACGTTCAATGAATTACAGATGTTATCGTCCTAAAGTCTCGTATGAACAATTATTAAAACGATACAATGTTCTTAGTTTGGAATCTAGACGACTTCTTCTGGGTGTAATGACACTATATGGTATATGCAACAATAGGTTCGACTGTACTTATTTAACAGATGGTCTTCGTTATGTAGTACCCAGAACTGTAATGCTTCGTGGGGTACGTGTGCCTTGACTATTCCACACAGATTTGTGCAGGACTAATTCTGGGGTGTGCGTGCCTCTTCGTCGCCTCGTTGAGGCATATAACACTCACTTTATGGAGCTTGATATATTTTGTCTTTCTAAGCATCGTTTTAAAGCAAGAGCAATAGAGTTGCTAACTGCTCAAGTATATTTTTTTTTTTTTCTAATAGTGCCTTCATGATGCACATTTGTATGTCTGCTTTCTTTTAACTTTTTATGCCAACTCGTGGACAATGGTGTGGGTTACATGTATGACAACATAAATAGGAATAGATGATGTATCAATGTATATTTAAGTGTTAATTTATAATTCTTTAGTTAAGCTCTGGCATGTAACTGTTTTTTGTCCCTAACAAATAAAAAAAAAAAAAAAAAAAAACATCATTCCTGAGGTCACATTATAATAGGTGTAAATGTCACAAAAACACTCTAAATGCATAAAAAGCATGATCTACTTATATATGTATGTAACATATAAGTAGAGAGTAAAATCAATAATGCGCAGGTACTCTAGACAGGTCAACTTATGCACAAACTTGCACTGATTAAAACACTGAACTTTATTTCCCATTAAAAAGACGATAAAAAGGTTCAGCCCCTACGTCTAAAGGTACACACACAGAACAATGTGCTAAAGCCCTACGTTATAAAAACGTGTATTTTTCAAATGGATTTTTGAGTACCCCGAAACTTTGATGGGCAAATCTAAGTGTCCGTATTTACTGAGAGAGGGTGGACTTTTACATTCTTTTTATAGTTAGTACCAATAAAACGGCACATTTGAATTTCTCCTTACTATGAACATTTTCACCTCGGATCGAAGATAGCGCCTCACAATTTACTTTAGCAATCAGACTTCGGTTTACAGCTAGTAAATTGGTTTTGCAAGTGCTACGTTTATTAATATTTGATCCTAATAAGTGTTATAGCAGATTTTCGAAGTGTAGACAACCTTTGAGATTATTAACCTTTAGCTGGGGATTATGTAGAAATAAACTCGATGAAGGAAAACTTTATATTACTTTGAAAAATAACTTAGTAAGTACTATATTTAAAGTAAAAAAAAGTATATTTTTCGCTTCTTAGGTACGCGTTCATGATAAAGCGGCTGAACTGATTTAGATGAAGTTTGGTATGGAGATAGATGGGACCCTTGAGATATATAGGTTATAGGCTTTTATCGAGGTAAAGTTCCCATTGGAAGCAGGTGAAACCGTGATAACAGATGGAGACTTTATAATTACAATTCTTGGTTCTTAATTTCACTATCGTATCATTTGAAAGCAAAAAGACGTTCATTGACAGTATTTATGTACTTACATATCTAGAATACTTATACAGAAAATAACCTTGGTCTCTTAATATACCCGGTTAGTAATACAAAAACTGTAACCATTACAAAAATACAAAACAAAAATAAATACCCATTTACATCAGCTAACTGAAAAATAAACAGCTCTATTCAATACTATTTTCAATAAAACTTAAATGGAAAATACATCGAAATCGGAGTTTTAAAATCGATAACTTTCAATATCTCCTATATATATCTCGGAAGCTTTATTCTTCTATGAGACCGGTATCTGTCTGCTGAATCGCTCTCCGAAATGGCCTTATTAATTCCCTTTTATGTCTGGGAGCACACGAGACCGTATAAGCGATTTACGCTGCAGTTTACAGCGGTAGCTTTCTTTATGCAGCTATAAAGTAAAGAAGACGTAGGTGGTAAAGGCCACCCCTGGATGTGATATTTTGTTTTAATTGCACACGACCTGCCACCTGATGCCGTCAGTAATTGGGTCTGTGTTTATGGAATAAATTGGATGTTTGTGATGAGATTAGACGCTGTATGTGTTGGAGTTAAGAATTTAGGTTTGTTTAAGTTGTGAGCTTATATGTTTCCTGATTATGAGTTACTAGCTGTTTCCCGCGGTTTCACCCGCATCCCGAGGGAACTACTTAGCGCACCCGGGTAAAAAGTAGCCTATGTTGTTCCTCAGGGTCTATTCTATCTCTGTACTAAATTTCATTTATATCGGTCCAGTAGTTTTGGCGTGAAAGCGTAACAGACAGACAGAGTTACTTTCGCATTTATAATATTAGTAAGGAAGTAAGGATTTTTTAACCCCCAATGCAAAAAGAGGGTGTTAAAAGTTTGACGTCGATGACTGTCTGTCTGTGTGTGTATCTGTGGCATCGTAGCTCTAAAACGGATGCGGTTTTTTCATCATCATTCATCATTCATCTGAAAGCCAGTTTCCCTGCAGTAGTTCTTAGCTACTTTTGGTTAATATCGGTCCAGCAGTATAAGAGCATAAGCTCTTTTCCAAAATGATGTAAGGCATTTTTACGAAGGGGTTATTTACATTTTTAATTTAGTTTTATTAGAAAAGTTTGTTCGTAAATCGTTTCATTGTAACAGGTTCCGGGTTGGGCTGCGGGATTGTTCGTAAAAATTACAGCGGTCCAGGAACGCTAAGGGGAGGAACATAGATGGGTTTTAGTCAGTAAGAGTCTGACACTTCCTCCCGCTCCATCCACAGCGGGAGAAGTTTTTTGATGATTTTCCATCCTTAGAAAGGAGTTCCGGGTTTGACTCTCGGGAGTCGGGCAAACGGTAAGGAATTTTTAGGTAGCAGCGTGGAGTCTGGAATTACGCCCAGTTGATAGCAATAGGGACACTCAGAGGGAACTTTTACTACACTTTTATTAAATAGCACAACTACTTAAAAATTGGTACCTGCTATAAGAGTACATACATAACATATTAATTAATTGTAAACTGCAAGATGCGTCATTAACTTAATAAGTAGATAATTTATAAAGCGCAGTGCTAATCGTAAATAACGACCTTTGTTATTAAAAGATAACCTATAGTCCGGTCAATTTAGACATAAAAATAGTGATCAAATAACAAAAATTCCGACAGAACCAAATTTTCCGTAAAGGCCTTTGGTTTACCATAAAAAATAAAAATTTGAAAGTCCCCATCAATCCCATGACTGCTAAAAAAGTTATTAGGGGTCAAAGGTCCAAATTTCAGGTTTTTGGGTTTTTTCTCGAAAATGGTAAGTTTTTTCAAAAAAATACTTCAGACCAAACTTGTAGATCTTAAAATTTTCTATAAAAATGGTCCTAATGATTTTTTCTCTAAGTATCACCGTTCCTGAGATATCGTAATTGTAAGAGTCACGTTCTAAATAATATGCACACGTTTGCCATATATATACATACTCAGGTACTTAAGCAAGCAAAAATGCCTATTTGTGTCTCTTTTATGTATAAACTATATACTATATTGAGAAAATATACATTTAAAAGACAGTCAGTCCCTTCGAGAATCCCCTCTACCCAAAAACAAACACAACAATTGTAGTGGGTGAAGATGTTGATTTGTTGGTACTATTTACTGCAAGGACTCTATCGGTTTATCCTAAATGCCAAAACTATATTTTATTTTTACATGCGATAACCGGTTGTGATACTATATCGGCAATGTACAGAAGGGGAAAAAAATCAGTTTTAAAATTATTTGAGAAAAAAGATTTAATTGACTGTGTGAAAGTCTTTACGGAAATAGATTCTTCACCTCAGACAATAATTACGAAAGGAATTCGCTTTCTTCTTGCTGTTTATGGAGCTCCTAAAAAAATAGATTGCATTGACAAATACAGATATGTACATTGCCGATGTAGTATCACAACCAGTTATCGCATGTAAAAATAAAATATAGTTTTGGCATTTAGGATAAGCCGATAAACTTTATGAAGAATAAATTTCTGTTCGCTGTTGAGCCTTTCCAGGTTTTAGAAAGTATATAGTTTTAGCAATTGGAGTCCTTGCGGTAAGTAGTACCAACAAATCAACATCTTCACCCACTACAATTGTTGTGTTTGTTTTTGGGTAGAGGGGATTCTTGAAGGGACTGACTGTCTTTTAAATGTATATTTTCTCAATACAGTATATAGTTTATACATAAAAGAGACACAAATAGGCATTTTTGCTTGCTTAAGTACCTGAGTATGTATATATGTGGCAAACGTGTGCATGTTATTTAGAACGTGACTCTTACAATTACGATATCTCAGGAACGGTGACACTTAGAGAAATAATCATTAGGACCATTTTTGTAGAGAATTTTAAGATCTACAACTTTGGTCTGAAGTATTTTTTGAAAAAACTTACCATTTTCGAGAAAAACCCCAAAAACCTGAAATTTGGACCTTTGACCCCTAATAACTTTTTTAGCAGTCATGGGATTGATGGGGACTTTCAAATTTTTATTTTTTATGGTAAACCAAAGGTCTTTACGGAAATTTGGTTCTGTCGGAATTTTTGTTATTTTAATTGTCTAAATTGACCGGACTACTACAAACGTAATGAAAAGAGAGATGCATCTTTATCACGCATTATGCCTATAGTATAACACAAAGATGTTGTACATGATATAGATATACATAATATTGTTCAGTTTCTCTGTAATATAGGTATGTAGTTAGTCCATGAGTACCTACGCTTCAAAAAAAAAAGTTAAATATAAAAGTTGAAGAGTTTGTTTGTTTGCTTGAACGCGCTAATCTCAGGAACTACTGGTCCGATTTAAAAAAAAATCTTTAAGTGTTAGATAGCCTAGTTATCGAGCACGCTAAGACCAATAGGAGCGGAGTACCGCTATTCCACGCGGACGAAGTCGCGGGCAGAAGCTAGTAGATATATACATACTGTATGTATAAAAAAATGTATGTAACATACATCGTGTATGCAAATTTTATGTAATGTTAAATGTTATTATAATATTTTTACTTTAATATGTTTATGTACTTTGTAAAGGTGTATACAATGTACCTACTTTTAAAACTTGCTACCTTATAGTGCACCAACACCAGACCAACGGCTATACCAATAAATTACAAGATAATAGATTAGAATAATATTCTTGAATTAATGAACTTGAGATACCTAAATCAATTGAAATGTTATTGAACCGCAGACAACCGTAGGATGAAGATATTTGATTTCAATTTATTGATTGCTTTGCATAGGACTGGCTAAAGATCAATTGATTCTAGTTAATTCTGATTCAAATTATTATTTGTAATCGTAACTAAAACGGATCTTATTTCAATAATTAAAATGCTACTAATTAAAACAAATCTGGGTGTCAATTTTATTTCTAACATCTGAGAATTCCTGAGAAAACTGCTTCATGCATCGTTACAAAAAGTACCCTATCGCAGACATTATACTAAACCATTTAAGAAATACTTTCTTTATTGCTATTGCTATGATTAATGGAAATTCTCACTCCTTTCACAAAGAAAAAGATATCATTATGGTCATGTAGGTACTAAACAGGTCACAGGTAGTTAGAGTTACTATTTCCTATGTAGTTTTCCTTTACTTAAGATTTATCTGTCGTCTTGGGATTTTTACATGACGTTAATTCCTGTTTTCTTATTCTAATTCCGCGGACAATATTACGTCACAAGCACTATTTGGAAAAGGCATTAATTTAATTCATAAAATCTAATCTGCTTTTCGATTTAAAGTGAGATATAGTTTATAGATATACTTTAAATATTTGTTTTTAATAAATTTATTATGACAAACAAGCATAATATGGACAATCTAACGGTAGGTAAGGGGGTCATTCTATTTTCGTGCATAAAAATGTGCAATAACAAAAGCATCGTAGGTGCGTTAGCATCCCAAAGTAAAAGCTGAAACACTCGTATCTTATTAGCCTGTAATTACAGCACCCCTTGTACCAAAAAGTCGATCGTCTGCCGAAGTCCTTAATCAAATCCTAAAATCCGATAATACTGTTCACCTACTACATAAATCTACATAGCAAACGTACCGAGGTTATAAAGGTTTAGACATATACATGTATATAACGTTTTTATTGGCTGCGGAGATTCTACATCGACAAATTACCGACGTACCGTACTCAAATCGATTGATATTGATCGATGGATGCAATGGAATACGTCATTAACTACCCTTGGGGATGCAGTATTCGTATTAATTACGAACGTTTTGATTACCATGATGGATATACCGCAAATGTACCTACTGCATTCGCTTTGTATGTACTCATCGCTAGATATTGAGCTGTTGGAATGCTTTGTGATGCCGTACGTTGGTCAGTCGCCAATTAAGGGAAAGGGAACGTTGTTTGTTGATTACTGTTTCCTATGAATTTCACGTCAGACATTGCAGTCCAATTTGTTACTGTCCCTGATTTGCTTTAAGCAATTCAATCCATTGCTGATGAGTTGGATACAATTGGAATTTAGTATGTCACAAGCTTTCCGCCGGCGGCTTCGCTCGCGTAGGCTATACGAATAAAAATAAAAAATGATATAGTTTTATACAAACTTTACCCCCCTTTTTCACCCCCTTAGGGGTAGAATTTCGGAAATGCTTTCTTATCGGATGCCTACGTCATACAAATAACACACGCTCCAAGTTTCAGATCTCTACGATTAGCAGTTAAGGCTGTGCGTTGAACCGTCAGTCATTCAGGACAAAGCATTTTATATCCTAAATAAGATATAAAAATGCGGCGTAATGCTTATCTATACTAATATTATAAAAAGGAAAGATTTGTTCGTTTGTTTATCTGTAGGGTTTTAACTCAAAAACTATTGGACCGATTTTAGCTACATCTTTACGAAGTATAGACCAGTGCCAATAACTTTTGAAAACAAAAAAAATAATAGTAGGATGAAACCCATTGGAAAAGGAGGAGAATACAATAAAAATGATAGGAAAAATAAATTACGGGCGATCTGAGGTCGGGAAGTGGGGGGGAGGGGGGGTTAAAGTTAAAAAAACGGTTTATCTCAATTTCCGGCAAAACTAGAAGTCCTATGAAAAAAAGTTAAATGGCAAAGTTGTAGGTAATAAAAAGATGTACAACTTTTGTATTAACACTTTTTTCACATAACCTCAAAATTTATGTGAAAAATTCAAAAAACCAAGTTTTTGGTTTTTTATTTTTATCTTTTACAATAATTAATTTTTTTTCACGAAATTTGGTGAAAACTTACCTTTTTATGTCCCAAACACACTGTAATTTATTTAATTTAAAATAATTATTTTTTCACCCTTATTTTGACTTAATATCGAAAAAATACCCTAATTTTCAATCGAAAATTCTCGTGTCAAAATATAACTTTTTTTTTAAAAGTCGATGGTCTTTTTGTTCGTTGAAATCTCTACTTTCAGATGGTATAAAAAAATATTTACATTGCTATGGTAAATGTTCTCAGAAAATATAAAGAAACGCTACGAAATAACAGTTAGCAAGGCCTAGATCCTTCTAGCAACTCCCCACTTCTCTATGAAATACCTTTTGATGAGCTAAAAGGTATTTCATAGAGAGGTCCGAGGTTCCGTAGGTCACTCAGATACATAAGTTGAGTCTTTGTGAATGCTTATAATATGTTTTTTAACTTATCTGTTTGTGAATATAGAAGGAATTTGCACAGTGGGATAACATTTAAAAATAAGCTTGCTGTTATAATTAATACACTGCAGCCTCATACAGAGAAGATCCGACCATTGTATCCCACGCTAGGTGAAATCTTCATGGTGATTTTACGAACAAGAAAGTCTGGTCATGCTTGAGCGAACCTTGTCTTTATCTTCAGATTACTGTAAATTAATGTTTCTGTATAAAATACTGTTGGAAAAAACCTAAATGCAAACAAGCTTCTAGTACAAGTTCTTAACAAACAAATTAAATAAAAACCTGAACATTCTAAAACAAGTTTCGCCGATAAAATCGAATAGCTCTCAAAGTTAATTTAGTTGTTAGCGTTACATTGCGGGCCGCAATCGGCGGGAATCATTACCGGGCCATTTGCGGGAGGCAATCTAGTTAAACATTGAGGTTAAATAATGATTCCTATTTCCTTCGGTTCCGTTGCTACGAGACACGGAGCTAAGTGATTTGAGACGAAAGTTTTTAGATGTAAATATTTGATTTATTTATTGAAAGATTTGTATTTCGTTGGAAAATATTTAATGTTGTAGCTTTTGTATTTGTATCTATATATAGCCTATATATTACATCCACTTTTACTAGTTATGTAAGAAGTCTCATGCAACAGAGGGTAAGCATAGGCACATAAGCAGCAACTAGGCTGCAATTGAAAAAAAGAAACTTGTCTCCAACACCCATTTTTCCGACCTGGGAACCGAATCTCTCATATTCAGCTGTAGCACTCGAGAGACTATTTAGCAGTCAAAAACAGGAATATCAAAATAATAACGTAATCCACGCTTATGACGTAAACAGATAATTTTCTGAGAATTAGCATTGTTGGAACGTTGCATTCTACAAGTAAATGATTATTATCACGGTCAATGAACGTTTACATTGGGAATGTCCATAGCATTTTCCTGCAGTTGGCCTCAGATAACTCGACTCGTTGTAGGTCTTTGCATAATAACGGTATAGGATCTGTTAATAAGGATAACTTCGTAATTTAAATTCTGATGATTAAAGACTACACAAGAAACATATGACGTTGAATATTAAGTAGTACCTACCTAATAAAAAAATAATCAGAGCAAAAAAATTTAACACAACGCAAAAAAAAACATAACAATCTACAGAGGTTGTGTCAATATTAAACATATTTTTTTTTACAAAAAAAAAACGATTATTTGATCGAAGCAAAATATACTGCCAATTTCCAAAACAAAGAAAGATGAAATAAATTTTAATTACTGCTGCAACGCCAACACCTCGCTCTAGAAGTTGGTGTACTACCTACAGTAGGTTACTGACGTTACGGTTGTGTGTATTCTAGCCACCAACTTCTAGATTTGAAAACAGAACATATGAAAAAATCATTGGTAAATAAAAATATTCAAACAATATTAGCTCCTCTTCCTGCCTAGCTATGTTAAGCCCTCTAGTGATGTTAACATCCAATATGGACTTGACCGACAATCAACAATCCATCTTTTATTAGTCTGGACAACAACAAACGATGCATCCCATTCCCACTCTTGATTTATGTCCATCTCTCGATGCGCGGACGACTCTCATTTATATCAATGCGGAGAAAAAAGCTTTTAACGTAAATGTTATTCAAAGTAAACGCAGTAATAATGAATGTTTCGATGCAAAAGTTCTAATGACTGTTTGGAGTTGTACCGTGATTTAAAAGTTTGTTGTGCTTCGCGAAATTTTGTGGATTTTTTAGCTGTAATAGGATGAAAGTGCAATTTGGATTTGGTATTTATGGTAAACATTTTGAAGGTTACATATAATTTTTAAACCTAAAGTTCGATTAGGTTTAGGTGGGCTGTTTTCGGCAAAAACTTCAGCAAAATATAAATTGTCTCTCGAAGGAGACTAAAGTTTCAGGTTTTTTTAATAAAAAAGACTGGAACCTCATTTATTAATACCAAATTAATTAGTCGATTTTACCACCAGAACTACGACCACAATATTAAATTGCAGGAACCGCATCCATACCCTCCATTTATATAACCGTACCTACCGTAGTTCTTATAAAAAGTTGTAAAAAATAATAAAAAAAATGCAAAGGAATTTCGCAAAAAACTACCAGGATCCCATAAATCAAGTATAGCCGAAAGTGTTTGCGCAAATAGAAGGAGCGTCAGTACTAGGAGCGCAGCCGGCTGAGGCTGAGACGTCCATAAATAATATTTAGGAGCCATCGATAACATGTCTGACAGTGGCCGATGATGCTGAGGAATGGCCACTATCTCTTTCGATATTTCAATATATTTGAGGAAAGAATCTTATCTCCTGGTGATTTTTGAAGTTCAGTATTTGTTTTGAGGAGAAATGAAAATATTTTGTTTGTTTATTTGAATTTTTGTCATTTTAGTTAACATCCACATTATTTATTACGGTTGTCCCGTAGGCAGATGCGTACCTATAAAACACCAACAATTGGGTAATTAAGATACGTAGGTATACCTAACATTATTAATTTTTAGTATTTGACTATTAGAAGAGATAAACATGGACCGATTTTAATTTGAAAAATCCAAACGCAGATCTTTTTTAATTAGGGTGGTATGTATAAATCTATTTTGTAAGGCATTGAATGATTTATATTTTATTAAATTCAACCACATTACGAACATAAAATGGTTACGTACTCTTCTTGGGTAGGTTCAATTTCGTGGACAACCCAAGCAACATAAAACAATTCCCATTAATTAGTTTTATTATTTATCAATCTTAAACTAATTGGAAGGAAAATCCAAAATTACTAAAATGGACAACGTGTGATGGGATGCATAATTTAATTTAACAGAACACGGGAAATAACATAGGTACCTACCCGCCTAAATATTTCAGGAGCAAAAAAATAATTCTAAGTACCTATCACAATGTTGAAGTAATCAGGTTTTCAATCTTAATTATGCGGTCGGAAAATCAAGATATCGCGACTTTACTGTGTCTATTTTTCTTTGCACTTGGCCGGTTTTTTTTTTATTTCATGGTGCAAAAAGATTTGTCAGCCATCTTCGGTATAAGGCACGACGACTTTGGCATTTTAACCTTACAGCTTACTAAAGCAATAAAAAAAAACTAAAAGCGATTCCTTTCGTATACATAACTAGCTGTTACCCGCGGTTTCACTCGCATCCTTAGGGAATTACTTCGCGCATCCAGACAAAAAGTATCCTATATGTTAATCCAGGTTATAAACTAATTGTGTACCAATTTTCATGCGAATCCTTTCAGTAGTTTTTGCGTGAAAGAGTACCAAACATACAAACATCCTCACATTTGTCATTATAATATTAGTAGGATTAACAAGTACAGTCTTAGATCACAAAAAAATACTGATATTTATTTGCACCAACGTCCAAAAATATCGAGCACAATTTTTGAACAAATAGCAAATATCCCAGCTTACTGGAACTAGTAGAAACCACGATATCGCTAAGACTAGCAGTCTAGTCTTCGGAATTATTTACCTAAGCTTTTGAGACAGTCGAAGAGGCTACAATCTCTGGAGCCGCGATCGCCAATTTATCATGGCATCTGAACTAAGATGCTAGAGGGGATATTCTTAAAAATATTGCGATTTCTTATTCAGCAAAAGAATTTTGTTTGTACTTTTGAGTGTTATTCCGTGTTCTTTTTAACGTGAGACTAAAACTGTGTAGTTACGAGGATTTTATTTTTTATTTTAAATGGAATTGGTGTTTTCTAAGTATACGCCTGCTTCTCTATATTCTGTATCAAAGATCGACCTGGTAAGCAAAGAATACTCATAACCAAGAAGTGTTTCCACGTAATTCTTAAGAATTTTACGACTGCAAGATATCTTTTGGTTATTCGGGATATAATCGCTAAATCATTCGAGAAATTTTCTGGAATAGTGACTATGAGTTAGAGACCTAAAAACTTTTGGAGTGTAAAAAAATCTCATCTAGGTATAGTATATTCATACTGGTAATTTGAATAACTATTGCGAAGTATAACTGGAAACTATTTTAATTTTTCAGGTTTCTTACAGATAAAACTTATTTTTAAAGTAAATAACCTTAAAAATATACGCCAGGCTATAAATATAAATGAGAGGGCAAAATAAATGCCGTCCGTGATTCGAGGATACACCCCGGTCGACTGCGCTCAGTCCGAAACTCCGAACTGTTCGATTGAATACGTGCCTCACTTACTATTCTGCGATTTGTTGTCCACTAGGTATATTTACTTGCATAGGTACATGTGATATGTATTAAGGTATATTGTTCTATCTGCCTAGCCTATATTTAGGTCGGCTTCTAGTCTAACCGGGTGCAGCTGACTACCAGTATTTTATATACATCATCATGTTTGACCTCCACATTAAAGTCACCTTTTGACAAGGCTGGTTGCCACAGGTTCAGGCTTTTGATTTCAAACTGTTGACGGCTTTTTTATAGTTTTAATTTATTTTATCTGAAATCTTAAATTATAATAAATGATGATGTACAAAATGGAAACTTGTCCAAATGTAAAATTTATTTAAAAAAAATAATTCGGGCACAGATTGTTGTGTAATCAAAAAAGAGAGAACATAAATAATTATTTGCATTTTTGTTTCATTTTAGCAGCCCAGAATACTAAAACACCAGTTTATTAAATTATTATTATTGAGATCCCATTTAATTCTCCCATTCAATAAATTCTTCCACCATATATTTAGCAAATATAATGAACTATTTCGCCGATTTACAGGCGTATAATCAAATGCTGTAAGACGGAACTGGGGCCCAACGCGATTAGCAGACGAGACCAGAAAGTTAATGTTGTTAATAGCTAAGCGAATTGCTAGGAGGAAATTGCGTCCCACTTGGGATGAAATTTGGTTGATTGGGCACTAGGTTATAGAGGTCTACGTAAGTATATATTTTTCTAAGATTTTTTGTTTTAATTGTCCTGCTAAGTAAATCTCTGAATGTGTACAAATTAAAGGTTACCAGAAAATATATTATTTTGTTTGATGTTATTTCAACAATTTTTTTTTCTTACAGCATTCGACCTGCTTATCCGGACAGTTTCAACATTTTGAAAGCTATGTTTATTTATACTATAGTGGGTTGAGATTGGCAACAACACTTGAAAATAAAATGCACACACATAATGTAAAGAAATAAAAGTAAAATTAAATATTTTTTTATAGACAGCTGAGTAGCTACGATCACAACATCGTAGAATAACATAGTACCACACAAATGAATTTGACTTTGAACAAATGCCTCATTAAAATAAAACAATGTTGTAATATGATAATTTAAACGATTACAACTAATTTCCTTAAACTTCTTTCTTGATGACATATTTAGAGCGGAACTTTGTTAGCGATAATCATATCGATACACGAAAAGGAAACATCGAATTAAAATATAAATCGATTTGAATATTATTGAAAAATATGTCTGTTTGTTGCTTTAATAAGGTTACTAAGATTTTTTTATATTTCGTCGGCGCCAGTGCAGGACCTTCTAAATGCAAACAATTTTTTTTTGAAAAAAGTTGTTTTAATTTGATCACATCGCTTTTAGAAAAGTTTTTATTGTCTACTGTAATGAATGGTCTTCTTAATTATGATCATTCAGTATGTTTTTCTTTTTTCGGTTTATCCAAGTTCCCTCTAAGATGATCGTAATTAATTTAATCTTGAACTAGTATTCGTCTATATATAAACCTATATTTTGTTTAAGTCAAAGATATTCTAAAAAGAACAGGCAATCTAGCAGACTGTTTGATTTGAATAAAATAAAACAAAAAAAAGGTTGATACCTTTCAACACAGTGGCTGCCGAGTTCATAATATTTAATGATTGGTCATATAAAAACTCAACAGAAAAGAACCTGATTTCAACAACGTTTTTTGTGTGTATTTATATATACACTATTTATATATATGTATACATCGTAAGTACCTAACAAATACATTATTTTAGCAGCGCGGGTAAATCCGTGACTCATTTTGGATCTTGGGAAATGTTAGTATCATGTGTGTTGTATACTCGTGAACAAGTATATCCAGTTACGTATGTAGAGATAGCAAGAAATGTGCAAATGTGAAATATACTAGCTGTTTCCCGGGTTTCACCCATGTCTTGAGGAAACTAAATAATATAAAGAGTTACAATATAACCGTTTTACAACAAAATGATAAATTCACATTTCATTTATAATATTAATTAGGATGACTTTTTACGTAAAAAAAAATAAGCAGGTTGGATAACTCCTAACCAACAGACCTTAAATGAGACTGACCTTTGAGTTTATTTCGGTGTTTCTTCTCAAGGTAGTCAGATAGGAAACACCGTCCTCATCTAGCTTTAAAAAAATGTTGACGTATAAAAGTGTTATTTTATAACCTATTTGCAAAATAAATATCATATATCATTTAACACTGAAACGTCAAAAATGTATTTATAACAGTTTAGGGTTTATAGGGTATAGAATTTGGATGACAATGCCTATGGTTTATTGATTATGTTTGATATAATAATATAAATGCCCATATTTTTATAAGCGTAACTGTACCGATTGTGTGATTTTGTATTACATTCTATAATAAAACTCTTATCATCTTTAAAATTAGTTGTGTTTATAAAGACGTAAATAATATATTTTTATTCGATTCGATACACCAAATTTTAAAT
Organism: Pyrrhia umbra; assembly: GCA_963891755.1. Lineage (NCBI taxonomy): Eukaryota > Metazoa > Arthropoda > Insecta > Lepidoptera > Noctuidae > Pyrrhia > Pyrrhia umbra. The sequence continues at coordinate 5,432,346 of OY982926.1, forward strand.
GCATTCGTATGAAAATGCACTAGTAATATTTTATTAAACAGCGAAATATTATTTCCAATGGGTTTTTCTAATCACAAAATATGAAGCAAGAGAAAAATACCCGAAATATATAAAATAGCGCTCACGTCAGGATTTAACGAAAATCACGTCGTATTTAATCATTTTATTGACGTAAACATGTATAATTGTATTAATGATTAACATTTTACCATGCGGACGGTACTAGGAACAACAAAACTACGTATGTATTTGTATTTAATGTACGGACTTGACCTCCAAGAACCAGTATACGAAGCCGACCAACGTGATCTGGTCGCATCACTACCTATTTATTTATTTAAAAAACAGAATTATTTATTCAAACGAAACTTATTTATAAATAGGACATAAGGAGTGATAGTGTTTTTTTAATATAAAAAAGTGCCAAATTATTTTAAAATGTGGATAAGTTCAGTGTTTTTTGTTTCTACTTTAATTTGGAGTAATGTCCGTAAGTATCTGACCATAGGCAAATGATGAATGCATGCGAATATAGACATAAGTGTATTATTATAAAGGTTATATTTGAATAAATTATTTTGGAGTTAAGAACAAATATTGTGATTAAACATTGTGTGCAACAAGAATAAGACATACCGATCAAGTCACGTTGTTTTGCGATTTTAGAACGTGATTTGAGTTAAGATGAACATCATTATGATCGAAATAACTCGACGTGATAATAATTTGGATTGATTACATTTAATTAATCAATTACCTACAAGAAACAGATTATAATGTTGTATAAAAAACATGTTATTATCAATAATGATGCTGATAATCTGCCTCATGATTTTTCTATTGATTTACACCAAAACCAACATCTTCATCATGTATTTTCTGTGGTTCACTTATTCCATATTTCTAACGCTTTTTGAGATTTCTGTCTTGTGTTATTCGACTTCACCTGTTTCTTTATTAATGGGATTATAATAATATACAATTAACCAATACCAATTATTATAGGTTCATCTATTAATTTGAAACTCCTAGCCAGTTTCGATCACGTACTCAACTAAATTTGTCGATACCAGACATCCTTGTTGCAATGCTTAGATAGTAACTTGATTGAGTTGATAGTATGAATACAAATGAAAGTACCTACGTAGGAAATCTTGTTTCTCACGAGCACAATGCAATTTTGCATACAAGCGTCCGCTTCGGATTCGCACGGGATGACGGAGACTTATAACTGGCTGGATAGACTACAATTTTTAAAGAATAGTTGAAGAATATTAAGGTCGGTATTCTAGAATGATAAAAAACTATAGTTCATGGCATGAGCGTAGATTTGAAGGCGTAGGAGATTATCTAGTAAGTCGAGATCCATGTTTGAGTATCCCACTTATTTTCAAATATAGATTCCAGTTTTAAAACAATTATCAAATGTAAAAAAAATAATTGTTGATTGTCTTAAATCCGAAACGGGTTTTGGTTCATGGTTACCTATACAAGAAATGTCAGCAACTTTTTCTATAAGGTTTACCTTCTCAATGACGTTTAGGGGGTTCACCGTGAGCTCAATGCTAGTAGAATTGTTGAGTTAATTCATCATTTCTGAAGCCATTATGTAATTTATAAGTATATATTAGACGTCACTGACTAACGGTGAAGAAAAACATCGTGAGGAAACCTGGATTTAAAAAGAAAGTCTGTTATCGACCATCTGCCTTGAGCAAGCGTGGTGATCAATGCTCATGCCTTCTCTGTATGAGAAGAGGCCTGTGCCCAGCAGTGGGACAATATATAGGCTGATATATATGACTTAATTTGACAATTGTATCTTAAGCTCTCTGAAACCATTTTGAGAAATTACACTCCTTTTCAAAACATTTATAAATGTCAAATCAATTTAGCATTCCTGCATTAATTTTTGGCTCATGTTAAACTCTCTGGAGGCTCGTTTTTGATAAGTAGCCGCCTGAAGACCGAGGTCAATGAGCTTTTAATGTTTTTTTTAAGCCACTCTCCTCTGTTTAAACGACAATGTGCGTCAGAAATACGAAGTTCAATCTCTCCACTTCAGTGTTCATGCCTACTTAACCCGTTTCTTGAATGCGCTAATAGCGTATACCAGTATATCTCTATGCTATTTTTTTGTATTCATCTGGTTTTTGAGTTGTTATTGCAATTTTACAACGTGGAAACTGGTCTCTTCTGGAATATCAGTCTGTGCCAGGTTAATAGCGATATGTTAATTTGTTATCATACTTAATACCTAACCAAATTGCGGATTTAATTCGATCTCACGAAAGCTTGCATCAAAATGTAGTTTTTATTTTTTAAAGAAATGTGTATTAATTAATTTGGTATCTCTTTCACATGGTTATACCCGCATCCTAAAGGAATTACTTCGCACATCTGGATAAAAAGTATCCTCTGTCCTTCTCCTAGGTTCAATCTATGCCAAACATCTAAATCGTGTGAAGTCGTAACAGACAAACAGAGTTACTTTTGCATTTGGTATTTGTAATGCATATTAGTAAGGAATGAGTACTCGCAAAAAGTACTTTATTCTTTCGGAAAGATGTTTGTGTGGCGAAGTCGCCAGTACACTGCTTTATCTTGCCAAGAAAATAAATAATTAAGAAAATATTCCTACGGATGACCATAACAAAGTGAGGTTTCCGAGGAAATTCCAAGATCCAACACGTGTAAACTCTATAGTGACTTAACACTCCAATTAGATCACTCTAATAAACAGAAGTGTGACAGTTGTTTATAGATTTACTTACATTTTAATGGTTCTGATAGGCGCCTATTTGCTTGATACAGATCGTTTACAGAATATATTGGAAAAGAGATATGATATGCACAAATAAAATACAAAAACGTTCGGTCACTTGCTACGTATTATAGAAAGACTAGTTTCTGCCCGCGACTTCGTCCGCGTGGAATAGTAACTTTGGGCTATCGCTAACTTTAACCCCCGATTTTGAAATATTCTTCATTGATACTGATCCTATTGATTTTAGCGTGATGATATATAGCTTATAGCCTTCCTCGATAAATAGGCTATCTAACACTGAAAGACTTTTTTTTTATCTGTCCAATAGTTTCTGAGATTAACGCGTTCAAACAAACAAACTCTTCAGCTTTATTAAATTATTAGTAATTAGTATATTAGTAAAGATATAGATTATGAAGCATAGATTTGGAGCTATTTGATAGGCAGAGAATATTAGTAATGCTTGAGTCTTAAGTCACATTCTGTTAATAATATTTATTGTTACTCTTTTATACGTCATACTTTTTTCAAACTAGATGAGGCCAACTAATACGGAACTTAGGGTGTCAGCATGAATTTATGGATTCAAAGTTGGAAGTTCGAAAAAGAGATTGAGCTATTGTCCTGTGAAGGTTGTTGTTGCTATCTCTTTCTCGCAGAAGCAAAATTTAATGTTTCAGTTGTTTTTACCGGTCGCAAACCGACTTTCATGTATAGTTTTTCTTAATTTTAAATGTGATCACGGCCTTTGTGTGTTTAAGTCGTATGTGTCAAACGATCTCACATAAGTTTTATTATTGTAGATAAAATAGTCATAACACACACATTTCCTCATGACGTTATGATACTGGGGTTATCGCTTTAATTGAAGTCATCACATGTTAAATAATTTAAAAGCATTCGATTTTAATAAAAAAAAATCATATACATAAAATGGTTGAGATCAGTGGTTTTTAATTGAAATGTCTCGGGGAATATCCCAAAGTAAAGATTTAGCTGAATTGATTTAAGGAAAATCAATCAATAACATTATTGTGATTGTTTATCTATTCAATAACGGTGGTATTCATATATTTTTCAGCGATAATGAATCGATAAACCAATCACAAAGTACTTCAGAAACCGGGCATATATTTACTATGTATATATCTAACAGATATGTTACCATTTATAATATCTTAAATCGTCACGAATTAAAAATGAACCTCTGCAAAATTAAATCTATTTAAATTCACTTTTTTAAACGGTGCAACGTCAAAAGCAGCAACATTTTTTCTTCGATTTTCAATCTAACTACTCTCACGTTTGATTTTCCGGAGGCAGTCTCCTGTCAAACAGTTTAAAAAATAGACGAAACAAGAGTACACCGCCAGCCCTTTTCCCGGGGCGCATATAAACCTGCGTGCAATTTTATTGGGAAAGAGTAGCAATTACGAAAAAGGAACCAAGAGTGCTAAATCTATACACGCGTTTTTCTCTCACATATTTAACGCTACTTTTATATGCGCTAATCCCGACAAATTATAATTTCGAGAACCGAAGGCATAATGTTCTTGCAAAATAATGTCGTTACCATTTGGGTGAAGATTTTGATTAGGGGCCATACCGTGACGTGCTAAATCAGGAATGGTTGTGGAAAAGAGAGGGTACCTATTAGTAGCCCTATTTCACTCTTACACCTGAATAGTGATTTCGATAACACATCTTGGTCGATCCTCTGAACGTAGAATAAAATATCTTTATATGACCAAAATATAGATGTTGATACAATAAGGTGTTAAATATATTTTTATCGAAACAAACTTAAAACTTCTCTTAAAGTCTCAATATTTTATAATTCAAATGCACTATGTGGTAGAAGTAGTAATGCCTGAAATAGCGTTTATAGAAAAAAATAGGATTTGAGTGGACCTGTCCAGTCAGTTGGCACGCATTATCAGTCATCTTCTATCTCAACAAATGTAATTAACATTAAATATAATAAAATGAATGTGTCTCTCTGCTTCAATAGGCAGTCAAGACAGCTGCGTAACTCCTCAGGGGCAGTCAAGCACCTGTGTGTCCCTCTATGACTGCCCGTCACTGCTGTCTGCTTTTGAGCAACGGCCTCTGCCTAATACAGTCGTCAGCCATTTGCGGAAAGCGCAATGCGGCTTCGAAGGTTACGTGCCGAGGGTATGCTGTGGCCCACTGCCAAATCGTGAAACTGAACAACAAACGCCTAGGCCAACGGTAAGACTTACAGCCATATTTACAAATGCAAACAGTTCAGCCCCAAATTGTCGCCACAAAGTGTTTTAAAACGTTTAAAAATCGTGTAGCAGTGATATTTTTTTACTAGTCATCTAACATACATTAAGGAATCATTATTTAATTTAGTTAATCAAGAGGAACTCGTGGCTAAGTAGCAGCCGCAGGGTTCGACCGATCAAAGGTTAAGCTGCGCTTGGCACGGTCAGTCCGTGGATGCGTGACCATCTATGTCATAGCGAGACTCCTCCGTGCCTCGGAAAGCACGTTAAGCTGTTGGTCCCGGTTGTCATTTGTACATCTTTGACAGTCGTTAAGGGTAGTCAGAAGCCAGAAAGTCTAAAGACCAGTCTTACCAAGGGGTACGGTGTTACCCGGTAACTGGGTTGTGGAGGTCAGATAGGCAGTCGTTCCGTGTAAAACACTGGTACTTAGCTGCATCCGGTTTAGACTGGAAGCCGACCCCAAACATAGTTGGGAAAAGGCTAGGCAGATGATGATGAACTATTTGATCTTTATTATAAAATTTGTTGATCGATCAATCACAATAAAATGGACGCGTCAAATGTTTGTAATACTCACCACGAAGAACTAGTAGATAACCTTAGTAATGACACAATATTTCATTAGAAGGAAATAATCTCAAGGCATAAGCTGGATGACCTTTTCCTTAAAAGGCATCCTAACAGTTAATCCTGGTCCTAACGGAACCGGAATATGAACTTGGCGCTGACGAGATAAATATATATATACACTAGTGAATGGTGGAAACAGTAGATTTTCTAATACACTTTCCAAATTAATTAAAAATAGATTATTTTTTTGATTACATTTAAAACAGTGTCGGTCTCAGTAACAAAATCTAACAAATGTTTTTTTTTACTAAAACAGCCACGTCCAACCCAGGCCCCAATTCAAGGTAGCAGTGAGGTGTTCCAGGAAGATTCTTCTCCAGCACCAAGGAATCAATGCGGGGTGGACACCAACGGAGACCGGATCTATGGAGGAACATTTACCGACTTGGATGAGTTCCCTTGGATGGCACTGCTAGGATATTTGACTCGTAAGTACAAATATAAATTAATCTGTGATGTTTTTTATGAGATAAGATCCGTGTTGATTGTTAGAACAGCTAGGTTGAACTTACTTGCGTAGTTAGTCCACGGATGGGTAACGGTATTCCGAACTATGCGGGCTTGGAACACGTCTTGTGCTAGGTATTTCTCCAGTTGTATAACAGTGTTAGTACTGTAAGTAACATTCGTATTCAAGATTATAAACTTAGCAACGCGAAATGGTTATAGTGTATAATGGTTATAGAGTATATAGTGGCATAGTTAGTTTTGCGTTATAAAATGATTAAACAAAAACACTTTTCGGTGGATCGGTTTGTAATTTATCTAAATTACAATATCCTATCCTATCCTTTTGAGACTATTGCGGACAAACAAACTTACATACAAGTCTAATACCTGCCTTTTTTAACTCGTTCAAAAATATCAATATGGTATGACCGGATAAATGTGTAGGGAATATACAGAGTATCATTTATGTGATTGAAAAAAAAACCTTCTTTCTGTCGAATCTTTCAAAAAAAACTTTGCTTAAGTGTTTTTGAATTGACTGTTGAACGTACCTACTCATATATATATAGTAAGTGCATTAAGCCGAAAGTCTCGATGGAACTTGTATTCCCAAAAGAGCCATTTAAGTAATTGATGCTGTCTACTTGTCGTCCTTGTAACATTTCAGCTTTTAAGGCCTCTTTAGAGGTAAAGTCAATTTTTAAATGACAATTTCTTGTGTGTGATAAATTGAAGAATAATAATGGTCATTTCCAAATTTTTTTTATCAAACTCAATGTAAACTTTATCGAAAATCTACACTATCATATGATTTTACTGAAATTACTAAATGAAAAGATATTAGATACATTTGATTTGTCCAATTGTTAATATATTGTCTTTTATGTTGTTTATTTTATACATTGTCAAATCATTGTTTAGTTTTTGTGTGTAGTCATCATAATTATATGGAAGTAAAAAAAAATATATTGTCAAATGGACTTGTCACTTAGTTCTGTGGAAAGATATGTCCAAATGCAGTTACCCTCGTTTACACTTAACTTGGGTATGAGCGAATATAGCCTGGATTAAAGTCAGACAAAAACAACATCTTCTATCTATACTTATAATAAATGTGAAGAGAGGTCAATTCTGTACATGAAATATATTTCCAAAATAACTATCAGGGGGTGATTAGGGATCGATACTGATGCCAAAAATGCAATCAGTAAAATTTTTGTCTGTCTGTCCGTCTGTCTGTCTGTCTGTCTGTATAAACTCTATAGAAACAAAAACTACTCGACGGATTTTAACGAAACTTGGTACAATTATTTGTCATACTCCTGAGATGGTTATAGTATACTTTTCATCACGCTACAATCAATAGGAGCAGAGCAGTGAAGGGAAATGTTGTCATTTTGTTTAAACGCGCTAATCTCAGGAACCGCTGGTCCGATTTGAAAAATTCTTTCAGTGTTAGATAGTCCATTTATCGAGGAAGGCTACAGGCTATATATCATCACGATAAGACCAATAGTAGCGGAGCATCACTATTCCACGCTGACGAAGTCGCTGGCAGAAGCTAGTAATAAAATAATTCTACAGCACACTACCGATTTCGAATCCAACGAAAAGTTTGACCCAGTTTAGCACTGGCAGAAACTCTTTTACATAACTACTATTATTCGTATTTTTCTCAAACCAATTATGTTTTTATTTGAACAGGCAAAGGAACGACTACATACCAGTGTGGGGGTGTTCTAATCAACCACCGTTATGTCCTGACCGCTGCTCATTGCATTAAAGGAGCTATTGAAAAGGAAGTGGGAACTTTGTAAGTTATTTTTTTTTAATATGAGTCGTAGTCTTGTCATATAAAAAAAAAACTTGACGAAAATAACCCTGCGTATGAAATTATCGCGATACCAGTCACAATTATTGTACATAATGATTGATGTGTAAAAAGTATTATGAATAAAAAAATAAAAATAAAATAAAAATATTAATGCTCTGGTAATGGATTTTTTATTATTATTTTTTTATTGAGCGATTTTAACAATAATGACGCAAAAGATATTACTCTTATTTAAAAGATATCATTACATGATACAATATGGCTATGTAAGGAAATAAAAAAAAACATATAGCATTAAATAAATAAGGAAAATAATAGAAAATCTGGTTGTTTACATCTGCGCGGCCTCACTATTTATAGTGTATCTATGGAGGATATTATTTCTTATTATTATGAAGGTTTTTTTGTGCGGTCACGTATATTATTTTAAACATCAAGGACTATCAGTACGTGACCTACTAATTACTGCGTACATAAGGGAGATGACTTCAAAATAATAATTATAATAAAACTGCGGGATGGCAAAAAAGGCAAGAACGACAAAATGAAGATAAGTTGATATAAGTTAGCCATATTTAAAAGACTATTCAAACAAAATATCATTCAATTTTATTACAAACTTTTAACAGTCGGTTAAAGTACAGTCATTGCAAAGTATGTAAGAATTTTTTACCCCAGATTTGAGACACTAGGGCTTGTTAGGTTAGTGAACCTGCACCCCACACGTAAAGAAGTAAGGAGATATATATTACTGCATAAATCCAAAAACAACGATTGCATTTTGTTATATATTTTTCTTCTCTTTCTAGATCAACAGTCCGTCTAGGAGAATACGACACACAACAAGACGTGGACTGTGTAGACTCTGTCTGCGCTGACAGTCCTCAGGAGATCAGGGTGGCGTCGGCGTACGCGCACCCTGGGTACATCGATAAGAACAAGAACAGGAGAGACGATATTGGTATCGTGAGGATGGCCGGCAGAGCTTCTTACACATGTACGTCAAATTCAAAAAATAATTTATTTAAATTAGGCTGATAATCAGGACTTTTAGAACGTCTAATTTATAAAAGACAGCCCTCAAAACGCTCGCCCCTGATTAGTTCCTATGTGGTTTTGATAGGTCACCGCTCAGTCATAATAGGTCTTTGACAGTTGTTTCGGGTAGTCAGATGTCTGGAAGTCTGACAAACAATCTTAACAAGGGTGGTAAAATTGAGTTATGGAGGTCAAATATGCAGCCGCTCCTTACTAAATACATCTGAATCTGTTTATACTGGCGAATATAGTCCGGAAAAAATCCAGGCTGATCTGCAGCTGATCTAGGCTAATTCATTGATTGATCTAATGCATTAATTAGAATGTTTGTTTATTTCCAGCAACCACTAAAGGTTATCATTATTTTTTATAAAAAAAATCACAAACAAAATTTCCATAAATAAAACGAACTGAAATGACAAAAAAACACACCTACTATTTTTTATCCGAACCAAGCACGAGTAAAAATTACGCTGTTATGAATTCACCAACTTGATAGCCGTATGTTTTTTTTTCACAGACTACGTCCAGCCTATCTGCCTAGTAGATAACAAAGTACGTCTGGATACCGGTAACGATGTGCACGTAGCTGGCTGGGGAAAAACCCTCAACGGTACGTATACACTGACCATCGATTTTGTACAATACTACATTGAATTCGACGAAAGGAATTTACAATCGATTCTCATAGAACTGGGTTTTACGTGTGGTAGTTGAATGCAAGGTCGATAAATTGGGCTTTTTTTAATTATGACTCATAAAGATATTACACTGTCTAAATCAGGTATTTGATCGTAGAATGAGAGTGCTGTACTTCGTCCCTCTTTTTGTTTTGCCGTAAGTGTAAAAAAAATTGGACATATTTGTTGCAAACTGATGGATTACCATACTTAATAGTTGTATGATAAGTGCATTCTTATAGCTGTTCAGATTTTTTCATGAGTTTTAATTTTTACAGTAGTATATTCAACCAGTGCTCATCCCTATCAATTCGAAAATAAATCTATGGATATAGGTACTTATGATATTATCCAAAGATAAGAGAATTTTATATGTGTAATATATACACAATTTATACATTTTTATATCATGTAACAATACTAATCTGGTTTCATAGTTTTTTTCGTATAGCCCACACAGGCGAAGCTACTGGCGAAAAGCTAATTAAAATATAAAAGAGCTTTTTTGGAAAGGATTTTGCCAGAAACAAAATCGAGATTTTGGACAGAATAATGTAATCGCACACATACACAATACTAAAGAAGGTGTTCTCAAACCACTATTTAATAAAATATAATTTCTATCTTACAGGACGCAACAGCAACATCAAACTGAAGCTCACTCTCCCAATATTCGACAAGGAAGACTGCATTAGCAAATACAGAACTCTTGGAGCAGTTCTGGGGGAAAACCAGCTGTGTGCTGGAGGTGTCTTCGCCGAAGACGCTTGCAGAGGAGATTCCGGTGGCCCTCTTATGAAGAGAAGACCTGAAGGTATCTGGGAGGCTGTAGGCGTGGTCTCCTTCGGCTACGGCTGCGGCAGGGACGGCTGGCCAGGAGTCTATACATCAGTAGCCAATTACGTAGACTGGATTAAAACCACGCTTCAAACCACAAATGTTTAATGCCATATCACTAGTCTACGAGCGAAAACAGATTGTCCAGAATTCTTTCAACTTTCTCACTCATATAAAGAGTTTTGGTCAAATGCGGTGACTATTTCGTTTATAATTAAAGTAAAATAAATTTATTTTTAAGTAATATGTTGTTCTTATTTTTCCACACTATGTTAGATATCTATATATATGTAGCTTCTTAGCTTGCTTATCAGCCTCTTAATAAATACCTAATACTTATTTTAATAAAGACATTTCTTTCTATTATTAATTTGATTGGGGCTTTGTAAGCAGAGATAAAAAAACATCAAACAAAAATTTACCTTCCCATACTCTATCAAACACGTCATTATGCTAACATCGATTAAAAATACTCTTTTGCCAAGACAAAAAAAAACAAAAGTCTCCGAGTTGGTTGGTGGAGGTAGAAAATAAAATATATTTTTAAACAATAATGCGAGCAATTTGTGATGCATTTCTAATGTTTCTGTCAGTCTCCCCAATTAAGCCGACCGTACTCTTGGTGTGGGTTCACCGCAATAGTTCAACGAGTTTGGTTTTGAACTCGTGAACCTTTGATCGATACACACGTCATTAAAATACGTGTAGTTTTTAAATCGATCATCAAATGGTGAGTATCTATATTCACGTTGGAGTTTGGGGAAAATATACTAGAATTTTACATTCTTTAAATTACTCTGTTAGATTTTAGGAGTATTTAAGTTGTCGGTTATCCAGTTCTAACCCTCGAACTGGGCTTAAGACATAGTAAGCACCGTGTCAACTATCTTGGATAACTCTTATCAGCTGTGCTATGGAAAACATTGTGAGGCCAATAAAAACGGAAGACTCATTATTATTATTTAAGTTATTTTTGTGTTTGTTCTTTATTTAGACTGCTTTTTGACCGCAGAAGTACCTAATATTTATGAATTAGCTGGTAAAACACAAACATCACGTTATTTTGTGGTTTGATGTGACATCACAGTTCTTACCAACAATTCTTATTCTCGGGAGATCATATGACTTCATACATCCGTCTTCATAAATATCTAACCTACTGATGTCAAATAACTCAGTTAGATTACATTTGAATGTTTTAACCGACAGAGGAAGGGTCCAAAATTCATCGAGGAGTCCCCAAACATTTTGGAACAAAGATATTCAATTAGTCGTAACGTATCATTTGCATATAGGTGTCGCTAGCGATCAAATTAAGTGGCGCGCTAACACTTTGGCTCGCATAATTAAATCATTTACCCTTTTCAAAGTTATGCGCTCCTGGTACCCAAAGGGGTAATATGCAAATTTTTTGTTGACTATTATATCGATTTTTTTGTTGAAGTTAACTTTAATATTTCTAGTGTAGTTTTCAATACCCAGTGTTTATTTTTGTTCTACTCTAATTGCTATGATTTTAATTGCTTATTTATTTATGTTGGTTTAGATTTTAATATTCATAATGATTACCAGCTGTGCCCGCGACTTCGACCGCGTGTTTTTTTTGTAACGAAACCTATTATAACTCTGCCACTAATTATACACTAGATATTTATACCAGTAAAAACTTTATGCCAATTCGTTCAGAAGTTTCGGAGACTCGCGTTAATTAATAAACAGGCAGTTTTTTTTATACTTGAATACTTTTCTTTCAATGTACAGACGCATCGATATGAAGATAAAATATGACACTGTTAAAAGCGAATAATTCGTACAAAGCTTGAAGTGAAGGTAGTGTCTGCCATTATATCCACAGTAGACAATTTAATACAAAACCGTCCGATCACGTGCGTATCACGTACGAATTCCCAAATGTTTTACGACGTGATCTTTTTGAGCATAAAACCATCGAGCGTGATTTTAGAATTCTAATATGTTACCGTTTGAAACTTTAAGATACGATAAAACTTTACATCTGTCTTTTAAAATACCTACGTAAAGTATATATATACGTTTATAAATACATATCTAGGTACTAAAACAATGTTTATTTGCAAGCTGAGAATTGGAAAAAATGTATACACAAACCACGAGCTCTTAGTCTATCGCTTGTCGAGTTTAGCTTCGCTATCCAAAGTTGATAGGTGAAGAGCCCTTTAAGAACATTAAACTTGTAGGCCAACATCTATTTCAGTTGTTAGACTAAAAGTCCAAAGGTCTGATATTAATTGTCTGACTTTAAATTCCCAGTAATCAGTTAGGCTATGGATGTTAGTAATTCCTCTTAATAAAAATTACTAACTATTGCCTACTGTTCACTCGCTTCTTGAGAAAACTACAAAGCTATAACGACCATACAACCGTTTCCAGGGTCCCATACCTAGGGTCCCTACCTCTATACCGAATTTAATCTCAATCGGTTTAGCCGTGTTATCGTGAAAGCGTGACAAACAAACAAACCTACTTTCGCATGTATTTATAATATTAGTTAGGGAAGGCCAATTCTAGCTTCTTTGGCAGAAGTCTAGTCAGATAATTTTGATTTTGATACTGATACAGGAAAAACATTCTTCAGACTCTAAAAAATATTTACCTAGTCCATAAAAATGACTCATAATAAGTAATGACACTATAACACGGAAAGGCCAGTCGTTATAAAGTATTTATAAGTAGTTTTATTGCGAGCAATGAATGAACGTAATACATTGAACTTGACTTAGCATATTAATGGCTGGAGCACACCGAATGCAAAGCTATGAATTAAACCTGGTGCAGCCTTGAGCATGTCCTGAGCGTGGTGGACCACGCACGTTCAAGGCAGATTTGAGATTTTAGACTTTTTAAGCCCAGATTTTCTCACGATGTTTTCCTTCACCGTTAGCCAGTGGTGACCGTTAGCGTTACCTGAAATTACAATATTTCGTAATCGTTTCCACAACCTTATGCACGTGCTTAGCACATTCTTCTCTCTTCTTTGCCCCTTCAACATGTTAAATTCAGAAAGCATGAGAGAGAAATATTTCCCTCATTTACTCCACTCTTTATGAACTTATGTCTTTCTTATCGTAATTCTTCGTCAGACTGCGCTAGGTTTCAGTGTGCCCCGGCCTTTATTCTGTTTCACACATACGTCATTGTTCAACAGTTTTTTATTGTTTCCATTTAAAATAATACTTTATTCAATGCCATTTGTTTATCAACAATACTCGGATCTTATAATTTGCATGATCATTTGTGTGACGTAGTACGTACTTTAGATCAGAGAAGCAAGAAGACGTAGGTAATATTGAAAAAACGTAAATAGGTCTAAAGCATCAGCTCCATCAGAAAAGTCACACAACCGCCATATTTGCATAAAACGTATTATAGGAACGGAGAAAAATATATATGTTGATAAACATGTAATAAATTAGTTAAACACAATTTCTTTTGAATTTTCAAAAATAATAATTTTAAATAATTTATGTTAGTGACAAATAAGCCGGCCCGGCGAACTTCTATATTTTTTTTTATTCTTTATTTTACCGATGTTTTAATAGTTCTTCTGCTATTCTGGACGAAGACAAATACAACAAATTAAAACCATGAAAATCGGTCCAGCCGTCCTCCAGTTATAAGTGTTCGAATAAACCCGACTTTGTTTTATATATTTAGATGGAAGATAGATTACATTAGTGACATAAAAAATATTTTATATTTTTAAGGTCTCGACTACAATCTGTAGAAATACATGGTGATGTTTTTAAAATATTTAATTGTGGTAGTATGAGGGAAAATCTGCATTTTAACGACATTTGGTACTCTAAACATAACTACACAAATATTAGATACGTCATATTTAGCATAGTCATGATAATTTAATCAGTTGCGAATATGTAGAGACGTATCTAAAAAGGTTTTATTGGATAATGTTTGTCTTAACCAGCATTCAATTAATTTTAATAGGCATACATCAAATGAATTTGCGAAGCCACTAAACCGCAGACTAGGTAATAATTGTTTGCAATGTCGATTATACTTTATCATCGAAAATAATATTATGTATTTCAATTTAAAAATATAAGCTGACTGTATATGGAATTTATATTAATGTTTTGCGTGATCCAACATATTTATTAAAGGCAAAATAGCTTTTTTTTAAGGTTTAAAAATACCTCGAGGTTGGATTAGCAAATTGTTCATTGAAGTACGTCTGAGAAGAGAAAAAACTAATTATGTTATGACTGTACTTGAATTAAAGCGAGTCTAATATACGTAAGTATACATATAATACCAATGTACCATGGCCTGCTTGTAACACTGCTAGTTAAAAGCATCATAGATGAGTTCCTATCCAAAAGATAAAGCTGAAACTTTTCACATGGTTTTAAGGTGTCAGTACACCTATACCTCTTATAATCTACAAACTAATTATAGCAACGTTACTTTAGATACAAGTATGTGTGGATTTCGCAAGGAGCTCACATACACGAATACGAAATTAATATACCATAGGTACTATTTCCTACAATTAATATAATAAATGCAAAAGTTTGTTTTCTAATTTAAAGTCTACGCAGACGAAGTCGCGGGTAGGAGCTAATTAATTTTATAAATGACCAAGAATGACGACAGCCGTCACTTGAAATTAAAAGAACCATATACAGGTACTTGTACATAATAAACACTGTTTTGCCCTACTATAAAAATGAGAGTAAGAATGAGAGTATTTTTTATAAGTAAGTAAGAATGAGAGTTATATAGTAAAAAGAATGAGAGTATTTTTATGCTTGAGCGGCATGCAGTATGAGTTTCTTCAAGGAATTCATGCGAGGTTTTCACGCGAGATATCAAACCCTCTGTCCCGCTGGGAACGTTTGAAGCGAATATGAATCATTTCTTCCTGCTACATGTGTGTAAAGAAATATATTTATTTTTATATATTTAATACTAGCTATATCCTGCAGTTTTACCAGTATTTTGAGAGAATTACTTCACGCGCCCGAAAATCAAGTAGGTAATCTATGTTTAAATTCAGGTTATAAACTAGTATGTGTGTACCAAATTTTATACAAATCCACTACTTACATACATCTTCACAAACTTTCAAATCTATACTAATATATAAAGCTGAAGAGTTTGTTTGTTTGAATGCGCTAATCTCAGGAACTACTGGTCCGATTTGAAAAATTCTTTCAGTGTTAGATAGCCTATTTATCGAGGAAGGCTATTGGCTATATATCATCACGCTAAGACAAATAGGAGCGGAGCACCACTATTCCACGCGGACGAAGTCGCGGGCAGAAGCTAGTATATAATATTAGCCGGATACACGTTACACATAAGACACTACATAGTATAAAACAAAGTCGCTTTCCCTGCCCTATATCCCTATGTATGTTTAAATCTTTAAAACTACGCAACGGATTATGATGCGGTTTTTTTTATAGATAGAGTGATTAATGAGGAAGGTTTTAGTATATAATTTGTCAAGTTTTTGTATCCATTAGCTAAAATATCGCGGGTGAAGCCGCTGGCGGGAAGCTAGTGTAGAATAATAACCATGAAGCACGAGATTATGTTTTTGTCTATATCAAAGACGCCAGAAAATTGATTGTATTAAATTCTAATCGATTAAGTTTTGAGGAACGAGGTTTCCCTCTCGCAGCGGTTTGTTTATCGATAGTCTGTATTATTCTTGAATCGTAGTACTGTTTAACTTCAATATCAGATTGATAGTGAGACTGCGTCACGTTGATTTTCTTGTAGACAAGTTCTGTGGTGTGGTTTGGCTCGATTGTGGTACAGTATCTTCACTACTTTCTTTTTATGATATATGAATCTTGCACTGTCGATGTTCTGATATTATAATAGCGAATATGTATAGGTATTCTTCTGTTTTGTATGACGTAGAGCTCTTAAAATTGTCTAACATTAGGTATGTATATTGCAATCAATTTACGGCATGTTTGGCGCAATGGCTGAGCAATTGGTTGTTGTGCTGCGTGTCGCAGGGTCTATTCCCGCACGGGACAACGTAATTTGTTCCGGGTCTGGGTGGTTTATCCATGTGTAATGTTTGTAAACGCACCCACGATACAGGAGTACGTGATATCTGGTGTCGGCCAACGTACTTTAAAAAAAAAGATTCGATATTTTTGGAGTTTGTTATATTTGGGCAAACAATCTACTTTACCTAAATGTAAGCCGTATAAATGATCCGAAAGACGGCATCAAATCAATAGTAGCACTCACATAGACGATAACGTACTTACAGATATATAATATATCGATAAAACACCGAACAAAAACACAGAAAAGTTGCAATGATAAAAAAACACAAACTTGTATGAAAATAAGTAGTAAATCAAAACTGTGAATACATTCATTCATTTCTCGGTTAGATAACAAACACACGGAGGGGGAACTCCAATCGGAATATAAAAATTACGACAGTTTAAAAGTAGGCGCCATTTACATAAAACTACTATATTGGAAATGATATACAATGTGTAGCCAGCCCCATTTGTTTTTCTCATGAAATATAAATGTGTTTTGGATCCTGGTGTATCTATATTTATAACACGATAAAAATATTTTAGCATTAGCATTCATTTAGTTTCGGATACAACAAAATAAATGGAATAAACCGCTCAATATAAGCTTATTAATGTCTAGGAACTGATAGGTCAGTTAATAAAAAAAAAACTCGCAAAGATTTTCTTGCTCATTTGTGGTGTAAAGGACCTATGTCTGTTATTGAGGTTGTTCAAAAAACCTTAGGCTAATCCAGCTTGCTAAAAGAAAATACGCGACAAGTATGTAGATGGTCAGAGGGAAGCGTGCAACTTTACTTTGCGGGCTTTTCGTCAGAACCACTGAACTTGAAATTTTTTAAGTAGTAGAGGATATAATTGAAGAATCCAATGAGCTTAACAACTAAAATAACGAAGACATGTGACGGTGACTGATATGAAAGAAAACTTTCGGTTTACAAAATTGTAGCCTAAAAAGTTAAAGAATTATTATGTTATCCCAAACTTTTTTGGATTGCTTTTAAAACTAACAATAAAAAAACATGATTTAGCAGTAGAGGATAGCCAGTTTACTATCTATAACACGAACAAAAAAAGAGAACATGAATGGTCAGATACAAAACGCTAACTCCTAAACAAAGCTGACAAGACAAAGGAATCAAATAATGTCTTCATTGAGATAATGTTGAGTAGAAGTAGCTACAATTTCGTGAGCGATGCTAGCAAATATAAATAAGGGAAAAAGTAGCTAAATGTCTGTAGTGAACATTTCTTGTACATTCCTTTTCTCTAGATCTTTTTTCTTGTTTAGTCTTTTTATGATGCTTTCTAGAATTTGTTGGTTTTAAATACTTTAGAAAATAGCTTCTTTTATTTCTTGTAATGGTATTTTATTTCTTCTACACTATACTACACTAAGTGCTTATATTGATAATCGCTTTTCAGAATTCCTTAATCAGATCTGCGTTTCTTGGTTAAAGGTGCATGTTACGTTGATGTTATTTAAGATTCTGGGTAATTTGAACAAATTCCAGCTATAAAACCTATTCAAACGTTACTTATTTGTCTGAAATTAAAAGTTCTTAGTATTGCCCTCACCCAAATAGTTGACATATATAATTTCAAGGTTCTGTTACATTTTATTTGTTATTCTAGTAAAATGGTATTGACGCTTAAATCTCATAAATTGTTGAATAACCTCTTCTCGAAATAGACTGACTGGAGTAACGGAAAATAATACGTAATTTTATAATAGCCTTGTCCTTGATCCAGATTATGGGTTCTAAGTTCATTATGATGCTTTTCCTTATAATTTTTAGTGCAGTATCTATAAAAATTAATTAAATAGTGGGTTTGCAATCCAACTTATGAATCACGAGTTAGGGCTGTCAGCAATCGACATTACATCCTGAAAAAAATTTGAATAGTTCAAACTAATTTGCAATTAAACCTTACTTAAAACAATCTCATCGATCGATCAATACTCAATATTCATTTTTTTATTGCATTCCTTAATAGGTATATAAAGGTAGTTATAATGGGAATGATATGGACCCTGTAGGGCACAGCAATTTGATGAGGGCTGTATACGGTTTGATGTAACAAAATTAATTATCATTTAAAAATAGTTTCAGACCGTAGATTGTTATACTTTTAATATATATTTATATGTATATATTTAAATATACTTATTACTTACTATGTATGTATGTATTTCAATATATTTACTATTCAGTGTTTTTTGTCAGAAAGTATTCACGCGTCCTTGGCAATGACAAACAAGTTAATAACATGCGACATACCTGTTTACACCACATGCAACCCCAGTGCAGCAGATAGCGGCTATCATTGCCATCAGCTATGTTCCGCGACAATAGCGATTGCTATCTGAGTTTATATAAAAACTTAAACGACACGTAATAACGACTATTCGTTTTTTACTGTGTCGTTTTTGCAATCGAACATGAGTTATGGTCCGGTGGTAATGAAAATTCTAATATTATTCCTGTTCAGTTCTGTGTTCTTGGGGACGGATGCTGATGTGAGTATTAAAAATTGCAGATAAAAATTATATGGGAGACTGTTCTTTGTAGCTCACTTGATTAAACAGTGTTATTTTTTCTCCAGATTTGAACTATGTCGTTTTTTATTAGACAAATACACACTAAGTGTTCATTTTTAGTCATAAAAAGTACTTTCAAAAATATTTTTTCTGTCATTATAAGTTAGTAATTATTGTATGAGATATTTGAGACTTCAGATTCAGAATTGCAGAGCAACCATTGTTCTGATCGTGCATTGCCACGTGCAGTATGCAGGCGGCCATGTTCCAATAAATCTTGCTAGAGGCAAGTTCAGATACCTTTTGAAATATGATTTTAGAATAGAATAGAATACGCTTTATTGTACACCAAAAGAAATTAAGACAGATACAATTTAAAATTAAGATTTAAATATGATATTTATGAATTAAATATATTATAATATTCCATTTCAATGAATGCCATTCAAGGGATTATTACACTATTCAATTTTTTCATATTTTGCAGTTATAAGTTTCTTTCTATTTTTATACTTACTTACCCATGTACATCCAAAGATGCTATGATAAACAGAAAAGACTAAAAAAGCTATTCTTAACAAACTTCTTCTTTTTCTATCATGTTAGGTGTACTACGTACCAAAAATCACCGATAGCGTGTTAAGTTGTGATAACTTCAACAATGACTTCATGAACTGTGATGAACTGGAACTTGGCTCACTGAGAGGCGAAGAAGGAGACGATGCAGCTAAACTCAATGGAAAACTAAAAACACTACAAGATATTTTACCAGACTATGATGTAAGTAAATCTGGAGATGGTTGAGTTCTTCCTTATTTTTACAATATAGCGTTCGTCAACTAATCGTATTAGCTTTCTGTACAGGAGTGCAGAATGTTTATATTGAGAAGGATATCAATAAAAACGTTTACTATGTCAAAACTCAGACTCTTCTGTCCGTGTAGTACCTATTCGTAAGGAATCTACAGTATGAAAATCGGCATCAGATAAAACAGCCTCTAAAAAATTGACCACTCACGATTTTTCCTAGTTTTTCCTGGGAAGGTAACATTGTGCAACTAACTTTCCTCAATTTTTTTACAATTTGAATTGAACAAAAAGACCTCTGGCTAACATTTTAAATTAAAGGAAAAAATCCACTAGTGGGATACGAAGGAAGAATTCTACTTTATCAGAATGAAAAACCATGGCGTGAGGTGCTACTTCATAACTATAATTTATTAAAAACTATTTTTCTAAGCCACAGTACCGTTGTAACTATACGCCACAGAAGTCTAGAAATACAAGGAATACAGGAAGGCCCATGCTAGTGAAGTTACGTCTTACGAAGTCGACATACAAGAATTTTGATTATTTTTTTTCATAAAAGGTTTTTTTTATTGCAGATAGAAATAGATATATATAGATGTTTGGATTTGGGTGAGGAATTCCTGTTCAATTCGCGATCAAACTTTTGCAGCAGTCTAGACAATACCGATGCGCCGTGGTGGCCGATCATCGATAAATTGAACATAAGCGGATGTCCAATCCCTGTTGTATGTATCTACTTATTTTTTTTAATGATGTTTTTTTACAGTTTCTGACTAAGATAGATATCATTTGTTTTGAAAAATATGAAAGTTTTTTCAGCATTTTTTTTCTCTGATACATTAAGCACTTGACATAAGCTACTATCGTATGAATGCGAAAGTTTTTTTACGTCTTTTACGCAAAAACTTCTGAATGGATTTGAATGAAATTAGGTACACATATAGTTTATAACCTGGATTAACATATAGGATACTTTTTATCCGGGTGCACGAAGTAGTTCTCTCAGGATGCGGGTGAAACCGCGGGAAACAGTTGCATTTCTCTCTCATTATTATATGACTGACGATGAAAATAATGAAAGCGCAGAGTCCGTCCTTGGGGGGCCTAAGTCCTAAATGAGTGTTATTGAAGAAGCTGAAGAAGTAAATATTTTTAAGTAGTGCAAGGTATTTACAAAACAAAGAAGATTTCATTTTTCAACAATTATGGTTTGTTCATATACAATCATTCAAATTAATCAAAAATGTTATACAATTAACATTATCTGCCTAGCCTTTGTTGGGGTTAGCTTCCAGTCTAACCAGATGCAGCCAAGTACCTGTGTTTGACATGGACCAACTGCCTATCTGACCGTCACAACCCAGTAACTGGGATATAATTATGCACAATTAATTTTATTGTTATAAATTACAATTGTATTTATTTTATTTTTCAGAACATTTTCGAGGTCCAAGGTATGACAGTATCATTAGACGCGTTCAGGGATTTCATGTCTCACGACTTTTGTGGGGAGTACCGAATTCAAATTTCTTTTATGGACGTTACGGAGAAGCTATCATGCCATATCCTTCAATTGTGTATAGTGGAAGTGAGCGATGAGGACGTTTGAAACATTTTTCTTTTATAATAAAGAAATTTGAAATAAGTAAAGAATTATTTACACGGAATTACCAAAAATATAATTTTTATTTATTTATTTATGACCACTTATATTAGCAGTATATTTTTTACTATTTGACCTTACAGGTAAACCGCAATCTATTTCTCATTTTTTTTTGCTTAGACACTCAATTATCATAATGACATGACATCACGTCTGTTTCCCCTGAACCATTAGGCAGAGTTGTATGCATTCATAGCTCATACAGATTTTGCCAGTTACCTATTCTTTAATTTTTTACACTAAAAGGCAGTAGACATGGACTTTGCAAAGTATTATTTTAATGAAAACTAGCAATTGTTGCAACAAAAATAATTTTATATTAACAACATAATTTCAAAGTATTTAATCGCCATCCTAAAGGGAGTACAAATTAAAAGTATCCAGACTGCGCCAGAATCCAGCAAGCGATTGTGTTGTACCCAATAATTAGAAAAATAAATAAAGCAAGGGGGAGTCCAGACGAATAAATTTATAATTGCCGGGAGCAGCCAACTTCAAGCGTTATTAACTTTTTCCTGTGCCCGCCGCGCCGAATGCCTAGCGTCCTTTGGTCAGCCTAAAAACTGTTCAACCCTCATTAATTTTATGAACTCCTATGGAATTTTTGTGTAAAACAGCCCTCGCTGAAATAAACAGCGTAGAAAGTGATTTGAATTAAAATATTGATTTCAATAATTTAATTACTGCGTTTCGGCTATATGCCGAAATAAAAAAAGGTTTCAGAAACGAAGTACTGTTGAAAATTTGTTAATTAATGAAGGCAATAAGGAAAACTTAAAATAAAAAAAAAACAGGCAGTTGCATTTTTCTCAATTCTTTTCAGTATACAAATTTTAGTGTCGGAGACTTCACAAAGAACCATTCAATAAAAAAAACCCCACATGTTTTATTTAGCCATTTATCGTATTATGAATAAAAAAGCAACTCTCAAACATTTTAAAGTCTAACTCAGTGCCGAGATAGCGTTATCAGTCTGAGACCAGCTTACCCACAATGTTAATCTTACAAAAAACTAACGTTATTCAAAACTAAAAGATTTAGCTCGAGTATTCGCTGTAAATTTTCCCTCTAACGTTCATAAACTTAGAAAAACATACGTGAAAACTGCATTATGAAGAGCTTCGTGGGTCACTAGCTGTTTGGCTGCGGGCCACTAAAACAGAGATTGAGAGGTAAGAAGTGAAAGTATTTGTTAAATCTATTGAGATTGGTTTGATTTTATCAACACAAATTAAGAGATTCATTGATGTATTAATAAAAATCGGTGAAATAAGTTTAATAAAATCTACATTATAAGTAACTAATATTATCTGATATTGCAAAAAAATATATCCAAAATTACTATGAAGATGGCGGTAAACCGCTATAATCAGTGTATTGTCACTTGTTTCGTGGCTCCATCCTATCCATATGCAAATGTGGGCCCCGCCTCAGTCGACGTTTCAGCGATTCCAAATTGTAATATTATTCAAATAACACATTTATACGTCATACAGATTTATGTACAGACGGTATTAAGAATTTAATTATGAGTCAAACTTATGATCTTTTTTATTACATTTTTTGCATGAAAATTCAAGTATATTAACTATTTTTTCCAAATAAAGTCGTGATTAGCCATGTAATTGAAGTTGACTTTAATTTTGTCTACAACGGGCTTGTTTTAACAAAGTGTTTACAATATTTTCTTTGTTCGAGAAATTTCAAGAATTTCATTCGAAATAAATTATTTTATAGAGTGTTTTAAGTTTGAATCAGCTAGCAAACACGACTTAAATTAGTTAATAGTTGACGCAGAGTTCAAAGCTTTTGACAATCTAGAGCTCCTCCCGTGTTTGAACATAGCTATAAGTATAGGTAATCAAGTAGGCATTATGTGTATACTAAGAAGTGACTGTTAAAAGGAGTAAAAAATCTTTTCACAAATGAAAAAGGCAAAAGGCTATTTTGCGAAAATAAATAAATAAAAATAGCAGCATATTTTTTGTATCATTTGATCGAAGTTTAATATAAGAATCATTTCATAAGGAGAAGTTGTAAACAATAATAAAACTGCTTGGTAATTTCGCGGTGGTCACCTGAGAATTTTTTGTCACAAGTTTTCGTCACGATGGCCTTTACTAAGATTAGTATTCGGAAGTGATATCAAATATAATCAAAATAATTATCTAAACTGTTATTATCTATTTAAGACTGAGTCTTCTAATTTCCCTATTTTTATCATAGAAAAATTTACAAAAATAAATAAGCTAATTTCTTTGACAAACTACTATAAAATTCAACAAGAAAAACCCTGAACTCAAATTATAAACCGCTGTTGACAGCAACATTATTGTTGAACACCAATTCCAAGCTAATCATTGCGGTCCCAACAATTTTGTTGATGTCTTCTGCGGCGAAAAGTGTACCTAATTTGCTAACAAGGCTTAAGGATGAAGTTGGGACTTTAGACTTTTGTTTTGTTTGTTGGCTGTTTAAATTCATATTGTAAAAATTTACCTCGATTTTTCGTAAAATCGGCGTAAGAAAATATCGTGACATTTTTTTTTCTTTTATAATTAACGGGGCTCGCATTTGAACACTACTTTTTTATTACCTGATGGTAAATGATGATTGGACTCGTAGTTGACAAGCAAATATAATTAATCTACCTGGGATGGGAAATTATAAAATGAACTGGTGTAGAAATGAAGATCAGACTCTTGCTGACTAAAACCTATACGTGATCTTTTAATTGCCCTTTACTTTCTAGGGCAGCGGTAACTCTTTCGAACCATCTCACAGTCCCGGCAAGTACTGCAGGCCTAGGTCTAACGGACCATGTCACTTATGCTGACATCACTCTGCAGCACGTGAGCAAGCGGGATCGAAGGCATGAGCATACCTTGTGTGTTGGAAAAGGCATTTGCCCTGTATTGGGAAATACATAGGTCGATGTTGAGATGTCGTGGTCACGGTGCGCTACGTGGAGGGGAGGCGAATTCCGCACGTAACAAAATAGTATTTTGGTGTTTTAGATTTATGTCCGTAATCACACCAACGACACAGGAATTTCTTAACGTGGGGCATTTTATTTGTGAATTTTTGTACGAACTCCTGTTTGTTTGAATGTTACATTTCGATGACTGACTTTATGTGATACATCAATCCAATTTATAAAGTATATTAATTTATCTTATTTGTTGTATCAATGAGTAGGTTATATTAAACTATTTTTGTAAAATGATGGTAGGTATTTAATTCAAAATATATATAAATTGATATTAATCAAAACGAGATTTATTTCATTACTTCATCACATTTAATTGCTTTATACATCAAAAAAGAACTTCAAATTAAATTCTCATCTTATTAAATAGTACTTTAATTTTCTAACAAATATCAAGTCGAGTGCCTCGGCTTAATGTGTCCGTCCTCAAAGAATCGTGTTGGTGAACTATTTACTAAATTGAAAAAGCGTGTTCAGGCCGGCCCTCGAAATAGAGGAGTGAGGAAAATCAAAGCGGCCACTTGAGGACAGTTAGATGTACCTTTGGGTACAACTCTTGAGGACACGTGTCGAGTGTCGAGGTTCGTGTCGTTGATTTCTGAAAATCGAACCGCAATTTCTTTCTAGTGTTAGGTAAGCTAGTTGAAATTTTTCGGTGTTCCGTAGCTAAATAGCAAAAAAATAAACCTTAGTCGAGAATTCCGTGAAATATATTGGCAGAAAAATTTAAAGAAGTAAGCTGAAGTAATCTTTATTTCAAAGAGAAGTTTATGATTTGATGTTTTGGAAATGTTAAATTAAATCCCAGTCCATGCACACGTCATACTGTTATTTTTGACAGTTTCAATAGTAGAGAGAAACCGTGTTTTGGCAATAAATTAAAATAAGAATTTTATAGCGCGAATGTTGGTATAACTTATACAATCATTTAATTAAAAATTCGACCCATTCTATTTTGCCATTTACAAAAAAAAAGTGGCAGAATCACCCAATCTCACCACATCCAATATGACATTATGTAAACACCAAAAAGAACGCGTGAAGTGGACACAAAGAGGCTTGCACATCAAAAAAACGTGATAACTAGCGTGAAGGGGGTGGCAAGTACCCTTATACTCTTTCAATAATACGCCGGAGTCTGCAATAAAATTGTCAAGTTGAGATCTGCTAACGACGCAGTTTCTGAGCCCCGAATTGAGATAAACACCGTATTATGAAACGGATTTGTGTGGTATTAAATTGCGCTTTTCTTACTTTTTGACACATTTTTGTGAAGGCTTTTTATATTGCAAAAGTTTTTTGTTATTCGACCTCATGATTCAGTTTTTTATAGGTATTTATTTTATTAGAAAAGGAGTCAATGAAAATTACATTATTGAAGAGCTAATCTTATGGCAATGTGTGTTTATTATACAAGAGTACAGAGAAAAATAGAACTTTAGATAGGTATTCTATACTAGGACGACATTAAACTAAATAAAAGATTACCTATGGGATACAACAAAAGCGCTACCGTACGCTAACGAGCCCATACCTTTCGCTCGCCAGCCCTCGATCTAACCGTGGTGCTGTTTACAGTTTCTTTGATTCAATATGAATGTTAGATATTTATTGATTTCGTGGTAAACATCGAATTTAGTATTAACTAAAGTTTTGAAATAAAACAGCTAAAAGAACGAAGTTTGTTTGTCAAATATTTAAATGCCAATATTATTATTTTTCTATTTAATATCGATAAACATTTAAGAAAATATATTAGAATCTTTTGTAGAAACTTTGAAATATTAGATGTTGTTTGTTAACAAAATATATAAGTATTCTGCTCTCGATCAATTCATAAAACTTCATTTATGTACTTCAAAGCGAATTTCCCCAATACATAGTCGAAACTAATTTGAATTTGGACAATAAAATGTCCAATTTCATTTATGTGCGGAACCCCATACGACACAGACATTTAGGAAAAAAGTTAATGGTGCTTAAAGCTTGGCCGCTGTCCTGTAATTACGAATTAAAAAGTTCGTCTGCCGGACCCCAGTTTTTTCTCATTTATTTGGATGTGAAGATAATATTGCACCCCAAATCTATTCCTTCTTCAACCAATTTTAATTCTTATTTCCACGCTCGTAAAGTTTAAAGTCGTTTGTTGACACACCTAATTACTTTTAATGTTATCTTCTCATACGAGACATTTGTATGTATGCATCTATTTACAAAGAGACAGAAAATTAACTTTTACGAGTGCTTGGAAAACTCAGGGTTTTTCATAATGTGAAATGTCATTGGTTCGCTTCTATAGCCTTTGGCTTTGATGAAAAGCGGAAAAAAATATTGGGAAAGTAATTAGATTTTAAAAAGAAATGTATTTCGGAGTACTTACGTTTATAACCCTTTAGGGTGCGTTTAGTTTATTTATTATGCGTTTAGATAAGATGGTACGGTTTCAATAAAAAAAGTTCCAGCAATAAAAACATATTAGGAGAGACAAGTTCAATTGTTTCACTTCCTCCTTCTAATAAAAACATCAAGTATTCCTACAACATTGTAACCCCAAAAACTACATAAAACATAATGTTCGTCGTATCATTTTCATTTAGCAATAAAACAACCACATGCAGTTATATAAAAATGATTCACAATGCGTCTATAATAAAACTGTCGCGCTGAGAATCCGTCGCGTCGAGATTAGAGGGTCCTCCCATTATTGTTACAGTATTATTTTGTTGTTTTACGACAGGAAAATAATAAGCACCGCCGTTTATGACGGGACAATAAAATTCGTATTAGAAAGGGACTATTGTTTGTGGGGAAAAATGTGTTCTTTGTAATAGTTTAATCAATTAAAGATTGTCTTGTATCCTTACTAATCGTTACTAATATTCTGAGAAAGTAACGCTGTCTGTCTGCCTGTTACGCTGTCGAGGGCTCGGTCGGCTGAACTGATTGAGCTTAAATGTGATAACTGGAATCCTGGAAATGGTTATGCGGTGGAATTTTTATCCAAATGCATGAAGTAGTGGGAAACATCTTTAACATTATAAATGAGAATCTGACTGTTGATTGTTAGGCTTTCACATTAGTTGAAATTTGGTATGAAAGTAAAGATAGCTTAAACCTTGGAGAGGGACATGTTATATCCAAGTGTGTAAACTAGTTCACACACTATTTACTTATTTAATAAGTTACATTTTTACAGTCTACATGTTTTATTTTCATCTCTATGGTGATACTGGATTAATAAAAAAAGGCTAATAGGTACGCATGTATTATAGTAATTAAAATAAAAAAGTACTAAACTCAGATTTCCAAAAATCAGACAGCTAGAACATGGCCAGGAGTGTAAAAAAGGAAGGCGACTACGACATCCAAAAGCGAATACGGATACGAAGTTTGGTGGAATGATGGAGTACATAAATGTGTAGAACAGGGGGGTTGGCTTTTGGCTGCTAGCTAGACGAGATATTTATTAATTTTCTATGGTAAACTATGTACTATCGTTTGGCAAAATTCCTAACCTTTGGAATCCTAGCAACTATTTGAAATATTAAATCACTTTGATCAGAAAATAGCAAAACAATCTTTATAAAAGTTCAAAACAAAATAGTTTACTATCACAGATAAAAATATCAATGTTTCTATAAACAAATTATCTTCGTAAGTTGTTGAACTCGAAAAACTTTAGCAACTCCTTTAGTCTTGATGGATGGATGAGTTGAATGTAAAGAAAACATTTATTAATTTTTAAAAGACTTTTACCGATGAGCAAAACATGGCCACGAATGGTAGAAATATAACAGAATTGATGGGAAAACTACATTTATATTTAGAATGCTTAATATTTCAGTACGTTTAAAAGCGACGGTGCAGAAACCCTGTTTCCCTAAGTGCTTTGTTTGCTTCATAAACTTCAAAACTTAGAGAATACTTGATGGAGTTTTAATAACTGCATAAATACATACAGCGAGTACATTAAGAAATGTTTTACCTATGCATTTTATATATGCACTGGGCTAAGAGATTTTCTTTTTACCTGATTTCAAATTAACCCTTAATTTGACAAGAGGAAAAATTTTAAAAACTTTTGTTTCTTTTCACATTTTCGGCTTCACTAGGGGTTGTTAGGACATGAAAAAATAATTTAAAAAATCTGGTATTACCTCATTTCCTGAAAATGCATGTCCAGTATACTGGACCTTGCCAGGTTTGCCATAAAGTTGTCGATAATTTTGATGTGCTGTATAATACACATTGCCGAATTATTACATTCTAGGACTTATTTCTATTTTATGCAAGTGATAAAATAAAATATAATAAAACGCAAAAACAATAACATGTTTTGTATTGTATTACAAAATCTTTATTTTTTATGAATATAATGAGGCACATTTTACTTATTCTAAGTGAGATCAATAATATAATCAGTCTGAATGAAAAGATACGTAACAATTATTATTCTGAATTTTAGATAAAATTAAACAACTACAATATTATAATCAGTCAACATACTTAGAAACTTTCACTTACTATGATAATCGTAAAAACAATTTCTTTTACGTACTTTGGTTGCACTTTACACAAGTTTTGCAGCGACCGTATGACTCTCCAAAACTAGGGAAATGGCCAATACTATCATAGCGGACACTGTCATCTGTTCGACAGTTGTTGTTTACAGATATACGAGATCTACCTTTATTCTGTAACTCTCTTGCTAATTGCCACCGAAAAGACTTCAAAGGCATGTGCTTCACTGCCCGATTACTACAATCTCTGCGATAAACTAACCATGCGTTGTTCACACAAATGTCGAGCATTTGAGCAAAGATTGGGAAAATACCAACGACGGCTCTTATACGTAGTCCGGTACAACGCAACCAGCATATCTGCGAGATCGACGCCTCCCATGATTATTATAATGCTTTATAAGTTCCGGACAATCCACATCAACACGGGCTTTCATTTCCTTGCTGTACCTCTTTATTTTTCCTACAGGGTAAGCATCAGCGTACGTACCGATTAGAGTGACCACCTTATTGTCGTACAATTTAACTATTGCTATCTTATTGGTATTATCAACGACTTGGCAATAAGAACCTCTACCTTTCTTTTGAAAGATTTATTACTCATCAGTAGTTTGTCACAACCTTTGGCGTATAGTGCCTAAACTAAATATACCACATTCGTCTCTAAGGTATATTGCCTCTAAGGTATAATCTAGAGTCGAGAAATAATTGTCAAAATACACGACGCAGGCTCTCGTCTGTATTGTCTTGCATAAAGCAACGACAACTTTAGCTCCTAAGGTTAAGGTTTCTTCGGCTTGTGAAAACTGGATATATCTAAATGTGTCTTCGCCTCCATAAAGCAGGAAGTCATATCCAATTCCCGACATGCCTGCTCGGACAAAGTTTTTGAAACCCCATTTATTGGGTTTCATGGGATTGTACTGTCTCCTGTTACCCGCCTTTTTGCCTTTATACGGTATGGTCATCTCGTCAATACTAAATCTCATTTCCTCTTCGGTGGCCAAGCAGTTTCTTCTCACTTTCTCTACAAAAGGTCTTACTTTGAAGTAGCGATCTGAAATCTGGACAAGAGTTATCAGCAAAATGGATGTATCTGAGAGAATAACTTTGATGCACGTGATGTTTGCTTGAATACCTGCAAATAATACAAATTGTTAGAAAAAAACATTACACATAATTACTAAATACGCATCTTAGTTACTTTTCTAACTAACTGGCAGTGTCCAATATACTACACATCCCAAAACCGCACTAAAACAGTACCTACTTGGCAATGGGAAATATACTGGACATGCTAATTTCATTGAAAATTACGATAAATCCATAACAGCTATTATAATTTTAGTTTGTGTACACATATACATAGGTCTTATAAAATATATTGAGAAAAAATGAGTAAGCATTGCAAAGTAAAATTAACAAATAAATCGGGACTTACCAAGAGCGGTCGCGGCACGTGCTTCCTTCCAGACATTTCGGCGGTGACTAACCAGCAATGAGCAGGCGCACCTTACGCGTAATTTTATTTACATTATATTAGTTTACAAATAAACTAATGAAATTAAAATAAATAATATATAGTTTAAAAAAATGATTGTATATTTTTTTTAAGTTGATGTTCAGTATATTGCACGTTATCGAATTAAGGGTTAAATATGAAGAAATATCTCTATTCAACTTTGTATGTAGTTAAAGTTAAAATTTAAATTGGCTAGATAATTAAAACGTACATAAAGGGTTTTGTTTGATCATAGCTTGTCAATGCATACTCTTAGGTACACTTTTTTCACTACATATCCGACTTTTACGACGGCTTTTGATAACAACCCGATACATACTCAGTGACCACAAAAACCGACTTCATAAAACCCCAATCAGACAATAAAAACACGAAATGACAAAAGAATCTTTATCAGAATTTCCAGCTGGCTCGTAATTGTAGCGAAAACAAAGGGGGTATGGCTATGGGAGATCAATGGTGGCCGTTGGCTCGGCCGATGTATTTACAGCCTACTGCACTGTAAATCTACCGATATCTCGTTATGCCTAGGGCGTTTGTGCACTGTGGAGTACAATGTGGATGTTTCGTATCATGTAGATTGAGAAGCCTTGGTTGGATCATAGAATTAATACAAGGATTTTGGGGATTCCAATTATCTTCTTCAATAACTTTTTGTATCACTTACAAGTTTTAGTAGGGATTCCTAATTATTTCTGGAAATAAATATAGCCTATGACACTTCGTAAAGATGTAGTTTTATAACGGTGAAAAAAAAAAATCGGTCCAGTAGTTTTTGAGTTAGAACGCTACTAACAAACAAATCTTTTCTCTTTATAATATTAGTATAGATACATTCTACATGACCAATTTACGACTGTATACAAAAAAGGCAAGACGATTTAACAAAATAATCTTTTTAAAACCACAAGAAACTAAAACAATCATAAACCAAAAGAAAACCAAATCAGAAACAATACTACATCGAAATATGATCTCATTATGCAACTACAGTACATTTGAAACAATCGTCTCGTCTAGTTAAAGTCTAGACAAAAGCAAGTTGTACGGTTTGCTGCCAATTGTGCCGCAGAGACTCAAGTACTCCTCTATTTAAATATTTCCTCGCAATTAATTTAATTTAGTTAACAAAAGGGAACGGTGGCGAGTGTTCTTATTCACAATTAGTGAGACATAGCTGCAATCGCTACAACCAGTGCATTGATGCTTTCGCTGAGCAAAGTATTTGACGAGAGTTGCAATTTGCTCCGTCGTGTTGCTTTTGTTTTTACAATTAATAGATCTAAGGTTTAAGGGGTGGATCTTGGTTTTGTTTGAGAATGCCTGTATAACTGCTACTTTTAACATATCTACATTGCAATTTTTGGATAACATTAGTGAGATTTGTTTATGTTTTAGTCAATAATACCTATATAATTGAGAGAACTGATTAAGTAATTACGACTAAGATTCAGCTTTAAAAAAAATATCATAATACAATTAATGAGAAAGTGAAAGTTGTTTATTTGTTTGTTACGCTTTCATGGTGAAACGGCGAATTGCATGAAATTTAGTATGGAGATAGATGGAACATGGCTATAGGCTCCTTTTTTGCCCGGTGCGTTAAATAGTTCCATCGAAAAGCGGGTGTAACTGCTGGAAAAAGCTAGTATCTTATATTTAATTAGGAAGTATAAATTAACATATTGTACTATATATGTTTATAAGATTACCGTTACTACTAAACCGGTCTTATTACTAATGAAAAACTATATAATTTCTCAAGATATATTTAAAGTGGTTAACTAGTTATCTGTTCGGAGACCATTTTTGTCAGCTGTAACTGAAGTCACGTAGCCTTCAGTTTCAGTTCAGACGAATTATGTACAAACAGCGCTTTGCTTCAGGCAGTAGCTTAATTGATAACAATCCTACAGAGCTCCAAAATTTAGTTCCTCAAGTTATCTCACAATTGCATATCTGCAGTAAACTAATTACTATCTTAGTGCCTACACCTAAAGTCCATTCTACGTACATTTGAAGTTGGCAACTTCATAAAGGCCAATTATAAGTCTAGTACAAAGTTGGCGTGCTATCGAATCTGCCCAGTTTGCGTCCACTGTTATATTAATAGATTTAGTTTTGGAAGCTGATGGAGAAATTAGTTGTTTTGTGCTGACTGTGTATAATTTGTAGGATTGGTTCTGGTTTATTGGTGTTAGAATAATATCTAAGTGTTAAATACGTTGTTTGATTGGCCATGGATATAATAATCAGTATGTGTATTTAGACAATTGTATATTCTGTATAATAGAATATATTTGTTTAATTTATGTATACCTACTTAGACAATTATTGGACTATATTTGCATTATACGTAGTTAGGTAAAACTAGGTATTTTTTTATAATTGTACAATTATCTTTAGTTTATTAAATTTGTTTAAAAAAACAGAAACTCTAGGAATACATAATACTGAATGTAAGTAATTTTATGATACATACCTACTTATACAACTCGAACCCGCATCCTGCTGGATAACAGCAATCACTCATAATGAATAGCCAGAAATTACTTATGTATTATTTCTTTAATTTTCACTTTGTAATTTACTTCGTAACTTAATTTTCTACAAGACGAGAAAAAGTTTCGAATTAATTATTATTTTCGAAACATGTCAAGTTCTCAAGAAGTAATTATTTATTTACCTTTATCGCACAATGACACGGGGTCCTTGTTCTGTTCAGAGGTCAATGTACACTCTAGAAAAGCCTTCTTCTCATTTTGCTATGTATCTATTCTATATTTATATTGGATAATCTAAATTCTAAATGATATATTGGAAAACTATCAGTCATATTGATAGTCTTTCAAATATTAGTTTATTTAAACGACATATTGTACTAATACTATTGTAATGTATATCTTAGGAATATGAATGTGCTCCGGTGGTCAAGTAGTGCGGCTGTCAAACCTGTCTTCAGTTCGATTCTCGGGGTGACTTGGGTTGAGATTGGGTTTTTTCTATGTAGTTCTCAGTAGCAGACCTGAGTCTGGTGGCAATAAGCTCCCTATAATAGGAAAACATAATTTTCGAAATGTGTGCGAAACAGTGTGTTGTATTGATGTGTTGTTAAAATCTATAAATATTTATTTACGTTTTTATGATACAGATATAAAATCTCTGGAAGACAGAAAGGATCCTGATTAAAACTTTCTTAAATTAACAGCTACACTATTTCGTGTGACGGTGACTAAGTATACAGTGGATACAAATAAATCCAGGTAAATATACCATGTATCTAAAAAAGAAAATCTTACTATCTACAAACTTCAAAATAACAAAAAAATACAGCCGCAAACAATAAATATTGGACCAGACAATCAATTTAAGGTGATACTGCGAAACGACAACTAAAAATGACCGAACAAAAACCTAAGGGTTCATTGAACCTGAAAGTTTTAAAAATGAACAAAGAAATCCACGTGATTAGCCTTCTGTCTGGTTATCTGATTGTACCTGGACAAATTGTGTCCTCACCTGCCTTTTACAGCCAACACTGGACGCGAATACAAATTGTTTAGTTCAAATCGTAAAATGCTAACATGGTACGCGGCCATTTGTTCGACGTAAATAAATATTGCTTTACTTAAAGTTTTGTGCTTGTGTTTCATGACGTGAGAGGTAAACAATGTCGTTGGTTCAGAGACAAATGTGGTGAATTTAACGAGATTTCTATACTATTGTTGTCGAGGTTACTTTACTGATTTGAAAATCCTTTCGAGGTAAAACAGATTGTCTTCAAATGTAACTACATAAACGAACCATAAAAAGCGCTTTTACCAACAATGCAATGGCAATGAAAAATGTTTGGTTACATATTATACATACGTGAAACGGAAGATCATTCAAGATCCGTCAAAATGGATGATAAAACCTGATATTTTGGAAATAATTTATATTTTCCGTCAAATTATTTATAATAGTACAAACGTGTAGACGTTTACAAATAATTATATCTATAACTTGATAATATACGATAGTATAAAAATAAGAAATCAAGTTTTGTGATAGTCGTAAATAGATATTTAAGTCTTTAATCTTTTGGTGAAAACTGGCGCCATGTTATATTCTCAAGATTATAATTTTTATATTTGGGGAGCTAATTAATTTAAAACTTAACCTAGACTTAAGTTTTAATTTAAAATTTAACTAAGAAAAATCTACGTGATCTATGAAACTACATGTACTAGCATAAAAAGAGGAAATAAACTAGAAGCTAGTAAAAACTTTTTGAATTACTTCAAAGAAAAGATTTATACATTTTCTTGAGCTGTGAGGAACATAAATAATTTCTTTAAAAAAAAGAAGAGAGAAAATATTGTGAGGAAACTTCTAATGAATGTGTGTGGCAGTGTCTAAGATACAGCCTTTGAAGTCTAGAGAAGAACTTAGTTTATTTGCTTCAGTATTTAGCTTTGAGGCTGCGTTGTTATCATATTGTTATTTTATTTAATCTATATCTATACTTATAATAAATCTGTAGAGAGGTCAATTCTGTACATGAAATATATTTCCAAAATAACTATCAGGGGGTGATTAGGGATCGATACTGATGCCAAAAATGCAATCAGTAAAATTTTTGTCTGTCTGTCTGTCTGTATAAACTCTATAGAAACAAAAACTACTCGACGGATTTTAACGAAACTTGGTACAATTATTTTTCATACTCCTGAGCTGGTTATAGTATACTTTTCATCACGCTACAATCAATAGGAGCAGAGCAGTGAAGGGAAATGTTGTCATTTTGTTTAAACGCGCTAATCTCAGGAACCGCTGGTCTGACTTGAAAAATTCTTTCAGTGTTAGATAGTCCATTTATCGAGGAAAGCTATAGGCTATATATCATCACGCTAAGACCAATAAGAGCGGAGCACCACTATTCCACGCGGACGAAGTCGCTGGCAGAAGCTAGTATTACATAATATATAAGTCTCCGAAGTTTCCGTAGCGTTCTGAGGGAACTCTTTGTGCATCTAGGTAAAAGTATCGTATGTGTTGATCCAGATTATAAACTATTTTTGTAACAAATTGCATCCAAATCTGTTCATCAGTTTTTGCAGGGAAGAGTGACAAAAATAAACAAATTCATACAACCTCACAAACTTTCACATTTATAATATTAATCGAGAAATAAGTAAGATTACAAAAAACATTAAATGTGCGACAGAGTTATACTTGAATGACATGTTGTGTTTATTTTTGGTGAATATATCAGTTATACATGAAAAACTTATACAGAATGAATATTCCTTTAATCTCAGAAACTATTCGATTTTTTCCGTAGATAGTATTTAAAACGAACGATATATCCTTCATTTCTTTAAAAACCTCTCGCTTTCATCAAAAATTAACTTTTACAATACGATTGTAAAACTGCAGTTTAGGTAGGGTACTTCTTCTGGACCACTAGGTTATAACAAACTGAATTTCCATCTTCTCAAATTTTATTGATATGTCAATAATGTCTATACCTATTAAACACGATTTCTTTCCAGAAAAAAAAAACTCAAATATATCTTACGACTATTTACGGGGCATAAATATTCTTAGACATATTTACGTCGCGTTAACCGGTACGTTGATACATCGTATGCCAAGCATTCGCCACAACCACTGGCGCTTGATTAATTATACTAGCTCGCCTCACAGTTCAAATAATATATGAACATACACAACACCCGCTGTATTGTGTATGTTATGTATGAATGTATTAATACCTATATAATAATTATCCCTGGTTATGGTCTAGGATGGTTAAAATGTTAGTTTAAAGCAACGATTTTAATGTTTACAACAGATTTTTAAGATACTAAATATCCTGAATAATTCCAATATATTTGTAATCGCCCTAGCATGTCTTTTTCACTCCGTGTGATATCCATTCCATGGTTCTCTTTACAGGAAAAATACACACTTTCGGTTACCTACATGTACATTTTAATCATCAACTAAGCCTTTTCATCCCAGCTAAAGGTAAGTTTTCATTCAAAAATCCATTTGGATTGAACTTATGCACCTATGTATGTATATATTCTTACACATGTAGTAGGAATTAATCAAACTTCCCAGAGATGGACTTCCCATCCCTCCCAGTGTAGTTCAAAGGTTTCTGATTGGCGCCCCGTGTGTGAACCTAATCCGGTTCCGCGACCCGGCGGAAAAAATCACTCGCTGCTATTACTCTTTTGAAAGCGTTCCGGTGTATTTTCGTTGAGCTGAAAACTTTCGCAATACCGTGAACAGCTCAAGTTTAAACTCCCGCGGAAAGAGGGGATTCAACGATCATCTGGCTCCGTCTAATAAAAGGCCCCGACGTTTCTGAAATATGTTGTCACTGCATAAACTTTATGACTTTAGTTTCGTCTAGCGATGCGAGAACTTTCTCCTTCGGTGATGAAGCCGTTTTTGAGCACTCTTTTTGTCACACGTCAACAGCAGTGTAATAAAATGTTATATATGTGAGAAAATAAATAAGCAACAAGCAAAAAATATTCTGAAATAAAAACGTAGAGAGTCAAGCGAATGCCACATTAAGCTCGCAATTATATGAATTTATTTCCACTTGGATAATGTTACGCAAATTTTATCGAAACCAATTTCGATAGTGCACAGTAATGTGACTTAAGCGAGATAAAATACGAACAAAAGCAATAATTTCTCGATTCTTGAATGGAATTTCCATAATTCGGCTTATATTTGCCGAGTCGTTTGTCAATGGCATTCGAGTACGCCCCCGCACGCGGACCGATATATTATTTCAAGTTATTTAATGTCGAGCCTTTTCAATTTATTTACATATTTGTGATTTAGCATGTAGCTATAACGGTGCATGCAAATGTGTAATAATATTTATGTAACGGCTCAAATCAGCTCTGTAGTTTTTAAATCGCGAACCAGTGAAATAAATACTTATAAAGATATGTGAATCATTCACGCTAGTGCGATAGTGTGTCACCAATTGATTTTACGAAAAATATAAACAAAATCATAACCTAATTTCTAATTTTCCCACATCGATAAATAAAATGGCATTAAATGATAAATAATGATGTTTAGAGCATAACATTGACGTAAATGCGCCATCCTTAAATCATATTATTAATTTCCGTGGCAGAATAAGAAAAAAAAAGGATACGAATTTGTTTTCATTCTTGGTCAAATCAATTGGTTCAGATGAAATCAGTCAACAGACCCCGACTACTTCTCGTAATGAAATTGTTATTTTACCGAGCCTTTTTTGTTTTTCATCTATCTCATTAAGAACAATCACATCCGCAAAATAAAATGTGACCCTTAAATCAACCTTAATAGAGTTATAAATGGGAAAACCGGTCCCCATTCGCATACAATATTCAGAATACGTAATTTACCATTTCCAATTTCGCATCAATAGCCGTGATTTAAGTATTTCCCGTATCATTTGTTTCTCCTGGATTCCAATATAGCATTTTTTATTTTGTTAAATTGCTTTCCTTTGTACACCCCTCTCCGTATAAGCATGTGCGTGCGCTTCTAACACAGATTTGTTCTTAAGGATAGAAGTTTATTTGTTTTTAGCTCACGGCGATGTTGATGATTCTTTTTTGTTTATTGCGCGCCTTATTTGAATGCGGGATTGATCTGTTATTATATATGTCTGTCTAGTTTGTTTGGTTATAAATTTTAGTTTTATATAAGTGTGGTTTATTGATTTAAATATCCCATATTCCTATTACATTAAAAATGCGTTTTGAATTGCCAGTTTTTAGAACAATCAGCTTCTGGTCGTAGCACCGGACTCTAACGGTGTACTTTAAAAAATATTTTATCTACTTATAATAACACTGAGGTCACAAAAAACGATCATTAGCATTTCAGGAGTTGTTGGCAAGGAAATCTAGATATTTTTATGGAGGTTGACTACAACATACTAATGACAGAAAAGTTTCAAAGAATACCATTACTCAAAAGTGCCGTATTATTAAAAGTACAAGTAGAAAAAAAAACTTTCATAACAAAGTTTGTTGGTAGAATCAATTTGAACCACAAAATAAAACGCAAAACATCGTTATCTAAGTCAATAAATTCAAAAAAATCTCTTAACGCAAACTCATTTCTGATTGCTCACTCACATGAAAGCGATGTCATATTCATATCCGGGGTGGTTTTTAACAAGCACAAAACACTCGCGTCGGCAACCATGCAAAACATCATTCATTACTTGCTGACAATAAATAGATTATGTGACGTCAAAAAGTGCACAACTCGCCGTTTTTTCTTGCCCTCGTAATACAATAATCAAAGGAATATGAGGGGATCAGTGAAATCAAACGTCTACATATGGAGCGATAAAAGAAGATTTGAAGATCGGGGTCGCAGGGTTGTGCCTTGTCTAACTCGTTTTTTATTTTATTTCCGTATAAGAAATTGTCAGTATTTTTTTATATTAAATGACGTCGTGGAAGGGTAGAATTAGTGACGTTGTTTCGTAAAATTAGGAATACTTTTCGATAAGCATTAGTTTTTTTTTATAATAATAAATCATGGATTATGAATATCAATTATGTTTATATTGTTTTAAAAGTTTATTCCAATTTTGTTTCAACTACTGCTTGTGAACTTGAACTAAATTAAAATAAAATATGCTCTGCGTCAGAATAATTATAAACATACCTAGCTAATGAAACCAAAGTAGATATACAAATATTATTTTGACTAAAACCACAGACAGTCAATACCCTACCTGTTCCCGTTGCTTAAGTACCAGGGCCGCAGAGACTGAAACAGCTGTCACGCATGAGATAATCCACCGAGAAGCGGGAAGCGCGCCCTCAGCGAATTGCGACTTTGCCATGTGATCCCCCGGCGCCTACTAGGCACACATGATAATGCGAAAAGTAATTTTTATATTAAACCTTTGCCAAAACATAAAAGAGAGATTTCCGCGACCATCTTACTCCAGCCCCAACGAATGCGCCGCATAAATTAGTTTTGCCGGAGATTGTTTGTTCAGTCGATGTTTTTTATTATTTTTACGTTAACATTTATGAGTTTTTCATCGTCGGAGTCGTTGCTTAAACATTTTGTGTTGCTATTACATTTTAATAGTGGAAGGAAAAACCAACAAACACAAAATATGGAAGAGAGTTTCTTCACCCATAAATTGTTTAATTACAACGTTCTTTTCGTAGGTTATTTTCATGTTGCATGTATTATGCAAATTGAATAAAAAAGACAACCAGAGAGTTTTGTTCATATGCCGTTGAAACTTCCCGGTATCTGGCCAGTAATTAATTAAAAGCTTAGGTGGTGCCATTATGGGTTTTATGCTAATAGGCGGCGGCTAATATGGGAGCCTTCAAAGGGTCTGGTACACGGGCGAAACATTAAATTTCAGCGAAGCGTGTGGCACAAAGCAACGTCGGCCGGCCGCGTTGCGTTATGCACGTAGATTAGATTAGCGACTGTGTTTTTTTGGGAAATTTATATCAAACTCCTTTACATGTCTGATATCCTGGTAACTGAAATTTGTAGTTGGAGATGTAATGCACTTAGTTCTCAACTGAATTAGCTAATAGTGCAATTAATGTGTAACACGATTGTATATTCCCATAGAGTTTGGGTATAAATGATCATTCAGTCTTGAGTCTTCAAAGGACTGAGATCAAGATTAATTTAGTGTAAAATTTTGGTTGAAGTGGGTACCTAATTCAAGTTGAACGAACATACATATTCTAAAGGTTAAAATCTTTGTGATTTATAAATTTAGTGAATTAGAATTCAAGTGAGCGTTTTGTAATGGAGTGTCACATCTCTAGCGTGATTGTTCGCTGCATGCATATACACAATATGCAGCAGGCGACGGGGGCGCGGGGCGGGCGGGGGCCTGGGCGGGCGGCAGAGCGGGTACCAGTTAAATTGAGCACCGCTACGCCCAGACTCTCATTTCCTCCATCCACCATTGTGTGCCACTCACAATACAAAACATTTTTTTACGAATTTCGACAAAAAGTGCTTTGAATTTTTTCCAATCTTCGCCTCTATTCAGCTCGTAAAAACTTATTGTCTCGCCGCAAAAGAGTAGGCGTGGTCCTTTGGGAACGTTACCCTGAATCGCATTAAAGTACAATAATAAATTTTTACACAATTCTTAAAGTATAATTTAGTGTTGCCACATTAAACTCGAAGTTTCTTAATTTTATTGCTGCGATAATTAGGAGGATGATAACTCTTTAAGAACAAACATAATTCATTTAGAACTTCATGGAGATTTGCGTTTGGAATTGCCGTATTATACTAATTAATTGTCCTGAGGAGGGCTTAATGGCTGTTATACGTTTAGAGATTTGTAAAATTTTGTCAGTAAAAACAAGAATATTATATTTATCTTCATAAATTTTGCTTAGAAGTATATTTTTTTATTGATCCAGTAATATCAATAAATAAAAGTATACATCAAGTATATACATATATATATATAATTGAATCTTGAATCAACAACCCCATTTACATATTATTTAAGTTATTTAATATATGAAATATGAAAAAAAATACGTATAGGAATTTAATTATATAAAAATCGGAAACAAATATGGTGTCAAAAAAAAACTTCCTCATTTGCCATCAACTGTGCAGCCAAGCGGCTGGCAGCATTACTATGTTGGATGGCAATGCTTAGCCTAAGTCGAATCTTTGCTTAGAATAAATGATTTTAAAAGCACCTACTAGACATGTGCGCCGATCGGCGTGGCGCACGCCGCCGGTCATTTTGGCCACGCCGACGCCGCCGGGTTTTTCATCGGCGTCATCATTCAAATAGTATTTTAGATTAAACGTGTCAATAATATAATACCTGCTGCCAGCCTGCCCACACAAAACCTGGACATCGATGTATCTCCTCCTACAGAGAGGGAGGTAGTGAAGGCTATCCGCAATTTAAAAAATGAGAAAGCCCCGGGATTCGACCTCATCACAGCGGAAATGCTAAAAGCCGACGTACCCACCGCTGCAAACTCGCTGACGCACCTTTTGCGGAACATCTGGTCAGCCGAAGAGTTACCCGACGACTGGAACAAAGGCCTTCTTATCACCGTCCCCAAGAAGGGAGATCTGAGTGAATGTGGCAATTGGAGAGGTATCACTTTGCTCTCGACTCCTTCCAAGGTGCTCTGCCAGATCATCCTGGACAGGTTGTCGGGGGCCGTCGAACCTCTTCTTCGCAAAGAGCAGGCTGGCTTTCGACCCAACCGATCGTGCACCGACCAGATCAACACATTGCGCATAATCCTCGAACAGGCATCAGAATGGCAGAGGGAAATGTACTTTGACCTTTGTGGACTTCGAAAAAGCCTTCGACACGCTGCGATGGAATTGTATCTGGGACAGGCTTCGTGAAATTGGAGTCCTCGAGAAGATCGCGACCATAATTAAGGCCATCTACGGGAAATATTCTTGTAGGGTGACTCACGACGGCCTCGTCTCGGAGGACATACAGGTCCATGCGGGTGTGCGCCAAGGGTGTCTCCTCTCGCCTCTTTTCTTCCTTGTCGTCCTCGATGGCATCATGAATAATACCACCAAACCAGGCGCCGCGGCATAGAGTGGGGGCTGTCCAACGTCTTGGAAGATTTAGATTATGCTGACGACCTATGTCTATTGAGCCACACGCGCGCCGACATGCAAGCCAAATTGGACGACCTATGGCGAGAGGCTATGGAGACGGAACTAAAAATTAACATCCTTCCGGATGTTAATTGACCCAGGAAATGAGATGCGGAGTGTCGTGCTCATTACCGTTGCTTATCGGTACAGAAAGGGTGGAAAGGGTCCACAAATTTACATACCTCGGCAGTGTTGTGTCAGAAACTGGAGGGACCGAAGATGACATCACTTCGAGGATTGCCAAGGGTATAGCAACCTTTGCACAACTCCGTCCTGTGTAGCAATCGCGAAAACTGACCAGGAGAGTTAAACTCAAGATATTCCGGTCCAACGTCAAAACCGTATTGCTGTACGGATGTGAAACGTGGAAAGCCACAAAAACATCTCGCGTAAACTCCAGGTCTTCGTCAATCGCTGCCTTCTTCGTATTCTCGGTATTTACTGGCCCGAAAAAATCTCCAACATCGAACTGTGGGAACGCTGCGGTGAGACACCGATCGACCAGCAGATCAAACGTCGCAAGGGGAACTGGATCGGCCACACGATCCGAAGGGACCCCGATCACATACCGAGGCAACCCCTAGACTGGAATCCCCAAGGAAAGCGGAAACGTGGTCGCCCTAAACAATCCTGACGGCGGACGATCATCGCAGAGGCGGCGACTTATGCAGGACGTGGAGTGAGATCAAGCGAAGCTCAAGACCGGACGCGATGGCGGAGCACTGTGCCCTCTGCCCCAACTAGGGGACATAGGACTATAAGTCAAGTAAATCATAAGTGAATAAATAAAACGTTTTATATGGATTGACACGTCTTTTACTTATTTTGACCATCCACGCCGATTACGCCGATGACGCCGCCGCCGCCGACAAATTAGACTCTGGACGCCGCCGCCGGTTAAATGAGCATCGGCGCACATGTCTAGCACCTACAACATAAATAAATGTGCACAGATTTTCTGTTATTGGAAATTTCGAAAAATTGAATTCCTCAGACACTTTGTAATGGAAAATATATTTTCGCACACAAACGAAGCCTAGTACTTGTTAAATGTAAAAATAAAACGTGGTTTGAATATACATATCGAAAGGTAATGGAAAATGCAATACTCA
Source organism: Pyrrhia umbra (assembly GCA_963891755.1). Taxonomy (NCBI): domain Eukaryota; kingdom Metazoa; phylum Arthropoda; class Insecta; order Lepidoptera; family Noctuidae; genus Pyrrhia; species Pyrrhia umbra. Next base: position 5,475,751 of record OY982926.1, read on the forward strand.
AGTTTCAACAATAACCATTTACATTTATTTACACTTTATATTGTTTGTTGAAATCATGAATGCTATTGAAATTTACTTCTTATTTATTTCTACACAACGTCTACAGGTATTATAGAATCACCTTATTGCAATCATGCAGTAATGAGTACCTACTTTTATTCTTGAAAAGGAACAATTAGCGGAGCTCGTGGCTAAGTAACAGCTGCACGGTTCGACCGACAAAAGGTTAAGCTACGCTTGGCGCGGCCGGTCCGTAGATGGTTGACTAACTATGTCATAGCGAGACTTCTCCGTGCCTCGGAAAGCACGTTGAGCTGTTGATCCCGGTTATCATTTGTAAATCTTAGACAGTCGTTACGAGTAGTCAGAAGCCAGAAAATCTGACAACCAGTCTTACCAAGGGGACCGTGTTACCCGGTAACTGGTGGTCAGATAGGCAGTCACTCCATGTAAAATACTAGTACTCATCTGGTTTAGACTGGAAGCTGACTCCAACATAGTTGTGAAAAAGCTAGGCAGGTGATGACAATAGGAACAAACAAAAAGAAACCATAATGAAAAAACTTAGTAAAATATAATACAAACTAGCTTATTACCGCACACACAACACACACACACAACTTCGTGCACCCGGATGCAAACTACCCTGTCTTTCTCCAGGTTTCTATCTATCTTGAAATCAAATTATAGACAGACAGAGTTACTTTCGTATTTATAATATTATACTTACTAGTATTATAAATACAGAAGTTGCGATAGTTCCCTCAGGATGCGTGTGAAACTGCTAGTTCTTTACAAAATTTTCCTTCTCCTCGACGGACTTCTTATCCACATAACGGATACGGTATTCACTATCATTTAGAAAATTTGTTCCGGAAGGTTTATATGTAAAAAAAATCTACGGCACTTTTGGCGAATTGACTGCTGCGCTGCGTGTTGTGGGTTTGGTTTCCGCACGGGACCATTAAAATTGTTCCGGGTCTGAGTGTTTGTGCATGTGTTATTTATATTTGTAAACGCATCTACAATACAGAAGTAATTCCTAGTGTGGAGGAACATTTCCAAAAAATAAATATTTAAATAATAAAGACATCGTATGTTAGTTAACTCTGTGTGACAGTGAAATCAGAATTTAAAATTATAGAAATTATATTTAATTGTCCTAAAGTATTAATCTTGTATAATATTACACCGTTTACAGTAAAATGACACATTTTATGTCCTCTAACAAACGAACTTACTGTGACTTACAGTGTAAGGCGTGGCTCATAACTCACGAATTTATAGTGATTGCAGTGGCGGCCAACAAAAATGGCGCACTTTTGATATATGACTCCCAGGACCAAGATTAATTGGGAACCGATGGATACTATACAAAGCTATAAATTGTCTCTTATTCTCTTTTTGTACTAGCATTTAATAACAGCATATAGTTTTGTTGGTCGGATATCTTAATTGTATGTGCCATTAATTTTATTAGAAACTCTTGACAAAAGACTTCCGAGCTAATAATTATTTATTCCGAATTATTACTAATACAAGAAAAGAGTATGATACTTTTAAAAATTTAAGTATTGTAAGAAGAAAATTCCATGTTTGCATCACACGTCGTAATACACGATGGTTTTATACGTAAATTCAAGGTCCAAGTTAATTTGTTCACGAAATGATACATTTTATCAGTCCTTTGTCGCGTCGTGTAATAAACTTATACTCATAGCTACGGTATTGTCTTCTGCGTTCGTGGATAGTTGTTTGTCCCGACGTTAAACGAGTTACGCCCCAGGAGATTGTGCTCGATGGAGATGGGGAGATACAGGTGTATATCAGAAGTAGTAGAAGGTAAGAATATAGAAAGAGAGAAAGTAAATTTACTTTAATTTGCGCCAAGAATGTGCCCCATAAAATATAAAAGGAAACAAAAACAAAAAGAAAATTAAACAAAAAATAGTAATATGAGGAATATATGCATCACATCAGCGCAAATCGGCCATCATTTAGCATAATGCTGTGACTCGTGCACTAAACAGAGCCACAGCGCTGGTTTTCAGTGATAACCGGCGTAGACATGATGACGTCTGCGTGTATCGTATCTTATGATGATAATCATGACCTCTCACCCTTTATTAGGGACATATGGCTCTCAGAAGAAACTGCCATTTCTCTATATCTTATCTGTTAGGTTTCTACCTTATTGTAGATACAACTTATATGAACAGGATGTGAAGGTTTGTGAGGATGTGTGCTTATTTCTCTTTTCTGAATTAACACAAGATAACTTTAATCCAGGTATCTGAACCCATTTATTGTATCGTGCCACCGTGTTACCAGGTATAACTGGGTTGTGGGGGTCAGATTGGCAGTTGCTCTATGTAAAACACTGGTACTCAGCTGCATCAGATTTAGACTAGAAGTTGACCTTAACATAGTTGGGTAAAGGCTAGGCAGATGATGATCTGGACTCACGGAGTTGGCGCAAACGAAGTCGCGGTCAGAAGCCAGTAGGTATATCATATTAGTTGGGATCAAAGTTCGCTGAAAAAACAAATGTTTCATCAATAGTCCCCGTTCCTTTGAAAAATACAAATATTTATATGACGCAGGAATCGAACCCTTTGCACAACTGCCAATCGGGTAGCCACTGAGCTAACCATGGCGTCGAAACTGATACCAAAACCGATCTAAACTTCTCCCTGTAACCTGGCGTAGATAAGCAAATCGCTCACGAGTTGTGTATAACTTTTGATAGAAAGAAGTCCTACGCCTCAGCGAGTGGCATCTGCAGGTGTGTGGTTCAAATAAATCAGACGCGTCTATGAGGTTATCGACACTTCTAGGAGAATTTTATATCTGACGGTCTTTGAAATGTGAAAATAAAACAATTCTTTGAAGAATTTCTCGAGATGTACGTCATATCGTGTTTAAGGCTTATTGCTTTGCGATGCGAATCTTAGTCGGGTTTCTTGAGGCGGAAAACGTATGCTTACCGTATATTCTCTATGAAATATTTGGAAAATTTGATGCAAAATGTAATCATAAGGGTTTACATTTATTATATTATGACTATATTGAGCTATAGTCCATTATTTCAATTTGAAAAAAAAAGTATTTGTTTAAAGCATTATTTTATCACTAGCTTCTGCCCGCGACTTCGTCCTCGTAGAATAGTGGTGCTCTTATTGGTCTAGCGCCTTCCTCAATAAATGTACTATCCAACACTGAAAGAATTTTTCAAATCGGACCAGCGGTTCCTGATATTAGCTCGTTCAAACAAACAAACTCTTCAGCTTTATTATATTAGTATAGATAGAAGTATAGATTATAATGTGAACCTGGCTATTTAAAAGGCTGCTATAATTGCTTACAGTTTGCATACAGTTATCGCTATATACACTCAAAGATAAAGTCTTTGCCAACATCAAACGATTGAGAGAAATATAATATTTTAATTTTATTATCTGGTAGCAGTGGTAACAAGCCAGCGTAAAAGTACCAAAATAGTTTAATCGTGTTTAAGATCTTTCAAGACCAAATTAATATGAACAAAGATTTTAGCGAAGAAAATAAGATAACATACTAACACTTCAAAAGTATCTAAAATATGAATTAATTAAGCTATAAATTTCATAAAATATTTACACCACACGTTCTAAAATGGCAACATTTCGTTATAAAGTAAAATTCTACTACTAAATTTTCGATGAAATTTAATAAACGCGAGTGAAATTACAATTTTTGGTCACGTCGCGTGGCTATTTGACCATTCAAATGTTAGACGTATAATGTCGTAAACCAATGGTTTATTACATTTTCAAGACGAAAACTTATATTTTATAGGTGAGACTCCAGAATTGGCAATACTATAGTAGAGGAAACGTCTTTACGATTTCGCTCCGTGAATAAGTGAGATTTAATAGTTATTGAAGAAATAAAGCTTCAAGTTGAAAGGTTCTACAAAATTTTAGGGCTTGGATTTCGTTTTAAAGTATTTTCAGTTTAGTTAGAGTTGTGTTATGAATATTAAGAAATTTACCAAAATTTTACTAAAATTATAAATGTGCGTACATATTGTTTAACATAACATAATATAAAATGTTGTTATAAAACATGTTTCAATAATGTGAGTACTGAATGTTATGTGGTATAACATTGGTAAATATTAATAATATGTAACACAACTTGTTATACAGGAAAAAAAATTATCCAGTGCGCAAATTTTTTTTGGTGGTTCAGTATCAGTAATAGAATACATTTCAATGTTTTGTTCAATTTTTTTTTCACCCGTGTCCTATTTTGAAAATGGAAAATATGGACATAACCTATTCGTAATGGCACTGCACCGCGTAGGCATGTGAGAGAGCGCTCACAGGTACAATACGACTCAGCTGATATCTACACCACGCGCCGACCGGCGAATAATAGATAAATTAAGTTCTTAAGTGTTCTACTAAGACGTAACAAACTGCAAAATACGTGTTTTTTTAAAGTGTTGAAGTTTATTGTGACAAAATTTGCGCTCTGGTTAAAAAATTATCCTGTACATAACACAGGTTACACAAAATGTTACTTAATCTGTACGCATCATAACGTCTTATCATTCTATTAAATTGTTTATTATATATTTTTACTTTTTATAATATTTGAACACAATCTGCCACCTGCGGTCAACAGATGACAGGCCGTCCTTATGTCCAGAATAATAACGGCTTTTAAAATATTCATTAATGATTAACGGTCGCTCTCTTAAAGCTACGTATTATTTTATCATATTTAGAGGCTAATACGAAGTGGCTCATCAAATATGTAATTTTTTCAATAAAAAAAAGAATAGGTATTTTTTCAAATTGTGTATTTTTATATATTTGTGTTACAGTATTAGTATACTTTTTACATATTTATTAAAATTAATACTTAATAAGAAGTTATTTTTATATAGCTTAGCTTAGTTTTATTTAGGGCCAAGTTCACCGACAGATGGTTACCGAATCGGCCCGTTAAATAAAAAAAATAACCACGAAGTGGGAATTTTCGCTTTATCCACTTCTTGTCCAACTCCGGATTGGTAATCAACTGTTTTAGGAATAAAAACCCAAATGATAAGGTGTCCATCGTAAGACAGAAGTTTGAATTTATGGTAAACAGCTGTTTTGAGTTGGTTGGAGTGTTATATAGTCGGTGAACTTGGGCCTTAGCTGTATAATTTACGCACTAACTTATGAAAGTCACCAAGTTATTAGGTAGACACAAATCTAAAAATCTAATCACATTAATTTTCATGTATTTATTCTTCTAGTTTTTTCATCTCATTCATACTTAAACTGTTTCAAAAACAAGTTTGCCCGTAATATTCTTGAAGACGAAGAAAATAGCACTGAGGTAAAAAACAGTCAATTTACTTGCAAAAAATCCGAATTAACTTTCAAAAACTTAGAATCCAACTGAAACTTTAACGTATTTTATTCACGAAATTATTGAAGTCCATAAAACACTGTTTTTGAAGAAGAACTGTAATAAAGTTTCTCTGTTCAAATCCGTGGCTCAATTAGCACTTTGTAAAGTTGACGGAAAAAATTTAAGAAAAAAAAACTGTAATTAAAGGTTGGTTATCTCTGGCGTTAGAGCAATTTGGTTAATTGCTAAGGCGATAGGTGGCAATTTCAACTCTTTACGACGTCACCCACCATGATAAGGGTACTAATTGTCGAATAAAAAAGGATTACAGCTAATCCTTGTTTAATAAAAATGTTAATCATGAGATTTCCCGTCGCAGTATGCAAATGTTATAGTATCCACCCCGTTCGTGATTGGCCGTAATATGGTAATATAGGATATCGCATCTATAATACCAGCGGGACTTTGTATATTGTAGATTTTTCATTTTATTCTGTTTTTCTTTTTACTTGTTTAAGATTGTTGAATGCGAAAATGAGAAGACGCGTGATTTGTATTCTAAGACGAGATAAAGTAAACATAGTTTTTGCAATTGTAATTATTGTACAGCTTATAATCACGCATTATTTCTTATATGTAGGTACCATAATCTCATAATAAATAAAAAAATAACATTTAATTTTTTACAAAAAAAAAAGGTGAAGGTCTAAACATACTTTTACTAAAACTCGTGGTTTATCAAAAATTGTGTAAACTATAGAAAATTATAATATAATATATAAACTAAAGAAAAAATATAAATATGTACTGTTTTTTAATAAGGGTAGAAATAATGACCAAAGTCGCAGGTGTCTGGCACCCACACTTATACTCGAGACAATAAATAGGGGAATAAGCTCACCTACGGAAAAATGGGTAAAAGGACCAAATTTTCCGAAGAGCTCTAATTAAGCCCTCCGATCCGAGGATCCAAAGGTAAAGATAAAACAAATATCCATATGAATGGACGTATCATTACGGTAAATTCTTGAGGATTATAAAAAGGGCTCCGTGCACTGAGCACGTATCTAATTTTTAAAGCGCGGTTTTACGATCTGCATACGTAGGTGACTGTAGTGAGGTGATTTTATAGTTTATGGTAGTCGATATTTCAATTAACATAATTGTCCATATAGAACTGAAGTATTTATAAACAAAATATAGGTAAGTACTACGTTGTTATTGTCGTAGACTTAATAAAATTAACTAAAGTACGAGAACTTAAAAATTGAAGTACAAAAAACAAACTCGAACTAAAATCATAAATAAAGACATTGTGTTTAAAATTGAAAAAAGTTAAATCTAAATCCAAGAAAGTTAGAAACAAGTGGGCTCTTGAGCTAACGTATGTTTAAAAAGTTTATTAAAATAAATATCGATAAATTGTGCGACCATTATCCAGCCCTAGTGGAGTACACGTCTGAAAACGAAATTTATTCTAACAATTCATGCGCAGCTCTCCCACAAGTCGGATTATTGTAAATAAGTATTACGACCGGCGCCCGCATTAATCCACGCCGCTTTTTAACGAAACGCGAAAAAGTTAGTTAAGTAACTTTTCTGCCCGCGTTGACTTAACAAAAAACCGCCGGTGAAATATAGTCCTCGCCCTCGAGAATTATTTGTATCAATAGAATGTTTGTAGGAAATTTGCCTGTTCAAATATACGAGGCAATACCCGGGGGGCGTAGTTTAAAAAGGTGTGTTTGACTTCACTAATAAGCACACGGGCGCGGATCCCGCGATTCCTTCAACTTTTACGCATACACCAGGTTTTATTAAATAACCCACGAATTCAAAATTGTTTTTAATAACTCATTCCCTTTTAATAACTTTGTGTACAAATTCAGTTGGTTTGTTACGTACCGGTGAACACATCACGACCTATATCGCGGCAAAAGCTATCTCGTTAATTGACTGTTGGAATAATTTAAATATATTGCGGCCATAGGCTATATTTCAACGGTCTATTATAAATCAAAGGATTAGCAGCGAACGAAGTCGGGTAAATGGATGCTGGCAATATAGATAATACATGTTTTATTCTGCATACGTTATAGGGCGATAACGACAATATAATCGCGTTGGGGACGGACGGGCGCGGCGGGGGGTGGCGGACAAAAAGTACTAAGTACGAGTTAAATACCCTTTGTGTCGCCATGCTCTCCTGGTCGCCATTCATCGACGTACGCCGAGGGTCCTCTCATTATTCAGCCGAAATTCGATTATTTTCCCATTTCGTAAAATATCCATATCGTCCCCAGCTTTCACTCTAATTGAAAATGGAGCGATGGCCGTCATCGTACTGATCGCACTTAATTTATTTACACTCGAATTTCGGTTACTCTCCGCGCTCAACTTCATTACGGCATACAATATGATTTAGGTACGCTTTTATTCGCAGTAGCGCGACTATTTTCTCAACACGAATCCTTTTAATAAGAGCGTAGCAGTTGTCGTATATCAGGAGAACAGACGGAAGTAAATATCCTGTCCGAAAATGATTACTCGGCACGCGCAGTTAACCGACGTTATGACCGGCTTATTCCCCATTCCGGGGGTATTAGTCTCGTGGCCACCAATTTCTGTAATTTATTAAGAGTTTCGCTTATATTTTGACCGGTCTTTGGTGGCTTCTCCTTTCTCGCTTGAGGCCGGAAAGAAATATAAGCAGTTAGCAACGTGTGATCAAAGGCTTTCATGGGGCGGACTGATCCCTAATATTTCACTCATAATTGGTTTATTCTAAGCTTGCAGCGTTTCCGTATGTGGGTCCTTTGATCCGTCCAGTGTATTAAGTTGTAGCCAGAGATGTATGGCGAACATTATTTGTTCAGATCTGAAGATTTACTCGATGGCGTCATTTTGCTATTTGAAAGCGAAGGTAGTGGGGGCGCTTAAAGGATTTCTCGCGGTCGCTCCTGTTATAATATTTTTTGTGTAAACATCTGTGTTCGCTTCCTTCTGTAAATTACATGGAAGCTAAATATATAATAATATGTGTGTGGACATGTCCTTTTCATTTCAATCAGTAATCAATCTTAGATATTTTATTTAGTAGCAATATGAACCACAAAGAATTGCTCAACGTAGCTGGAGACTTCTAGCAAAAGTATGGATGAATCAAATAATTTGGACTGCAAGTTTGGCGTAGTGGCTGAGCAATAAGCTGCTGCGCTGCCTGTCGCGGGTTCGATTCCCTCACGGGGCAACTTAAATTGTTCCGGGTCTGGGTGTTTGTGCATGTGTAATATATGTTTGTAAACAGAAGTAAATCCTAGTGTTGAGCACGTGTAAATTTTTTTCTGCTTTTTGAATTCGACGTTGTTTAAAACAAAATAAACGTTTATTCTAAAGAGAAATAATAAAGAAAACAGAAAAAAGACCTTTGTAAATAAGCAATCGTTAACATATATTTCCACTATCATGATTTACGTACGTTAATTTCCTTTCAATATGGCCTGTTAGATTGTTTTTGCTTAGTTGTCACAGTCGACCCTCCGGACCGGAAGCCGTCTGCCCTTGTCCCTTCCATTTCCGGCCGCAAGCCGTCAAAGCCTCGACAAAGTTTTATGTTATCATACAATACGGTATGCTTTTGTTATTTTTGAGTACTGTGGTTATATTCGTAAAGATTAAAAAAAACGTAAAAAATATAGGTAATAGGTACTTGAAATTATTTAGTCAAAAGCCCGAAAGTCTGATAACCAGTCTTACCAAGTTATGCGGTTACCCGGTAATTGGGTTGTGGAGTGCCAGATATGCAGTTGATAAAACACTGGTCACTCAGCTGCATCCAGTTAGACTGGAAGCTGACCCCAACATAGCTGGAAAAATGCTAAGCAGATGATGATGAAGTACTTGAAGTTAATAAGCAAGCCTATAAAATATCTAGTGGTTTGCAAATCATTATTATTGATATTCTGAGGAGTAAGATGGAGAAATAATGAATCAAAAAGAAAAATATACAATTTAGAGCAATAAAAAAATTAATGTACCTATAGTTATAACTTTAAATTATAGCTATATGAAATATCAGATCAATACGATAAAAATAAATATATACATGAATTGTTTAAAATATTGATCTAACTATATAAAAAAAATCACTAAAACAAAGTGCCATTGGCCGCAGTGACATTTTTAATCTAATAAATATTTTTCCCAAATACCTATTGAGAAAACAAGGTTGACAAAACATGAATAATTACTCAATTTACTGCACCTCAAAACTACAAAAACCAAACATCCCAAAATCGTTCAAAGTTAATCTAAACATAATTACCGACACCAGCTAAAGCGCAAGATTAAAAAAGATTCCTAAATAACTCCTTACTACAGTCAAAATTATATCGTTAAAACCTTTAATGGCGTCTGCAGCCGATTTAACGATAATAGATTAATACGAGGGTTTCAGTAGACGATAGTTTTCATTAAGGATCTTATTTCGCATTTTATCCGACGCCATTGTTCGAAATGAAAGGCCACTGGCTGATTGGAAGCATTTGTGAAAAGCACGAGTTCTCCAAGCGGTTAAGGTTCTATTTAGACCACTGATTAATGTTTACCAGTGTAGTTATGGAACGCGAACTTGTGAAGGCAATCTCTGATAGTGGTTTAACTTTTTAGACGGAGTTCATTATGGGTTTTTAATAACAGCCATATTAGCGGCGGGTTGATGTGTGAGTACGTGTAAGGAGTAGTTTTAATATTTAAAGTTGTATTTTGCTATGTGTAGACAGTTTTACCAATGAGGTGTTCTACCAGGTGGGTGATATGTGAATTAAAGTAACATTAAAGTGATTATTTTAACATGATTTAAAGTGTGTGTTATTAATTCAACTTTTTAACACACGGGTCGTTCGCGCTGGAAAGTAGAATAGAATAGAATTTTATTTTGCAAATATGGGTAATATACAATAGAGCTCAGCCTCATTGTACCATTCGGCATGCAAACATTAGCATTATTTATAACAGAAACATATTCTTACATAAAAAAAAAAGAAAAAAAGATCAATTTACAAAGGGATGGGACTAAGACTCCTGCTCTAACTAGGAGCATCATATTATTTACAAAAGAAATTACGACTTTTATCCTAATTTACCCCACCCAACATTCATCTCTGCATGTCGCGTCCTATGTCTTGGTGGAAATAATTACGCATCCGTAAGTAATTGGGGCAAAAACCCTTGTTTAAATCGTCCCCGGGTTCTGCCGGGGACACTATTGTTACGCCCCACTGTTACGCTCGCCAACTGACCGGGTACATCCCAAATTGTACGTAATAAACGACTAGTTAATAGTTTGGCCTATTGTCATGTATACTAGAGATTTTGGGCCCCTTATCTGAAATCTTAATTCTAATTGTTGAGAAAATTAGGGGGATTCCATATACAGGTAATGATTTGCTCTTAGAGTGTTTTCAGGACGAAATTGGTAGATTTCTCAAATGTAATAAGTTGAAGGGATGGAGCACTTATCATGTCCAGAAACTGACCATAAGCTTGAGCCTATAAACAGGTCTTTTCACTTGATTATTCATTTCTATATAAGTAATTGCTGGTTGTAGCTATTTTGATAAATGACGCTCTTTCTCAGGTTTGAAGGTACAAGGTATTAAATTAAGCTTCTAATCTAGTTAAATACGAGGTTATAGTAGCCTCAATATGATTAAGAAAAATGTAGAATGATCCCTTCCTAAACTTTGGCAGACTATTAAAATGATAAGCCACTATACGAGAATTTGATAATCCATGCATGAGACAACAAACTCTCCAGCCCATTGTACAATTTTGAATAATTACCTTAAAGTCACTACCCTACTTCGATCGAATTATTGCTAAACAGGCCCCACTCAAATTACTCTTGCAAATACTTTGGAAGTCTGTGATGGAATCAAATCGAAAATGCCTATCAGAGGGCAGAGGGTTTCCTCCGGTTTCTAATTCACTTAATTTGAGCCTTAAATCTCATATTGCGAAATGGACGCGGACAATAATTGTGTTTAGTAAACACCATACCGGTTGGCGGCGGCGGTATTACGTAGGAGCGACACTTGGGCAACTAAACAATTGACTATTTTGGATATGTTGGTAGATATTTTCCGAGATAAGCTGAGATATGTATAGCATACCTACATTTTATCAGTTTTATTCAATTCCTATATGATAAGACATAAATCAAGCCTTATGACTGCTTATGGGCTACGTTTGTTCAAAAGAGTTACCGCTGCCCTGGAGGGCAATCTGGCATTCCCTATCGCTTCACACAGAGCGAAGGAGTGGGGGGTTTCATAATTTTATGAATTCCCAACTTAATTTTAGACTTGGTCTCTATCTTCCATTTTCATGGTTACTTATTACTCATAATTAAGTATTCGATCACACAGCACAGAAACACTGGTTTAAAAATAGTTATTACTATAAATAAAATAATTTAGTCCACAATACATTTTCGTCTACGCAACAATACGTCCACATTACCCGCGTGCTCTTACACTTTGATACCTAATAGCCATCTACTAAATTTACACGGGGTATCCATTAGAGGCCACGACTAACAGGCTACCGGGCTTATTGCCGTAATTATATTGCTTGCTACAACAAAGGTGACTTTGTATACAAATTAATGCCCATGGCTGGTCGTCAATATGGTTTGTCCATTATTACGCAGTAATTAGCTTAGTGGGTACGTTTGTATATGATTTTGGAGTACCTACATTGTGTTTGAGTAGAGGATTTTGAATATTTGAAATGCATCGAAGTAGTGGATAGTGCGTAGCGGTTTTTAGAACCGAGATTTGTATTATTTTGTTAGTACCATGGGTTGTTAATATTAAGAATGTGAAAGTTACTGTATTAGTCTGTCTGTTTAAATTTTCACGATTAATATGTGCGATTTAGATGAAATTTCTTATGAAGATAAAATGAGAATAACAGGATTTTTGATCCGGGGACATAATTATCGTAGTTCGTACCGGATATGAGTAATGAGTGATTGCGTACAAAATATAAATACAGTAAAACATAATTGTTTAAATAAATGGTCAACATTTATGAAGTAAATAAAGCATTTTACAGCAGTAACGTATCATTTAAAATTCATGTTTATTGTATTTATACTTTAGGAAAAGAACTGCATGCTTATTACCAAGCCCAAATATTTTTAATCTTTTTTAAATCTTGCATTGAATTGTTACACGTCAATTTTGAATAAAAATAACTGGTCAGTTCGCTTATTAATCTTTCGACCAGTTTCGTTCACCCCATGTATCCAATTTCTCATACAACACACGAGTACAGTCATAAACAAAATGCGAACAATAATAATTCCCCTCATGAGACCAAATAATAAGCGCATTGTGCATTATTTTCTGCGTCTATAAAATACAGAAGAAAGGACAATGTTATTATGTTTTTCCGCACGATTGTACACATAATGTCGTATCATGCAATACTTGTAAGGATCGTGTTACTATTTGTGGAAATTGTTATTGTCGGCTGGCATTTTATTAGCTGTGTTTATTATATATAAGGATACGTATTTTTTTATGTAGATGTGTGCAAATCGGACATGACTCAATATTTTTTTGGATACTTTTTAATTGAACAAGACATATTTTGTTTTATTGTATATATTAATAATTTCTTAATCTGAATACATTTTGTTTTCGATATATGAAAAAAATAATAATTATGAAATTAGTCTTTGAATTCTAAAAAAAATATATTTACCTACCCAAACTTTAGCAAAAAAACATAGCATCCAAAAGTTATTGTAGTTAGAATTTTTATCTACAGAAAACAGTGTTTGGTAACCCTAACATTTACACAAAATCGTAATGAACCATATTAATTACGAGAAACAAGCTAGCTAATCTGAATACAACGTGATATGTACCAGGCGTTCATAACTAATGGGGAGGGAGGAAACTGCAGCGGACAGCGAATGTCCATCGAATGTCAAATCACCCTCCTGGAGCTGACGTGAGCTTTGGCCAAAACATCCGCTTTAGATTTTATTAGGTTGCACATGGATTTCGTGTAATATGTCAGTATGAATTTTAATGAATATTCATTTATTTTTCTTGCTCAAAATTTAAAAATCGTTTATTCAAATTAGGCTGAAAATCAGTCAAAGTCAAGTCAACGTCAAATTTACAAAAGACAGCCCCCAAAATGCCCGCCTTTCACCACTTTCTATGTGTGTAATATATTTTTGAGTAGTAAATGACGTTTATAGTTTGGCTCATAGATAAGGGTTTTAAAATGTTCATATTCTGCCGTCGCAAAGGCAATAGACAAAAAAATATTAACTGTTAAATATTACCCTGTCAGCAAGAGAAGATATCACTATCGATAGTAGACTCTCCAAGAGCGCTCCGAGATTAATTTTAAGTAATTAGGCGAGGGAAAGCTATTTAAAAAAACCGATTGTACTACAATGGTCTGGTCAGCAATACATATAATTTTTTAAACGTCATTCATTTTGCTTATAGAAGTCACTGCCCTTTAAAAAACTAAGCAAATTCAAATATTTCAAAGCACACAAAGCTTACGTTGAGCCATCGAACAACAAATCAAATAATGCATTGAAAATTGGACACAACAAGCCAATTTTTATTTTTAAAGCACATCCCATGATAGTACTTCTACCCAACCCTTGTCAAAAACGAGCCTTATCAAATAATTGTGTCTATTTGCCAAAAATCTTCTGATAAACATTCGAGTGGGGTATTACCGTTGCGTGGACTTAACAATGCCAATCAATGAAACATAAAATCCGGCTAAGCAGATGCGATGATTCTTTGTCAATGGCCCACATACCTCGGGTACTCATGCCAAAAGATTTTCTACTTTGTGCGCTTGAAGTTAAGGTATACTTTTCAGTGAGGTATTTTGATGTTATAATCTTGTTCGGCGTCTACAGGGTGTATTGTTAAGTAGAGCCGGCCAATCAGTTCCATCACCTCTTGAGAAACCAATGAACCGTGTCTAATTCTGCACTCGCGAGGGTTAAGTATTTACGCGTTTGGTTTTGTCATTTTATCAATATAGGCTTCATCTGTTGCGTTGGAGGTAATTCGGGGTATTTCGGGGTCGTTCTGCCTGAATAGTTTTTGTGATGTGAACATAATATTATCTGCTAGTTTTGTGATAAAAATCTTGGTCCTGTTTTTGATGAGTAGATTAAAGAATTTATTGATACTGACAGTTGTCAGTGTTTTGTTTGAGACAGAACAAAAACGTATACAAAAAAAAAAAATATTTCAACATTTTATTTAAATTCACCTGTTTTTTTCTCAATTGTATGTAATGTTGTAAGCTATTGTGTTCTAAATTCACCACTATTCACAATTCATAAAGCCAGAATCACGAAAATAATTCGACAACATATTCTAAAATAACTTTGTCTACGAACCTACCTCTGTTGCTTCAAGGATAATAACAAATATACTTGAGCACTGATCAAAGGATTACTTCGCATATTGAAAACATAAGATCTGGATAAGCTCATGGCATTCGCGCTGATGTCAATGACATGTCAACATCTCCACGACCTGTGCCCTTTTGAAAAGGTTACATCGTTCAAGGCAGGTATAATTAAGTAGATAGGGAGTTGAAAGTTGTCAAGTTTTTTCGTTGAAAGTAGAAGTAAAAGAAATTCACTACGTATAAAAATAGTAACTTTTTGCTGGTCGTGGAAAAAGGTAGGTTTATTATTTAGGTACATTCATAATTATAAGTATTAAATTAAGTGCTTTTTTATAGCCCTTTAATTTAATAAAAAAATATATATAAAGTTTACGTAAATAGCTTGAGAAGACATTAAAAAAAGATGTAGGAATAATTTTGATTGCAATTGTTGACATTGAATGAGGAAAGTTATACAATAAACTACACTAAAAAGAGGTACATCCTGGTGACATTGTGATCCAAATCTAATATATTATTATAGCGGGTAATAGTTTCAGAGAAAAGCATGTAAAACCTACTGAAGAACATGATTCATCCGCACAAAGTCGTAAGATGACTCAACCAAACATCCAAGCCGCGTCACCGAGTCTACCAAAATTCCCTTAACTTTCTGGGTCAATGATAACATACCTTCCTACGCATTTATTGGGGCATACCTTGAAATAGGGGGCAATTAACTATAGCGGGATTACTTTAGTGGTTGTTGCCTAGTGACGTCACCGTACCCAATGAACGTAATCCGATTAAGATAATTGCCCAAAATCTTATCGAACAAAGGCTTAGTGAGGATGTACCTACGGAAATTTTGGGTGAGGTAATATACGGACAAGTAATAATAGTTTAGGATGAGATTTAGTACATAAAATGGCAGATTTTGGATTCTATTTTAAAATAAATTTGTTATTTAAAAATCATTCATTCAATGGTTCGTCTTCATTAAAGTCAATTAAATCTACCTCATTAAGATTTCTTCTTCTGAAGTTCATTATAATGGTCGTTTGATGTTCTAAGCAGCATTTAATACCTTACCTTATCTACATTTAAATTGTAATATTAATTTATTCATCCAAACGAAATATTCATCATTCATAAAATTATTCTAACTTTAACAAATTCATTTAAAGCAACGCCGAAATTGAAAGTGTTCCTAATTTCGCATGAAGTTTACAAATCGTTTTTTACATGTCTAGACTTAAAAACAAATTATATAGATCTGTTTATTTATACATTTCGAATAACTTTTTTTGTAAGCTCCGCGTTCTATTTTAATCCTCGATAAATTGAGTTCTTTGTAACAGTATCTACTTAGGGACGAAGAAAAAACTGAAACGTATCTAGTTTTCGTTCTCGATTGTAGCCGAGAGCTGTTTAGTAAATGCTGATGGGGCATTGCATTAGACAAAGAGGATTTTGAGCTCGGGTTGCAGACACCTGGCCAGGCTGTCTAATTGGCAATCAGACGGTTGGCTACCCCTGGCCTGGGATCACGGTTGGATTGATTAGCTATTATTGATTGAGTAGTATTTAGATTTATTTGTTGGTAGCGCAGGTTTAATTGAGTGTGGAATGTTCAATAAGTACTAATATCGCAATGGCGTAGTTAGGTATCCGTCTATGTCGTTTGTATTTTTATACAGAGCGTATCTATATTGGTTTAATTCATTAATGAGAATTACATTTCATTCATTACATTTTATTTCAATGTAGAATTTGCCATTGTACCTACATTAAAAGTCGCAGTCGTATTGGCCGGTTCAACCAAACTTTTTATCATTTATACTCCATACTTTTGCGAATATCACAAAACATGTTAACAATAATTAGCTAAATTATAAAATTTTATTCTCCATTTTGATAGATCTTAAATATCAGTTCTTCCATTTCTCGTACAAGTAAACTGATATTTCTTTGGTGCAAACTGGGTGTATGATTTGGTTTTGACCAGATTATGGAAATGACGATAAATTTTCGCGCACCATGGATAAGTAAATTAAGTTTCTAACTTATTCGCTTGAACTAAAACGTATTTTATACTTATTCCAAACTAGCTTCTGCCAGCGACTTCGTCCGCGTGGAATAGTGGTGCTCCGCTCCTATCGGTCTTAGCGTGATGATATATAGCCTATAGCCTTCCTTGATAAATGGACTATCTAACACTGAAAAAATTATTTAAATCGGACCAGCGGTTCCTGAGATTAGCGCGTTTAAACAAAATGACAACATTTCCCTTCACTGCTCTGCTCCTATTGATTGTAGCGTGATGAAAAGTATACTATAACCATCTCGGGAGTATGACAAATAATTGTACCAAGTTTCGTTAAAATCCGTCGAGTAGTTTTTGTTTCTATAGAGTTTATACAGACAGACAGACAGACAGACAGACAAAAATTTTACTGATTGCATTTTTGGCATCAGTATCGATCCCTAATCACCCCCTGATAGTTATTTTGTAAATATATTTCATGTACAGAATTGACCTCTCTACAGATTTATTATAAGTATAGAAGATAATATCGCTGAAATACTGATATTTTGCATAAAATATATTTACACTGTGGTCTAACCGTGCTCATATTTTACATTATAATATTTGGATAGCAGATGGTCCTAAATGATGTAGACATTGAAAATTAAGCTTTAATTAAGTTTGTAAGCGATACCTCTGCTTGTTTGCCAATACAAGCTACGTCCTTTGGTGTTAATAAACTAAGGTAACCTATCAGCTAATGTTGCAGATAAGTGTGAAATTTGTTAATTTTGTATTCTGTCTAAATATTATTCTTAGAAGTTAAGTTTCAGACAGCAGAGAAAGTGGGTACAAGCGTGAGAGATCGGGGAAGTTTACTTTAAAGCTCAGCAGGACGATCTCGCAGAAAATTTAGGTTAATTAGATGGGTCAATATAGTGTGGAAAATTTCTTGAAAACTAATGTAAATCAATTCAAATGCTGTTCAGAATAGCTTTACTTTTTTATTCTTTTTATTCTCGAAAATATTCTAACTTGCAATTTTGGGGTACTGACAAAAGACATCAATGGAAATCATTAAATCTATTGAGCTAGCTGGAGTTTAATTAATATCAACCTTTTTCTCTTATATAAAGTGAAAGAGTTTTTAAACAAGAATTAATAAATATTTAACGAATTTCAGTGTTATTGAAAGCGTGAAGGTTACAATTTATTTGCCAACATTAATTGATGCAGTAGACAAACCTACTCAAACTCCAAGTTCAGCAAATACCTGCGACATACTCGGTTCGATTAGCACGTCTTGTTTGAACTTAATTAAGAGCACACGTTTGTAACAAAATGAGCGTCGACTGCTTAAGATCAAAGCGCCCAATGTTAATATTTGCAAACGTGTATTGAAAGAAGTCATTGGCACTGAGACACCTATACAAGGGTACATTCTGAGGTTCTCCCTATCTGTGCACAATTTCACACAAAATATTGGAGTTCTATTAAAAAATGTAAAATATTTTAGGGACATTTTAATTAATGAATAATTAAATCAACAATTTTATTTAATAACTAGCTGTTGCCCACCATTTCATCCGCGTCCCGACGGAAGTTTCTCCAGGGTCCCCTCTATCTCCGTACCAAATTTCAGCCAGATTGATCCACCCGTTCACGCGTGATGCGATGACCAAGGGAAATACGAAATATAAATAAATAGATGGTGTTTATGATAATGTTCCCTTTTTCAGTTAAATTTGTTGTTTTTTTAATAGTTTTTGCATTTGAGATTTTAATACTGTTAGTAAGTGTAAATTTTGTATTGATTTGAACACTGAAAATGTTTGTTTAATATAGTCCAAAAGTAACACAGATCAAGTTTTATTACTACAATTTGCAAATTAAGAAGAAAATAACTACTTAAGATTTAAAAAAAAAGTTTCTACTTTTTACTTCTTAAGTAGTTATTTATAAATTACAAGCCAGCTATACCTATCTATGACTTTAAATCTGCGTCTATATACCCACAAATAGTTTCAACCTATCGCTTTGATGTCTGGGAATCCATTCTAGATACTAAGCATACTAAAGTTGACGCGTGCCGTCGACGACATCACATCCTGTATTATATTGACTTAGGAGATCGTACCATTGGAGCGAGGGATCTTCTCACTATTCCTTTGAGGCGATAAAATAATGATTTCTAATACATTGCCTTGGACTTGTAGTACAAAGTAAAAGTCATATTTTTACGTTCTCAGTTCAACTTGACACTGACTAACGATAAAGGGTAACATTGTGAGGGTACCCGGGATCTTACCATGATGTGCCAGAACAGGAATAGTTTTGTTGTGTAAAAGAGATTGTGCTTAATGACGTTAGTAACTGTGTCTCACTCTCACACCTGAATAGTAATTACAAATACACGTAGTGGTCTCTGTGTAGAAAAACAGTGTCTTTTAACTTTTACCTTATCTTTTCTATATATGACAAGTGGTCTATGCCCTTCAGTGGTACAATATAAGGTTGATATAAAAAATTACAAACATACCCACATAAACTCATTTTATTTTCATAGGTGTAAAAAGATCTTGACCAAATGTATTCTAGTGTACAAAGCAGAAAAAGTATTTAAGGATCACAGTAGATAGCATTCTGTTATTTCTTATTTATTGACAAAAAAAAACCTTTTTTTGTAACAATTCGAAAAACAATAGTACCTAATCTGATGTCAAGTTTCGAAATCTTGCAATAAAGCGCTGAGACGATCCCATACAGCCGCCGGCCACAAGTTTCCAATAAGTAATTAAAATCCGGAGACGCGGAGATTAAGGCTCCTATGTCTCTGGAGTGTTTGCTCCCGGCCACTCCAAATCTCTTATGATTTCCTGGTATTTCCAATATTGTTAGCCGGTTCCGTGCAAATAAATATATTAAAGGAAAAGTCTGCTTGGTGAGAATTTGATTGCGGTTTTTAAGTGTGGTTTAAATTGAAATAACTTTTTTCAAATATACGGATGACTTACAGTTGACTACTTAAACGTTAGTAGGAATATTGAAAGGTACTTATATGTATATGATGATGTCTTATTATTTTAAATGATTAATAGATATTAATAGACCCAATGATAGTATCATTTTAAGCACAGCTAAAAAAATCAACAATTTGAAACTAGGCTTTAAAGAAAAATTCTCTTCTGCTATGTCATTAAGCATGTAAAACTTTCAAAAGTCAACCATTTAATAGAAGATAAGCCTGAATACTTAAAATGTGACTTTTTGGTATTTCTTTTCGAAACTCATTTTGACGGTCAAGGTATGAGATGTCTTTGTCGGTATTCTTCTTCCTGCCCTGTTCCCTATCTTTTTGGGGCCAGTGTAATATGCTTTTTAACTGACTTTAAAATGATGGAGGTTCTTGCTTGGCTGTTGGTCTTTTTTCGCTTTTATTTTCTCTATTAGCCACCATACTTTTACTCATTTATATCATCCTTCACGCAATCCATCCATCTCTTCTTTGATCTATCTTTCCCTTTCTGTCCATCCAATCATACTCAAAAATTCTCTAAGTAGCGTGGTTTTCGTCGTTGCTTTATACGCCAATACTACGAGAGCCAACCTCTTAAATTTTGTGTCATAGGCTTTACTTTTAATCTCCCTCTAATATTCATGTTTTACTTTATTCAATCTTATTATCACTACACATACATCTCAATAGCATACATCTCTTCAACGTGCGCTCTTTTTCTTCCCTTCTTTTCATTGCCCAATATTCTGATACACAGAACGTGCCAGCTTCCCAAAAATTGAGTGATGTTTCGTACTCCGGCAATTCATTCATCTGCTTACTCAGTACACTTGCGTTCATACAAATCAACGCACGTTTCGTACGATTGTTTTTGTACAAAAATACTAATATTTTACAGCCAATCCAGTTCTGTAAATCACGGAAAGGATTACATGAGATAACATCATAAAACCCACTGTGGAATGTTATTAAATGTTTCCCTTGTTTATCCGTGGTACTGTTCACGGCATTTTTATGAAGAACTGGGCAAATAAATGGGCACAAACATTAATCTGCTTTGAACAACAGACAAGATGTAAAAGGGTCCGTTGTAGTGTCAATATTGTTTTAGGGGACAAAACTCCGCTTGCTATCTCTTGGCGACAATTAGAGCGTGATATGATTTTTTATGTAAACTTAATTTACTTGAGTTGTGCGAGACGGTGATTTTGATTTCGTTTTTGCTTTCTACGTGTAATGTAATGAAGGACGGTTTGTTAATTAAATAACGTTTGTAGTTCCATGTTTGTAATATTCCTGGTCGTATACAAGTTTTTATTTGCAATATTTTTTATATAATTATAATTAAAAGAATACGAGATTCTAATTTAAGATGTATTTTTAAGCGATTGTTAAGACTGCTGTTGCTGTTGTGTTTCTCGGGTTCAAAATTATGTGTACCACTAGTTACAAAACAAGACGTTCTTAGTTAAAACTAGCTTGCTTCTTGCGTCGTGATGGTTTTTTAATATTATTCTCTTTTGAAATGAAAAAAATATCAATCAATGAATCTATGATCGACGATAAAAACATCTCTAACAATAACGTGGTAAAGGTATTATTTTAGTAGACAATTTAATTTATTCCTTAATTCTTCCATTCACCAATCTTTCAACCCTTTAATGTTTATTTCGACGACAATTTAATTATAAATTGTGAACGCCATTAAACAATCGATGCGTGTCTTCATTATTAAATTCTGTTATAGTTTAAAATGTGGTTCGTATAACTGTTATTTATAACCGCAGTGCACGGTTTGATTTATCTGTTGAATGTCAAGGGGTAGAGTTATGTTGACTACGCGTTTTGTTGCTCCTTTAACTATTTCCTTGGGAGAATAATATATGGGATGTTACTTAATGAAGGCAAACATTTTTGCTTCTGCCATTGGAATAAAAATGTTGCATCTAAAATTTCAATAATGAATTATCTAAATTTAATAAAAATAGGTATTCCAAATTATTTTAAATAAATAATATATTATAAAAATGTGAAATTATCGAAAGAACGCGATGCCCTTTTCAAAATTTATATTCAAATTTAAAGTTTTCTCACTTGCGTAGCACCTAAATGAAAACATCGAGCATCACCGAGCTACATTATTTTAACATTAGTTTGTTAGAATCGGATCACTGAATCTGACTTACAAAATACATGCTTATTCAACATTAAGTTTCTCAGCTTAAAAATACTCAGTAATATTCGAAGAGATTCCATCTAAATTCAAGTTAGCAAGTAACATTAAAAATGCATTTTTAAAATATAACTTGTCAAAAAGTTTGCATTATTTTAAATTGATGTTTAAAAATCTGGAATAAAATTACGATGTGTAGCAAATTAATTTCATAAAATTGAGAATGTAAACACCCTGTAAAACGATTTTCGCTTACCTCCATAGTGAAGGAGGTTTGAGAAAGTTTAGATTTAAATTAATTTAGCGGATTATTAATTTTGAATAATGAACTAAGTTCTTACCTTTTAACGCATCGATGAATAAAATTTTCGTAAAAGTAAACGACCTGACCGTTTTTCATTTAGTATAAATCTAACTGCATTTAGTAGAACTATTTTTAAATTAAAATTCGAATCAAGCATTTAAACTTTGATTTATACTTTTAATTTATAATTCAAGGACTCGGTAAAAAAGTTGAATTTTAATTTTGTGAAATAATAGCTCGATTTAAACTTTTCTCCTCGTGGAATAAACGAGATCTCAATTTCATATGTACAAAAAAAAGACTGAAGAAAATTAATATTGCATTATAAAGTAAAGCCGAGAAGCTAAAATGGTGTAAAAATAAAAGACATTTAAAGCGGTACATCCATTTACGTATTTAAATTATAAACGCCCAGTTTGCGAGATTACCGGGACTTTGGCAACTAAAGCTAATTGCAGTTGTTGGAGTTAGCGAGGCTCCAGCCAGATCTGTTAAACCCCGAATGAGTGTTAAAAGATTTATATCAGTGGATAACGGCGATTCAGGATCTTAATCCCGGAGTCCGCAGCAGGAAATTAAGACATTTACGGGATCTACCCGCGTTTCTACTTCGCACTAACATAAAGCCGTCCTGGGAAAATATGAAATCGAGTTTCAAAAGGTTCATGCTTTTTCAATTAGTTCATCTGAAGAAAATTTAATGTAGTAATATTAATGTATACTATTTTCAATCTTTGAGCAGTGTTTTGCAGTGTTATTGTTTATTTTACCGGGAACTAGCTAATTTATTAAGATTACCACAATGATATTGAATTATTTTTTGTAGTATTTTATCGATTAATTGAAATAAAAATAGATCCACCTTTGTCTTAAATAGAAATAAATTTTAATAAAAAATAAAAGAACATCACCCTTGTCTTAAATCGAAATGAATTTAAAAATAAATAAATTGCATGCATGACGAATCATGTAAAAATAGAGCTGAAAGTTTATTTTAGAATTTTCTCAAATAAAATAATCTTCGAAAATAGAAAATAGATAACATTGTTTTTATCAAATCTTCGCCAATTTACCGGTGACTGCGCCACTTATCCCAAGTGTGGGAGTTGTGAAAATATTCCGACGATTTTTTCTAATAATACAAAACTTTGAAACCTCTTCAAATATTATTCGAAAAGCAATTTTTATGTATTTACTACTTGAAAAAGCCCTCGAACCACCAGACTGATGATAACACAGTGTATTTATTATCTATTGTACTTATTTTTCTTAATAAAAACTTGTTATATGTGCTTACATTAAGAACAGTGAATTCTTAGTAAAATGTCTCTGTTTTTTTTTAATATACTTAAGGAGACAAGAATTATATCTATTGAGCAATGGTGTGTAAATTGAGATTTAAAATTCTCAATTTTCAAACCAAAATGATTATTTGAAAATATATTTTTGCTTTAGAAAATTTACTAAAGGTTTGAGAACTTGGTATTCATAAGATTATATAGGTATATTCATAATATATGTATATCGTATGGAATCCATAATGCATTACCGCTTTAGCTTCATAAAGTTCAATAAAAAAGTAAATAATGTCGCATAGATGATAACCAATGAAAATCATTAAAATGTTATTCAATTTTGCATAATTTTTAGATATCAGTCGTTAGACGTGTTTTACTCAAACTCAAAAACTGTTTATTGTAAAAGACTAATTAAATTTGTACTTTTCACTTCCAAATTACATTATGACAATTCCCTCAAAATGCCTACCTTTCACTGCTTCCTAGTGTTATGGCAGGAAAGAAGAAGCGGCGATGAACAAACTTCCCAGCAAAACTCACTCTCACTCATGAGACATAATACCAAACAGTATTATGTATTGTATTGTAACAAAAAAACTTTTTACATCATCATCATCAGCCTATATATTGTCCCACTGATGAGCACAAGCCTCTTCTCACACAGAGAAGACATGAGCATTGATCATCACGCTTGTTCAAGGCGGATTGGTGATTTCAGACTTTTTATGTCCAGGTTTCTTCACGATGTTGTCCTTCACCGTTCATCAGTGGTGTATAGACTTTTTACATAAACAAAAAACTTTTTACATATTTTTTTTTAAGTTTAATAAACTGCAAGCTCATTAATTTAATACGTCACGTAACTGGTAGTTATACGTAGATACCGATACAGTCTCCCTTGAAGAAAACCGCTAAGGCGAGACGCTGATTCGATTTCACGTTTAACGCTCATAGTTATCGCAGTAAATCTCTAGGTGATGTGATTTACTTTAATTTAATTTTGTTTCAACGTTTTCGCCCTTAATTATGTTTAAGGCACAATCTGTCACCCGAGATAATTGTAGTCTGCGGCTTATAACTCCGTTGTTTCATACTCGGATGGTTTTGGTATTGATTAGTTGTTTGTTATTGTTATATTCCATGCTAAAGTAAGGAAATTGGTTTGTGCTGTGTTATTTTTTTAATGATTATATGAACAAACTATTTTGTTTTTCGCAGTTCCATCCGCATCCTGAAGGAAGTACTTTGTGCAACCGAATATAAAATGCCCTATGTCCTTTTACATATTTCAATCTATAGGTATACATAAATACCAAATTTAATCTAAATTATTTTAGCCGTTTTAGCATAGGAGCATAACATATAGACAGAGTTGCTTTCGCATTTATAATATTAGTAATGATGAGGAATGCTATTTTTGTTATTGATTAATTTGATTACAGATATAAAATATTTACACTAGATATAAATGGTTTCTTCTCACTTATTTACCGAAATTAATTCAACAAATTATAAAAGTGTTTCGCTCTTAAAAGACTGATACAATAAAATGTTAAAAATGTACCTAAATAATGGCAATATCAAAAAGGGACAAAGCAGAATTACTGAATACATTTTTATGAATAAATCTTTAGGTCCCGAGAGTCGTTCATGCATTTACATCAATTTATGGTCTCTATAAAATTAATCAAACTGAAAACTGGTCCCACCCGAAACACTTTCAATTTCAATGTTTAAACACCTAATAATAAATATATTATTAACTTTATGCCGGCTTACCCTGTCTGTACCATACGCGTTTGTCAAATTACTGAATTAGCGGCTACCCAGCGTCGAAATTATTCGCAAAGTACCTACAAATCAACGCCATTTTCACATATACATTAAATATTAACAAAGTTTCTTAAACATGTGTTCTTGACTCGCACGCAGTGATTTAACAGTATATGTTTGGGCGCAGTGCAAGCGATAATGTGCACAATATATATTTGACAGAAACGTAATATTTGCATAAACAGCATTATGAAGCTTGCTAACAAAATCATTTTTTTTATCCGAAAAATAGTTTTGTATTTTATTTTATTTTTTTATTATTCCCAATAACGTAGAAAATATTTATATTAACTCAGTTTTCAAGAAACAAAACTGTGAAAATTTGGAACATTCTCATTTTACAAATTCTTGAGATTGAATTTACAAATTCTATTTATGGGTCGAAGCGCAGAATTTGATGCAATTGCTATGTATCGCCAATTTTATTGCATGGCAATGTTTCATCAGTACAGTTACATTTTACTTTCTTTTTTGCAATACAACTAGGTATATTTCTTTTACATACTTTGGAAAAGCTTGTAAGTCTGATAATGTTTGTTTACTATATGTACCTAATTTCCAAACTCCATCGAATACACACAGTTAGCCACACATCTCTTCTCGACGCATTTAATTTCGCCCTTACATCAGTTTCAATTCCTGCTACCGTCCGTCTATTTGAATACGGGCCTCTAACGTTTGCCAATTCGCAGTCACCACTTGAGGACGCGTCTACTTCAACGGCCATTGGTCCTAGACATATTGCCACTCCATGGCCTGTTCAGTTTGCAGATTTTGTCTACACTATTCAATGTAGTACCTAGTTTCAGAGCAATAAAACATACCTAGGTTATCAGAAAAAATATAGCATTCCAGATTTACATTGCTGATTATTCTAATATTTGCCTGCGAACGAACGAGATACGTATCGAACATGATCACCTATCCATCGATTCATCCATTTTCTTCTATTATTCCAGTAATCTTGCAGATCTATAAACCCATGCGGCTGATATTAGACAGAAGCCCCCTGTTACTCGCATACAACTTGATCATCAAATAATTAAGCAAAACAACCCTTCTCTAAATTAATGCTTTGATGCTTAACTTTTGTATATTATTTTAGTAAGTATAATTTTTATGTTATCTTTTTTACAGTGTAAATATATCTTTAATTTTAATAAATTAAGCTTACTTTTTCAACAATAAACGCTTGCTGTAGTTATTATCACAAATCGCTCCCCGCTATCACTGCAACAACGCCCGAAACCGAATCCCTCCTTGCTATATCCCTAATTACTAATCGTGATTACACACGCGTCGCGTTACGGTGTTTACCTAGACTATAATTAAAGCAAGTTAATCTAAAATGTTCCCGTCTTATACAAAATGCAAGGTGCCGGGGGTAACAGCCAAGACTCTGAGTACTTCTTACGGGTTTAGCAGCCACTTAGGAAAGCGTCTTATGAGAGCGCTCCCAAGTTTTTTATTTAAAGGAAAATTTCGCGTTTCGTTCGACAGGTCTATTGCTTCTACCCGTACTTCACTTACGACTGTTTAGTGGAGGGTTAATTTTTGATGTAAGTTTTAAGTAGTGTGAACTTGTTCGCTTTAAGTTTTTCGCTTTGCATAATTGATATTACTTTTAATAAAATATTAAGCTTCTGAATTTTAAAATTTCATTTTTTTAATGTTTTTATTTTATTAATACAGTTACGGTGCATGATTTTTGGTGATAAGAACTAACATAGCGTTTGTAAAGCAATAAAACATTTATGCCCATGCATTCATAATTGGATACAATATGGTCTCATATACAAAACTTAATTTCCTGATAAACTAACCATTGTAAAGCTCATAAATCATGTTATTAAAATATGCATAATATTTCAACGTTTTAATAATCACGTCGTAATGGTAGATTCCTAATGCCAAGCTTGAATATAGGGTTATATTCCCAATGGTAGACTTAAGATTGACATGAACAAAAAACCCGTCAGTGCACTCGAAAGCTACCCTGGGAAATGGTTAGTCGATATACACAAACACTCAATTTCAATGTCAGAGTAATAATAAAGAACCATTACATCACACAAAGGCCTGTATTGCACAAATAATGAAACGTTATAAAGGGTTACAAGGGATAATCGCGAGGGGATGTCGCTTCAAGGTCAAACTGTACTTATATGTATGTGTATTGCAGCGAACCCCCGGTGAATATATTTAAAACACAATATAATATGATTATCAAGCTGTCCCCCTAACACAGACAAAATCAATAGCGTCTGCATGAACGTATATGCAAAATAATAGGATACGCGGCGCATTGCGGAAAACTCGTTCAAATGCTACGCAGTTTGAAAGTTTTCGTTCTAATAAAAGCGATATTTTTGTACAAAAATAATCCTCCGAAAATGCTATGAACCATGCTCATTGTACAGTAATGATATCAAAGTAAAACGATTGTAAAAATATTTGCGAACTTAATTTTTTCACCGAATGGAATTTTTATTTCAATTCGTAGAATTCCATTAAATTTAAAGATTTTTAGAAGACATAAATGATGATACATTTGAAAAAATACTATCTAAGTTTTCTTTTAAAATAAAAATCTTTTCAACTTTATACTCTATAAAAACACAAGTTCTTATTGAGGATCACAGCATCTTACGTAAGTGGACTACTTTTCTAAATCAAAGCGTCCTATTAAGTCACATTTACGCAAGTACTTAGAACAAGAAACGTTCTGCGAATTTTCCGTATACGTCCGCGTCAGACGGCCGGCAGATGTACCTGTTTGTATAGGAGTATTTACAGTGATTGCGCAGTAATATTTATGTGCCGCGACACGGCAGTGACTGAGTCGGAACATTACCTAGGTTGTTAGTGATGCTTTGGACTTGATGTACACGAAGTGGTAGGAAGAGAAATATTCTTAATTTCGTATTTCTCTGTTATGTTGGGTATTTTCGACCAGGTGGTCTTGACGCTTAAGCGTATGGGAAATAGTTGTTGTTGCTTTACAAAATTATTTTTGTTCTTCATAGGTATACATTTTTTTATGAAATGGTTCAAAGCCCTATAATAGATGTGATAATTTCTTCTTTTTTGCATATACCTAATTTTTTTTAGTCAAAATGTTGAGAGCCTTAAAGATAATTTGATAATTATGTGTGTAGTTCTACCAAATAAAAATAAACAAATTCACACCTTAACAGAAAAATATTCGACGTAGTATTTTCATTTTCAACTAGTTGTATAAATATAGATTATTTTCCTTTAGTTATTGCACCCAAAACACTGTTATTCACAATATTACTGGTACCTCCACAAGTAAAGTTGAGAGAAAAGTGCCGATTAACCTTTCTTGTTCTTTCTTTTAAAGAGATCTTCACCGATATCGTGAAACATGTAATTATTATTTTACTTAAGCGCGGTTTCGCTATAAAATATCCCTAGACGATAGTTAGTTAGTAAGAAATTGCACACTTGAGATAAACTCCTTTGTAATTTCACTATTTCTTAATTTGCTTGCACTAGCTTATTTAAATAAAATACACATTTGAGTATTTTGGCTATTTCGTTCAGATATTCTTTTCGAAAAGGTG
This sequence comes from Pyrrhia umbra, assembly GCA_963891755.1. Taxonomy (NCBI): domain Eukaryota; kingdom Metazoa; phylum Arthropoda; class Insecta; order Lepidoptera; family Noctuidae; genus Pyrrhia; species Pyrrhia umbra. Next base: position 5,504,835 of record OY982926.1, read on the forward strand.
AATAGTTTTCGTGAATTTTAAGTTCAATATTTATTTTTATTTTTATTTTCTTTTGATTTTTATTTTTAGATACAAGCAAAAAATAAATTTCCTTTCTTAGGGATTATACTGGTAATTAGGTTTTATCTCTCCACGTATTAAAAGGAATTTCTAAATAAAACAAATTATGAAAATATTAATGTTAAGTGTCTCAATGTTCCAATAATGATGCGCATATATTTGAACTTTTGTATCTTTTTATTTGTTTTTGAATATTATTTTCTAATTAAATATGTTCTTCTGTGATAGCATTCGTACAAAATATTTCACTTTCGTCAACTAAACTTTAACGCAAGCACTTTCATGACTCTCTTTGCCCAGTTTTACATCGTTACCATAATTGTCAAAAAAATAGTCTAATTTGCAATATAAACTATGACCTTTGTAAATGAAGACTAGGTTATGTATGACAAACCTTTCAAAAACCTTCACCACTATTTTTGAGTTGTAATATCTATTTTGTAGTATACAAAGATAGTTCCGATGCTACACAGTGGGTGTAAGTATTTTCGTCTGTAATTCTGTCATTACCTATACTTAAAATCGAACAAATCAATGATTAACGAATAAATCTCAAATCCTTCAACATAGTATTTGAGTAACAAGATAACACTTCAACCTGGCATACCAAATGGTCACCATCAACTCAGGTTCAATATAGGATCGTTCTTCTTTAGAGCACGACAAATTTTTACTCATGTGGCTATCAGTAAAAACAATATTGTGAAATTAATAAATGAAAATTCGTTCATTTCTGTATTCAAAGTAAAGCTACTATTTTAATCCGTTGATACCCATTCACTATGCGTCTATGTATATCTATGGTACTCATGCATCTCTATAGAGTATTATAAAATTAAAACTGACCCTCTGGCATTCCGTCCCCCAGCTAGCCGCTACTATCAAAATAATCTGGACACTAAATGCTTCACAGAGAGTTTCGTTTCAATCAAATGAGTAGTTTTTTGTAGGGTTTCAGCTTAACAAAGTAGTATATATTAAAATATTGATTTTAAGACTATGCGGCGTATTTTAAATGAAATGACTGGACAGTATTCTGATATTTTGAAAATGGATTCTCAGTAAAAGCATGTTTTGTATGAGTTCTCATTATAAAAACTTTACCGTGACATAAAACTAGTAAAAGTTGACGAAAAGAATGCGCTTGGAATATAATATTTATTATCTATCATATTATGTCTACACATAGTTTGAGCAGTTGCACTGTGTTTTGTGGTAGGTATATTATGAGGTTTAAATTCCGTTTAAAACATTCTCCAGAATCTATACAATTTAAATATAATTATGTTAGTTAATGCGGTTATAGGGAAATCTTTTTATAAAATATTGTTAGTCGGTATAAATTTGGAGGCAAGAAGCAGGTTTGAGTATATAGCTTATTGCACATGATTAGAATTTGTCAGCTGTCCGTCGCTTCCATTACTGAAATTTAAATGCCATCATTCAAAGTGCCTTATATTAGACACTACACTACAATTAGACCAAGTAATAAACAAAAAGAAAAAAAAAACTAAATAAATCACAATAAATAGTTTCAAAGAGTAGTATATAGACCATAAAACTCCATTTAAATCTAAGTAACAGTTCTTATTAATTAACTATTCTTCTTACTAAAGTATTTCAATAGAGAGGAAGACTGGTACCTCAAAACTTTAAATTGTTAGTTAGTATAAGTTATAATGGATTCTGTTTCCACATCAAGAACTGCTGAATTAAATGAGGCTTTGAGAGGGACTTGTAATATTTCTTCAATGGCGAGTAATCCTTTAGTTTAAATGGCTTTAATGCGGTTATGTAGGTCATTTTGCTGCGCATACAATGTTTGGGTGTTTAGAGAGATAATTAGAATGTCAAGTATATATATATATAGCTTCTGCCCATGGCGCCGCTTTTGTTGTATGCAAATAAAACATAGCCTAAAGCATAGCATTCACGGATTACGTAGCTTTCTATCAGTAAAAGAAGTTTTGGAATCGGTCCACTATTTCTAGACTAAGAAATTGCAAACACATTTTACCTCTTTGTAATATAAGTATAGATCGTGTGTAATAAATTTTAATTCTTTAGTAAAATAAGGTATTATATGTATATGAGTCTGTAGGTACTATGTACCTTATTTTTAGCGTGGGTAAATGTAATAAAGAAGCTTTAATAATTATATTGTTGATTAAAGCTATACTCTATTCATCACGCCTCGCTCCATCATCAGATACGATACCTCCTATATTTTTTCAACCCTTTAAATTCCAAACTCATTTACCCAAAGCAAAACACTCTCAAACCACCAAAACTATCAAATTTATATAGCCTTCTAATACCATTTCAAAGACAATAAAGATGGGTCCATTATGCGAAATTGGCGCCACAATGTATGGCCATAACGCATCGTTCGTATAACGCTTTAAGACAGGTATAAGCCATTAGGGAATAATAAAATACCCTTATCGTACCATTAGATGCTCGTAAAATAACAGTTAGTCATAATATAATAATGTGATGGATGTTAATATCCGTGTTTTTCTACTGAGATTGTTGTAAACGGTTGTAGCAACTGGTCTGCAGCTTGTTTTGCGCGATGCGCAAAAACAGATATTTTAAAATTGTCTTGTACTAAATTACATAGCTTATGGAGATATATATATACATATTTGATTTGTTGTCATTATCATTATTTTGGTAAGTTTATATAAGACCCTATCTTTTAATTCGTAGGTAGTTATTCTTTTCTCATATAAGAAATTCGTAAATAATTTAAATTTTTGAAATATACTAACGAGTAGGTATCGACTAAGGTATAAATAATGAGTATGTGACGACTTTTCTGTGACGTATTACCGATTTTTACCGGTGATGACGATTTTTTGATGATTTTACCATTTTCCTAAGAACCTGAAATAACACACAAAAGAAAAGAAAACTCAACAATATAACACACTTCAATCTCACTCACCTGAACACCGAACAGTTGGCGCCCTCCTCGTCAACTCGTCCATTTCGTCACTCCCTCCCATTTTCGCTGGCGTTCTCCCTTCGGCGTCCGCCCGTCACATGCGAAATCAGGCGCTTGATGTTAGGGAAACATACATCATGTGCACAATAGTGCAGTAATAGAGTGCGACGATAGCGAATTTAATATGGAAATTCCTTAGCTTTTCGCTTCCCGCGTGTAATAACATTTTTCGATCGATAAAAACGATTTATTCACTTTATTTTCAAATAAATCACAAGGCACGGCACTTTTCGTAACTCCACAGATGCTATTTAAATTTGCACTTTGTTTACCTATTTAAAACACAAAATACATTTATTCAACGCAAAATTAAAAGCTGCTAATAGGCACTTAGCAATCATTAATGTAAGAAAATAAATAAAATTGTTGAAAGGAAGATTTAAGTACCGAACCACATCATTAGTGCAGAAAAGCTCTTTTACAAAATTAAATGGATTTTCTATCAATATCCAATTTACTATTGAATATTCATGAATCATAATAAGTAAGCAATTTCTGTATGAATGCGTTTTGAACTTGTTAGCGATATTGGAAAGTAAAAAATATGATTATATGCCGATACGTTTGCTTGATTTATGTTCATTGTTTATTTTCATCTGCATAATGTATTGAACTTGTTGACTGTGTAGGTAGCAGAAAATTAGATTGTAATGGATGAAGTATTGCTTTTAGGTTTCAATTATTTTATGGCTGTTTAGTAAAAAATATTAAAATGATTTTTCGAATATATTTCCATCGAATTCCGTTATCATTTCAAATAAACTTACAAATAATTTGATTATAGTAAATGTTATAGTTTTTGATGATTACTGGTCGTAGGATGCCCGGGTTCAATGAACAGATTGGGAAAAGTGTTCTTAAGTTTTCTCATATATGTTATAGACGGGATATTATCAAATGACTCCTTCGTCCGTAGGTGGAGCGGGACGGAGTATCAGACTCTTGCTGACTAAAACCTATGCATTTTCCTTGTCCCTTCAATTGCTGTTTACGTTCTAGGGACGCGGTAATTTCGTATCAGCGCCGCGGTTACTCCGTTCTAGGGCCGCGTTACAGCAGAACAAAAAGGTTTGAGGAAGGAACAAGCGTGGGTTTTAGTCAGTAAGAGTCCGACACTCCCCCCGTCCCACATACAATGGGAGGAGTTATTTGTGACAGTGACTATGTTCCAGGGACGCGGTAATTCAGCAGTTAGCTGCCTGCCTGCAGAACCTCGTCATGTATTACATATCTGGCCTAATGAATTGGTGCTATAAGCAAATGTCCGCCTCATCAAAATTGCCTCATCAAATAGTTATTTTTAAAATTAAAATTCTATTATTATATATTTTTTTATTCAAAGTACCACCACAAAAGTGAATCTTTATAACTATTTAACTCTTTTTATATATATTATAAAATCACATTATTATCATAATTTATTAATATTATATAATATTTATGTTTTACTAACTATTATTCAAATTCTCACATATATGAGTTTCACACCACACTTTACACTATTGCCACTTTTTATTCATGTAGGTAATTGGTCCGTTCGGCGTCCGTTCGTCATAGCAGGGTCCCAGCAAAATACCAGCTTTAGGTATAGTACCTGACACATGCTGAGCTGGGCACCCATTTGGTGCTAACATAAGACACATCGACACATAATGCACTGTCGCTCCATGTTGAAATTGTACTTTTTTTTTTTCGTACTACCGTCATAAGTGTCATTTCTAGTATAGTTTTTTCTTCTATCTTTGTTTTTTGTTTTATCTTTGTTATGTTATTTTTTGTATTGTGTCTTATTATTGCACTAAATGTATGTTTAATTTATCTATCTTATCTATCTGTCATCATCAGCCTACTTAATATAAGTCCACTGATGGATTTAGGCACGTTGGACATCTTGCCTATGCTTACTCAATGTAGGCATGATTTCATGTTATAATATAGTTTAGTTTTTCGGTGTATATATTTAAATTGTTTGTGTATAGTATTTTAAATTATTTGTATAGTATTATTGTATTTTTAATATGGGCCATTGTTACCTGAGGTAAAAAATAATAATAAAAAATTTGTTTGTTTGTTACGCTTTCATCGTAAAACGGCTGAACCGATTTGGATGACATTTTATATGGAGATATATGGGACCCTGGGTTATAGGCTACTTTTTACCCGGATGCATTATGAAGTTCCCTCGGAAAGATACCTATAGCTAGTACTATATAACTCTCATATGCTTGAGAACAAAAAGGAATAAAGTAACCTTATTATTGTCCGAAAGTAGGTCAATGAATCAAGTTCTACTGTGGTACTGATTTATTAGGATCGACCCAGAAAATATTCTTTCGCCTGACAAACAATATTTCAGTTTCGGTAGCAATAGCTTCGATAAATGAATGAGCCTCATAATATCTCTTGATCGTAATAATCTATCAAAATAATACTGAGTTTCTTCTATTGTTCAAGATTTCTGGTTTGATTTTGATAGGGATGTTATTGGTACCTACCAGTATTAAATAATATGTGGCCAATAATGTCTTTACCAATGTATACCGAGTTTAAGTTAAACAGAGTGCTTTACAATGACTGAAAAATAACAATAAGATATTGCAAAATCTCGGGATTGAAACCTAGATGTCATGCCAGTTAATTAACATCATTATAATATTATAATGATGTTAATTAACTGGCATGGGACGAGAGTTCTGTGCCCAGCAGTAAGATAAGATAAGATATTTGTTTAAACATGAGTATACATACATATACATGCAAGGTGTTCAATAATAATAAAAAATCTGTCATGTTTAGCCATTACAGCGTACAAAATAAATAAATAAGCAGTGGGCCAATATCTATATATTGGTATTCAATATCTATATACTGCTGGGCACAGAACTCTTCTCATACAGAAAAGGCATCAACATTGATCACCACGCTTGCTCAAGGTTACAGGATGGTGATTACAGATTTTTGTGGTGAGGATTGGTGATTACAGATTTTTTTAGTCCAGGTTTCCTTACGACGTTTTCCTTTACCGTTAGTCAGTGAGGTCTGAGATATACTTAAAATGAACATATGACTTTATTAAAGTCACATTGGTATTAGCCAGATTTCGAACCCACACAGTCGTACACGAGATACAGATAGATACCTTAACCACTAGGCCACATAACACGAGTTAATTTACGAAGCAGTATCATTTATTTATCTCGAATATTATTAATGATCTTCAAAAATATTTACTCCAGTATGAGATGAAACTACTAAAAACAAGCAAAGTATTGCTCCCTCATGGTTTAATACTTATGCGGTAATACTCAATGTCACTTATTTCCATATCACCATAGATTTATTATTCTTCTCAAAACTATCCCAACTTCCATTTTTTTGGATAAAAAATGCGTCATTCTAATAAATAATTCATACGTCAGTCGTCCCGCTGTCATTCTCAAAGATAATGTGGTATGATTTATGTGGAGTCAACTCCTCACCTTAAGTGCCACGTCTTACAAGCTTGTTTAGTCTTGTTCACGACAGTTATACGTGTGCGAATTTATGGAGACAGCAATAAAAATAGCTAAAGTTGTATGAAAATGTTTTAAAAATGCTGAGTAAGAATTCGAGCAGACATAAGTAGGTACGACGGAATAATTTTTCGAGTCGTCGACTTTGATGAAAATAATAGAACCCAAGTATTTTTTTTCAATGGAATTTATTTTAAATGACAACAAATTGAAAGAGAAGCGTTGCGTATTTTTGGTAAATCCCGTAGCACCTAACGCGTTTATTCGTAGCCTCGTAGCGTAGCATTGCTACGCGGTTACTACGTTGCTATTCATCTCCAAATCTTAATCTTTGAACCGAGGTTCATAAGAGTCACTGTGTCCCCGGAACGCAAAAGGGTAAGAAAAGAATATGGGGAGGATTCATTTGATGATATCCCATCCAAAAAACAATAAGAAGAGCGTATTTGCTGTCAAAAATTCAGATAATTATCTGATAATTATATATCAGACTAGCTTCTGCCCGCGACTTCGTCCGCGTGGAATAGTGGTAGAAAAACCAAGTATCTTACGGAACCCTATTTTTTTCCAAAATAAAATTTAGCCTGTGTTACTCGTGGATAATGTAGCTTTCTAATGGTGAAAGAATTTTTAAAATCGGTCCAGTAGTTTTTGAGCCTATTTATTACAAACAAACAAACAAACAAAGTTTTCCTCTTTATAATATTAGTGTAGATAATTATAATTATTTCTAGGAGTAGAAAGCCACCCACAACAGTTACTATGTTTATAATCCTTCGAAATTATTTCTGGAACAATATTAGAGAAATGTTGTCCTTTTCATTCCGCAAATAAAGTTCAAAGAAAATATCATCTTAAAACATTGATGAATATAACTATAATATAATAATATATAACTATAATATAAATATAAGTCGAAAACCCATTCAAAAAATAATGTTCCCCGTAAAGCCTCTACTCAGAAATTGTCTTTCAAATTAAGTCATAAAATAAAAAGGGCACGTTTTTCAAAAAGCCAAACATTATTGAGTGATAACATCGGTGCGGCCGCAAAGGCTTTTGAAATGAGGTATTACGTAGTATGAATGGGGCATTGCCGCCGTTTGTATTCAGGCAGAGGGCCGGCCCTTTACTGATATTGAGCCATTCCTAATGGATATTGAAGTGCGATGCTAACCGGCGGTAACCGATATTTTTTAAACCCCACATGTGGTTTATGGGGATGAATAACTGTTGGTTTTAAACCTCAGAAGTGTGAGTACCAGTAAGATATTGTATCATAAATAATAGGGGGTATCTGGGTTGAATATACAGAGTGCATTTGCGGTGGAAACCCCTTTTTAATTCTTTATGAGTTCTGCAAAAGTATATTATTAAGGACGTAATACAAAATAACATCACGACTATTTTCCATATAGGATTAGCAGACATGGCCAGAGGCTACCCACGTCATTAGAGACTACTATACCCAGATAGCAAATAGCCTGTACCGTCTCTAAGGTTACATAGATCTCCATAACAAATTTCATTCAAATTCATTCAGCTATCATACCGTGAAAGCGTGACAGACAGACAGACATACACTTCAAAGCAAATGAGCTGATAAAATAAATATTACTCGAAAATTTTATTATTGCATAAAGTTGAAAAGTTTTAAATACGAGCTTTAGTTTTTTAATCTACTTTAACCTCATAAACTTATGAGTCCAGTATTTACCTAATTAGTTTATTTAGCTAACTAATGCGTACCAAAAGTTCAGCTGAATTTAACCAAACTTTATATATTTGGATTAAGGTATTTGCTCATTTGATTCAAAGTTTAAAATAGGATTTCCATTTAAACTATATTCCAAAGCTAGCTTAGTTCGTTTCATGAACTTTGGTATGAAGGTGAATAATTTTAATAATTTAAAAATATATCGTTCTTAATGTTGATATAAGTCTAGATAATGTGTGGGAATATTTAAAATATTCAATATGCCGTTGCCGTAACACATAACAAGAGAATATACATATATACATACATAGGCAATAATAAGGTTTGTCATTTTCATAAATACATATTTGTACAGATAGTTGTTCCCGGCGTGAATGTTAAGGCATTTCAGACTTTTAATCTTAGAGATACACCCAGACACAGAGGAATAACATACATATACAAGGTTAAATGTTATAGAAAAGCTATAAATAATATTGAATGTTATGTGTAAGTAAATTTAAACCGTCTCCCTCAAAAAAATATCCCACAAAATTATTATTTACCCACAAAATAGAAAACAAATCCACCTTCGTTATGACAGACCGTACCAACATTCAATATTACCAATAACTTCGAAAAGTTTATGATTTTAAATCACCGTCCGAGTGTGTGGTGATATTTTGTTTATTTTAGTACATTTTATAGGGACCGCATATAAAGCTGGGATAAAATTTCAATTGCCAGTATTGCAGACAGCGGTGTGGGTCTCACCAGTTTATTTATTGTGGACTCTAAAGTACCGGTGTTAAATGGATACTGGGTTGCTGGATGTGTCACATTTTGTTGTAGAAATTTAATTTATAAGTGACATGTACAAGAGTACTCTGAGAATATTTTATTATTTAAGTACAAAACTTTTGTGTTACTAAACGTGCAAAAAAAATACTAAAATAAACTAGTAAAAGATTACTGATCGTGCACTTACAGTTTTGCAAAGTTAGCTGGAAAGCTTCGCGGCAGGTTAGCTAGTGTGGGCAGGAAAGTGAAATTATTTATTTGGCATGAATCCAATATATTCTAGTAGACAGACGGTACAGTACAGCATTAACTTAACTAAGTATTTATTTATTTATTTAATTTATTACAACAGTTGGAAACCAATTACAGTAATTAAAATATCCTTGTAATTAATTAAATAAATTATAATAATATAAATTCATGAATTCGTTATAAAAGAGACAGTGCCGTGACGTTAGTAGCTGTGTCTCACAATCACACCTGACTAGTGATTACACGCGCACAAAACACGTGGTGGCATAGCCCCTGTTCATATAAAGTTAGTTTAACAGACAAGTAATTAAGCCACAAGAAGGTACTTTTAAATTCGTTTAATCATTATTTTAATAAATGTGATCGAAAGAACTAAGCATCAATCAAATATATTTTATAAGGCACTTCCAGTTGCTCTATAGCCAAGTCACGGGTAAGCCTTGTCGCTTCCACTCGAAAAATTTCAATCGTACCTAGCCGCAGACTGTGATCCCGCCATGAAAATCCCTAGAAAACGTGAAAATGTACTGAAACTTGTGCACGATCGAGATACCTTTAATTTTGGTTCTAATTAATTCTCGGAGCTTGAAATCCTCACGAAATCTGAACGGATTTCTTTAAGCTTTTGAGGGATTTATTTCTGTTAAATGGATAATATGGATATGAATTAGTGAGAAGAATTTAGTAACGATCTGGCTTAAATAGGTTTGTTAGACGGGTCTTTCTGAAGATTCGGGGTCGTTCCTCTGCATTGTTCAAAGTTTTTTGTTGTAAGCACGTTCTGAATGGTAGGTACTATATTTCTATCTTTATCTATACTATACTTACTTCAATGATAAAATCATTAACTAATGAATCCCTAGCTGCATCCAGTTAGACTGGAAGCCGACCCCAACATAGTAGGGAAAAGGCTAGGCAGATGATGATTAATGATTAAATGTTAAAAGTCAAGTTCCCTCCCAATATGAATTAGGAATTCAACGTAGCTATTGCGCGTCTTTTCATATCATGCTCATCAAGTATAAATCATATGTTTCGTAATAAGCTCGGTAGCAAAAATATCCACCAGCAAATAACAAACATAAATAATTTGTACAGAAAAAGATAAATACGCGAAAGAGATAGGTACAATTTTTATCAGCTTGTCGGTGTCCATAAATTTGGGATTACAAGCTGAAATCGCTGTTCGAGCAAGCAGCCGGCCGCACAGTGTTCTCGATTTTGGCATTTAATAAACAGTATGTTTTTGTTTTTAAATTTCTGTTGAGGGTTTTAAACAATCTTCAAAAAAAGGGAAGGCTTCGATTAAATTATTACCTATTTCCGAATTTAATAATGGTAATATTATGAAGCCATGACAGGACGCGTAAAAATTGACACTATCTTTATTTTCTTAAAGCCTTAATGCCTGTTTCTAGCTAATACTGACATATACTAGAAATGTATGAAGAAAATAATAACCTATTTATTATAAACAATGTTTTATTATAAAAAGTTATTTCAAAAAGAATTCTTATCGGACCTTTTTCGCTTTATGAATTCAAAATCGACCCACAGTGCAGCCGGTACCCAGATAAATCTCGCTTTTGAATGTGCGTCATAATCTTTTTTATTTAGGGGCTCAATTGACTTCATTTTTTTTTTAGAAATACCAAACATATTAAAAAAAGCAACTAAAATTCAATTATAATACAAAAAAAGTGGATTTCGTTCGCGTCTTAACTTACTGATTCTATTGAAATTAATTATGAATGGCGTAATTATATTTTGTTATATTTAATATACTTAGCTACAAATTCAATTCGGAGTATTTCTAAATTGGTTTTTATATAATAAGAAAATATTATTAGATTTTCCACATCCACGTGACTTTAGAAAATAATAATGAAATCTATCAGACTATTCATACATTTTTATGCTTATAAAAATATCGCGATTGCTCTTTGTTAAAAACGCGTGGGGTAAGACGAATGATGGCATATTAAATTTCAGTTTCAGAGTGACCCTTGACCAGCATTTTATCTATATCTATACTTATAATAAATCTGTAGAGAGGTCAATTCTGTACATGAAATATATTTCCAAAATAACTATCAGGGGGTGATTAGGGATCGATACTGATGCCAAAAATGCAATCAGTAAAATTTTTGTCTGTCTGTCTGTCTGTATAAACTCTATAGAAACAAAAACTACTCGACGGATTTTAACGAAACTTGGTACAATTATTTGTCATACTCCTGAGATGGTTATAGTATACTTTTCATCACGCTACAATCAATAGGAGCAGAGCAGTGAAGGGAAATGTTGTCATTTTGTTTAAACGCGCTAATCTCAGGAACCGCTGGTCCGATATAAATAATTCTTTCAGTGTTAGATAGTTAATTTATCGAGGAAGGCTATAGGCTATATATCATCACGCTAAGACCAATAGGAGCGGAGCACCACTATTCCACGCGGACGAAGTCGCTGGCAGAAGCTAGTATCTTTATATATTTACTACCTCGTTATATATCGGCGTAATAATGCTCGAGTCGGACAAAGCGATATTGAGCATTTTTATGTGGAATTTTCTCAGTAGTAGCTCAATGTCTAGATGTGTGTGTGAGACATAACAAAATAAACTATTTGAGAATCATAGTCTGCCGACAATTTAGAACTGCATAAACTGATTAGTCCAGAAATAAGTAAGCATTGTTATTAGAACCTATAACCGAACTGATAAAACTTCTACAAAATAAATTACAAGCAACCTTTTTTTACAAAATAAACTATGTGATACACGATTCAAATGATAAGTGCGGTATAAATTATGCATGCAAGCCCGAAAGACGCGCGAAGAAGACGCGAGAGATAATCTTCGGTGATTTACGATGTGAACTTGCATTTACATGGCTATTTATAAGATCAGGGAGTGTTTGTGTAGCTTTGATGTATTGTTGGATGCAAACTGCACCGAGACTGCGAGGAATAAACAGAATGTAAGATAGGTATCTAGTTTCAAAGACGGTTTTAAGACCTTTACAGTTTTATTGCTCTTTTTTTGAGTTTGTAATAAAGTCTCGTTTTATTTGCAACTTTCGAAAGAGAAAATACCTATGTATCCTTGACCTATGTATTGAACACTTTCTACTAACTTTGTCTTCGTATACTTCACTCTTCATATTCCTAAATAGTCCCGATACCAGAATAAAAAGTATCCTAGGTGTTAATACAAAACATGATTTTCCAGAAGCTGTCAATCATCGTACCCCCAGAATACACAGGGCTGAGGAAGGAACATGGATGGGTTTGAGTCACTAAGAGGCTGACACTCTCTCTAACCCCACCCATGGCGGGAGCGGCCATTTGATGATTTCCCATCCAAAAAAAAGATCATACTGAGTTTCTTTCTTTACAGATTTAGTGTTAACTAGCTTCTGCCAGCGACTTCGTCCGCGTGGAATAGTGGTGCTCCGCTCCTATTGGTCTTAGCGTGATAAATGGCCTTCCTCGAATACTATCTAACACTGAAAGAATTTTCGAATCGGACCAGCGGTTCCTGAGATTAGCGCGTTTAAACACTGCTCTGCTCCTATTGATTGTAGCGTGATGAAAAGTATACTATAACCATCTCAGGAGTATGACAAATAATTGTACCAAGTTTCGTTAAAATCCGTCGAGTAGTTTTTGTTTCTATAGAGTTTATACAGACAGACAGACAAAAATTTTACTGATTGCATTTTTGGCATCAGTATCGATCCCTAATCACCCCTGATAGTTATTTTGGAAATATATTTCATGTACAGCATTGACCTCTCTATATAGAAGATATCAGCTATACCTAAAACCCAATATATTTAGAATGTTTTAAGATTTAGATACTAAAACTCCCAGTGAAACTAACAGATTTATTAGGATGGTTAGTTATTTAATTAGAAATATACTAGAGAGCAGACGACTTAGATGGAACGATATTAGTCCCAACGGGAAGTTTGCAATCGAGCTAATTATTGTCTAGCAAGACGAAGCAAAAGTCTTGTATGTATTGAGGTTTTGCAGGACTGGGCACGAAGGGGCTCGTGGCTAAGTAACAGCCGTGCGGATTGATAGATTAACAAGGTTAAGCTGCGGTAACCAGGGTCAGTCTGTGTATAGGTGACCGCTTTCTTAATATAGCGAGGCCTCTCCGAGCCTCGAAGAACACGTAACGCAGTCGGTCCTGCGACTTATATCTCTCCGGTCGTGTTGAATTGCCGACTATGAGAGTTAGAGAGGGTATAGCGAGTGCGCCTCTCTGCGCAAGCGCTTATGCACAATAATATCTCCTGCATACCTGGCTAGGCTCTATTGAGATTGGGTGCCGTGATCAAAATGCGTCTGGAGAGATTAATAGGGCTAGTTTGATATACTAAAGGTCGTGTTTTAATCAACATCATTATAAATATAAATAATATAAATAAATATCTTTTGAACAATTTCACACAGCGCCATCTAGCCCCAAAGTAAGCAATGCAAGCATGCTTGTGTTATGGGTGCTAGCTTAACGGATATACTACTTTTATATTTTTATAAATACATACATCTTATACATAGTAACACCCGGACCCGTTACAGAAATTAAAATTCATCATTTCAATTTCTGCCCGGCCGGGAATCGAACCCGGGACCTCTTGCGTGGCATTCCGTCATGTTGACCACTAAACCACTCAGGTCGTCATCATTAGTCGGTAGATGTTCACAGCTGTCTTAAGAGCGGGATATACGCCGATGACCTTGCTCGAGTGGGCGTAACCAAGGAAAATACCCCGCGCAGGCTCCACACCTCCCCTGACAAAAATTACGTACGCGCAGCGCATGGCACGGCAAAATAATAATCCAACCATTTGCACAGCACGATAGGGCTGCCGGCTTACAGTATTTCTGCCTACTTGAGTTTCTTTCTATTTTTTTAATGTTAATATATTTTTTATTCAATTTGTGGATAGTGAAATTAATAAGAAGTGTTCAGTAAAAATATTTTTGTGTGCTACCATTTATTACCCTCATAAATACCTACCATTATTACCACATACCAAATACCATCTTCTCATAATCATTTCATTATTTTATTACCAATTCAATTCAATAATATAGTAAGTCGCTAAGTGCCTACCTACATAAATAGATAGCCCAGCCTAGAAAACCTACAAGTTTTTTCACGAGGTAACATTTCCGTGCCTATGATGTTACTTTATTAGGTACTAGCTTTTGCCCGCGGTTCCGCACGCTTTCTTCCGGGATAAAAAGTACAGCCTATGTTTGATTCCAAGCCTAGGACTACCTATATGCAAAATTTCAGCCCAATCCGTTCATTAGCGTTCCGTTTTGGCGTGAAGAGGGAACAGACATCCATACCACGGTAATATTATCTATACAGTATTCCAACTTCATACAAACGGATGAATCGCGAGCTATGCCTACGCGCCTCGATCTCGGCATGCAGATAGTCGCGACTGTGCCGCAGTGACGAACGGACGGTGTGTTGTTCTTAGGGTTCCGTACCAAAAATGGTATAAAGGAACACTTATGGTTTCAATTCGTCTGTCTGTCTGTCCGTCTGTCACACTGACTTGAAATTTGGAACAGTTATAAAGAACGATTGTTCATGCGTATTGCAAATGAAAAAAAAATAAAAATCATATTGCTTTTATTGGAAAAGTGGGGGAAAGTGGGTGTTTAAAATTTCTAAGTATAGTTACTAGGTCATGTGGGGTATCATATGAAAGGTCTTTATTTGCACATTCTAATATATTTTTTGTTTTCTTGTATGTCTTTTAATTTTCGAATAATAATGAAATCCGCACAAAAAATTACCGGGGGGAACGGTCATTTTTATCTCCGTAATTTGAGAAGGGAAAAATCTGAAATAATAATGATTGATAGACATTAACCTAAATATTACAGGGAAAATAAAACTATGAATTTAAGTTTAACAGTTTTTAAGTAATCAGCAATTTTCCCCTACAAATAAATTTAATTATGCGGTCGAAAAAAAACAAGATAATTAGGTATTTGACCACCAACTAAAATGTACTAAAATGCTGTTTCATTAAAAAGATTCCATAGAAACAAAACGAAGTGTCGAAAAATAAATTAAATCAATGTTAAAATAAATAACATCCATGCTTTTAAAGTTTTTGGAGGGGGAATTCTCTATCCTTGTCACGCGAAACATAATTTGTTCTAGGAAATGTCGAGTTATACAGCGTTTGGACATAATGACGTCATAATTGCATCGTGCTCTCTTTTTCTAGCAATGACTTTTTAAATGCTTATAACTAGGCCGTTTTTTAGGATAATACATTCGTATTTTCACTGTTGTTAATCTTTTCGTTAATTAGTTATGTATTTCTAATAAAAAAATACAGTCAAATAACCAATTGCGACTTTATTGCGTATAAAGTCCAAGTGTTGTTGTTCTTTCCAAGTGAAATTTATTATAATTTCAATTTAATATTGGTTTTAAATTTAATTTAATTTTGATTGTAACTTTGATTTGATTTTTTTATTATGATTTTAATTTTGATTTTAACTTCGTTGTACATATTTTGATTTTAACTAAGTTAGCTTCACTTTTGGTCTGATATTAATTTAAGCATGTGGTGTTCACTTATAAGTGATTGTTACACTGTAATATTATCAAGCATGTGATTTATAATTGAAATGGTGTAAACAATTGTTGGTGAATCTATTATAATAAAATAAAAATAAAAAATAAAAATTCCAAATGTCGGAACCTTCGGTGCGCGAGTCCGACTCGCACTTGGCCGGTATTTTTTAACAATTACCGCGCGATTTTTTCACTAAAAATAAGTTCAAGTGCTTATTTAATATGTATTGGTTCCTTGAATTCATCAATAACATTTTTAGATTACCTGGATACTCCGGAAGGTATAACTATAATTTTTGGATATGTCTACCAATGACGTAATCTGTTTTTGCTTTTAATAGGCAGATATTTCGATTTTTCCACTGAGTAAAAAAAGTAGATAGGGCGTAAAAAGTGCGCTTATGTTAAAAAAAAAGTAGTTTCCCACTCTCGGCTATTTACTTACTTATGTAATTACAGTAGAACTCCAATTATCCGAACTCTGACTATCCGAATCGCCGATTATCCGAATCACAAAAAATTGACCAAAAAAAGTCTAAGACCGCAAAACAGCTTACATTAACGGAGATGTTTAAAAAACAATGATATTATTTCTAAACTTGTACATAAGTACATTTTATTTATATTTAAAACATGTGAAAATTTCATGTTTCTTTCATTTAATTCAATAAAAAAATAGTGCAATATCAAAACGTAGCTTTTATTCTCTCCAATGGCAATTTTTTTTAAAAAAATCCGATTATCCGAATGGGTCCCGGTCCCCATTAATTCGGATAATTGGAGTTCTACTGTAGCTATTTATAAACATACATATTATTGAATTAGGCGAAATATCGTTATGAAATGAATATGTGAGTAATAAATGATAGGTACCAACCTAGTAAGATTTACATGTATTTTTATTGAACACTTCCTATTTCATTCAAAAAATAAACATTTTTGAAAATAATAATAAATATTATTTACATTCACAAAACAAGAAAGAAACTCAAGTACGAGTAGGTTGATGAAATTAAAACACTATAGGCAGGCAGCCCTATCGCGTGTGTGAGTACCGCGCGGCTGTAGGTAGTTATATCCCGAACAAGGCCGAGTCACAATACTGTTAGATACCTTTACCGTGTCCATACATTCATCCAAACTTTCGCATTCCACAAATAAAATAATAGTGCAGTTTTTGGAGAAAAGTGTCGCAGGTCCGTTCAGCACAGCGTCTCGTCCCGCACTGATTCTTAGGACGGCAGAGGGGTGCTCACGCGAATAAAGAGTATCGATTACGTAAAAAAATCGTTAAAAATAATTAGGGCATTAATCTGGAAAAATAAGAAGAAGGTTCCCTCGGTATTCTTTTATTTAATATGGTGATGACAATAAAATAATCCTGAGATTGATAGTTTACGAGAAAAACCGTAATAACTAAGAAAACAGATGATACTTTGCTCAATTATTTTTGATATTTAAATAGATTTTTTTTTATTTTTGAAAAGAAGGGGATCTGCCTTGTATGGCATAGATTATTATGTATTTTTTTCGAAGCATTTTCGATAAAAATGACGGAGAAAAAACGTTTTAATGTAACACAAATTACACCTATTTCACATATATCGCCGCCTTAAATCTCTTTAAAATTTCACTGCAATGACTACGCGGCGATCCTAGCGAATCATCATCTTACGAATTCCTATGACTGGACCCAAATCGTTCGTCATTAGTACCTTTCAGTATTTCATTCCCATACGGGTAATGATAATAGATATGCTATTTTTAACAAACTTTCAAAAAAGGAAGAGGTTCTCAATTTGTATGTTAATATTTTCATTTTCACCACCTCCTGACAAGTGTTGGGTTTATCTAATTTTCTAACTAAATAACATTTTTATACAAAATCTGTTCTATTTTTAATTTTATCTGGAAATCATTCCTTTCCAGAAGCTTAATCTCGTAAATCGGATTTTCTTAATTAAAGAATATCCTGTTTGTCTTGTTATATTACTCATACCTATTTAGATAGCGATCCTCGGATAACAATAACAGTTTTATTAACGTAAATATCAAAATGATTTTATTATAATTCAGACTGCTTTCTTCCCTATTTCGATCTGCATTTTAATTCTACAAATATTGTGAATGTGAAAGTTTGTGAAGATGTATGTTTGTTTATTACTCTTTAACACAAAACGACTGATCGGAATTGAATAAAATTACACATAGTTTAAAACTTGGATTAACACTTAGGATACTTTTAAACCAATTGCAAAAAATACTTCAAACTTGCAAATAATAGGTGTAACCGCGGGAAACAGCTAGCACTAAAATAATACTCTATTAAGATATAAACAATTGCAAATTTGTATATAATGATGGATAATATCTATGGATCATTAGTTTAAGTACAACGGTGACGGTCTAGTCGTCATTAATTAATTCTGGACCGTTATCGTCCATTCCAGAAATTCTCTCACTAATCAAAAGCTACAATATTCTTGAACCCTACATAATATGTATGTCTATAACGGTAGCTAACTACCTAAAAATAGAAATACACGATAATTACTCGTATTACTTCTGACGTTTCGGATATCGCGTTCAGCCGGCGATGACATGACATAACATCCTCATTGAAATTAACGCTTTTCATGTAGGTACCTACCCTCATTATTTCTACTTTCTAGTTTTGACGTTTCATTATTGACGATTTTCATTATTTCCATATAGTTTCAATCAAATTTAGAATAAAATTATTTAGTATTTAAATAAAAATAAATAAATTAAAAAATAATTTATTTTTTGACAAGACAATTATGAATTTTCCTTCATTCAAAAAAGTCAAGAGTCTCCGAGTCACTCAAGTTTGTCTTGGATACTAATTATAGCTAACGTCGAGGACACGGACTTATAAAAATAAATAAATTCGAAATCATCGATCCGCTTTGAATAAGCGTGATCAAAACTAGAACGAGGTTTGCATGAATTGAGGTTTTTTCTTATCAATGAGACAATGAATAGACATGATGGTGAATATATTTTACCTTTATTACATTATATGGAGCAAATTACATGTTTATGAATACAAATACAAAACAATATTATAAAAATATATTTATATAAACATCAAAATATTTTTCCGCTTTGCTGTCTCACGCCATTGATACATTGCACACGCAAAAGGCTGTTGCTGCAAGTTCATTGTTCTAACAGGTGTCGGCAGCCGATGTGTGAATATTCTCCGGGAAGCTAAGTGCACCATTCACATTTCGTGTTAACACTATTTCAGTTGCCTTTAATTAGGAGCTAAACTTTAATATTGGAAGCAAATTGCAATGGTTTTTGTTATTAAAGCTTGTTAGACACCCTTCACCCAGCGCCGCATGTGCATAATTTAAAACTACCAGATGAAAATTAATCTGTTTAAAAATTGCCATTACCGCCCATATTTGCAAAAACCCAGATTATTAAAAAAAAGTTGAGAAGAGATAGGGACTTGTGACTTCTTTGGAGTCAGTACTGCATAAGTTCCCAATGTGCTTGCCACGCCCACCATGGGCATGGGCTGGGCGTGGCCCGTTACTGTGCGTGTGCACTTGGCTTGGCTGGGAAATGTCTAGCGGCTGCTTTTCCTAACACGCATTATTTTTTGTGCGATTGTAGAAATAAATTACAAAGCTAAATGCAAAAAAAGCATGAGGTTTACCGCAATCATCTTATGGAGAGGTTTAAGTCCAAAAATATTTTTAAAATCCATACGCGGGCTTTCAGAAGCCTCTCTTGATGGAAAGTAAACATTATTACGGGATAAGCTGGGAGGGGTGCCAACCAATCTAACGCATGGGATTTCTTGTACTTCACTCCTTCACTAATACACGTTACTACAAAAGGCTTAACCCTTTTGAGAATCTGAATAAGGCGGACGTGTCAATTCTTAAATCTTGGAGTCGGTGGTGATTACGTTTTGGTTTCACTGTTGGCGATATTTTTTTTTGTTTTGCAAGAATTTGCCCTTTATATTTTAAAGAATAATCGCAACTACATTGGGGCGGTAACAAGATAATTGGGGCATAATATTTAAATGTTAAACGGAATTCGATGGAACATGGCAGATAAAGCAAAATACATTCGGGGTGCATTTGCAGCACTCAGAGTTATTTCGTCCACGCGTGAATCTTCATTGGAGCACGTTTAATACAAAGAGAACACGAGACTTACCTTAATTGTTCCATGACTGAACTTGGGCAGGTACTGTATACACGGTATTATAGAACAATTTACACGTTTGAAGCGTAGCGTGAGCGCGCGCAGACTCCCAGATTTCAGCAAATTTGCTTCATCGATCGGTGAAACCGAGTGGGTCCGAGTCATTCCGAATAGGTAGCTCGTCTCCCGGGCAACTGCGCGCGCATTCCCAGGCACCTTGTAACCAATAATCTGATCGATTTGTACACCGGTATGGAGCCGAGCGTACCTGAGAAGATGGCACAAAACGCAAAGCCGCGGGACGCGTGCGCGGACTTCGTGCACATGCGCGCACGTACATGCGCCCACATGCACGTTCTGGGAAGTTACCTCTATCGATCCGTTACAACAAAGAAGCGAATACGCTCCGAGCTGAATAAATAGCGAAGAAAACGCGAGCTTTAACTAGGATTCCTAAATGTGAAGGAACCAAAACAAATACTATATTCCCATAATACACGTACGCTTACGCTTCATTTCGACCCCAGCCACCGCGACTTACAGGGCTCAGACGTCAGGCGCGAATCGCCCACTCTTACTCTTGTAGAATACGCCCACGATTCCCGCTAACTTTTCCACCTCACCCTACTAGTGGCGCTTTTCTAATCTTTTTCCACTTTTCATTGGATTCAGTATAGCGAATCGTATTTACGCCTCAAAGAAATGTCAAGAAGATTGTGTGTCGGCAAGCAAACCGATCCGATAAGCCATGAGCGTAGCTATTGGGGAAAAGGGAGGACTAGGATGTGGGGTGGAGGGGGGAAGGAAAGTGTGGTCCAAAAACTAAAAAAGAGTAAAAAAGGTTAATGCACTTCACTTCCGATAGGTACTAAGCCCGCCTAATCAAAGTATGTCTCGATATGACTTCAAGGAACTTGAGCGCCTTTTGGTGGTCCCGAGTCCTTTGTTCTGTGACCCATATTTTTAACCGATAAAATTACAAAAAAAACAACACTGTCCACTTTTCACTGATTTCTATCAATACCGAGGTATTTAATCGTTTTAAGGGGTTTTCTTACAAAGAGGTGTAAGTTTTATGCGAACACGATTTTGAGATGCATTAGGTTGCAAGGCTTGGACTATACTGCAGGCGTTGCTCCAGTAGCCCAGTGCAGCCGCGCGCAGCTGACCTCGACCGATAGTGAGAGTGAATCAATACTCGCTCTTCTTGCATATCACCTCTCCTTCCTGCTTGTAATTAGCCTATCTTGATGATTGATGGACTTTTGATGATTCTCGACATCTAAAAAAAATCGCCAAATAAAATAAAGCTTGTCACACACCCAACGAAATCCCCAAAAGGCGCGTTTTAGGTGATTTTGTGTTATTACACATCAATCAGGATATAGATAGAACTTATATAGTTGTAGTGCATACCTGCGTCTTCCGGAATATCGATAAATTTGCGCAGGTACATGCAACTGTATACTTCATGACCCAGTTCCAGATGTAACTATCACATTTAGAAATGAAATTATTTTCCAGATTTATCTCCGGTTAGATCTACACTTACAGCACAACGAACGCAACAAGGCGAGGATTGTTATCAGCAAGTCCAAGCAATTATCAACGATTTATGATTATTTTTCCTTAAGCCTCAGAGAGCAGATCGCAATCAACAAGACTATAGACCATCAACAATTACACTACCATCTGGACGCGTCTTTCTCTATCTTGATTTCAAAATATGGTTCCCACTTTTCGTTTTTACTTTGCTTTCTCCGTTGTGTCAACTTCTATTTAATTATTATTATGCTCTACGGCTTTTTTCAATTGCAACTCCTAAAATTTAATAAAGACTATGAAATTTGAAACTATCTTCTTTAATTGCATCTTCTTTATTGCTTCACATCCAAGCTTCAGTCCAAAATACTCTTTACGGACCCTCATCAGTAATGCAGCGCTACTTGTTGCATGCGGTTTCACTAGCTTTGGCTCGCGTCTTAGTGAAAGTTCTTCAAGTTCCCAGATCGAAAGTATTATTTGTGTTCATGGATTACAAATTATCATTGTCAGTCTTTTTGTAATTAGGTTTGGTTTGGATTGGCTTCCAACTGTATTTGAATGTTTTTTAAAAGCATCGTTCGACTTTCATAGCCAAGTTAAAGTGTATCACGCTTTCATAACGCTTTTGAATAAAAATAATATAATATAAAGTCAGTCTTATTTTTCCGAAAGGATTAGGCAGATGTGTACCTATAGCCCACTCTCTCAATTTCCCAGATAAGTTTAAGTCTTAAGTAATAAGCGGCTAGCTTATTGCCTAGCTTATTATCAATCAAGTGTCCAGAATTTGGGCTGCTATGGAGAAACAGTAGATAACTTGTAAGTGGCAGCCAGCCGCTGGTGGTCCGAAAATTTCGGGCCCTACTTCTCATACATAACTTTGGGTTTGAAACCTGGTCAATAGATACCAATGTAACATTTTCAAAATTGCATGTGCTTAAAATGTTTAAGCTTACGATGTATGCACGTTCTTTTCGGACTTTCGGAGAACATGAAGTGCCAATCCGCCTTCTACTAGTATGGTGACTATAGTACCTTAAAGACTTGACTCAATAATATAACATACCATTGTTATAAGGTGGAAAAATGAGTGACCAAACCAGACCAGACTTTGCCTCCCAAGATATATATATATATATGTGTGTGTGTGTGGACACACGTAATATGTATGTGTGTGAATTACAGTTAGGAATAAAAAATTACAAGTATCTTTATGGTGAGTTAAAGTGTATTTCTGCCTTATCCCTCGAGACTATAGGCATGATGTAATCTACACTAATATTATAAAGAGGAAAGATTTGTTTGTTTGTTTGTTTATAGGGTTTAACTCAAAAACTACTTGACTGATTTTAAAAAATCTTTCACAGTTAGAAAGTTACATCTTTACAAAGTGTCATGTAACCCAAGGTGTAAAAAAATGACCACGCGGGCGAAGCCGTGGTCGGAAAGCTAGTGAAAATATAATGTAAAAAATTCCTTTCAACTAGTGTTCACATTCCAATTAAAATTCGAACATAATCTTGTTATACCAGATCCTTAATTATCAACAATAACATTTTTGGAATAGCGAAAGAAGCGGAGTGTGAAGGATTATAAGGGGCTTCGACTGGTTCACTTCCCTCCTTATCAACCCCCCAATAATCTACTAAGTTCCTCACAATAGATGGGAAATCATAGATGTTAAGATAGCTATTGTTAGATAACTCACAAAAAGAAATCGCGGAGGTGTGAAATATTTTGTAAGAATAAAACACGACGGATTTTTTTTGTTGCAGGTTCCGATTTATTGATGTAGGTACTTAATCTGTAAGAAACTTGCAATTACCTGGAGCTGTACCATCACATGTTTTTGCAATCACTATTCAAGTTTGAGAGCGTGACACAGATACTAACGTCGTATAGTTCCGTTTCTATTTCATAACGAAAATAATCTTGTTTTGACACGTCATGGTAAGGCCCCTGAGCCCAACAAGAATTTTTATACAATAGTTTCAGTAACGAAATTGAATAGTATTACAAAATAGTTCTCATCCATGTCATCCTTCACGCAATCACTAAGAGGATAAGAAGACCAACTCTCAGTTTCCAAACACTCACATGCATACTCAATAATTAAATATGTTTATGAGGTAAAATTACTCATACAGTTTAAAACACGAAGGATATCCTTAGGATTAAAGTAACTCTGACAAAACTGCTAAACCAATTGAACTATTTGGTATGGAGACAGCTTGAAACTGATCGTACTAAATACTGTAATTACTGAAAATAAAATATATAAATAAATGGTCTAGAAGTATCGATACATTCACTTAATTTTACCTAATGATGATTACTCGTCAAAGTAAATTCAACTTAAATAATACGTAACCTCACAAAGTTTTTATATCCCTACTAACATACCTATCTAGGTACTACAGATGTAGGTACAAAAGTTATGCAAGCGCGGCTGTATGAACCAGGACTTCATGATACCATACTCCATACAATACAGCATGTACAATTATGTTCCGTATTGCATATATATAAAGGTTATTATTGCGTAAACAAAGCTACAATATGCATGGTCCGAATCGCCCCGCACAGATCGAATTTGTCTGCAAAGTTTGAATGTTTCTGTACACAGGGTGGAGTTTAAAACGGCGGTATATGGCCGTGGTGAGGGGACGAATTATTGACGCAGCCTGTATATGAAGAGAAATATATCATTTTGTTTTACATAATAAAAAATATTTGAAATAGCCATTAGTAAAGTTATTGCCAATTGAAATAGAATAAAAATATGCAATTGGACTCATAAGTATGATACCTACCGCCATCTAAATGTTAATGTTTTTTTTAAAGATAGGACTAAATTAAATTTAATTTTATGCATGAAAATTAAAGAAGCTTAATCAATAATCTCGAAAATTACTTGATACAAATTAACAATTAACAAAAGAGAATAAGAACCAAGCGTGAAATTGGATAAGGCGCATCTAAGGACCAGTGAGGCGTATCGTTCCATTGGCCTCGTCTTAAATAGAACCCTTAATAAATACTTTGTTTATTGGATTAAATTATTATCTTCTTTATTTCGTCGAAGCGTTTTATCGGTCTATTGCAAAGACGTGCTTTGTGAGTTTGACTGTCATTTTGGAATTGCTTTATTGAGGTATAAATTAAGAATAGATAAAGTTTCCACTTACTGTTGTTTTTGGATTTCAATACATATATACAATACATTAAAATCAAATGTAGCTAGCAAGCTAAATATCACAATTAAAATTACATGGAGATTATTTTATAGACTATTACATTCTAATAATTTGCGGGCCATTGTTAAACACGGTGCGAGCGACACACTAGAAAGTTGAAACAAAAGCTTCCAAGGCAAGCAAACAAAGAAAATTATTACCTTTCCCACCATTAATAATACCTTAAACCCCTTGTTTGACACATTACTATAATGGAGCTGTCATCTGAACATATTTCGCGACTTCACGTTGCTTCGGAGGCGGATCGTAGGACCAGTTTTTGCAGACCTCAAATTCGTGCAACGTGACCTTTTTGTTTCGTACATAGTTGCCGAGACGATGGGTCTCAGTAAAATGGCGCAGACAGGGTAGAAATGTAGCCGTCAGTCGCAGGTGATAACTGGATCGAGTAATTAGAAACTGACATGCCAGTTAATAACTGCGGATAAGTTTGACGCGCATGCAGACGTGACGAGGACTGTCATGAACCACCGCAGATTCTGCTCTTTCGTATTTATAATGAGGGTTTACTTCATATTTAGAAAACACATATTTTTCGCTCCGTTCAATAAACAGCCTTGTCAATACGTTGCAGAGGCATCTATTGTATTGGTTTTGGGGATTGGTTGAAGACAATTAGTCATGAGGATGGATACTTATAAATGCTTCTCATGATCAATTAATCGTTTTTTTAAATACAATAGACAATGCAGTAGTCCAGGAATAGGTGAATCACGTCAATTAATTAAATAATAAAGCTAGAATGATCTTCTAAAATATTCAGAATTTACCTTAGATGGTTTTATTTTACTAAACTATTTTATTGTAGAAAACATGCAGCGTAACACGACATTCAAACTAAACAAGTAAACAGAAACAACAAATAAGAGTTTCCTTCATTTAAACACACGATTACGTGCTTCCAAACATTTGTTTGAACTTCAAAGTGAACGCCCGTTCGACAACAAAATGAGTTACTGCTAAACTAAGCTCATGTTGCTATTCAGACAGTCATTAATCCCAAGTACGGGCGAAACTTCAGACTCAAATTAGTGTGGGGTCCAACAAAATCATTTATATCAATTCTCTTACGTTGGACGGTGGGAATTATTAAAACCACAGCCGGACCGTGGTTCGCAAAGGCTTTTAATTAACTTTGGTCCACGTACGGAAAGCTGAGCAGCAGCTGTTGCTGGCTAATGCCTTCTTGGTTATGGACGCCTGGTACACTGTGTAACAATGCCGTGCATACGTGCTGGTTGCAACTGAAATTTTGTACAATACTTGCTTGCATTTTTAAGAGAATAAAATACTACTTTGGCAAGGGTGAAAGGACCAATTATGTTTTACGAAACAGTAACTTCAGCTAACTGGTTAATGTAACTTATTATTTTTATTTATAGATACTACCATCATAGTAAGTAAACCAAAACGTTTAAAGCGAAATCCAACGTGTGCAATGCAATGTAAAGACCGATACGGCGGGCACCACCTGCAATCTATCGGCTTATATACAGAATAGTAAAAATATCGATTTATTTATTCTTAACAAATACCTACATCTGTTTTATTTAAACATAAATGAGCTACAAATGTATTTATTGAAAATATTGAGCGAACAATATTTATTTCAATTCTATGTTTTTGGTTATATTCTGTAGAAAAGAATTTAATAAAGTTTTTTTTATGACACAATGAATTAAAAAAACTATGAATTAATAATTCTTAATAGGTCTACTATGTTTTAATTTATTTTAAGAAAGCCACTAGATATTTTTTTCTTTGGATTTACATCTGCGTTAGTATAACCTATGTTTTTATTTAATTTTGTACCTATATTAGCAAGTTTATCAATGCCACAATCTTTGACAGTACTCATGTAACTTCTATACCTACTTAAAAATTCTTATTATATTAGTAGTAAAGTGTCGCATAAAGAAAATATCACTTGTCTACGATACTAAACTTATTTTTTTTTGTTAAATAATTATTAGCTGGCTTTATTTCGTAAAGATAAATGTTTATAGGTACTATACAAAGGATCTACGGACTCTGGGGCTGCGAGATTGACCGAAAAAATCACCGCGGCCCCAGAACGCAAAGTACCTACGAAGGAAAGGAACATGGACGAGTTTTAGTCAGTAAGAGTCTGACACTCCTTCCACCTCCGGCCACGGCGGGGGGAGTCCATAAAAAGAAAAAAAAAACATCTACGGACTACGGACTGACAACGGTTAGTGCAGCGAAATCTCGCCGATTTAGCTTATCCCTTATTAAGCCCTAAACAGTCTCATAATGAAAGGAATTAATTAAAAAGAAAAACTTACTGTTCAAACAATGCGTAAATAGATCTAAAAAGCAGACTTGCCTCATAATTTACGTCATTCGATCTTCCTTTGTTACCGTCAGCAATTAAAAGAGGAATAAAAATGGCGGAATTTTAAAAGCTTCAATATGCCTTTTAAAATGTTTGGTGAATTTCATAGTGATTTTTTTTGTTTCTTTTTTAAGTGAGTGCTGGGGTGAATGCCGAATAGGTTAGCTGAAAATATTCTTGGATAGATATTTAGAGAACAATTTGCTGTTACTTTTTTAATGTTTTTTTTTGTATTTGGAACATTAAATTAAAACTTTGCTTTGAAACAGAACAGCCTATATATTTATAATGATCGTTTAGGATCTAATTAATGCATCTTAAAACATGTAGTAGAAACTCAGATTTAATAAGCATTTAAACTATGAGGTAAACTCTTTAACACCGAAAAAGTAAAATAATTGTGGCTTCGGATATCGAGAATCGATTTACCATCATTCGTGTTAGCAAAAGTGCGCACCTCACAAAGTTTGTTTTATCTGAAAGTACTATCGAAAAAATAAGTACCGGCAAACAAAAGAAAAAAGTAACAGTTGTAAAAAATAAAAGGGGCCCCAACTCTAGTTTCCGGCACTAGTCAGGATAAAGGGGCTCTTGAAATTCGGCGCTCGGCCGGTCATCCTGGGCCCTTAGCCGAAACCCAAATTATACGTTGCGACTAAATTGTCTCCGTTGGCCTATCTGCTTGATTTTGAGATGTCTGCGTACGGTCTGCATAAAGTTTTTGTTTACAGAACTGTACAATTTTGAAAGATTTTTTTTTATTTCTAGTGTGTCAGTCTTGAGCTTGAGCCTCTACATAGACATGAGTTTTCAATGAGTTTCAAAGAGGAATTTATTTATTGTTTATAGAACTTCAGATTTCGGTATGCCCATTAAAATTTACATTACATACTCGTAAATAATACAGCAACGTTCACATAATAATCCGTGCTTCACCTTTCAAAAATCACATACATTTCAACGGCAAAGATTTGAC
Organism: Pyrrhia umbra; assembly: GCA_963891755.1. Classification (NCBI taxonomy): domain Eukaryota; kingdom Metazoa; phylum Arthropoda; class Insecta; order Lepidoptera; family Noctuidae; genus Pyrrhia; species Pyrrhia umbra. The sequence continues at coordinate 5,533,119 of OY982926.1, forward strand.
GTTTAGAAAATGACAAGCTTGTTAGACGTACACTCGAGGGAAGGATTACAGTGCCGACGGTACTACGAAACCGAGTGCACTCGAAAAGTTAATAATTCGAAACCCGTTCGTGTACTTGTCTGATTCCCCATTCATATTCATATTTATTTCGTTTCACCTATTCGCCCCAGGACGCTTCACAAATTTAAATTTAAATCCTTAATTTTAACAAGATACGCGGCGTAACTTATATTCAAATTTTCTCTTTAAACATATTGCTCGGCGGGTCGGAAGCAATCTTCATTGTGCCTCGATTCCGAATCAACGGTGTTTAAGTATGATTATTCGCGAAAATCTCATATTTATGTAAATTAGACGTCAAATGAATGCGATTGTTGTTCTTTGTTCGGTCTTGGGTTGCTTGCTTAGAATTTCATTAAGGTACTATCTGAATGTACTTATGTATTTTGGTTTTTGGGTAGATTTATTAGCTTGGACTTCATTATTTTTGTTAAAAATACATTTATTATTTTGCATATTACATATAGCAAAAAATACAGTGTAACCTAACCCTAAGTTTCGAAATATTGTAAAAAATAAGCATTTGTTTAGAAATAAACATCGCATCATTACCGGAGAATCGTGTTCGAAGCAGAATTCAACACAGCTGTTTCCAACTCATACTATATTTAATATTTGCAACAGTTTGCCAAACAATTTATTGTGAGCACGATATGAATTTTCTAAATTAAAAACCGATGTCCAGCATACAATATCCTGAAGCCAATAAGCTGTCATCTATAACCATTCCTAATTTATGAACTCAAATAACTATGGAGACCGCGACCAAGGAATGCAATCACCATTCGGTTAATTAATAATTCTAGACCGGTCTGAGGACATAAAGTCTGCGGTTGTGAGGGCACCCCTCCCCCTCCTATTAGTACCCCGTTTTAATACTGCCCACATTTAGCAAGAAGCACTCTCTACATATTAATTTTACGAGACTACCTCTTATACTCTGGAACCCGACAATTTGGCTTTTCACAATTGAGGTGTACCCCGGCTAGACATCCGAATATAGGTAGGTGCTAGTATAGTACGTAATTATTTATGATGTACCTATTAGACTTTGCATTGTAGTGGAACTGAAGTGAGGTCTTGAATGTTGAGGGATAGTTTTATGTAGATGAACTTTGAAGATACAGTTTTTTTGTAGATTTAGATACAGGCGCTCTTTTTCAATTGTATGAATTTCTTATGTCCTATTTCATTATGATAATATGCAATTATTCTTGATTTATTTATTGTAACCATAGATTTATTATTTCGATATAATATATATGATTGTAACTGTATGGTTCGCTAAGTTCTAAACTGCTTGAATTCGTTTCCAGGCTTATGTGATGTAAGCAAAACATTATCTATGTCAAAACTCAAACTCGTTCGTTTACACAGTATTATAGTAAAAAGGATCCAAATTTTTTGTTTTACGTATATATTAGATAAAACGTCACATTTTTTTTCATGGTTTGCTATAACTGTATAACAATTTCATGTCGAAATAAGCAAACAAAGATATACCAATACAAAAAGCCTAAAAGTGATGACATTTTAATTATATCTCGGTAAATTAAAAGTATTCTTAAAATAATTATTTCTCCAAAGTTTTAAAGATAAAAAGTAAGTTTATTAATAACAGCCTCAAGACGATTTTCAACAGACATAATATTATAGCAACTACTTTTAATAAAATACTCTTCACTTTAATTAATGTTTATGAAGTGTCCTCGCGTGCTTTACATATTTTTATTAAATATGAAATGTTTTAATAAAATATAGGTACCATATTTTCTCTTTTTATAAAAAGAATAGTAATTACACCATAATTAATAGATATTTAAAATGAGTTTTTATTTGAATTCAGTGAATCTAAATCACATTATTAATCTGAAACTGAATTTTTAGAACCACATTATAATCTCTTATTACTATATCTTATTACTTTATCTTATATCTTATTATAATATCTTTAGATATTTAAAGTTCCACACTGATTGACCGTTAAATTTTAAACTTTCAAGCAATCGTGTAACATATTTTTTATCTCTAGCTTTACGACAAATAATTACTTAATAATGCAACACGATGTACCTACCCACTATCGACATTTCTAGAAACATACAAAGTCATAAAAAAAATATTCAGTCTCCGATCATCACTTCAGTATAAACACTAATAATATCCAAGCTAAACTTGATATCCGAAAACCTTCCATTATCAAAAGGTCGGGATGTAGTCTCGCCAGACATTTTCCTAAGGCTTTAATGAAACCGCATAATAACGTAGGTATAACGTTATGATATTATGACGCTGGAATTTAGCTACCTCGAGTGTGCAGTAGACGCGTTGTTTGTTACTTGTGTAATTTTATTTTAAGCTGTATTTAGAAGATGGTTTCTAAGTGTGTATTTTATTGAATTAAGTACTTAGTTAGTTCAGTTTGGGGCTCGGAAGACCGGTTCTATGTCAACGTGATCCTTAAAAATTACCACTGCTAGTAGAAAACTTTTAGCAATTATATCGCTTGAGCACAGTGGAGCTTTCGAAAAGTATAGGCAATTACAAAATAGTTTCAATAGTATCAGATATATCCAAAAATATTATTTCTTAATTCTAGGTTTTTAAATTCAGAATCTGTTAGTAGATTTGTCGGTAACGAAGAAGTAATAGAAAGAACCATAGTCTTTAAGGGTTGTTATAATAGTGGGAAATGCTACGCTATTGTAGACATTATAAAAAAAATATTTCTATTAATATAAATAAAAAAAATAAGCAAATTATTTTCTCATAATCTGAGGAAACATTATGTGGATAGCAATTTCAAGAATTTACGATTGATATGCTTGACTTCTAAAACTTCGCTAACGGTTCACAGAAAGGATTGTTTCAATAAATTGTTACCGAAACAACCCTTTAATTTATTGTAGGAATGTTCTCTACGATAGCAGTTTGTGGTTGGACCGCAAATTTATCTTAAATCGAAAATAGTTTCGATAAAATCTTGCAAGTTTTTTAGTTTTATACGTAAATGTTGCCGCTTAAACATATTTCTGATAACGTTGGACAAGCCAACCAATATTTCATTCTGTAATTAATGGCTATTCTCATACAATATAGTATTTTACTACAGCTCTTAGAATCACATAAATATAAAAAAAAAAACGATTTTCGTGAGCTGATGGTGCAATGTACCAATAGTTTTTTAATGGATGTCAGTATCTAGTCAATAAAATAACAAGAAATATCTTTATTATTTTTGTCTTTAGATATTTAAATTAATTTTATATACATGCACAGGCTTTTTTCCATTCCTTATTAAGTTCGTTTGCTTTGTTCACACAGTTTTTTTTAAGATTGAATAAATCTCACTAAAAAAACGCATTGCTTAGAATTTAGGGATTATTTATTCAAATAAATCCTTTAGACATAAATCATATTTCCACACGTACACGTACAATCAGTCATTCCAAATATTGAAACTGCAATTTGATTTCACGAAATGGAAATCTTATTACAACTGTATTCATATTTGACAAGTGTAGCGTAAAAAATATATGCATATAGTACATAAGCTTCAACAATCTCAATCTCAGGGACTTAGTAGTTTCGGAGTAATATTTTGCGTGACAGTTTCATGTTAAGGGTAGGGTTACCACGCGAGGTCGCGAGAATGATAGGCGATCATGTAAAATAAAGTGAAATTCTCGATCATAAAAAACACAACCGAGCTCATGTTTTTGCGTGGTTAAATTGTTTACGAGATTCCGATAGTGGCTTTTAAAACGAACAAGTTTTTTTTAATTCTAAAACTACAGTCTTGGCGCTGAATAAAATTACCCATACTCAAATATGTCGCCTTACCTTGTATTCGCAGTTTGAATAACATCCCTAAAATAGTCTATATATTTTTTCTTCAACTTCAACAGTCGTTTCATTATAAATGCGAAAGTTTGTGAGGATGTATTATATGTATATGTATTTTATAAATAAACTTCTGAATGGTTTCGTATGAAACTTCATACACGCATAATTTATAAAAGATACTTTTTACCCGGGTGCGCAAAATAGTTGCCTCAGGACGCGGGTAAAAACGCGGGAAAGGACTTATATCAATTATATGTACAAACATCGCCTTAACGACTCGTGTTGCGTACAACGGAAGCGAGAACGCCACTCGTGCGATAAACGTCTCGTTCCACCGTACATATGAGATAACATTGTACTGCTATCTGCGTTCCTAATGAAAATATGCAGCACAATAGCCAGATGGAGCTAATAATAATAACCAGAAGCTTTGCGGAAAATGTAGCTATAGTTTAGAAGGTATTTTTATTTGTTATAATATCAGGGGCTCATATCTCCGAGCAATGATATTTTATGTACATATATATGCGTTTTAACTGCACTATACTTCGGCAAGATTCGAAAAGAAAGAATTTTAAGTTAATTTACCTTATGCGTACTTAGGCCCAAGTTCACTGACAAGATAACGGTCCGATCAATCGAAAACAGCCATTTAGCATAAATTCAAACTTCTACCATACAATGGCTAACCTATCATTTGGGTTGTTTGTTTCCGATAACGGTCGATTACCAAGCCGGGGTTGAACAAAAAGTTGACTACACAAATAATTCCACTTAGTGCTTAAAAACGTCTTCATTTAACGGGCCGATTATATAAATATATAACGTATTTATATGTCAAGCGTCTGTTATCGTCAAATATGTCACGCTTATGAAATTTCCATACCAACTTACCTATATGAAAAAAGGTTAGGTGAATAGCTGGAGAGCTGACATCGGTTTGTAAATAAACTTATGTGTACATTGACAAGAGCTCCATCATTTTTCTGGTTTAAATTGCACCACGGCAATAAATGATGAAATTCGCTTAGATAGAACTGCACAGGATTAAGTTTATTTGATGTCAAAGATAATTACTATGACACATGGTCTGCCATTTTGTAAGAAAACCGAAAAAAAAAAATAGTTTATAGGCATAAGTAATATTAAAATCCACTTTACACATTTATTATATTAGAATCCACTCGACCGTTATTTGAGATCAGAGTTACAAAGTTTTGTGCTTATTTACCCTGTGGTTAATGAAGGTGATTTCATTGCCACAATCAGCTCGTGAATGTGAAACAAATAAGTCTAGGCTTTTATAAACATGACATAGTAAACTTAAATTAGTACAGAAATTATTCCAAGTACCCAAAACTAAGCAATGGTAGAAGAGTCACGTAACTTAATTATAAAGTTGGTTAAGCTAAGTATATTACATATCTAAAATAAACTTTGTGAGGTATACACTAAGTTATGTGGATAGTTGTACATTACATCATTCATTATAATGAAGAAAATTGCAATTAGACTGGAAAACTTCTTGAATACACGTTTGGGATGAGACATGCTAGTTAAAAGTTAGGATAAGTCATGTTGTTTTGAACGTTCGAACATACAAACGGTCGAACATTATTAATTTCTATCTTTTTTTGTATTAGCACGTGCTTATAATCGAATCGGGGAGAACTATGTGTATGAATGTAATAATGTTAACTTTGACGGGACAATTGGCGTAGGAGCTGATTAATTTTATTCTGCGCTGCGTGTCGGTGGTTTGATTTCGTGAAAGCCCCACGGTACAGGAAAAAGCTGGTATGGGGCTACGTTTTTAATTAAATTAATTAAAATTATTTGTAACGCCAGGTTTATTTGAATTTAGGACTATTTTAACCACTTTTTTTCTTTTCGATAACTTTGTACCCCCTTAACTGTAGCGGTCATTGTTTACGTTACATTATTGTGTTTTCAAAACCCTTGCATATGAAAATTTTACGGCTTGTTGTAAAATATTTGGACGGATTTGGTGATTACTGCTAACATGATTGCCTAATATTTTAACTACATCGTGACGTCTTTACGTAGTTTGTGCCAATGCAAAAGAAGAAGATCTCAGACACCAAACAATATAAAACTTTAATTCACATTCATGGTTTAACGATGTCAAGCATCCTTAAGAGTCATAAATCGCCGCGGGGGACAGCAGGACATTATTAAAATACCGCATCACAGTTGTGACACGTCACTAATTAAATTTCACACGAGCTCGTAAAATTTTAACAGCCCTTTAGAGTTTTAGACGGTATATTGATGTTGAAGTTTTGTTAGAACTGTGTGAATATATATTTGTATGGTCGTCTAGGGTTTTGGAGCTGTATAATCGTGTAGAGCAAGGTTAAGCAAAGTTGATGTTAATTTATATGCAACTAGCTGTTTGCCGCGGTTTCACCCGCGTCCCGAGGAAAGTTAGAAGCGTCCTGCAAGTGGTCATATAGAAAAAAAACCTATAGGTACTAAGTCTCCATATGATAACAGTGTACAGTGATGTAAAAAGGAGAAATAGATACTGATACCTACGGCTTAAAAGAGCATAATTATAGTCTACAGATTCCTACAATATATGTATGGTTGATACCTGGCCTTTATTTTAAGAATCTCCCAATTTGGCGCCTCATCCGAGGACAAATACAAATTTCTGAGTAGAAATACAAATAAATTCATTAGGGCAAGTTGTTTTTATGCCATATAATGTTGCTGTAACAAGGAAAAAGACTTTACTTAGCCAAGTGGTTTCCTGCAATCAAAGAAAAAATATATAATCTAACACAATACTAACACATTAGGAACACGGTAACGTAACCGTATGTACACAGTGGGCGGAGTAATGAATGCTCCTGAGAATAATAAGCTAACAAAAGAAAATCGTTATTTGTTTTCCGCATTTCTCTTTCCCCAGCCGGATCACGTCATTATTCCACGGATTGAGAGTTTTATTATTTTTTGGGTACCGCATGAGGTTTAGGAATTATTAATTTTAAAAAGAACACATTAGCGTCGATAGCTTTCTTTTATTGTATGTAAAAAACACATTTTTTTATATATGTTATTAATTATAATACCAAGTTTTGCTATGACATAGATGGTCACCCATCCACGGACCAACCGCGCCAAGCGTAGCTTAACTTTTGATCGATCGATTCATGCAACTGTTACTTAGCCACGAGCTCCTCCGTCCTGAATATACGTACGTATATTAATAATAATATCTAAAAAGGAGCAAACAACAGTAACAAATATTTGTGTCAAATAGTCTAATGCCAAATCAAAATAAATTGATGAAAAATAAAACAAAATTAACAACGAACTTTTCACTTGTCTACCAATAATATTTTATTATTCATATACAGACCCTTAAGAAAGCCAAAACAGCTTGAACTTCACTTTTTTTTCCTCTCTCGTTCAACGTCGTGTAGTAATTAAAGATAAATATAATATAAAACGATCCACTTCGCAGAGATCGTGTCTCGCTTAGCTTTTGTCTTCTAAATAGACTCTTGTATATAGACTGTCATCCATTGTTTATTTAATCTCTGACGAAAAGAATAAATGATTTATAAGTTGCTTTTATAAAAACAATAGACGTTACGGTAACAAAAAAGGAATAAGGTACATACTTAGATGTATATTTATATTGCGGGCAATGAAGCTTTTGCTTGTTCAATTAAAAATACAATGGCGGTAGCAAATTAGTGGACTGGTTGTTTTTACCTTGTATTTTCTCGGATGTTATTTAAGAATAATTTTGTATTTTTATTATTTATTCTGTTTTTGTTTTCAGTTCTTTTGTCAAGCGTTAAGTGTAAATGCTGCACACCATTTTAATTTTAATTGGTATATTATTATAAAATGTTGAATATGATGAAAATAATATATATTATTTTCTTCAGTACACACAGTTCACGGTGAATAATGAAACTTACTAAGTTTCAATAGTTTGGGAGTTTTAAATTACTTGATTATTAACAAATTTTGTGGCTCTGTGTGAAATTCTCATTATCTAATCCACCAAACTCGTTAATTCTGACAGTCAAATCATTAAATCGTTGAAACTACTCATATTTCAGACACCAAAAGACCCGACACAAGTTGAAAAACAAAGAAAAACTGTCGAGTTTTAGAGTAATAATCCAATTCTCATTTAATGTATAAAATAAAAGATACTAATAATACCTTCGTAGCCTCCAACCCTCACACATCGTATTAGTACGAAAATAAAGTTTTAAGAGATAATGTAACAAGTTATAAGTGAGCTGGATTGTGACCAGACTGCACCTGTTTGTTCCCACTGTGCTCACGACACGGGACTTGAGAGGTTCCTCAAGTTTTCTTAACATTTATCCCAACTTGTATTGTTGCAATTTTATCTAGCATCGTTAATAGTTTTGCTGCATAAACTTAAACTGAAGTTTATTGTCGGCCCTCCAAAAGTTTGTGTATATTTTATAAAGGGGTAATCGAAAGATGTTGAGAGTGAACGTGATATCTCAGTTTCAAATTAATTAGGAATCCCCAAGTTTCTTTTATTAATTTTAAGTTATATTCCCAAAATATAAGTATGGTAGTAGAAGTATGTAGGTATAATAATAACAGCCGTTTAATGCTTTATTTTTCTGTCCGAAATATTTTTCACCGACCCATGTATACTCGATCGAGTTGACTATATGGATATGGTACTATGGATTCCCCGGAGTCTCCTGCCGCTTACTGAAGTTCATAGTCATGATCTGCTGCATTGAGTTATCTTCATAATTGGATGTAATCTTTTGACTTTCCTTGTTAATACTACTGGATGATCGAGCCAGAAGACTTACGACGCCCATGGGAATCGATACCTGATCTATTCTTAGCCGAAATCATAGATCATATTGCTAGACAGTCATCGTGTTTCTTTGGTCATAAAAGTGTTTATTTTCAAACATACAAGTCGCCCATTATATCTAGACCCCTCACATTGGCGCTGTTGACTAAGGCAAATGTCAATAATATGTCAAATTCAGTACATGTGGACTTGGTTCGAAATTTTGCCGCAAACCAAGTTGTACTGGTTGGTGTAATAAGAGCGAGCGAAACAACCCGACACATTGACGTAAAATAAGCAATTTCCTTTTGTATCAACCAAGGTGTTTGCTGTTTATGACGCTAACTTTACGATTTGTTTGTGTTAGAGCCACGGAGCGGTTTTAAAATCGAATTTCTAAAGTAGTTTCAATAAACGTGAACGTAAAATTTAACGTTTTATTTTAATAAGTAAGTTATTCTGGCTGGCTTGAGTTTATATGTTGACTTAACTAGGAACTTTATAACTGTTTTGTTGTCATAGTATTTAATTATGTGTTTATGTTGGTCTCAGTGGGTTTCATAGAAGTTTTAGATGAATGGTAAATAGTTAGCAAATAGTTGGATATTTAAATTAAAATAGTTTTCTTTGAAATTAATTGTTCTAAAGTAATCAAAGAATTATACAATATTTTATAGCGAGCAGTATTTTTTCAAATGTATAAAATATCTTTAAGGGTATTCAAATATAATAATAATACTGAATAGCACTGAACCACCAAGCAGGTCTACCATGAATAGGCCATCAGCACATACACATATATACATCTTCTGAAAAATAAACTTAAAAAAAAAGTAAAATAATAACAACTAGCCGTCAATTATTATTTTAAAACTTAAAGAAAAAAAAAATTGAAATAGCACAAATTAAAGGCTCTAATTTGGATTAAAAGCTTCAGAATCGATATATTTTTCAGTCAAAATTATTCAGAACACTATAACATCAACATTCATATCAGGTAAGTACCGACAGAGAACTCAATCAATACAATAGAGGAATCAAAACATCGTGGGATGTCGTCGGAAAACACTGTAATTTTAGTCGAGGCACATTCAGCTGCCTGTTAAAAAAGAAACGCAAACGTGACAGGAATGAGGAACAAAATGGCGGACGCAATGGACGGACGAATGGACACGGAATATATTAGAGAGGAGATACTGGATTGTGGAGCTGTGAGAATTAGTGTGTCTATATTTTTGGTGATTGGTTTTTGTTTGTGTTAAAAGTATAAGCAGCTAGGATAGCCAGCAATATTAATGCATATGTGAACATGTAGATTGTAGGTATTTTAAGATCCTATGGCTAAAGGTATTTATTATAAAACGGTTGCACGCAGTTATACCTATATACGTCTAAGTAACATACGAAGTATGCAGAAGAAAATTAAAATTAATTATGTTTAAACCATAAGATGTTTAGATGCTTCTGAGATAGAGAGAGCTTTAGTTAACAGAAATCCTAAATGACTGATAAGATAATTCATCTCCTTGGAATGGATTTAAAAACAAATCAATGATTACCTATTTTTTAAGTCCAAAAAAATATAAACATAAAATAATAACACAGGAGTTCATATTATCTGATCCTCACTAATATATTAAAGTGCCCACGGGATATCATAGACGGTATAAATAAATAAAAATCTTTTTCCCGACAATTCCATCTAAAACCCGGTGTATATTATTGAAAACGTGTTCATCCGTGCGCCCATTCATATATGTGACCAAACTTTAGTATCTTTTGTGAGACATTGAGGCTCGCATTCACGGTACATTTACCATATGAAATAAGATTTCGATTAGTATCCTTACAATTTAAAAGGATACTAGGATATAAATTCATGAGAAATTGAATCTATTCTTGATAAAGTTTGCTACAACATTTTGATTTTATATTTATTATGTTTAAGCTTCTTTGTGAGTGGTCAAAATTGTTAATGTGTTAGCAATAATAATTGTTTTTTGTCTAAAGGCTCTCTTTTTTGGTAGTCGATTTATTCTAGGACGTGAGGCAAATCTTCTTGAGGATTTAAGATTGATTAGCTGCATCTAATTTTAAGTATGTGGTATTCAGTCAATTTCTTTAAGACAAATAGTGTCTCAAATTATTTGATTCTAAAAATATATATTATATTTTGTTTTAGCACACAAAATAAACATTAATATGTGAAACAGTCACTGACTTCTCATACGTCAACTGAAGTTCACGGCTCGCCAAAAGTCTATGCATAATTGAAAATTCTGATAACAATCTAAACTTGGCATTATTTGGGGGTTAATAACTTTCCAATGTCGAATACAAATCTTTGAATAATTCGAGCAAGTCCAAGAAATATTCGATTAATCGTATGAATTGGTTTGGTCAAATTGAATCACGAAAAGGTCAATAATCAATATGGCGTTTAGTATTCATAGTGAGGCCACCCTTTGGGGTATGACGCAGATGTGCGCACGTGGGAGGGTTTTATCCGTAGTATTACGCTTTATCGCGTTAGCAAAAACTATTAAATTAAATGATAATTTAATTAATAATGTTGTTATTAACCATCCTATGTTGTTTATCAGAGGCGGAAAGTTGGGTGGCCTGAGTGTGAATTTGATAACAAAGGAACTAAGTATTATGAAATCGCTTCGTTTAATTAAAGCTATACTCTTCATCTTCATCATCTTATTTTAATTTTAAATAATAAATAAATATAGATACATAATAATAAAAATCTTAGCTTAAATACATAGGTAAAAACAGTTACAAGCATGACATCATATCACAGCATGGCCACTTCGTTATTACAAAAAAATTTTTTAACGGTAGATGTTAGTCACGATGTTCACTGTATTATTTCTTGAATACTAAGCTATGGTAGCAAGTTGACAGGTACAACCAAGACTCTTTGATATTTCAAAAATTAATAAGGTTTTTACTTTTTACAAACATATGAGAGCCATTTTTATCATGATACTTACGAAGATTAAGTTTGCTTTCTAAGCATTGCCATACAAGGTGGCAATCTGCCAGTCTTTTGGGTAGACGGCAATGATATTAAACGGCAATGATTTTTGGCGTCAAAAATTATTGCCGTTTATATATAGTTAAGAAGTACACAATGTAATACATAATTTAGAATGAAAATAATTAATTGTTAACATTTCCATATTATTACAACATTACATTAAATACCTTCCTAAAACATAGCTAGAATAATTACATCAATAAACTACTAATGGCATAAATAAAATAGCTTCTATTTCTCAAACAAAAGAGCGAAATAAATTGTAAGATCCGTCTGTCTAATCTAATTTAATCTTAAAAGGATTGACTTTTGTATCGGATATTGGAAGCACTAGACTCCGTCTAAGGTAGAATACGACAGACCTATAAAATGGAGACCATCAATTTTATTATGTCTCCTTATGCCAATGTATAAATGTATATACGTATTGAACTGTTGTTTGAATATAAACTGTAGTTAGAACAGGAATTCATAAACAAATAGATGTTGTTACTTTGATATAATCCTACTAATACTAATAGCGAAAGTTTGTCAGGATGTAGTAAATATGTTTGTTACTCGTTCACGTTGACTCTTATAAATAGATTTTGATGAAATTTGGTACACACATCGTTTATAACCTGGCTTAACACATAGCATACTTTTTTCCAGGTGTGCAAAGTAGTTCCCTTAAGAAGCGGGTGAAACCGCGGGGTAAAGCTTGATATAAACACGAAATTTTGTGAGGATGTTATTATGAATGCAAAAACTTGTTAGTTACTCTTTCACGCAAAAACTACTCAATGGAGTTGGATTAAATTTGCTTCAGAAATAGTTTATAATCTGGATTACCACGTAGAAAACATTTGTGGTGGGTGCGCGAAATAGTTCCCTTAGGATTTGGGTGAAACGTTGTGATATGCGATGTGTGTTTAAGGGTAAAACACATGTATAAAATAGTATTTATGTCGTTTTTAATTGTTTACAAATAAATTAAGTGATTGACATAGGTACGTACATAATTTTTAGCTCCGAATTTAACAAAAACAGTAATTTTCTAGGACAGTTTCCCACCAATTAACAATCTTTTCACATGAATAATGTCACTCAATTAGTACGAAATTAACCCTACCAATGCGACAGGGGTATTCCGTATGAAAAGGATGAACACCATCGGGTTTAACATATAGCACCAATCTACTTATACCATAACGTTACGGTGGGTACAATTTGTTCAAATCCAAGTGAATTTTTCTTTCCTCTGCACTGTCACCGGGTTATTTACGAGGGGTCCGTTGTGTTTTAATACCTTTTCATTAACAATTTTAAGGTTCACTTTATTGAAGTCGTAAATAACTCGTACAATTGCCCGAGTGCACTGTCAGTGTTGTAATTTGGAAAAAAAAAAGATTAAATTGGTCCGAGAAGTGTACAATTATTTTAATGTTCTCGTAAAAACTTTGGTGATAATTATATTGCTTTTACAATTTTATTATGAACAAAAATGTAAACAATAAATGTAAAATGTAATAAATGTTGTCGACGAACATACTCCTGATTGAAAGTTCTTTTAGATTTAAAACTTCGTTGATAGTAAAAACAATTTCGAACCAATCAACTTAGTTTGATCGGATACAGTATGAACAGAATACGATAGTAGTTTCAATTTAAAACTTTCGCCAACATCCGCGAACTAACAACGACGCAATTCCATTACTAGAGGATTTTTCCAAACTAAATTGTCACCTCAATTCCATTAGCCGGTATAACTGGTATGGTTTGCATGCCCTTAAATTATTAATTAACCCGCCATCGCCGCATAGGGATTTATTGGGAAGGGAGGGAGATGAAAAAAATAAATCACATAATGAAATCTGAGCCACCCCGCGGTCTCCGCGCGAATACAAACGGTTGCAATTCCGATCGCGCTCGACCATGCGCGAAATCGTCATTAATATAGTACGCGAGCGCGAAAATGCTAGCCAACGGATATCTATTGAAATATTAACGATAACTAAGTTTTGTGCGAATTCCACCTTTTAATTGATTTACTATTTATATCTGTCAGATAAACAAAGGTAATTGCTTTTATCCAAAAAGCTTAATATACTAACTACTAGAAAGGTTGCCTTTTTATACTTGCTCCATAAAAACTTGGAATGTGTAGATTGTATCTACTTAAAATCGATGATTTAATAAAGAATTTCATATTCTTATATTATTTCTGTATTTGGTTTTCAACTACATGAATTTAAAATTGCCCCAAATAATTCACCTTTATCAAAAAAATATCAGATATTCAAATAAATCAAAGAAAGCCCAGAACTTAAAATAGATACATTTATTTACTTCTATATATATAAATAATAATATGCATTCATTTATTTATGCCGTTCTGCTTATCTGTCTCCCAGTTGAGTTCACAAATGTGTGGTCTGAAGAAATATATTGAGAAGTCGATACAAGTATTTTACCATTTGCGATATCAAACGTTTCTCTCCCACAGGAGACCAATAGCTAATGCAGACTTTATGTCCAAAATTCACAATTTCAGATAGTTTTATTGAACGTGGTACATAAAATATAATTTCAGAGTTGCATTTTCTGTTGTTGTAAGTAAATAAGTTTTAGTGAAACCAGTATTTGCATTAAGTACCTATGTGCTTATTATTAAAAAGTACTATAGGTAATGAATTGTCTCAAAAGTGTCTAATAATAAAAGTACATAATATTTTTCCATTCACATACATGCATTCTATTACGTTTGAACTAGGAACAAAAAAATAATTAAAAAAAAAACTGTGTGGTGTAGGTACCTGTTTCCGTATCAGTATTTATATATAAATTAACTAAACCGTCAATATTCATTTGAATATGAGATCCATTCTACTAAAACCTACGTTAATACCAACCAAAAAAAAAAGTATGAAAATACAAGAGCAGGAAGCAACACAAACAACAATAAAACAAAAGAACAACTAATACATCCCTCAGCGAACATATTCGTAATTATGAACAAGGTTAAAACAACCAATGAGAAAAAACCCGGGAGGGACTTCAAACGTTACGAAATATTTGTCCTAATAACACAAGTATAAAATGAATCGATTGCAACGCAAGTACATTCCACCCCTTGTGTAATTCGATAGACTATACATGCGAATATGAAGCATTTTGACCTTGGGAAGTCTGGTAACCTAGCAACGGCAGTATTGTACTTGGGCCCCCTAGCACGGTCTAATCTACAGATAATCATACGTATAGGGTTCCTATATCTGGTGTTTGTGAAGTTAGAAATTTTGAAGTTCAACGCGTGCGCTCAATTTTTTAACAATAAAGTTGGCATGAATTGATGATTACATATTCAAATATAGAAAATATTTTTCTTTTATTATTTCTTTGTGATTTTTAAATCGATGTATTGGTTTAAATACAAAATGCGCAGTTTATGATTAAACTGTACTCATTAACAAACTAATAAGTTTCTGCCGACATGTAAATGTTGGAGTTACGCTTCTTACGTCAGTACATACTTAAACTTCTACATTAACTTGTTAAGACGTAACTCGTCAATCCTTCTGTCTTATTGCTCCTAAGTAACCCACAATACTGCATTACCCATTCACTGACACAAAATGCCAATAAAGATTACACCAACAACTCATTCTGAGAATTCGAAAATAATGAATAACTTCAAGTCCGTCATGTCCAAGGTTGATGCTTTCATAGGTATTCCCTGTACGGTATGCGTCACCCAACCCCCCGCTTTGCTACCGGGTTGCGTCACACCCAACCCCTCCGGAGCCACAATCAAACTGATGAATACTTTCGACACTATACCAACCTGTATTGATGTTTGCTACAGGCTTCTGCAACTGATGGAATTGAGATGAGAAAAATTTGAAGGTAATGTTATTGGAAGAATGCAAGGCGGAAAACTTGTTGAAGCGCTCAGAAACTTTAATATCACGGCTTTTAAAAGGTATAAAGAACTGTTATAGGAAAGTACGTAGGTCGATTGAAAAGTATGTTTTTGGCCTTGCTGTTGCCTCTTTGGAGCTTATTATCGAACTTGTACATGTCATTTAACTTCTATCAAAAATACGATTGCTCTAAGTAATCACAGGTTGGTATTATTTTTAAGTTTTAAAAATCCATATCAAAATTAGTTTTATTGTCTATTATTCACTAAGTTACATAAATATTTGCCCTATGCTATAAATATTCAAAGTGCAGTGTTTAATTAATAAATATTCACACACACGTACACGTGCTTAAAACAATTTCACAACGCAGTTTCCGGTGTATGCAGAAATATTTTCATGTTGACGCTGCACGCGGTTCGCACGAATTTTCGTCCCCCAAAAACTGCATATATGTGTACGTTTAAAGTTATACCAAACATCTTCAAAAGATCAGCAGTGACACAGTGAACTGATGCATGGCGACACACTTACCTTCTATGCAGTCAGCCCTCACATTTTTGTCCTTACAACACAGTCTCCCTGTGACACACTTGATGTTTCCCCCCAGTAATTACTTCCCCTTTCCCTCGCCCCTTCCCCAAACCATAATACCTAGGTACTGACTGAATCTAGGTATATCTACATTTGGGTGCTCGACAGGATTTGCGAGGGGAATGCTAAAAGGGTGCGAGCGTCGTGTGATATAAATTCGTATAAAGTTATGGTGTGTATGTTTGGTGCGCAGGGGAGAACGATACACCGAGTCTGCCTTGTATTTTAAACAAATACTTTGCATGATATACACGATATCCGATACTTCACGAGCATGGGATTAAATTTGTTTACCTTTTCACGTATATTTTGATTCAAAGACAGACGGAAAATTCATCAAAGTATTTTCGAGCCGTCGTCGTTAAAAGGATATCAAGTCAATGCTCCGTTTTAATGAATATTCCAGTCAACCAAATAAATTGGAAGTCGCCTAAAAGAGTGTCCATTAAAAGGAATCTAACATCCACCTCAAATTAACTTCGGAGAAAGTTTACCCTCAAAATAATTAAGGATTCACCACAATTATCACCGCAAAATCAAACTTCCCTTTGATCGGTGTTTAGAAAAATTACAACTACGAATATTTACTTTAGCGTTAGCGGAATACGGTGGAAAATTGGGCAAGCATTATATTTAGATGATTTTGTGTGGAGAAAATTTTAATAACCAAGAGGGCGTCACCTGAAGTTTTACACTTTGCCGTTTTGTGGAATCACCAAAGGGAGCCACAGTGATAATTATAATTATTTACCAATTGTGAATAAAGTTCGGAGCAGGTCCTGCGTAATTGCGAGCCGCTTAAAGTATCATTTAATGAATAATGTTCCGATTTCAATGGGGAGTTCGGCTCGGCGCCGGCGAGGGCTGAATTATCGAGGAGACGGGACGTATTTTAATTTTTTCCCAAAGAAGTCTCGTTCTGAAGTTAAATTATTTCGCATGAGGAAATTCTTTAGGGCTTTACAATTTGCTATTGAATGTATTTGATACTAACGCGATGTTATGAAAATCTGATTTAATAAGGCTGTTCTTCAGACAGAAATTTTATTGTAGCGAACTTATCCAATGACAGTCTTTGTCAATTCCACTGGAGCGTTTAATTTACGATCTATGTTCGTTAAAATGCGTGTATATTGTTCTATCAAATTAAACTTCTTTTCTTACCCTACTTTAGTCAATCATTTTCTGACTTCAATAATACCGGAAAAAATATTTTTTTAGAAAAGACAAATATTAAAAGAAAACTATAAGTACCTACGTACGAAATATAATTATATAAAATCATTAAATCTCTATGATTAACGTTAGACAGCTTAAATGTTCCAAATCTTTTACTTATCCTGCAATTATCTATTTTATACCTATTAGATTTTATGATATTTCAGAAATTTACATGATATCGTATACATATGTATAAAGAAATTGATTCTCATTATGTCCCCCATATTCCCATTTTCACACTAACATACTACATACTATAAAAATACGGTACCTCGTCAGGAAATCAGAAGTGCCTTATCGTGACGGTACCAATACGTTTCATGTCGTTACAGCTTCGAATTTCCTCTGTAGCATAAAGGAAAATAGCGCGAGGGCCATACACAATGTTCCTACATCGGTATATAAAGAAATATGTAGCTTAGAGTATGTGTTGCAACTTCCATGCTAGTGATTTTGTTAGCAATATAATATACTAGCTGTTTCCCGTGGTTTTACCCACATCCCGAGGGAAGTACTGGGTAAAAGTCTAGCCTATCATTACTATCTCCAGGGTCCTATCTATCTCCGCACCAAATTTTATCCAAATCAGTTCGGATATTGAGTTATAATAAAAATGCAGTTTTAGTATGGTTGTTGTAAATTTTATACCACGCTGAAATATATAAATTAAAATGGTCATTCTTCTTTTGTTTTCTTGGTTCTCAAGGTCTTCTAATTCATCTGTCTATCCTTTTCACAACTATGTTGGGATCATCTTCCAGTCTAACCAGCAGCTAAGTATCAATGTTTCTCTCCTCTTCCTGGTACTCTCCTCCAGTAAGACCGGTTGTCAAATTTTCTTGCTTCTGACTAACCGTAGTGACTGCCAAGAATTTACAATATTTGATTTGGTAATATTGTTAAGAATTATTTACTTATTATTTACTACTATTACGTTTTAAACATAACTTAACTTAAAGTAACAATTGACTAATAACCACCGCTGCTAAATTCCTGAAAAACTACGATAGGACATGGTTTTTAAGAATCAAATTAATAATGTCACGCTTAAAAATATTGATGAGAATCTCCCTATTAAACTGCACTTCTTGCATATTTATTATGTCTCGGACATTTTTATGAATAAGCTATATGAAAACTACTCAAGACTACATCGTAATCAATCATCGTTATCACTCAGTTATCATGCATGGCTTTATTTAGTAAAAGCCATGAAATGAACCCGTCAGGGGTTCGACAGCGCCATCAATCAGATGACGGGGTTCTGAGCTTGTCAAATCTTATCTTCGTTCAACCAACGGAGCGAGTAATAGCTATTTACCTGTTCTCGTCTCGGATTATCTCTTAGATTTTGATTCTTTTTACCCGACATGGGGGGTCGTTTGTTGCAATTTGTTTCAAGAGATTCGTATTAAAATTGGTGGATACGGAAAATTGGATGTTTGACTGATTTATAATTGTGCCTGATGGTCAAAAGTTTCTGAGCCTAAGGTTCTAAGTTCCAACACCAAAACGGCCAGTGTTATTAGGAATTTTAGTGACCGGCTAACGACAATGATTTTGCCTCTATATTAAAAGGAGTGAAGTTCTCAGGTAAAGTAACTGATACCGTCTGCAACCTTACTCAACAAGCCCTGCGTATCGTAGAACACTGGTGCACGGATTATGACCTTTCAGTAAACCCCACCAAGACGGAGCTAGTCATGTTCACAAACAAACGAACGCTGGGTTCATACAAATTACCAAAGCTCTTCAATACAGAACTCCAACTGTCCAATGAAGTCAAATACCTTGGCGTCTTACTGGACAGCAAGCTTAACTGGAGCAAACACATAGACAGCAAACTAAACAGGGCCAGCATAGCCTTTTGGCAATGCAAAAAAATGGTAGGGAAAAAATGGGGCCTAACCCCTAAGATAATTTTATGGCTATACAAAACAGTGATTCGCCCCATGATCACCTATAGCGCTCTGGTCTGGTGGCCCAAAACCAATCAGACTACATGTGCGAATAAACTCCTGCGCGTCCAACGTTTGGCCTGCATGGCAGCCACTGGCGGCATGCGCACAACGCCAACGGCAGCGCTGGAAGCTATGCTAGGTTTGCCACCGCTGCATCTGTTTGTACAGCAAGAAGCAGCGATGACGGCGCTAAGACTTAAGAGCTTAAACCTCTGGAGTAAGTCACCTACAAAACACACCACTATACTGAACAAATTGTACGAGGATTTTCCCATTATGCGGGCCCTAAATGACCGCATAGCGAAAGTTTATATCTTCGACAAGAAATACAGGATTCAACTCTATGAGGATCACAGATGCGAGGGGCTAGATACCTCGGAACTGAGAATCTTCACCGATGGATCCAAAACGAGTACTGGGACAGGTTCAGGTATCTTCTCAGAAGACCTTAACATACACTTATCTATACCCCTAGGAGTCCATAACACAGTGTTCCAGGCTGAATGTATGGGAATCTCCCTAGCGGCCGCAGCAGTCATGAGAAGGAAGGTAAAGGAGCACTCTATCCGGATCCTCTCAGATAGCATGGCGGTTATACAGGCCTTAAGCAAGAACTCTGCCAACTCGGGCCTTATACATGAATGCCACCAACGTCTAAACCAGGTAGGCAGTTCAAACAACATAACCATACAATGGATAAAAGGACACAGTGGCTCCCGAGGCAACGATGCAGCGGATGAGCTGGCGAGGAGGGGATCAGACTTACCGGCGATAGGCCCTGAGCCTATACTGCCGCTTCCCTTCGGCCACCTACGAACTCTGGTAAGACAGCGTACTAGGCACCAACACAACGACCTGTGGACGAATCACAAGGAGTGCAAACAGGCGAGAATGGCCCTACCGACCATAAATGACCGCCTCACCAGACAGCTGATGAGCCTATCAAAGCTGAACTTACGTAAGTATACGGCAACCCTAACGGGACATGGCTCATTCAACAAACACCTCTTTGTTATAGGAGTTACAGACAGCCCCTTATGCAGAGCCTGCATGAGGGATGAAGAAACAGCGGCACATGTGCTACTAAAATGCCCTGAAACCGCCACATACAGGGCTAAGTACTTCGGTAACCCAGGTACTATCCAAGAGATAGTCAGCAGACCCAAACATCTGCTGGCTTTTCTCGAGGAGTTGGGGTGGATCGAATAATTATCCAATACACCCTCTCACGCAAAATACGCGCTTTGTCGTGGAGTTGCGGAAAACAGCCCGCCTAAACCTAACCTAAGGAGTGAAGTTGCTGTCGTAAACCGCAATATGAAACTTAAATACTACTAGCGATATATTGGTGTATTTTATATACACTCGTGTTTGATCCTTCAGGGAGAACTGACGTGATGTTATGTCTATGTGAAGATTTTTGTAGATTTCCCGCAATGGTAGAAAAATGGCACAGCGTTTAATTGACTCATAAATTTTTATTTTTATCTGATGCCATCTAAATATTCATACAGAATATTTTTCAATAACTTATTACTTATTATATCTACATATTACCAACGCAAACTTATCTGTAGGAGTTAGGAACTTACATAATGTATGACGTAATCCGTCTTTAAAACAGTCTGCAAAAGTTTCTACTAAAATCAAGCGTGATTGTTAAAGACAAGGTTCATTATAAAATAAATGTATTAGCTATTCCTTACTTCGAGTTTTTTAAATCAAGCTTAGAGGCAAGTTTTAATTAAGTTCGGATATTGTAGCTGTAAAATTAGTAATGAATTTACTTGTATTTATAAAATTGAATTTAATTATATTTCCGAATGATATATTATTGTTTGTTGTAATTAATTTTATTTCGAAGAAGTTTTATTAAAAGTGTGCTTAATTAATAAAAACAACTGTATCTTAAAGCTTCATTAGATAGCCATTTACAGCCCTAGGATAAATGTCTTTCGGACTAACACAGCTAATATTTATGTTCTGATCAAGATGATTTCAACAAATGAAACGAAAATAATAAGACCATGTGAAAGTTGATTGTGATTCCAAGCAAGTCGTTCCAGAAAACGGTTTGCAAGAAAAATATAGCCAATCAAAGGTATGTAATGAAGTCAATACTTAAAAAAAAAAATTGTTAAAGTTGATTTTGCAAACAAGATGGTCATGATATTCAATCTTCAAAGATCTTAATTTTTTTTTCTCGTTCAAGACTTCAAGATGGGACTCATTTATTCCCGTAGCGTTATATCCAGCAGGCACTTCCAACGATACCTCTTTTGTTAAATTATGATAATTAGTTAAAAATTATGAAAGAACAAAACATAAACATACCGGTCAAAATTAAAACCCTTCTTTTTGTTTCGTCGTTATCGGGTGAAACTAACTATCATGTATCGATAATTTACCAAAAGTTTACCAACATCTTTAAATAAGGATTATGATAAAAAAAAGAAACATTTATAGTATTGGAAGAAATGTTATTGGTTAAAATCAGTTCTAATGACGCAAAAATGTATCCAAATTAAGCAATATCAAGACTGCCTACGACGTTAGAAAAACGATTAAAAGCTGAGAACAGTTTTAGGGGCTGCCCTCCGTTAGGGGCGACGTAAAAGAAGGGTGACTTGAAAGATAAGACGCATTAATAAATAACACGAGCGGAACTTTGAAAGGTTTCCAAAACCTTGACCCATATACCTGTTTGAAGGGTTTATTGATTGAAAGTCATAATGATTCATTTTTGCTGTTCATTATATATAAAAAAGTAGGTATCTTTATGTTTATGTCATAACCCTAACTTGTAGGTATTATAAATGCGAAAGTGAATTAGTTTGTTTGTTACGCTTGCACGGTAAAACGACTGAATTGATTTGGATGAAATTTGGTGTAGTGATAGAGAGGTCCCTGGAGTCCCCCGTTTATAGGCTATTTTTTATTCAGGTGCATTAAGTAGTTCCCTCAGGACGCGGTAAATAAAGCTAGTAATTAAATAATTTTTAACTTTAAATAGGTTTCATTTAGGAGTCTCAAATAAAACACTAGTCTTAAAAAACAGGTCCAGAAACATCTGAGCGTTCTACTTAGCCAAAATATATACCACATAACAAAAACAAGAGTTGCGACAAACAATCTCATCCCATACCAAATTGAAACAGCGTTGTTAAATTATTTTCCGCCCGCTAATTGCAAAAGCATTAAATATTCCAACATATCGCATGCATCAAGGTTCCCATTATCCCAACGGAACACGTTCTGATTAACACTAATTCTCACCCCGAATAAAATACAACGGTGTAAAGTTATCAACAAGGACTGGGACCTCACAAAATATAAACGGGAACCTCTAATGGGTCACAAGGGACCGCTTCTTTAATGGCCACTCGTAAATTGAACGAAAATAATTAAAATCGCACAGTCGCAGACCAAAACATGACCATTAGGAAAGTGGACTCGTATGGCACAAAAGGGTTTTCCATCCGATAAATAAAGTTGGGTGTATAGGTGTTGAAGCTAAAGTAATAGGGGACATCCAAGTGTATGTCAACGTGAGCTCTGAGTAAATTGGCATAGTATTTCCACGCAGGCGTCTAATTTTTTAGACGCACATTGTCATTTTTCTCAATATTTTTACTAGTAGATACACTTGCTGTAAAAAGGTAACGAAATCTCTAGATATTTAACACCATAAAAGTTTGTATTTATTGAAATGTAATATCTGAATAAATGTCATTTATTAGAGATAAATATTTTTTTTACGATACGAGTAGGTACAAAGCAGATAAAAAAAATACAATTAAACTGGAAAGCTAATGGGTGATATATATTACAAATTCTATTTTCAAAAGGGACAGCCAAAAGTGGTATTTTCCGGTCGTTTGGGGACTGATAATAAATACTGCAGACCCAACCACGACGCGGACGCGTCCACTAAAAAGACCGCATTTCCAATCCGCCGCCACTCAGTTAGATTAAATTTGAATGTAGTTATAAAAGAAAGATGGCCGTTGTTTTAGATGAGAGTGACCGTTAAAAATTCCGCAAAAACTATAGAGAATAAAAACGGTCTCGATTTTTGCTTGCTATTTCACTGGTGGAGCTTTTAGATTTACTACTCAGGATATTTTATAGCTTAGTTAAAAATACGTTACCTTCTAAATGTAATTCAGTTATAACCTTAGATAAGTCGGGGAGTCGTAAAAAAGAAAATATTTTTAAAAGCTATTTAATTTTTAATAGGTAGGTTCTCGTAGTACTATGAGCTAGCCGCAGGTACGTAAGTACACACAATTTAAAATAGTTCAAAAATTTTATCAAACCAATTGTGTATTCGAACGCAATTTAAATTCGAGAGAGAGAGAGAGGTAGAGTTTAAACAAATCCAACCTCATAGGGTTGTACTTGTACATATTATAATCCTTCTAAAATGACGTACACCGTTGGTGTCTTAATATACGCCTCGACTTTTGGCCATTAGTGTCTGCTAAGGACTAAGTGAAACTTGAATTATACGCGTTTGTCTAGACGACCCATTGTAAGAAAAACAAATTAATTTCCCTCTCTATTGCACGCCCGTCGAAAAGTGCCGTACGAAAAATTTATGTCCTTTATTGAATTATAGTTCTGAGCCAAAAATGAAAGTGAAAATTAACTAACGTGTTTTGTAGAAAAAAAATCGTTTTGTTAAAACTTTATTGAATAATGTTTAGGTATTTTTTAGGGGTGGGCTGTAAAATACGAAGTCTGGATTTAATAGTTTCGGCCTTAAAAAGTGGAGGTGAGTTATACGATATTTATGCAGTAAATCTTTTAGTTAAATATTTTGAGATATATAGGTTTAAAAGTTAGATTTAAAACAATATAAAAATAATAAATTAATATATAAAAAAGCGCCAGTTTATCTTACATTAATTATCGAACATTTCACATGGTAAAATGTTACATTAAAATAAATGACGAATAATGAAACTAAATGTAAACATCCTTTAGCAAATACGCCAGCATTAGTTTCATCTCATGTTTAACAGATGGTGACTAATTATTGCTTCTAAATCACTTTCAGTTGAGCAAACTAGCTTTACTTTCACTAACATTCAAACATATACTTTAGCAAAATCAAGTGTGATGATTTCAGCAAAATAGCTTCACTTGTAGTTAACTCAAAATAGTTGCTCTTCAGCAAAAATCAATTGTGATGATATTTTGTTTTATTATAATTATCATCTGCCTAGCCTTTCCCCAACTAGGTTGGGGTCGGCTTCCAGTCTAAATCGGATGCAGCTGAGTACCAGTGTTTTACATGGACTGCCTATCGGACCTCCACAACCCAGTTACCGGGTAACACAATACCCCTTGGTAAGACTGGTTGTCGGACTTTCTGGCTTCTGACTACCCGTAACGACTGTCAAAGATGTACAAATGACAACCGGGACCAACAGCTTAACGTGCTTTCCGAGGCACGGAGGAGCCTCGCTATGACATAGATGGTCACCCATCCACGGACCGACCGCGCCAAGCGCAACTTAACCTTTGATCGGTTGAACCGTGCGGCTATTACTTAGCCACGAGTACCTCATTTTGTTTACTAATAATTAGTAAATTAAAATACGATATTGTGACTAAAATTATAAGCCACAGTGCACGTATTTAAGATTTATTAAAAGTTTTTTGAGCGAAATAAGACTTTTACTTTCACTCAATATATGTAAATCATCTTAGAAACCTATTTTTAGGGTTCCGTAGCCAAATGGCAAAAACGGAACCCTTATAGATTCGTCATGTCTGTCTGTCTGTCTGTCTGTCCGTCCGTATGTCACAGCCATTTTTTTCCGAAACTATAAGAACTATACTGTTGAAATTTGGTAAGTAGATGTATTTTGAGAACCGCTTTAAGATTTTGACACAAAAATAGAAAAAAGCAATAAATTTTGGGGGTGCCTATACTTAGAACTGAAACTCAAAAATTTTTTTTTCATCAAACCCATACATGTGGGCTATCTATGGATAGGTCTTCAAAAATGATATTGAGGTTTCTAATATCATTTTTTTCTAAACTGAATAGTTTGCGCGAGAGGCACTTCCAAAGGGGTAAAATGTGTGTCCCCCCCTCTGTAACTTCTAAAATTAGAGAATGATAAAACTAAAAAAAATATATGATGTAGATTATCATGCAAACTTCCATTGAAAATTGGTTTGAATGAGATCTAGCAGGTAGTTTTTAAGTAATCAGCAATTTTCCTCTACAAACAAACTTAATTATGCGGTCGGAAAAAAACAAGATAATTGCGACTTTATTGCGTATTTTTTCTTTCCAATGGTCGGAACCCTCGGTGCGCGAGTCCGACTCGCACTTGGCCGGTTTTTTTATTTACGATTAAAATAAACACAAAGTTAAATATAAAACAAATGCACATAAAGTGTCTTCGCTCAGTATTTCAAAGTCTGTGTCGGTACGGCGACTTCTAATGTTTATCTGTAACGGTTCGTTGATTTTACTGCCGAAGTTACAGACCTTTTTAGTGAGGGCGACAGAAAAACTATGTATCTCTTATTTATATTTCAGCTAGCTTTACTTGTATAGTGTAATGTTTGTTATTTATAAAGTGATACAAGCTTTAATAGTGGGTTAATAACCTTTTAATTCCCATTCATTTTCAGTCATTTTCTTCTCGTCTTATTTGGCTAGTCGGAAAAGTATTAAGGGGTTGTATTGTCAGGATGCATCTTACGATACCTCATTAAGATAGCATTACCGCCGATCATTTATTGAGTCGTGTCTTTTAAAAGCATTTTGTTCTTAACAATAAAATAGTTTGGTATTTTGGCCAATAGTACAAACACTTTATGTTGTTACCAAGAATTACTCTTGTTATCTTTAAAATATTAACAAAAGAAGCTTACTATATTAATAAAAAATTAAAAACACAAAACGCGCGTCGTTCTTATTTAAATTCTCTAGATTAATAACCAACCAGCCTCCGAAATTTGCATAACAATAAACCCATTTAATAATACCGAAAAATATCTTGTGGCGCCTATAATAATTAATATCCATCGTTAAAACTACACTTAACACCACTTTTATGTCTTATTAAAGGGTTGTAAAATTTTATGTTGCGTTAGAACTTGCTCCTTCTTTAATTAAAAACGTTTTCTGAATAATCAAGATGGTTTTCATATTTTAATACGACGTTTTCGTCGCGACATTATTTATATCGTATGAACTTTATTAGGTAATGTTTTATGACTATATTTAATGTGTTTGATGATACTTTTGAAATAGGTATTTTTAGTTATCTTTGTATATATAGAAAGCAATGTATAAGTTTAATTTTCCTCGCCGTGATTAGGCCATGTGTATCCATAATGTGTGTTAAAAAAATATACGCATAATTGAGATAATATAAAAATAGTCTGTTATAGTCGTTACGGGTAGAAAAAAATATTTTCCAGTGAACACACTTTAGGACTGTAATACCTACCTAGAATTACCTAGAATTTGAGTCGTGGAGGTCAAAGACATTCTATCGTTTTATGTACATATGTATAACGAATACGTAAAAACTCATCGGATTATTATTATATAGATTAGGTACACTGAAAGCCAAATCCAATCATGAAAGAAAATAGTGCTGTGACGTAGAAAAAAGCAAATTTTACTTTATGCAAAATTACGTAATTTCCAAAATAAATCTGTTCTTATAACAATATTTTTACATTCTGACAAGGGCTCCTGAGTTTTTCTTGAAATATTTTTTCTAGTAAAGTAAGCAAAATATTTTACGCCAAGCAACGAATTTATTTTGCCGTGAAAACTTACATATATGACACAAATACTGATACGAAATACGCATCGTCATTTCGTCTTCGAAATTCTGATATTTATAAATCGTAATATGTGACAAATAATTCCAAGCCTTGTAGCAACCCTAAAAAGATATTGACATAAAATTTCAATATCAATTTCTTATGATTAAATCAGTGAAAAATCGCACCGAAGGAATACCTAAAATACGCTTCATAATAAACAACTTGATATACCATAATTATTACTCAGACTTATTATTCAGTTCAATCTTATATTAACTTGTTGTCAATTTGTACATGATGTGTAGTGATTTCAATATTTTTTTTAACAGTGGTGACAAAAGTGTGTTAAATCCCTTCATATGGTTTTAAGTCGCAAATTGGTCATTGTCCTCACTAATTGGCGATAGTCTTGTCCTCGAAATTCGGTTCATACTATAGAATCTGGGTCCAAATTCAAATACAATGGAACGTGAGCGAAAAAAAAAAAACATACCGTCGAATTGAGAACCTCCTCCTTTTTTGAAGTCGGTTAAAAAACAAAATAAGTTTTAATTTCTTTACAGTAATAGTTCGCAACTTTTGAGCTACAAAAATTTGGAGAGTGCTTACTAAAGCTATCATAATACAATATCGCTTGATGGATTTTTCAGTATGAAACCGAAGCCCCTAACTAGCCTTAAGTATCAATTTGCATGTTAACATACTATTATGTTAGCACTGGTATATTTAGTGGTGGCATTATGTAAACACTGCACCACGTATGTCGAAGTTTCAATTATTCATCAAGTTGAGGTAGATAGTACACCCCTATTTGCATTATTTTGTATGCATTCATACATTTTTATCACAAAAAGGTAAAAATGCAGTTGCCATTTTGATGTGGAAACAGCTTGTAAGTCATAGAATGTAATATATAATAATATTAGGTATTGTTTTGTGTAATTTATCTTAACTTATAAATGCGAATGTGAGTTTGTTTGTTGTTACGCTAAGCTAATGGCTGACCCGTTTTAGATGAAATTTAGTATGAAGACAGATAGGATCTTGGAGATGGATAGTCTTCTTTTTATCCAGATACATGAAGTAGTTCACTCAGGACGTGGATAAACCCGCGGGAATCAACTAGTATAAATAAAGAATTGGTAGTGTTGATTTTTTCACCAATGTTCCTGGTAAAGGTAAAATTGGTGTATAAAGGATAATATTCGCAGTCACTAGTCCAATTTTAACAAATCTTGTAACATAGGAAGCTATATTATTTCTGATAGCCTATCTAATCTCTCCAGACCGTCTTCGATCCCGACGGCCAATCTCAATGAAAACAGTGCACAAGCGCTTGCGCTGACATAGGTGCATTCTCAATTCCTTCACTCTCATAGCCCGATGGGCCGGCAATCCGACACGACCGGGGAGACTACAGGCGCAGGACTGATAGCTTTACGTGCTCTCCGAGGTACGGAGGGTCTCGCTATGCTCAGAACGGTCACCCATCCTTGGACTGGCCACGGCTAGCGCTACTTAGCTACGAGCTCCTCATCTGATAGCCTATACCATTACAAGCTAGTGTTTTATCATCATGCAATGCTATTAGAACTTCAATAAATTTTCCATAAACTCTCATTGCTGATTGCAACTTTTTTCAACAGAAATACGTACTGAATTACCCTCTTACCATAACTACAGTCCAAATGGTAGTGGGGCTGTGTTGCTGGCGAATGTCACGTGATTGCCGTCTTCCCCAACCATTGCAAAGTTATTTATAGTGATCGTCGTATGTCCTCCCAAATCACTTATCGTTATTCAGGATTACTTTGATCTTGACAGCATAAGTTACGTAATTGACTTAGGAGTTGGCGAAAAATGTTTGGCGTATCGTTTTTACTTGTCATAAACGACATTTTCTTAATGTTGGACGGGGGCGAATAAGTTACTTCAATAGTAATGGATACTTTGCCGTGATTGTGATATTATTGATTTTGATCACTGATACATCGTAGCTAGTATGAAACATTGCTAGGCCAGAAAGGGTTATTTTATAGTGTTTTATTCATGGGCTAATTAACAAATATTCCTTGAGCAGATACACTTAAGTTTACCTGGTATTTCTGCAATATGGTTTAAAGAACTGTTTTGTTTTCTCTCTTGTGTCACGTGGATATCAATCTGCAAAGTTACGCAGCTCTTAACTTGACCGTAAGACGTAAGTCGTAAACCAAGTACATAATCTCGACCATCATAACCGAATTTCGACTAAATCGCAAAATATTACAATAAGTAAGTTATGAAAACCCTAAATAAAGATCCTATTTACGAAAAATAAAATAGGAACAAAACTTCAAGATAAACTCTTCAGATTAAAAAGACAACTAATTTGCACTCATCTTTAATTAAACTATAAAATCTATTAGTCGCGTCACTTAGTGAAAAGTTTTTCCGTTTGTTACGGTTCAAAGTGTGCTTGTTCATTAACAAAACTCAGCTCGCGGCTGGACCACGTACAACAACAACAGATTTAAGTTTAAGTTAGTTACTAAAATTTTACGAAGAGAAAATATTCTTTGGGAGTTTTCTTTGTAACAGTAATTTGTTACCGGAGGGAAAAAATAACAATGGCTTTGTATTGAGGAGAGAAACAGTGAAGTTGAAGATTTTTGATAGAAAACCTGAAATAAAAAAAGTTACTTGACTTAATATAAATAGAAAATATCAAGAATTTAGGCAATAATAATCAATTTGCACTTACTTTCGTTACACAGCTAAAAAAAATTTCAACACCTTTTAATTTACTAAATGGAGTGTAAACTTACTACTTCAAAAATACGCCGATTAAGCAAAGGCACTTAAATACACTTGAATCAACAGAAAAAAAAGCTTTCAAATTAAACTAAAATCTATCTGAACGACTACAAAATGTTTAGTTACGACGCAACTACCGGACGCCATCTCTCAAAGTATCGTTTGATAGTCGTAAAACATCCCTTAACGGTCGTCCGATCTCATTCGCCCTTAACCCCGCCCATCCGATGCGCCAGCGCTTTATACGCTGTTCGTCTTAACCCCAATAATAAAATGCGGGTTGTAAATAGATAATAAGGGTGAAATACGCGTGGAAACCATTAAGGGCGCCATCACTATACTTTAACTGTCGCTATCTGAACGCACTAATCGACGGCGTGTACTATTTTAATAAAGGTTTTATTGCTCGATATGTATCATCCTGATGTGGTTTATGGTTTAAGGGAAGAGCTTGTACAATATAACTACAGAGTGAGCTTTGTGAGTGCTGTCATGGCTAAATAGAGCTTGCAGCAGCAATCAGCCTTTGGGTACTATATTTTGCAAAAAAAAATCCTTGCCTCAGAAGGAACACTAAGCAGACGTATCGGAATATCAATAAAGTCATTATGATTATCTATACTTATAATAAATTTTATCTGTAGAGAGGTCAATTCTGTACATTAAATATATTTCCAAAATAACTATCAGGGGGTGATTAGGGATCGATACTGATGCCAAAAATGCAATCAGTAAAATTTTTGTCTGTCTGTCTGTCTGTCTGTCTGTCTGTCTGTCTGTATAAACTCTATAGAAACAAAAACTACTCGACGGATTTTAACGAAACTTGGTACAATTATTTGTCATACTCCTGAAATGGTTATAGTATACTTTTCATCACGCTACAATCAATAGGAGCAGAGCAGTGAAGGGAAATGTTGTCATTTTGTTTAAACGCGCTAATCTCAGGAACCGCTGGTCCGATTAAAATAATTCTTTCAGTGTTAGATAGTCCATTTATCGAGGAAGGCTATAGGCTATATATCATCACGCTAAGACCAATAGGAGCGGAGCACCACTATTCCACGCGGACGAAGTCGCTGGCAGAAGCTAGTGTAATCATAAAACATTAGAATCCCGTTGTAACACGAAAAAAATGGTATTCAGGTGAATCCATATGGATTGACAATAATATTTTTTTTTTGGAAATCATGCTAAGCGAATGAAAGATTCGGTAGATTGAAATCTTAAATTGATTTTTTGAGTGAAGATTGGAGAGTTTGTTCCTCTGAGAATCTTGTACATCCACACTGAAAAAAATATTTGCTGCCGTTACATATTCATTCAGCAATTTCCAGTCAATGATATAACATTGACAATCAGGCTGTTATAAATGGCCTTTATGAAGAGGTAACATTGGATTTTATACAGGGACATAATACACCACTTTACTTGCTGCAAGCATGAAAACCAACCAAACACATTTAAAATAAGCTCTTTCAAAATCCAGCCAACATTTTACCAACATCATAAAATCGTGGTTCAAATAAAAAGGTATTTTTTTAATACGTTACGATCCCCAATTGTTTTCAATAGGTCTGTCTGATGACTGGATCAACACACGAAAAGTGCATTGAATGAGTTATTGAATGCCAGCCTTTTATTTGTGTTCATATGTGATGAAACAATAAAGTAATTTCAAATTGTTTTCGTATCATTCAATGTTACCGGAATTTTTCCGTTTTGCTGATGGTTATTTGCATGGTATTTCGAGTAATTTATTGCCATAAATCGTGATGGGTTATTGTATTCCATTTTTCTAGTGATTGGGTAACCAGTGGTATTTGCATCGATTCAGTTTTCTATTTCAAATTGCTTCTGTCTAGTTTTTTTTTGCTTTGGAATATTAAATCGATTCTATTCTATCGTTACTATTAAGATAACAACTTCAGTTTTTTTAGTTGTTAACTTACAGAAAGCATATACAAATAACAGACAAAAATGCTACTTAAAAAAATGTTTCTAAATAAAATTAAAGAAAAAAAATAACCTATCCTTCTTTGGTAGAAAAGTGAAAATAATTAATTTTTCATAGAATCGCTCCGCAAAATCATACTCACAAAAATATTCTTAATTCACTTATAATGACATTTGAGTAACAATGCGAGACACACAACATCATCTAATAATGTGGAAAAAATAGTGTCTGTCCGATTACAATGCGAGACTCGTGTACGGTAATCTAGTTAGTGCGGTCGCCCGGCGTCGCTCATTACAGCGCCGCGCGACCACGTACGTGAACCACAGAGTTGGAGTAACTATAGATGTGTCTCAATAAAAAAAAATATGATGGAGACTGTCATCCAAAATCCTTACTCTTGAATGGAACATAACACGTTCACAGCTAGCAAGTGATTTATTTATCTGTGTCTGCTAGATTTTCGAAGGTCGCTTGATGTTTATTTGATCAAAATATTTATAATTTAATAGATTATCACCCTAATGTAAATAAAAATAAGTTTCTTTTTTGATATTTCGGAAGACAGTATGCTCTAGTACCTACAAAGCAGTGATTGCTATCGTGGTCAAAAATTACCACCGATATCTGCCAACACAGTTCCTACTATGTCCCCGTATCGTATCCAGTACGCTGTACATCTTTGATAATGTCTTCATACCACGTCAGCAGTTTTGGCGAATGCAGGATAATTCCGATCGCCTTCGGAACGGTTCTCCCATGTAAACTTGTTACCACACATGATACGGATTCCGTCATTTAATTTTTCCAATTGAGGAACATTGTCCTGAATAACGTGTTCATTTCTTTCCCAATTTATTTGGTTACAGGAAGAAATTGCTTACGAGCAAATGTGGAAGGAGATAGATAGAATACTCTTTATGGCACACGAAAGAAAAAGACAAAATACAACGAATGCCAAGTTAGAGTGGTACAACGGGTCATGTTATCGTGATCAGCAGTGTAAGTGATCAGTAATTCACGACATTGCATTAATGTAAATAAATATTTTATTACATACTATTTTATGAGAAAAAGCCAGCAATAAGTTAATGTATCATCTATATTAATGCTAAGACGCATAAGCTTACTAAACTAATATGAATTAGTAATTAATATCTTGCTGATTGAAACGATTTTTTTATAACATTCAATAGAAACGTGATTTGATAAGACTGGTAGATGAGCCCAAAAGACAAATTGTTCCGAAAACATTACTCAGGTACTATAGAGATAATATAATATATGCTGCACTAATAGTTCTACACATACTGTGGTCCACTCAAATGACAAATTACCAGGCCTGTCAAAAAGCGTATCCATTATAATGGCATTTCCCGATGCTGTCGGAAACAAATAAATCTGCACAATAACATTAGTTGTCAGTGGAATAAATGTGACGTCAATCCGTGGCCATTTGCTGTCGTTAAATCTTTGGGAGTGACATACGGGACGAACGGTTGGTTAACACTTTAAACGAAGTTTTCAGATTTGGGCAACTAAGGCAACTAAGTATCAATCATTAGGTGATCGGTAAGGGGTTTCTTAAGAAATACGTGCCTACTTACGGGGTATGTAGTAAGTAGGTATTGTAGTGCAAAACCATTTTTCAATTATTATAATTTGCATAAAGTTTCTCGATGAAGCTAAAATTGGCTAATATAAAAAATTGCCTAGCAA
Source organism: Pyrrhia umbra (assembly GCA_963891755.1). Taxonomy (NCBI): domain Eukaryota; kingdom Metazoa; phylum Arthropoda; class Insecta; order Lepidoptera; family Noctuidae; genus Pyrrhia; species Pyrrhia umbra. The sequence goes on from OY982926.1 coordinate 5,566,873, forward strand.
TTTACAACTTTCTTTCATCCATAACACAATTAGATTAATAATTGTATTGATACATGTTCGTCTTCTTTTCTCTCCGTATTTCCGCTACCATAAGCCTAACATCCAAGTGTAAGAAGGGGGAAAGACAAAAACTTAATGACAAGTGGACAATGAAGGCGATTCGAGACGCTTGTCGCCGCGAGATTGTCGGGAAACGTCTCGAAACAGGGGGCTTGGACAAGTTTTATATAATCCTTAATAGAAATGTTGTCCTTTTTAACAAAGGAAATATAACAGGAATTGTTTTTGTTGATAGTTTTCTACGGCTTTGTTTTGAAGCGTCGAAATGGTATGTTTTTAATTAAGTAATTGTAGACGTTGAGAGAAATAAGGCTGTTTGTTTAAATATATAAGCTGAGCTAGAATGTCATAAAATATTAATTTAAAATAAATATTTCAGGAATTATATCCCTTATATAATGACCTAACTCAGTAGAACAAAGTTATCTCCGATAATCACAAAGCCAAAGGACGGGTAATATTCATACAAGAATCATGTCAGACTAAATCTATTTTTTTATTCGTCACGTTTTGCGGGTGAAACTTCGTATAACAGCTAGTTATCTTATAATTCATAAAAATAACAAAAGTATAACAATTATGATTCTTAAATTCTGATAGATCAATCTAATGACACTTACAGATAGCTAGAAAACATTAAAAGTATCATAAATAAAATAACTATTCTCAACACACGCAAACTTCGCTTGTAATCAAAATCCAACACGAACGAAAAACGAAAACAAACTCTTTTAGTAAAAGGTAAATCGAAATCCGGGACTTGCGACGAGGATTATTTTAGACAATCTATTTGCTCAGCAACCTAAGAGGCGGCCCTCAGCAAAATCAAATCAGACAATCAAGTGGAAAAATCTATGTTCGTTGAACAAACAATCAGCTTTAGTTACTGCGGCCCCAGTGACGTAGGGTCCTCACCTACCATCTATTTGAGATCCTCTTCAATCTCCAGGGAGCATGGTATTTGTTTTAAAGCTTTATTACTAAGTAATGTGTACATAGGTCAACCCTCTAAAAATTCTGGAGATGTTGACCAATATATTTAATGCGGAATTTGGGTATTCTTTTGTTTAATTTGCGAAGTTTCGGTAATGGCCGCAGCCCTTGATAGTCGTTAAATTCAATGAATATTACCAATGGAAATTTGTCTAGAATTCCTATAAAAATAACATCAACTTTTGATTATGTTTCATACAATTCCTTCAAACTTTAAACTGAAATCAACGTGAAATCAAATCAAGTTTGGCATCTGATAGTACTCTGTAAATAAAATGGTATTTGCATGTCGCCTATTAGGAGTTCGGAAATAAATTCTAGGCTTTCTAGTTCATGCAGTAAGCTAGTAATAAATACAATGAGAGATATAAAGATTTTTGCGACGGGCCCGAATTTATTGCTCGTAAGTGTATCAATATCACATCGATCATTAATACCGTAACATTATATTATTATCTCACAGATCATTGATATTATAATTATGTCAATAAATAAACCATTAATATATTTCATTACCTTCCCCACCATAAATTAAACGCACTCGTAAACCGAAAACCCCATTGTGTCCGGTAATTTATTCACCGTTGGCAACACAGAAAACTTGTCCATCCCGAGGGTAACCCCGGTAAAAAGGTGTCAATTTTTGAAAGATTGTACCCCGTCATGAATATTATATGAACGAATCGAGTTAAGGGTATTTTGCGATAATGTTCGACGTCGGTGGATACTGTCAGCCTATGTCATTTCATACGGATTTGCCCTTTGTTAAAAGTAACACGTAGTATGTCAAGGGGGGCTATCGTGTGTGAAATTTGCTGCTGAAAGCTCAGTTATGTTTACGTCATGTTGAGGGATGGGTGGCCGATTTGTATTGAGATTTATTTTTGAAAAATTGGCTATCTTTAACATCGACACGAATTGTTTAAGTTAATTAAACTTTAAGCTCCAATGAAAACTGTTGAAATTCACAAATTAATAGTAAGCTGAACATTTGAAATTTATTTTACCTATTTATTGTAATTATAAATATGTATTTTATTTATTTATTTATTTAACAATTTATGTACACAGAATATAAGAAAAGAAGAAGGAATGTATTTATGTAAACAAGTCAAAAAAATACCGAAATGTGTATAGCTTAATAGGACCAATCCTATTATTTAATATAATTAAAAATCGAAATCGAATCGAAACCAAAACTATTTTTTATTTTTAAAACACAAAACCAAATTTTAAGTTCTACCTCTAATCTAACTGTTCTATTCCAAGATTTATGAAAATACAATTGTAACAAAAATATTTCGAGACGTCACCGATTTTTCCAGTCCGACGGTGACCAAACTTTCGATCATAGAGCGACATTCTTTTGTCATTCAGCAAAAACACATAAAGCGTTAACGTCTTTATATCTTCAGTTTAATAATAATAAAAAAAAACTTGCAACAAATGTAATAAATAAACAATTTTACGGGCTAACAGTTCTATAGTAGATATAAGAACGGAAATCGTAAACTATCGTAATATAAAGTATAAGTTTTTCAGCGTCACCGCCGCCCTCCGAGCGACAGATCTTGTTTCTGATATATTACCATAGCTTTTTATCTTTATTTTTATACCTGAATGCATCGTCTGGAAATTCTAGATCTTGTATGAATTACATTTATTGATCGACTTGATAAAATTAAAGTAAATAGTTGCGAAGTAAAGTCTTCTTAATATATTTTTGATAGATATAATATTTGTTGTGGTTACTTAGGGAACGTATAAATATCATTAGCTAAGTATGTGATAATCTTTGATAATGATGAATTTTAATTTCTGTAACGGGTCTGGGTGTTACTATGTATAATATGTATGTATTTAAAAAAGTATATAAGTAGTATATCCGTTAAGCTAGCACCCATAACACAAGCATGCATGCCTGCATTGCTTACTTTGGGGCTAGATGGCGCTGTGTGAAATTGTCCAAAGATATTTATTTATTTATTTATTTATTTATTATTATCTTTCAAAGAATCACAATAATCTTTTAATGCTTATACATTAAATACATACAGGGGTTTATTTGAAAACGTATAATATTTGTCATCTAATTCATTAGCTAAGAAAGAAAACTAATAAGACGTAAAATTAATTGAATAAATATTATTAATGAATCTTGTGACAGAATTAATTTAATAAGATTTATTTATAGAACAAGCTAAGACAAAGTAATCATTAGTATATTTCGTTATTTCAATTTGGATTGAGCAAATAATCATTAGACTGTTTGAATATTTTCATTTTCGTTACAAACGACTCTCTTTTGTCTTCAATATTATATTTTTAATATTTTTATTCAATTACAATCTTTTGAGCGCTTGATTTTGTTAATGAATTTCGAAAGTCAATTTTCTGCAGTTATTAGATTTTTATATTATCAAATATAAATAAAAGCTATTATCAGACTGGGTGCCTTAATATTATTAGTTACTACTACTTATTATCAAGACTCATAATTTTAAAACATCGTAAACAATAATGAGATATTATGAAGAGAAATATAGCAATATAAATATAAGTCAACACAAGTCACTGTTATGCAAACTTAAAATCATACAAAAATATTTTACAATTTATAACCGTCGACACTCCAATTTCATTTTGCTTTCCCAATTTTTTATTAGCCATCACTCGCAAGCAAGTCAATTTTAAGTTGTTTTCGTGTTGTATCCGAACGAATAATGTTTATGTCAAACACAATGTTGGCGCCAACAAAGATGGCGGAGTGAAATGTCAAGTTGCAATGATTACACTGGGATATTTTTTATTGTTGTAAATATTGTAATCTGGATTTTTCATATTGCTGGAATATAGATTAAGTTTTCAGATTGTGTTGTGATTTTTTATCATTTGATTTGGAGACATAATATTTACGTATTTTTTTCGCAGCACAATGTACTTAAATTGCTAAAAGAAAATAAAACATTTAAAATTATACTTATTAACAAAATATATTTCGTTTAATTAGGTTGCCAGTTATTGTAATATTCTTTAAAATTTTGAGTAGTATTTAAAATTAAATAGAAATAATTCGATATTTTCCAACGAATTTCCAAAGAACACGAGTTAAGAAAAAACACTGGAAGTTTCTGGAAAAAAATGACATTTTCCACAGGGCAAAAACCGGTCTCTCGTCTTGCCATGAATAAAATAGTACACCTAGCTATTTATTATTCAATTCCGAATATCGACACGTTGACAAACCCCAAATGAATTCCCTTTCATGTCGTTAAAGCAACAGGAGAGAAATGGGAAATCATATTAGTCTACGCCGTCCCAACTTGAAATTCATTAAAACCTGTTCTTAGTCAAATGTAATAATTTATTTAAGCAACAAAAATCCCCAAAAGTAATATCCATTGAAGCGTATTTAACGCTAAAGTGGAGATGTAAAATAGTGATGGGGGAATACGATAAATAAAAAAAAACAATGTGAACTGTTCATAGTATTTAGTAAACTTAGGATTTTAGGGATAAAATCAAATGACATGTAACGAGAGAGAGAATGATCGAAAAAGAAAAACCTCTATTCATCATCATCATCATCAGCATATATATTATTGTCCCACAGCTGGGCAGGACCCTTCTTCATCACAGGCCTCTTCTCATACAGAAAAGGCAACACGCTTGCTCAAGGCGGATTGGCGAAAAACTCTATTTGGGAACAAAATATATTCTTTAAATTAAAAATATTTAATTTATAGAATATATTTTGTTCTTCTTTGTTCTACACTACTAACAAGAAGTGTTCTATCATTTTTTAAACATAAAACTAACTCTCGATATAATTCGCAACGTGGTAACCACACTAAAAAGCCAAGCCTCACAGGAATGTATTATCATATAAATAATTCAGCATATCTTTCTGCGCATTATGTCATTTACGGCGTTACCTTTTAGACGAGTATTTACACAAAAGAAGAGAGAATCAAAAATGATAATTACATGCAAATCTGGGGATCGTTTGCGGGGCACTCTCTTCAAATGTCTGCCTCTATTTGATGTTTAGGAAGATTCTTTTTTAGATCCTTAAAACGGTTGAGAGGAGTAATGACACGCTTCAATGAGTGGCTGTGTTAGCTGCGTTTAATATTTATGTCTGTTAATGCAGTCTAAATAATCCCGTGTACGTACTTTATTGTCTTTGCTAAGATCTTTTGTTTTGTACTAACAAATTTTGAGTAAGCGAGGGCATCCAAAGCTCTTAAAAAATACGATTTCGTACATTATTTATTTAAAATACATACATAAATATGACTTTGATGCTTGTTCCATAAAACCTTTACTAAATCTCATAAGCTAGGTATTAACAGGTTTGCTATTTTACCATCATTAATGTAGGTAAAAAAATAACTAAAAAAGTTACATTGTATATTCAAACATTGTTGCTCACAAGATTCCCAGTCAAGCGCATCTTCGGTCAAAAAAAAACAAACTAAAAATTCCCGTTGACATCAAGTATTCCCCGAACGAACGGTCTTCGTTAGACCCGACCCATACCTGCACTGCATATGTTACCATGCACAAAGTTTTCAAACTAAAATGCCATTCGCATTGTTTATTCGCTACAGGTTGACGTATAGGGACGACAAATCGAATTTCCCTTTGATTTTTAGATACAAGTTGGTAAGAAAAACAGTAAGCGCAAATAGCTTGAACACAAAACACATTTTTTTTTTTGTGAAAAAGCTAGGTTTTTTCCATCTGGAATTTCAGTAGCTATGGCTACTATAAATATATTAGCAGTTTCATGTGTTCCGAAGGAACTACTTTATGCACCCGGAGAAGGTTATAAGGTTATAACCATCTCCTGGGTCCACTCTATCTCCGTACCAAATTTTTTCGTGAAAGCGTAGCAAATAAACAAACAAACTCACATTCGCATTTATAATATTAGTCAGGATTAGGATTTAATAAAAATATATTATTGTGAGATATAAAGGATTATCTGGTTTCTAATGTAAGATCAATGCATCAGATAAGCTTACATGATTTCTGCTGAATAAAAGGAAAAACTCTAAATATAATTTAAAGGCTTAGGTATCTATAGACTTACCTACATATAGTTAAACAGGTTTTTTATGTTTATTCAGTATAATCATCACATACACTTTTAATAGTTACTGGCTTCTGCCAGCGACTTCGTCCGCGTGGAATAGTGGTGCTCCGTATTATTGTTCTTAGCGTGATGATATATAGCTTATAGCCTTCCTCCATAAATGGACTATCTAACACTGAAAGAATTTTTCAAATCGGACCAGCGGTTCTTGAGATTAGCGTGTTTAAATAGAATGGAGTAACTTTTCCCGTTTTCCCAACATTTCCCTTCACTGCCCTGCTCCTATTGATTGTATCGTGATGAAAAGTATACTATAACCAGCTCAGGAGTATGAAAAACAATTGTACCAAGATTCGTTAAAATCCGTTGAGTAGTTTTTGTTTCTATAAAGTTTATACAGACAGACAGGCAAAAATGTTACTGATTGCATTTTTGGCATCAGTATCGATCCCTAAACACCCCCTGATAGTTATTTTGGAAATATATTTCATGTACAGAAATGACCTCTCTACAGATTTATTATAAGTAAGCATATATAGATAGACATCAAACGTATAGGTAAGTAGGTACAGTTGGTGGTATAATGAAATGATATATAATAACAATTACATAATAGATAGGTAGGTTAAGTGAGATACCAACTCTGTTAAGTCGTTACTATTAAACCTTCTTAATCTTGTTGTTATCGTGTGGGTTGCAAGTTTTGCTAACCTTAGTTGCTCTAGTATCAGAGGTTTTTCAAATCTGCCTGACGGTCTGAAATGTGACGATTACCTGGTGCTGGGCAAAGTATTACAAGCAACAAAGCAATTTTGGCCTCACCTGGGAATCAAATCCAAGACCCTGTTCACAGCAGTCGTGTTTGAGAACACTATCCGACAAGTCAGTCAAGGAGATAATAAAATTACTTGCTAAATAATAAGATATATTTTTCGGGGTACCTAGATAAAGTACTTATTGTAATGACAACACGAAACCATAGGAAATCTTCTCATGTTTCACAATATCTACAAAGAAAATGAATTCCTCCGTAGATTATCACGCGCTAAAACCTTAATCACTCACATTAACATCACCAATCTAATAATTTCGCCGAATAATGCCAAAAAGCGCCATAAATAACTTCAAATGTCCCCATAAATACGTATTAACGAGAGATCAAGACAAAGGAGTAAAGTGAAGGAGCCAACCCTTCTCCTTAAGTAATGTATTTCATTATAATAATTGCTCCAACCACAGGAGTGACCTCTTGGCGATGAGTCCCAGTTCGTTTGGAGAATAAATTAATATTCCTATTAATAAGATTGTGTGTTAATAATGGAACCGTTTTTGATTATGATTGAAATGTAAATTTGTTTTGTAGGTAATTGATTGCTTTGTTTCATTTGCGGTACCTAATTTTAGATACTAGCGTTATTGTTCATGTTTTTCGTAATGTTGTGAAGTTCATGTCTCCCTTTTAGAGTCCTTTATAAGTGAATTGTTTTTTTCTCTTTTCCCCAGTATTTTTAATGACATTAATTCATTGTATGTTTCTCAAAACTATATTTCGCTTTTAAATTTCGGTTTCTGCTTGGCATAACGACCGCTTAAGTACCTACCTAATAATTATCTCTACTTGTTATCTAGATATAAAAAGACACGTAACCCATGTATTTTTACATGATATAAAAGCCAAAACCCTTCAAGCGTTCAAAGTTTATTCGTATATCGGTGCTTCGGACGTTACGCGTGGCGCCATCTATTATCAAAATACTAAACTACGATCACAGTTTCGCAGTAAAAACATTCGAAGAAGGTTATATTTTATACGCATTTATTAACCTTGTTACACAATATGTTTTGAAATCGAAGAGGTATTATTAAAAAATAAATTGGACTCGACGAGAAGCCTTAAACAACATTTATGTTAGAAGTTAAATTAAAATGTGATCTCGCTCACAAAGTGTTCTCGTAACAAACTATTTTAATACACGTTTGTAGTGTTTTTGCATCACCATAAATCGATGATTTAATGGCTCGATAAATACTAAATGCGAAACATAAAGCTTTGAAGCTAGACAAATAGTTTATTGTTGTAGCTCTTAACATATTTATAGGTCTATTTATTATAATATATTATACGTTTAGATCGTATTTCTTGTTTCATTGAGAGTTCTGAAGACTTTTCTTAGAATTCATGGTCACCTTCATTGATCTTCACCAATGATACAAGTTAGGAGAAAAATATTCTTAAGCTGGTATATTATTTCAATATTAAAAAAAAGTTTTATAATCTTCGTGAATCCTACAGCTGTTTTAAAATTAAGTCTAACTTTTAAACTAGTTTTTTTAAATAAAAATTCTTAACTTGCTCTCTGAAAATTGGCTGTAATTTCAAGTTCTGTGAAAAACTTGTACTTACTAGAATTCAAAATATTTTGTAGAATTTAAAATATATATCTAATATATTTGATTGGGGCGATCAAAGTTCAAAAAATAAACAACTGACTCACAAAAATTATTTAACTTTCAAAAGAAAATAATCCGAACAAGAATAAAATTGTTATAGTAATCAAACACAAAATATATTAATGCTATGCAAATACAAACAAAACCAATGCATTTACCGAAATCTATGAAGAATAATTTTTTAATAACCCGTCTAGACCAACATTTACAGAAAGCGATTTCAGCTTCGCCAATCTCAAGTTTTCCACTTAAGCAGCAAACATAACCAACATTGATCGGAAAACTGTTTTATTAGCGGTTTGTTCGACTCCGTTCACTCAGCATTCATTCACTCATTCCTCTTGTTTAGACTCAATCACATTCAATATAATAAAAGAGAAAATAAAAGCAATAATGAAGCAAGTTCATCTTACAAATATTTTCTCGTCTGGCAACAGGAGGAATAATGATCTGAAAGTTGTGCCAACTCCGACAAAGTTTTTTTCTATATTCGAATTCGCTGTTACGGCTAATTTTTATGCTGAGGTTTTATTATTATTTGCATTTTTATGGTATTGAAGATTTTATAACTCTGTATAAATAATCTGGTCAGCAATTCCTCTGGATTATGAGAGCATGACCTTTTAGTTTTTTTCGCAATTTCCACTCCAATATTTCCAATTTTCCAAAAATTGACTCATTATTAGTCTAAGAGCAACGGTGATAAGACAATACTAAGATATTGATTAAATGTATATAATGATCTGAGATTGAAGAGGGACTTGAAAGGTATAGTTTCTTAAAAAAATATGTACCAACTGTGAGAGCACACATTTGGTACCTACATCTTTGAATTAATAATCTATATTCTATTATTCATTTTCCCCGACTAAAACTGTGTTTTTCCTCTATCATCATATCTCTATAAATAAATTTGTTAGGGACATATTTTTAAGACGAGAGGAGTTAATTTAATTTTGTTTTTTTTTTCTGTTTGTGTTGAGATTTTTCTTGTTTATATTTTCATTTATTTTGTAAATACATTTGTTATACCTTACGAGGCTGGCTTGGCGCAATAGCGTAAAAAGCCTCAACCAATAAATGATTAAAAAAAATCATATCTCTAGAGAATTCCATATTCAAAACCGAGACGCAATGACCAATAACAGCCCTTAAAGTGTGCCGATGCAAACAAGGTCTGTACACAAACTCCTTAACAACGCAATATTGACTTAAGTTCGTTGTCTTGTTGCCATCAATCTGCTCAAATGGCCCGCGTCCCTCAGAAAGCCCAAGAGGTCACTTCCTCTTATAGTTAATTATAGTAATTGGTAAAAGGGTCCACCACGTGCGTTATATTGAATAGCCACTTTGTGCGCTCTAACGAACTGTCAAAGCGATTTATGTTTAAATAAAATACATGTTCGGTGTTTGTTTCGTTTTTAGGCTGGGGATGATGTTTAAGTGGTAAACACTTAACGTATATTCTAATTAAAATATTTTATTGGCATTTGTGGCATCGTGTAGTAGGTAAAATAATGGCGGTAAAATTTTGGTGTTGGTTTTCGATTTATAAATTGTAATATATTACATATCATATGGGTAACTATTCTTCTTTGATTTTTCTGCAAACCAATATTTATGAACGATCGACAATATTGCATGTAGTACTTATAAAATGTAGAGAAAAAAATATTTTTTAAATTCTATAATAATATGTATAGTGCCTGTTTTTTTCCATGCAAATTGATTAAAAACAATCAGAAATTGACTACAAATCCTCATTGCCTATACTATAATATACACTTATTAACAAGTTATACTTACATAAAAACATCGGAAACTTTATAAAATTCCCATTTCCTACGTACAAATTACAATGAGGAGCTCAATTGACGCATAAACTAATTACCTGTTCTAGATAGCATGAGACCCTTCATTTATACTGAGTAACTCAATTACTCACACTGACAGAGCACAACACTACAGCACCAACCACCATAAATAGATACTTGTATACAGAACATTACTTCCCACCTAACATGACATTAACAAAACAACGTGCTCCCACGGAGGTCTTTTAAATTGGTCGGCTTACTGCGTAATGCTGAGGTATATTTGAGAATGTAGATTAGCTATTGGCTCTTATAATACAATGGAGAGGAAAGTCAATTACTTAAGCGTAGTTAGAATACGTAGTTCGTTAGTTGAAGAGCAATTGTGCCGTTATGGTAACTAATACATTGAAAATTGCCAATATGATCGCGTCTTTGACGAGAAATTGAATTTTCAAGGGTTTTAGATACGCGGAATCTTATAAGATATTGATATTCAGATAATGACATTAATCTTATTAAATAAATGTTAATAGGTAAGTTAACTTCAACTTCGGGATAGGTATTAGTAAAACAAGGGTAAAGATATTGTGTTTCGCTATAACATTACACAGCAAGAGCTGGCTTACACTTTGCCGTTTCTATAGAAATTTCGATAAGTAGCTCTTATCTTTATAATATAATTATTAATGTAATGAACACAAACAATAAGACAGCGTTTTTATATAAAAATAGTTGTCCTGGCGAACTACGTACGTACCACCATATTTTGAGATTGTTAAAAAAAACTGTTCGATTAAAAAAAAACATTTATGCAAACCTCATCCTGACAATAAAGAAGACAAAAAAAAGAATTATCCAATTTGGTGCAGTCTTTCGGAAGTTGCGCGCGTACATAAATTTCGACGATACATTTTTATTTATATTTTTGGTAGATATCACACACAGAAAACATCCTCAAAATAAATCCTTTTCAAAGAAGTTTTTTAAGATTGGATCATAACGATCTGGTCTTAAAAAACTTCAGAAAATATACACAATTTCGCATAGTAAGCGACCTGTATAACATTATGTTGGTGCACATATTGCAAGTTCCTCAGATATATCTACCGAGCGAGGCAGTCAACACATCGCTTACTTCAAACTCGCCCACAATTCACGAACAATAAGAGTTACAAACAAAACTTCTTATGATATACAACCCACAGTTTCATTTAAAATAGAAAACTTTAAAATATCCTTTTTCCTACAGCATGTTTATATTTTGCCGGTAAACTTTTAATGTATGCCCGTTTCGCCTGTGAATGGGGAGATGCAGTAGTGGGGGAAGGGGGGAGAAACTTGCTCCGTCGATTCCAGAAGCTTGAAGAACTAATTTAACTGCGTCCCCTAACTGCCACTTCAATAAATTCTAAACTAGACATATATTTTTTAGTAAGTTTCAATCTTTTGAAATTTACAACGACCTTAAAGAAAGTTGAGAGAAACAGAATCTAAAAAAGGCTTTTAGTTTTTGGTGATGTATCTTGTATCTTTTTTATGTAAATAACGTAACTGGCATGTTTTGTTCATTAATGGAATCGTACTCTTAAGAGCCATATAACATTTGATAGTATTTATTTGTCCTGAAATTACATTTATGAAATGTGTCTCACATTTTAATGAAAATGGTAGAAATTTCACGGAGTAACCCCTTTATTTACATATCTATTGTACACACCACATAAAAAGCTTCATCTATATTAGGTATCTACATATTTAAATGAAAGGCCTGACATAAACACTCACTCAAAGAGGTAATATCTAGAAATTTTCATAACCATTTCACAAAATGATATCTGCAGTCCTTGTCAAAGTAGTTTTCCTAATTAGACGGCCGACTTCACGCCATGCATGTTAACGACTGACATTTGCATTTGGATCCCGCTTTATGCCTGTAGGGTTGGTTTCACTGTGCGAGCCAAGAACTACAATGGTTGATGCGTTTTTATGTCTTTGACTAAATCGAATTAGATTTTTTTTTAAATAAAAATAAATATTTTAAACGATAATTATGTATAATTTTAAGGATACATTGCCAGTATAAGATCTATTCGAATAAGACACTATGTTTCGTATTTTATCATTAAGTCCATGTTCTTACGTCACGACGTTCCCGCCTCGCATACATCGAGACGTGTGATTATTTTTTTTGAATGTATAAAATTAAACAAATAATAACCACAAAATACCGATATCTCAGAATAGGCGGAATATATTTTAAAAAATAATATACGCCGAACAAACATTCGTTCTCTCGGAACGTCAACATGAATGTCGACGAGCAAAGCCGGGGCAACTGTCAAAATCACCACGTGATCATTACACCGGGGAATGAGTCGGAAAATGAGCGCTCACGGATAATTGGCGTCCCGGAATGAATTTGTGATTCTGTAATGTGATATTTTGATGAGGTGCGGATGACGCTGACTGTACAAATGTTGTATTGTTTTGGTTCATTGGATAGTACGGTGTGAAGTGTATAAAGTGGTCAACTGTCCGATATTTAGCTTTCGAATTGTCACTGCGCATGAAGTTGCTGTTAAATTGGATCTAGTAAATCAATTTAAAAAATAATATTTTTTACATTCAATGTAATTGTTTTGAAGCAATTTAAAAACACTATGCTCTTTAATTTAAAAACTGAAGAAAATTAATATTCGCGTCTTTCTTTAAACGAAATCTTACGAAATTATTTTTCTATTACTTTATTTTTAAGTCAATACGGTTTCTAATTATTATTCAACTTCTTACACAGAAAATTTCTATGAAAACATTATACTCAATGTCAAACTAACTTTCATACAATATTTACTCTCAGTATGAAGAAGAATTAATTATGTTATTATATGTATAATATTTTTATTTATATCTATTAAAAAATACACTTTAAGTACGGAGCAATTCTTAATTGCAATCATTTAATGTCAACTTTTCTATGTATACCTACATATAAAATGCTTTGTCCTGAATGACTGACGGATCAACGCGCAGCCTAAACCGCTAATCGTAGAGACTTGAAACTTGGAGGATGTGTTTTTTGTATAACGTAGGCATTCGATAAGAGGATTTTCCGAAATTCTACCCCTAAGTGGGTGAAAAAGGGGGGCAAAGTTTGTATGAAATTCTGTCATTTTTAATTTGAATTCGTATAGACAACTCGGGTGAAGCCGCTGGCGAAAAGCTAGTTACAATATAAGTTTATACATTTTGTACATCTAAAGTGATCACTTCAGATAGTTGATATCGTCTCATATATGTATAAGATAGAGAACAAATCGGAGGTGAATATAAACCTTATTATATAAGGAATTGGCCTTCAGAAGCCATATAAAACCTTTTTAATAAAATCTGAGTATCAAAGGAGATAAAGGTATCCCCTTGTTTAGCTTACGAGTTTCTAATGCTAAGTTTACAAGCACAATATTGAAGCTATTTGAGCTAGCCTGAAATTGTTATCGAGCTATTTACTGTAAACTGTTATAAGTGAAGCCGTAAGTGGTTTTTACAAGTAGTGTCTGGAGCTTATATACGGTGCTTTATGATTAGGGTAAACGAACCAGTTATCGGCCACTAATGTCTTAAAGATTCTTTTAAATTAAAAACCTCTCAGCATAAATCTTTGCGTTCGTTCTTTTAATGGAGTAGTTTTAATTAATTTATAGTCATAGTAACATTTCTTTAGTATACGTTGATTAAGTCTTAGTTTAGGTACTTTTTGTATTTAATTTAACTTTAAAATGAATGGGGACTGTGAATTATTTTATAATTGTTTAAGCAATTCTACAAATTAAATAATACTTATTACAATTAAATTATGGATTTCTAGAAAATATTTATCTCATAACTACGACAGAAATAATTAGAAATATTTAAAGAGAAAATAACGTAACGCTATTTTTTAAAAAGGTACAATCTAAAGTATGTTTCTTCACCCTATCTGCTTGTAATATTTTTGTGTATAAGTTGCTAGATAACAGTGAAATTGCAGTACACTCCCCGGGGATATTACCGACCTCTTCCTAGACATGTAAAGTACCTTCCTGTTTATCGAAATACTGTGTACTTTATACTATTACACTGTATTTACGTTTTGTTTAGATTAACCTTGTCTGCTTCCCATAGGATGCAAAAATATTATGTGGATATCAGTTTTCATGGTGTTGCTTGGAAAAAATATATGGTTTTTGTCGATTTTGTACCGTTTATCGAGAAAATTTAGGATTTATTTGTTTATATTTATTCATACTGTAACCTAAATTCTTTGATAGTGAATAAATAGAAGACATTGATGATTTCGATCTGCTATTACTTTTAGGCAACTTTGAGATGCACGTGGTAATTGACTTAATCTGATCATCTCATATTGGCAGGAGCAATTTTAATAGAAAAGAGTGAGAGTTTGCCAGCAAAGTTTTAGCGTGGCTGATTGCCAAAAGAACGCCGTAGGCACCTATATTTCAAAATATATCAAAATTTCCTAAGCTAACACACAATTGACGGCGAAATAAAATGTTTCTTACGAGTAGCTATAATATTATTAATGCCTAAGTCAGTTTGTTCGTTTGTAAAACTTTCACTGGGAAACGGCTAAAACGATTAAGATGATATTTGGTACGGAGATAGATAAAACCAAGGAGACATTTATAGACTACTTTTTTCTCTATCTCTTTAGGTATAAAAAGGTTATAATACTTCGTAAAAGTTTTAAACACAACATTCATATAATTATACAGAACCATGAATTTAAACAAACTAATATACAAAACAAGGGTCCAAATAATTACTCAGCACAGGTACTCGTATTTATTAAGAACAGCGGGGGTTGATTATGCACATGCCTGCCGAAAGTATTATAAAAAGGCTTTTGTAAGCCACCCTTTCAGCATACGAAACGTTCTATGAAATGCTCTTTTATTCTTCAAGAGACGTACGAATAATGGCGTCGAAAACACGCGGGCTTGCAGAAACAGATACTCGCATAAACAATGCGCGTTTTGATAATATAACGCTTTTTGATGAGGGTTTCGAATGAAAGGCAAGAGGTTCCGCGCAATTGGTGGTACCGACTTTTTGAAATTTTCTCTTCTGCTTTTTTTTCGTTAGTAGTAACTAAGTAGAAGGGGTGGTATGTATGAGAACTTTTCCTCATACACCTGATACATTTTGAAGGAAAATTAGGTAGATATATAAATTATACCCTCGCGAATTACCCACGATGTCGTGGAAAGAGGAAAAACATGACCTTATTTGAAAAATGTTTTCATCTGAAAAGGAAAAAATATTACTAAATTATTCCAAAATACTTAGAAGTGACAGCAAATATTGAATATATAAAATATTTTTCAAATATATACATATAAACATACTAAACAAAAATAATGAGGGTTATACCAAAATAGTTCTACCGATGTTCCCTTGGTTCGGTACAGAAACTTCCCTAAACGTAATAGCTACATATAATAAACTCAATAACATACGCAAAACATTTTACATAATAACTGAGGTAAGTACATAAGATAAGGGCTAACTTCAAAGATAATTCTACCATTCCGCATAAAGTAACAACCCCGTAATAATCTTCAGAATGCAAACTCTTCATCCCTTCCGAAGTTCAGCGGTACCAATCAAAGAGGTTTATGATATTACAGTAGAATTTACATCGTAAACACTAACTGCTATCAAAATTCCCGATAGTTCCTCTTAAAGGATTACCTTTTGTAAACTAAAATGGGACGCAATCATCATCTTGGACCAGGATTACATGAGGGCACAGGATTATTAAACAGGGTTGTCAAAACTAGATTTGGACATCGTCGACGATCACGAAAACTTCATTTTTTAACCACACAACATAATGCCAGACCTAATTTATTCTACTCGCTAGAATTATTTTTTTTTCATTTTTAAACATCGATACCAGAGTTTTATTCACTTATTTTCCTTATACCTTACTTCGAAACTATTTTTTTATAATAGATATTTTATAAAAAAAAGAATATTATCTGGGATAAATTAAACACGGATATTCAAAGATTGTTCGTGTTGAAAAAGGGTAAAGATTTTCTGCAAGACTGGTAGGAAAAACTAACAGGAAAAAAATCTGTAGTGTGACAACCCTAACTCTAACTATGTCTTACTTATGCAATAGCCGTCTCGCCCGCGGCCAAACATCCCTTTGGTCCTGTACAAATATTCCATATAATCATTCGCTTTTAATTATTATTGGTAGTGGCCAAGTTTTGTTTGATGTATTGATTAAAATCGTGTTTGTTGCCAAGTGCCATCATGGTGGGTCGTGTCAATAGAGCTCCCGCGGGGCCCTGTGTCGTTCATGGGACGAGTATTGTGTAGGGTGAAATCAAAATCCAGTGACAAAGTTTTGAGGAGTAATTATTTGTGGTTTTCATTTGATGAGGCATATATGACACATATACCTATGTTTTGTTTTATTAATAACTTATGTATGCATAAGTGATTTCGTACCTACAGCTTTAAATGTTCAAACGTCTCATCTTGATATTCAATACGCTCTAGAAAATAGTTTTAAAAATATCCACAAAGTAAGTACATGTATACATTATTACCACATAAAACAGATATAAGAAATGGAGAAAACACACCATTAAAGGGTGTTATCAACACTGTATCATGCCTCGGTAATAAATAGTCGCTCAACGCCCGTAACACTGAAAATTTTATATACGGAACGTAAACACATTGAAGCGAACTGTCGCGAACTAAACGACTAGAAACTTTACGAGGATATAAACATAAAAAACTCATCGGCAAAAATATGAAAATATACCTAATGTTCTGTACATGTGTTGGGATAAAAGTTTTTCCCATCTAGTGGGTACATCGCATTGTATTTCCCTATAGAAGTCATAAACATGATGGTTAGCGGGCAGCGTCTAACCCCCTCGCTGCCCCCATACTCGGGGTTTAACGTCTAAAGTTCAATTTTATTTCAGTCTTTAGCGCCGGTGTATGAGCGAGAAAATGTTGCGCTTCCCTGTCCATTAACCGGTTTATATTAGAGTTTTAATTTTTAAAATGAATTTATCTTAAAGGGAATTGGCTTTGATAAAAAATGTTGGTTTGCGCAGAACGTAAGACGCTATAAAGTCATTAATGTATTAAATTTTATAGAAAGAAAATTTAATTAACTTGCTAGGTGTTTTTATTACTTTTTCTACATTGACACTGTCACATTGATCTTATCTTTATAAGTAGCATTTCTCTAGAGTAGTGTAAATTATACGAGTAGGTACGTATTGCTTTAAAATGCAATCGTTTCACATTATATTGAAATCAAGCATTATCTGTAAAGTCACAAAGCAAACACAGGTATTAAACAATCTTAACAACTATCTTACAACAATAATTTATCTTTAAGCAGCTTCAATACATTTTAACTGAAAACCAAACTATTTTAATCCAAAACACAACAAACTGACTGAACCGAAGCATATCATTTTAATTTAAAATAAATAAAACAGACATACAAAACCTCCTGCTATAAGCATTAACATCAAATAACGCAATAAAAACAAACGCACAAGAGAAATTTTCCACAAAATTAACTACGCTTTGAAAAATGTATTCTAATAAAAACCATTTCCCTTTAAATAAAGGCAATTTTTAATAATTACGTTATGTTGCCGTTTGAAGCAACAACGTCTATCAGTTTCGTGCCGTTAAGGGTATCAAGAGGCTTGGGTAGAAGCCGCGGGAGCAAATAAAGTTATGCTCAAAACGCACCGTAATGAAACTTCATTGGATTACCGAGCTTACATAAGCCCCAATAATAATAATAACCCAAAAATGCACGTGGACCGTGTGGTATTAAATAACTGACTCAATAATGTCTAATTTGGTCTGAACGGACCCGCGTGAATTCTTGCCTGCGGGGTAAGGGTTGGCGAAGCCGGCTTTGCGGTTCTATGTTTACGGTTATTTTCATTACGCTAAACGTTCAGTCTCTCGTGTTTATTTTTAAACATAATTCGTTTCGGGTTTACGAGAACAAGTGGTGTTCTAAGTTTATGTGTGTAGGGAAGTACAACAGGCGGTCTATGGTTGGATTCGGGAAAATAAAGAACAGACATATTTTATGGCCGATGCAGGAAGTTATTTTTTAATTAAAAAGTGAATATTTTTGGTGGTTTTTCGACCCATTATTTTGTTTGTATAATTATCTCCATACACAGCACTTAAAGACTGTACTATTGTCTATGTCTACTTTATATTATAGAGAGACAAAATCTGTAATGATGATATGTCATAGGTATAGGTAAATAATGTTATATTCAAACTTAAGTGCAGACATTGCAGAATTTAAGTCCCGTTTTCTTTAGATATTTGAGGAAGGGTTTTCGTTCAATCTTTCCGATGCAATTTAGAAGATGCAAGGGACTGAACGATCATTTATTTATAAAGCTATAGTTGATAGTCGGAGATGTCGCCTAGACATGTACCCAGCGCTTTCAAGTTTAATACGGTGACAGTATAGTGATTTTACAGAAGAAAAAATAAAACCGTCACTTGGAAAAAAAACTTATGTTTCTATTGGGAATATTTCGTATAAATTAACAAATTTTAAGGCCGCATATAGAGAAAAGAGCTTGTAGTTTTTCTAAACCTTAAAAAACTTTATTTTTTCAGTTTTCCTGCACAGCACAAAAATGACCACAATTCACCCAAACACTCCACTCCCATTTTTAGCGCTTTTATGCTTATAAAACAAATCTAATTAACTGAACGAATCCTATAGAACTCTGGAAAATGTAGCTTTCTAATAGTGGAGATGATTGTTTTGTAGATTACCTAGAAACTTGAAATCGCCCCTTTATCTTCTATCTATCTATATCTTCTTCTATCTATCTTCTATATCTATCTATACTTAAAATAAATCTGTAGAGAGGTCAATTCTGTACATGAAATATATTTCCAAAATAACTACCAGGGGGTGATAAGGGATCGATACTGATGCCAAAAATGCAATCAGTAAAATTTTTGTCTGTCTGTCTGTCTGTCGGTCTGTCTGTCTGTCTGTCTGTCTGTCTGTATAAACTCTATAGAAACAAAAACTAATCGACGGATTTTAACGAAACTTGGTACAATTATTTGTCATACTCCTGAGCTGGTTATAGTATACTTTTCATCACGCTACAATCAAAAGGAGCAGAGCAGTGAAGGGAAATGTTGTCATTTTTTTTAAACGCGCTAATCTCAGGAACCGCTGGTCCGATTTGAAAAATTCTTTCAGTGTTAGATAACCCATTTATCGAGGAAGGCTATAGGCTATATATCATTACGCTAAGACTAATAGGAGCGGAGCACTACTATTCCACGCGGATGAAGTAGCTGGCAGAAGCTAGTAATATTAATAAGGATACAGTATGTATTTTATTGTTCTTTTATTTTATTCGTGCACTGTAAAAACTGTCATAATCTGCAGTGGAGCACAACACTAGTCCGCGCAGGTGTCGTATCAGAACAATTTGGAGTTGTTCATCCCGCGCCGGCGACGCAATAATGCACCACGCTCCATTTACACTTGCAGCAATTTGTTTTAGATTACACGTGCATTTTTATCGCACAGATATCTTTTTCACTACTCTGAAGCACTTTAAAAACAATTTGGGTGCTTGTTGTATACCTAGCAAATGGCCGGTGTGTTATTATTTTTAAATTACATGGTAATGTTACGAAAAACTATTTTACAGTTGTCATAATATAGTAAATGAAATAAAAATCGTTTTTTTTAAGTAAATAAAAACAGGGCCTGTGGAATGAGGTGCTATTGTTATTCAATGACGTACGAGTATTTTAGAATGCTACAAGGCTGCGGCTTCGCCCGCGTGGGTGAAGACGAAGAAGTACAAACTTAAAAATATTGTACAAAAATGACCGACTTTCATACAAAGTTTGCCCCCTTTACACTCCCTTAGGGTTAGAATTTCGGAAAATCCTTTCTTATCGGATGCCGTCGTACAAAGAAAGCCAGATCAGCGGTTTAGGCTGTACGTTGATCTGTCAATCATTCAGGACAAAGAATTTTATATGTATAGATTGTTACAAAAGGTATTCAAATTCAATATCATATGAAATTCTACTAAAAATGCTATTAATTTTCAATAGAATTGAAAAAAAACTCAAATATGTATGAGCTTTTATTATTTACAGTAACCATATCACATCGAAATCAAAACAAACCGACTGATACAATTCAAAACACAACATTAATACAGAATAAGATTCAGCGCCACGTCGTTGCTTTATATCTTTTGTTTCCGTTTTGTAAAATTTCACCCCATAACATTATGTTGATGGTGGCAATAAAGCTTGAAATATTTACGAATATCCTAACAAACGAGGCGGCTCGTGAAAAATAGTCGGTGCCGTGCCGGATTGACCGTGCCAGAATAAAGATTAGCCAGGCACCGCGAATGTTTTTCACGCGACAACAATTTGTTGTGAGCTCGTCGGTTTGTATGAATTTGTTTTATGGACTTCGACACTATCTTACATAAATAAAATGGAAAGGGATTTTAATGTTTAGTGATTTTATTTTCTTTAGGACGGCAGCTTCATTTATTTGGCTACAAAACAAACTAAACTATTATTTTTAAATAATAAAAAAAAGTTCCACGAAATTAGTTAATTACAGAGTTTTTTTTTAATATTATCATCATGGCTGACTAAGATAGGTATGTTATTTTTTATTCACTGGAAATTATCGTTCAAAATAATAATTATGAATTAATTTAATTGGAATACCTATATCTTATCACTTTTATTATGAAAAAGCAATTTAATGAAATATTAAAATGTCTGCCTAAATCCAAAATTGAAATAATCATTATTTCAATTTCCAGTTATTGAGAGGTTATTTAAATTGTTAGAGATTCTACGGTCAAATAGAAAGCTGAAGCTATTTATCGCCGCGTGAAAAACCCTATAGGTGAGAAATTCGCCGCACCTACTTTCATAAAACTATATAAGATATGAAATATAGGGTAGGAATCCAATCACAAACTATCATATGACAGGTAACGCCGCATCATCGGCAGTCCCCACTTCATTAACAATGGATTTGACGGGCGTGGCGTCAGTCGCTCTCATCTCAGATTATAACGGGTCCAAATCCCTGATGGGCCAGGACGGCCACTTGGACCGCTACACTGATGCTCGTTTTGCAATTTGTACATATAACACACAGATAGAATATTTTTGCCAATATTTCTAGCGAAGTAAGCTATTTATCAGTTGCTGATCAAAAAATGTTTTTGCATCTCTCTAATATTATTAAAAAAAATGCTAAACAATTTTTTTTGTATAGAATATATTTATGATATCTAAAGCAATGGTGGTCCAAAACAATTTTTTTACCTTGGTGCCATTTAAAAAAATATTAAACTTATCACAAAAATATATATTAATTTCAACGATTGAAGAAGAGTATTGCATTGTGTTGTTTTCATTATTTCGTGGCGTGAGATTTTTTTTTTAAGCTAGCTACCGTTTTCGTCTGTGTGTAACGGTTGGTCAGTTACAATAAAGGCAAGTTGAAACCAGCCCTTAATTAGGCTGGACTGCCCCCTTACACACCCAATTAATATACATTTCGTAGTTACACTAATTGGCGGATTTCTCTTTTCATAGAATTATTTGACGGAATAATCAGTATGAAGACTCGAATTGGGTAGGTAGCTACAAACTTTGTTTACATTAATAAAGGGTGGTCTTTTGCACCTGATATAATAATTTGCGTCTGCTTTTACATCGCAAAAATAAATCTCTAAGTTGATTTTTTGTTATATTAATTAAATACCTATTGTAAAAACAGCTATTGTAAACATGTTTAAAAGAGTAACCATGGAGTTTCTTGCCCATTCTTCTCCATAGGAATCTAAGCTTTGGAACGGGCAAATAGCTTCAATTAATATTCCATTATGACTAAGTGACAGAATCATTATTCTTTGACAATTCAAAAGTGCCTGTAAATGGTTTAATTGAAATAAATGATTTGTTTTTTTTTTTAATTTTTGAAAGCTTCCTAGTTTTCGCTATAAAACTCATTCAAATGATTTTTTTCCCTGAAAATTACACAATTAAATAAATGATAAAACAAATTATTGACCCGTAATTAATTCATGTAAAAATTTAGAAGCTTTTCAGTCAGCTTTTAGAAAAAACTGTTAATCTTAGCATAAATGACCGCAATATAAACTTAAAGAATCGTAGGATGTATAAACAAGAGCTAGTTTCAAACTAGTCACCTTTGATCATATATTCACAAGCTTTGTAAGTTAACAAGTAAATCAAGATACAGAGCTTATCTTATCTAATTCATGCAAAGTCACGACGTCTCTCCAACCCGATTCGATTTCCCAATGGACCGACTCAACAAGATGAAGATTTCTAATTACAAATTCGATGTATCCAATAAATATTCCAATCGCATCGCATTTACATAACCTTCTGCATTTACAATATCCAATAACAATCGAATCTGTTTAAGTACCTTATTCCTTTAAAGAAAACTACATTTTCTTTTTTATCTGATCGCAACGAAAACTGTTGTTGTGTAGTAAACAAAGCAGAAATAATAACAAACAGGACAGTACTATGCAGACGACATCAAAGACTACAAAGCGAAGACTCAATTACAATTTTCAATTGATAGTTCCAGAAAACCCTTATTAGGTGCACCACGAAATAAGGCAATTTCGCGGACAAAAGACTGCCCCTCGTTGTACGATGGTCGCTGTCGGCGATTCAAAAGTTTCCAGTTGACGGAGATGGGGCCTCCCTAGCTGTCCGAATTTATTGAATTTCGTCCAAAGGAGGATGACCACACGTTATTGTTCCCTCGAAACATTGATTAGGGTGAACATTGTAGCAGGTATATCGGATATGTATGATTTAATGATGTTGGGGTGCGGTATTCATATTTTATTTAATTGTAACTTTGATAGACAGCATGCAAAGGAAGTCTTATTTATGTCAATGATATTTCAGTACTGCTGTCATTATATGAATACCACGTGCGGTGAACGTGATAATTGTTATCAAAAAAATATTAACTAAAAATAAACTATGTCTTCACATCTCAAGGTGAAAACAAATCTCTTAAATAATATTCATTATTATATACACTAAAAGAAAAACATTTGATATTGAAAAAAGGAGTTACAAAGGTGACATAATGAGCAGTCTCATCGCTAAAAGCGATCTTTCCCAGACATATGACAAACATATTTCTATGTTATTATATATTTTTTCAATAACACTTGCAGAGAAATATTTACTATACTTAAAAACAATATAACTTAACCATTAGCTAGTAGATACTCTTGTTTACAGTCTCGCCACGTTAAAGTAAAACATTAAATCATCGTGTTCCACAACTGAAAGTAAAAATAACAAACACAAAGCAAACGGTCCCTCGCTAACATGACAGTATCTTAAAGCGCACAAGCTTTCATGTTACTCTTTTATCAAAAAGTGACAGTAAGTATTTGTTTTTAATTTACTTATATATGTTTTATTAAATTAAATAATAATGTAATAAATTCATAGTTATTTTCTTATGTTTTTAAACATAATCTTGCATTCAATGACGCAGATAAGAACAATAATTATTTGCAACTGACATCGCCAAAAGCATAGCATAACTTCACGCCCGTATTCCCTTGAGGGGAAGGCAGAGGTGTCACCCACATTTCAAACTAATGTCGTAAGCCCCACGTAACAGGGGACGAGACTTGCCCAACCAAGGATTTAATGAGAACACCACGAACCTGCTTTACAAATGATTTTCAAATTCTTAATTTTCAAAAGCGAAACTAGGGAAAACTAGGCTAATAGAGTTGCATCGCAAATAATTCTTTACTAATATTAAAACCGAACGTATGTCTGTCTATTTGTAATGCTTTCACAGTCAAACAGCTGAATCAATTGAAATGAAAAGAAACGACGTAGGGTGTGTTTAGTACTTTTCCGAGGACACGGACAAAACCGCGTCAATAAAATTTTAACTTATATTTTAAGACCTTTCAAAGAACTTTTCAAAGGAAAATGTCACGACAAACTATAATTATATTGCAATTAAATTTCGTATTTATACATTTGACTATTGAGGAGTCCTTTCTTCTGGAGTAGTTAAATCAGGTCATGCTTACATTGCTTATCTTATAATTGGGTTTTCATCACAAATGAATCAACATGTCAAATTTGTACTCTGTAGGATAATAGGAATTGGTTTAATATTCAGTTTGCAAGATTGGACCATAACTTACGTACTTACAATTTAATAAAAACTTATGAAAGCTTATAAAATTATCTAATATTCAGAGACAGACAGGTGTTCTCAATTTTATCCAATATTTATTATCTACTAGCTGACCCGGAGAACTTCCGTTCGACTTTTTTTTAAATTTTCTTTCATACCTTGTTAATAACGACTGCTGACAATAAAGAACACGAAAAAGAGAATTATCCTATTTGGTGCAGTCGTTCGAATGTTGTGTGCGTACATACAAATGTATGGCGATTCATTTTTATGTATATAGATAGAAGATAGATATATTGAAATAGTAACTATATCAGTTAGCCTTGTGTGGGGACACTGCCGTCGCCCGTCGCTTCGCAACGGCCAACAATTTGTCCCAAACCAAGGGTGCTTTTCAATAATAATTCCTCTATAAATTCTGCCAGTGACCACAACTCCAGCCAGTGGACGTAAGCTATTAATTATTATATTGCCTTTTTGACTGCATTCGCCAAATAGTTGCTTTATTGAGTCGCCGTTGTAATTTAGTTGGTATTTTGCTGTTTTGATTCTGTTTATTACAGGCGAGACATTTCTGAGAGGGATTTAATACATACTGCTGTTGTTTTCTTTGTTAGGTTATTCATGTCTTTGCAAGCAGAATAATTTGTTGTAGTTATTACGAAGCAAACATAGTTCCACTCCAGACAGTCAGAATAAATAGTGATATGACATGATTTCCTAAACAATTCATTGCAATCAAATATTCACGTATTTTTAAGAGGGAAGTTTTACTTACTGAAGGTTCAAAAACAGCAATGGAAAAGTGTAGGGATGTTAAAAATTTGAGCGCAGGGTGATGCAAATTGTTTATGAGTAATAGTTTTAAAAAAGCTTGACTGGCCTTATCGAACCTTTAAAGTCATTTGTCGCAAACAAAATATTCCATTTTTTTTTAAACGGGAAAGTTACAATATAGAATGCTACCTATACAGGTTATTTTCCAAGTAAACAATATTAACAAAATCGTAAGCAGATTACCGTGTATTATCATAGTTTAGCAATATTATAAGTTCATCCACCTCCGGGCCAGTCTGGTGCAATTCGTTACTGTAATGTGAGCAATCTGTCGTTCAGCGAGCAATATAACTCAGGGCACGTTATAAGCGCCCCGATGCGGTATAATGGCAATTTTGTTAGCTGCTTTATTGTTATTGTGATAGAAATAGTTTTTTGTGGCAGTCGTCAAGGAAGAAATGGATTGACGCGATCAATTTGCTGGATTTATGAGCCACTGTTATATCTATGACGCTGTAAATTAGACGAGGAAAAAACAATTGAAAAAATACACGGGTTGTGTAGTGTTTTGTTTTTTGTTCCTTGTGTAAACAATGTTAAACATTATTATCTCATATTAGACGTTTCCCGCGGTTTTCAGCGTACAAAGGGTCGATTGATAAACTTGCTTGCTCCCTTGAACCACCCCTAAATATATTCAACCCCAAAAATATGCTTTAACCTTGACTCAGATCCTAAATTTTCATAACCCTTGCTTTCTGCATTTCTTTGATTTCATAAATCAATCTTAAAGGAAAGTTTCTCTCATTTTTTTACTTTGAATAAATGCTTCTCAACAAACAGTTTGCTTTACTATATTTAACCGACGATAAACTGAAATTTTATACACAAAACTACACAAAATTTGGATATTACACAGCTATAAAACCACCATAACAATTGGGGTAATCTACACGAAAGCACCACCCAATTATCTATAGATACGAATATGCAATCTTCGAAGTTCGAAACTGCTTAATTCGCGCCTCGTCCTCCCGATATATCTGCGAAGCAAACTAAGGGAAAATTGTAAAATTGAGACCGTTACTCATACAGTACTGCACAAGGACCATATTAAAGTTTAAAGGTCCGCCCCATTATTCATGAGTAGGATACAGTCTCAGTTGATTCCCCACACGTAATAGTCGCTATAAATTCGGTGAACTTTATTGGCTATTAAAATAAGTAATGAAATTGTTCGTGTTTCGTTCTGTACAACACAAGAGCAACTATAATTAAATTGTTATGTTTTAAAAATGCTCACGATTCTTTTTATTGTATGTTTTAATTTTGTTGTAGAAATTGTGAGTTTTAAGTGCTGAAAAATTTGTTTTAGTATTGTTTGGTATTAACTAGAACTTTCTTATTGTGACTAAGTGATAACCATTCTATCATATTAAATTACTGTTCTATATTTTATAAAAATATAATTTTATATCTATAAGCTAAATCAATAAACAACTAGTACCAGTAAACCATGAATGCGAATTCTACTGAATATTTATTGATTAGGTATGGTTTTACTTTTATGAAATGTCTTTAATAATGTATGAAGACTACATGTTGAATAATATTTAGTTCTAATAATAAGAATAAGTTATTTCTCCTTAGCGATTCCAAGATCTTCCCCCTTCAAGCGGATAACATTTATAATCAGGTGAAATGCATACACTTTATATACAATACATATTTATTTACAAGTTATATTATTAGACTTATACACGACTCTTGGATATTTTATTTCCATTAGATGACAAGATCAGACGACAGACAGACGCTCGGAAATAACGGGCTCATTAAATATGAAGAAATCTTACTCGGCAAATATTCAAGTACACTCACAGAAATACAACTAATTTGCAACTTTATTTACTGTTAAAGTATACTTTTGTGTAATACCTCCCCTGTCTTTGGTAGAGACTATTTTAATTAGCACAATGTGCATACTTATCGTTCGTTGAAGCTCAAAATAAGTGCCTTACAGTACGAGGTACTTACACAGTTAAGAGTTCTTTGTTTACATTTTGTTCAACTGTAATTTTGTGCTCGTGAAAAATGTAAAGAACTGCACTCAGTGTGTTGTTTGTTGAACAACTAATTGGCGACTGTGGAAAGAGAAACTGTTTGCTATAAAACCTTTGATGCTGATGTTAACGCAGTAATGGCTGCTGCATAGTATGTTTTGTTTCATTCACTATTTTTCTACACGTCGTCTTTAGTTGCGAAGTCCGACAAAACCTTCTGGTCTGCGAAATGTTGTACACAGAAAACATCGTATAAATTTGGTGTTTTACTATACGTATAAAAAGTTTATTAAATTACAGTGAGTATTTATTATATTTAGTTATAAAGTAGCAATGTATCTGTTTAGTATACAACTACTTAATTTCCCTTAAATAAACACATAACTAAATTAAAAGAAAAGACAGCCTTCACACGAAATTACGCTTCGTCCTTATAAAAAAATATCGAATCTCTGAAGTATCGGCAAACATATTTATTTCATACTTAAAACTATACGTATATGCGGTTTTAAAACACCAATCTAATATTCATCAGTCAATACAAACCCTCTTAACACCAAACCGTAATCAAATGCTTCGTAATTAAATCAAACACGAATTCGGAAACTGCGCACAATCCTTTGACTTCATGGCATCTGACTTTCGAGATCCGGATTTCCATCAAATTAAACACCATCTTCGCAAAACTATTTATAAAGATTCCGTGGTGAGGGGAGATCTATTCAGGATGTGAAATTTGACGTGTGAGACCTTTGCCGGTTCAAATAAAGCGTTGAAGAGGACCCATTGTGTAGGGCTGAAAGGTGGAACATATCTATCTCATAACCATCGCGACGCCTTATTATTCCTTGTGATTTCTTCATTTGGAGGAAAAAGGGAATTTTGTATAGAGATGAGAACACCAATGTGAATGTACCTATTATTTAGTTTGCAATGGCGTGTGTTTTTAAATATGAATAGATTTCTATCAAAAAGTCGAGCCGTATTTATGAGCTGGAGATTAAATGAAGTTAAATAAAGTATATGATTGGATATCTTACAATTTCATTAGTTAATGTTAAATACTTTATCAAAGACCCTATTTAACGCTGTATGACTATATTTAGTAGAAGTAACTACAACGTTTGACCTAAAATAAAGCTTTAATGTGTACCGAAAAGTCAAAAACAATTTAAAAGTGGTATTAACAACTCCAAAGATATTTTCATCTGATATGAAAACGTAGCCCATTGCGTGTGAATAAGAATACACGCAAAGGGCCCATACGACCCACGTGTATTACACGTCCAATATCAAATGGCCTTCGCAAATTCGTTTCAACAGCCCTTTTTCCCCCATTCTTTCAGAAATGTGGGAGGAAGGGGAGTTCTAAGTGCACTGGTCGTTTTTGAAGATGATCTCAAACCGTGTAAGTTCGCATTTATAAAGATTTCGAACGCATTCCGCAAATGAACACAATTTAAAGACGAATGCGTTTTTGGATTCTCAATTTGAATGAAGGTTCGGCGCTCGATTCGACCGTAATGACGTCATATTTTGTCGGCCCAATGTTTGGGGAAGACACAAAAGGATGTCAGCTAAATCGTTTATGTAGATAAAAGAATGCTCTTGCTTTATGTAATTTTATTTTAAAGCTTGTTCTTTATCTGGGAATAAGTTAGGTAATGATATGCATATAGAATATCGATCATTTGATAGACTTAGTGCTTGATATCCTATCTTGATCAAACGAATACTGAATACCTTCTTTCAGTAGAATATTTAATCTTACAGAATAGGTTAAGGACTTCCAATTTACCCATAAACTTACGTGACTAGGATGAGACCAAAAAAGGCACTGATTCAATTATCTCCGATAATATGTGTCTAAAATTAATAAACTTACTTTCGAGTTATTATTAGAAGAATCACTCATGATAGGGAAACACACAAATGTTATATAGACATAAAGTCCCTACCCAACTACTTATCTACTCGAAATGTGTGTCCTATATCATTCTAATACCAATGTAGCTACTCACAATGCAAATTAATTCCACCAATAACAAATACCACTTGAAATACTCATCAAATTGCAATATTTTGTACCTCAAATAACCTAAGGGAATTGCAAAGCCGTAGAAAGCCATACTTGTGCCGCATTAGCATCAAGTATACGACATACACTCAACGAATTAATCCATATTAGGCATGCATCAAAGACTCTCCAACGCAATAGGGTACTCCTGTGATTTGAACAATAGGAATTATGAGAGATCGCTACGTTTGAGAGCTTCTTGACCTAATATCGAATTACAGAGCTGCTGAGAAACGAATTTAAACTTTGCTGAATGGTGTTAGGGTTCAAAATTAATTTTAAAATGAGATTATTTTATTGGATTTTCGGTGACTTTTATGGCTGATGATTTTTTTACCTTTTGAATAATAATTATAGGTTTTTTTTTGCCTACCATAAGCCAACAATATTGATTTATATCATAGTTTTTTATATACATACATATACTACTATATAGGTATAACAAAACTAATAAAAAACATAAAGGTAAATGGCTCAATTATAATTATATTATCAACCAACTATAAAATTTCTACATATTTTTAAATATATTCACGATTCTGTATTTAAAATTTGAATTATGACACGAATATAGATAAAATTTTACTTAAGTAGTTTACCTATACATATATATTTTTATTTTCCTTGTTCTTTTATAAGCTCATGCAGTTTTCTAAGGGTTAGTTCGTTTTCTACATTCAAGATGGAAAGCAAATATGTTTTTATTTTATGGAATTTTTTAATATTCTGTAAGTAAACTATTAAGTACTAGAAATATATATATATATATATATATTTTAATATGGATTAATAAAATATTTCTTTGTAGTGACTACAGCTACTGCTGCCACTTTGGGCTCAGGGTTTAGTGAGTATTTTTATCTTATGTTATTTATAAAATTTTGCGTTGTTGTAGACTACTAACATATCATTAGGCATAATTTATAACAGTAGTTAATAAGTAAATAATATAAAATACCAATTTGCACAGATATAGGCGAAGTAATGGAGGACTTCGCTGATACTGCAGCCAAGCTAGGACCAGGTGTAATAACTAAAGGCGGAGCATTTGGTATGAAAAAAGCATACAGACTCAGAATGTCCTAATGAATAGGGACTATTTGAAAACAAGGGACATTTTGGGAAAGGGACGTTCTGAGCCTGAACGGAAAAAGTAGCTTAATGAACTCTATCCCCCCCTCTACTCATCTACGCCTTGATAGTATGATCATACACATAGTAAACAACTCCAGATGTAACCTGTATACTATTATGTTAAATATGTAGTATACAGGTTACATCTGGAGTTGTTTACTACACGGACCTTGTGGAAACTAGAACAAATTTCCGTGCGTTCAAGCCTTTTTGCCATACCTATTACTGGAATCAAGTGGAACTCTCGGAACACTAGGACCCATTAAATGTAAATTATATTCCGTAGTGCTAGGCAACTGGGCTTCACCCAGTTGTAAAAAGTCCCTTTGTGCTAATGGCCTAACTCTTTACATCTGTCTCCTGCTTGATATGGAGGGAAGTGGAAACTATGATTATTCCTACTCCTCCACTATTGTTTTCTGATTAAATTCGCTGCGGGTTCCAAGACAGTAAAAAAAAACTCTCTGGGACTCGTCGAGTTTTACTGCCTCGACGTTTTCTTGCGGTTGCCACTGTTGATTCTGGCTTTCAGGAGTTTCAGTGGTTGGAAATGTGTGGCGGGCTTGTCCCATAAAACAGTATGATCATACAGTCGTTTTTCATCCATATCATCCGTTACTCAATCTATTCAACGGCTATTTTGTAATATACCTCTCCACTCCAGCAGTATTCATACTGAACATTTTCTGAGTGGCATTTGTTACGTCCCTACTCATTTCAGACTGCGCTATAATATATTGCATATAGTATATAGCTCATAGCACAACAATATAGCGCACCGTACATAGCCAATAATATATAGTATAGTGTAGGAGCTCGTGGCTAAGCAACAGCCGTACGGTTCGACCGATCAAAGGTTAAGCTGCACTTGGCGCGGTCGGTCCGTGGATGGGTGACCATCTATGTCATAGCGAGACTCCTCCGTGCCTCGGAAAACACGTTAAGCTGTTGGTCCCGGTTGTCATTTGTACATCTTTGACAGTCGTTACGGGTAGTCAGAAGCCAGAAAATCTGACAACCAGTCTTACCAAGGGGTACCGTGTTACCCGGTAACTGGGTTGTGGAGGCCAGAAAGGCAGTCGCTCCATGTAAAACACTGGTACTCAGCTGCATCCGGTTTAAACTAGAAGCCGACCCCAACATAGTTGGGAAAAGGCTAGGCAGATGATGATATAGTACAGTACAGTGTGAACGTATCCATAACAGTGTATGGTGCGCGATATTGTTGTGATAAACATTCAGAACAACAATCCTTTTAAATTACGGATTTGTATATTGTATGTGTATGTATATAGTCGCATGTAAAAATATAATTGATGTACATAAATACCTATTTTAGAGGGAGTAACGGGCAAGTTCAGTGATTTAGCAGCTTCTGCAATGGATAAAGTAACAGGAGGTATGTTACACACCCGCCGAGACTCACAGACAGTCCGAAACTGTGACATAGTATTGGCGACCATATTTTATTAATCTATATCTCTTCAAACCCCCTACGTTAAAATGCCTCACATCATTTTGGACCGATATTAACCAAACTAAGATAAGAACCACCGCAAGGAAACTGGCTTTTAAATGAAAAAAACCGTATCGAAATCGGTACATCCGTCTGAGAGCTACGATGCCACAAACAGATACACACACACACACACACACACACAGACAGACATCGACGTCAAACTTATAACAACCCTCTTTTTGCGTCGGAGGTTTAAAAATAATGAGATAAACTAATTTTGATCGAGAATAGTAATAATATAAAATCATTGTAATCCTTTTACCAGTTTTTCAAAGCCTTGATAAGTACAGATAAATAGGTAGTAGAAATATTATTAAGACAGGACTTAACAGATTAAGTTTTTGAAAATCTTGCATTTTGCTCTTCAAATGTCCGGGATAGGTAAACTGATCAAAAATATCCGATAATGTCAGATAGTCTGTAAAGTCACTCATTAGTTTAGCTGGAGGCCTTATTTTAATTAATTAAATTAGGACCTCGCCACATAGTCCGGTTAAGCAGATCGAATGCTGTTAGAAGCACCCTGAAGAGGCCATGTAGAACAAAAAACACTC
Organism: Pyrrhia umbra; assembly: GCA_963891755.1. Lineage (NCBI taxonomy): Eukaryota > Metazoa > Arthropoda > Insecta > Lepidoptera > Noctuidae > Pyrrhia > Pyrrhia umbra. The sequence continues at coordinate 5,599,757 of OY982926.1, forward strand.
ATAAGTATCGTTATAACATCTCTAAGACGTAATTGTGGGAATAATTATAACATAATTCTTTCTGGTTAATAAGATTCTCAAAAAGTAATTCCTATCAACATTTTGAAAGCTGGGGGAAAATATCTTGATCTAAATATGTATGTATACATATAGTCACACCATTTTTAACACAAGACCGGCTGGAACGATATTTATGTTTTTTGATTTTTGAGATTTATTAGGATAACTTAAAATTCCGAAAAAAATACGAGAAAAGAAAGCGGTTAAGGTCAGCAAGCAGTAGGAGATACAAAGTAGGTAACTTGTTATTAATACCAAGCTTAAATTTTAAAATTATGTTTATTTTTTTCAGGCGGTGTTCCTTTTGGCCGATAGTTTTGAAGCAAAAGTATGCAATAATTATAACATTTTGAAATATTGTAACAATAGGAAATTTAATTACTAAATTAAATAAGAAAATAAAATGAGTTATTTTAACATGGTATTTTTTCTTATTTCACGTAAAAAATCTTTCATTTTAATATAACTATAAAATTGAAAATCATCACAATAGATATGTTGGGTTCTCTAATCTAAATAAATGAAATGTGTGTTATTTTGCTTCCTTATTCTATGTGGCAAAACTACCAATAGTATGGAGACGAGGCTACCCTAGGCGAGACTTTAAACAACAAATAATTAAATTATAGTATAAATTATTTAGTTATAACTCTCCCAACTCTAAAACAATAACCAGGCAGTATTCCACAGTTACCAATGAATACCAGATCACCAGGGAAGAGAAGGAATATTATTAAAAATGTCAACATTCTCATTATTGAAATCAAAGATAGTGGAAAGAATTAATCATTAAAATAAAAACAATATTCGTTTCTTGATCAGTTTTTTTATCAATGCGCATTACTTTTCAGAATTGAATAAACGTAATAAGCACTGACAAAAGCATACAAGCCATGTCTTTGATCTAAGGAAACAACCAGTTATTTGTCATAAACGTGATTGGTTCTTGTGCCTTTTAAATGTTACGATTTTACATTAGGAAACTTGTTTCAAGTATACTAGATTTTGTGAATTTTAAAATAATCAAATGCTTATCGGATTGTGTAAATGGATTTAACTGCAACAATGTATTACTTGAGACATTCAATTTATTGATTTAATGAAATATAACGTTTCATTTATATCGGAACAAGCGGTAAGAAAGAACCATTTTCTCACAATGAATCAGGCTAACAAATCATACGATTCTTTAAAACAAGATTTCCTGCACGAAATGGATTTTATCAGTAACCTTGGTGTCAAAATGTTCATATATCCTTTCATAGGCCGATCTAAACTTGCCACATACTGTTACCATATCACATATGGCCTCTTATTTTTCACAATAACCCAGTTGATCATTACCCTGTGCCTAATTTGCATTAATGACATCGACGTTTTTGAGATTATCAATGTTGCTCCCAATATAGGGGTCTGTCTTATGATCCTGATCAAATACCGAAAAATTCATGACAACAGAAAATTATACGATCAAATAAGTAAACATTTCCGATTTGATTTATGGGAAGTTATTTCTGACATGCCAGCACATAAAGAGATTTTACGTAGAAGTACATGGATTACAAAGGTGATATTGAGATTTGAGTTCTATTACACTATTGGATTGGTTATTATTATCAACTTGTTTCCAAGAATCATCATGGTTTACCAAAACAATATTCTTGGTAAAGAAAAACAATATTTATACCCGTTTGATGGCTGGTACCCATTCGATAAGATACAGTGGTATGATGCTGCGTATATCTGGGAGAGTTTTATGACTTCAGTCGTCATTTTTTCCTACGTCTTTGTTAATATGCTTCATCTATCTTATACTCGATTTATTTGTCTGGAATTGAAAATTCTCGGGAATTCCATGGAAGAGCTCATTAGTAATGAAGATGTGGTTAAAATCAAGAAAAGAAAAGATGTTGATAGAATTCATTATAATATCAGAAATAAATTAAAATGTATAATTTGCAAGCATCAGTTTTTGGACAAGTAAGAAACATTAGTGTTTGTGGAATAGTATGCTGCATAGATTTAAGAAGTCTCAGTGCTGCTCCGACTAGACGACAAGCCAGTGTACTTGTAAAATGCGGCAACAAATGCTATGACGAAGTCGGCATACCAGAGACAGTCAGAAGTCAATCCGTTGTAAGGAAGGCGAATGATGTAAATAATTTTAGACATAATCCGAAGTAAAATGCCAGTTTTTGTTGTGAAACTGTGTGAAAATAATACTAGAAAATAAGAAAAAAAAATCTGGGATCACTTAAACATACTACAATAAAAAGTTGCTGCATTCACTGAGCTCTTGTTTTAAAGCAACGTGGTACCTATCTAGTGGGAGCGGCACGGAGTCTTATTAATCTATAAGTAGGTGTTTATTTTCGTCAAGAAATGTGAAATGTCTTCTTTGATTGCAGAATAACATCTGATTTAGATGAAGTTCTGGGAGATGGAATGTTTTTGACATATTTATTTGGATCTATATTTATTTGCCTCACGATATTTACTGCGACGGTAACTTTTTTTTGTTTTTTTTTTTCAAATATTATCCATATATTATTTAAAATTACTAATGATTATTTATTTTTTAGGTTGTGGATGATCTGTACAAATCTATGCGCTATTTTTCATTCTTCTGTTCCTTGCTTTTGGACGTATTCATACAGTGTATAATAGGACAGCTACTTATTGATCATGTATGTTATCCAATTTAAATAATTCATTAGATTAGAATCTTTGATTTCTAGGCGCATTGTATTAATGTTTGTAAAAATTTCGTGTTTGCTGCAAAATACATTTAAGACTCCTAAGTCTACAGTATATTGAATGTACACGAGAAACAACATTGTCTAACTTCGTCTCTCTAAAACCGTACCACCAAGGGTTTTTGCAATCACTATACAGGCGTGAGAGTGAGACACAGCTACTAGCATCGTATAGCACCGTCTCTTTTTTTACAACGGAACTATTCCTGCTTTGGCACGTTGTCAATCGTCCGTTACTTCGTGGAAGAGAATGATAGTCCTAGTAATGTTATACATGCGAAAGTTTCTGAGGATGTATGTATATATGTGTAAGTATGTATATATGTAAAAAGAAATTCACGTAAAACTTCTGAATGGATTTGGACTGGTACATCAATCTATACTAATATTTTAAAGAGGAAAGATTTGTTTGTTTGTTTGATTGTAGGGTTTTAACTCAAAAACTACTGAACCGATTTAAAAAATTCTTTCACTGTTAGAAAGCTACATCTTTACGCAGTGTCATAGGCTATTTTTATTTCCAGAAATAATTAGGGATCCCTACTAAATTTTGAATAATGTAACCCAAGGTGTAAAAAAAATGTTCACGTGGGCGAAGCCGCGGGCGGAAAGCTAGTAGTTTATATAACCCAGATGAACACATAAGATTATTTTCATCTAGTCTAGTACATTATATCACCATGCCTTATACTTTGCAATGTGGTTTTTCAGAGTGATAAACTGGAAAAAGCTATTTACTTCGCAGACTGGGTATATGCTGACTCTGACACGAAGAAGATGTTGCTCATATTCTTGATACGTTCTCAAAAACCTTTTGGGTTTAGCGCGAAGGGCTATTTAACTATGAATTTAGATACTTTTAGTGGGGTAAGTGGAAACATCGTTGGAATGAAATGATTATTGATTTGACTTAATATCTAGGTACTTATCTAAATATATCTTATCAGGAACAAATGCTTTTCCATGGTCAAATAACCATGGATTTAAAATAATATTTCAATACCAATATTTTAAAAAATATAGATTTTATTGAATATCAATTTATTTTTTGTGTTTTATGGTGTTTTTTTTTATTTATTTTATAATAAATGATTCGTCGTAAGGGTTTGAGATAAACAAACAATATAATAAATATCAAATTTTATTTTTCAGGTTTGCAGCTTGTCGTACCAGTTATTCAATTTATTGCGTACAGCATACTCGGAATAATCAAATATTTTAATAACATATTATAACAATTCCAAAATAAAGTACTCAGGGATGCTGTCAATGCACCCTGGTACATAAGAAATGACGACCTTCACCGTGACCTTAAAATGGAGTTCGTCACCACCATCATCCAAAAATTTGCTGAAGCCCACGAACGCAGACTTCATCGACACGTGAACGTGGAGGCAATCCAGCTGCTAGACAACACAGACTTAGTGCGTAGGCTAAAAAGAACTAAGCCATTTGAATTAGTGTACAAAGTGAATTAATAAATAATAGTAACAATGTTGTGCTATATATATAACACATGAACATAGTGTTTCATAAATTATATCAGACTCTAAGAAAGTGCTACGGACTTACATATGTAAAAGTGCAAATGGACACTATTCTTAGTTTTAACAATCTATCACGTAACATATTAGGTTAGAGTCAAATTGCTTATTAGTCTTTTAGGCTAGATCGTAATTAATTATTAAGAATGTACTCGTATTCTTACTAATAAAGTATAAAAAAAAAAAAAAAAAAAAATATTTTAATTCCTACATATTTAGCGTTTACTACATAGTATTTTTTTCGATATAGTGAGCATAAACTATCGAACATACCCCACATGCTTTAAGCTTTTATTTTCTCCACACGCGTTGCATTTAAATTACTGTCAAAATCAAGCATTATAAAAAAAACACTAAACATGGTTGTTTTATTTGCAAGCGCAATCTCCTTAACAGAAAATGCGAAAAATTCATCAAATAAAATCAGTTTTAAAATACCTTAATACCAGTGAATGTGTCTTTCTTTCTCCTCAATTCTAACTATAATATTATAAATGCGAGTGTGAGTTTGATTTTACGCTTTCACGACAAAACGGCTGAACCGATTTGGATGAAATTTGGTACGAAAAAATAGAGGACCCTGAAACGGTGGATTAAGAAATTATATCGGGACGCAGGTTAAGCCGCGGGAAACAGTTAGTACGTTCACATACGACTAGAAGATTTCCAGAGGGTTTCCGCTTTAATCGAATTGGGCATGCTTAATTTTTTGAAAGACGTTTTAATTCAAAAACCGTTTTTGATATTTGAGGTATTTTAATTTAGTAACATATTTTCTTATTTTTTACTAGAAAAAGCTTAATTATTATGATTATTTATTTATTAAAATGCAAAAATAACAAGTGATATTCATTTAACTCGAATGACGTAATCGTTTACATTTAAGGACGACTTGTTTATGAATAAATAGTAGAATAATAAATTACGAACTGCAGTTTTAATTTTGTCTTTTAGCAAAAGTCCATCAGATAGATTTTCCTTCATATTATACAGACTTTTCCCTTTAATATTTTTAGCAAAATTCGTCAACACTTATAGGGCACAAAAACCTTATTATTTAAATAATTAAAACCTTCATTGAAGGTAATAATAATGTGATTGGATAACTTATATTTTTTTGAAATATCTTACACATTGTTTCAAAAGTATTTTTTCTGATACACAAATATTAGACATTACGATACTATAGTTCGAATAGGTATCAGAATAAATAACATCAAAATTCAATAGGTTCAGCGAAAAATAGAAATCTATTTATCAGCAAGATTTTCATGTAAAAACATAGTATGAATATTTACAGACAGATCTCCACAAAATAACGTTATGCACACGACGATGTAAATGTGGAAAACTGAACAGCCAATGGCTTCGTATATTGAATTCGGCTCGGCTGACGTCATAAAGGCAAGATGTCTACATTCATATCGAGAGATCACGTGAAAAATAGGCTAGACATATAGAGACCGTATTGTCTTACGGCATACTATTTTCACCCTATATTGAGTAAAATATATGGAAATGTTGGATTACTATGCAAATATTTAGTAGCATTTGTTTCAAAAGACTAGAAGATGATTTGTATTTGTTTTACTGCATACAAATATCTGAATAACTATTAACCGGATTATAGGATAATAAAGATTATTGAAGGTATACTCACTGTGTAATGTAAATTAATTCATAGTATTAATCGAAATAATGAGCAGTTTGTATCAATGAAAGTTAAAAATAACTGGCGTAGTAACTGGCATAATATTATAATGGATTGCCCTAAATCACAAGAATGTACGTTCCAATTTCAAACTCTGTTTTTATAACATTGCAGGAGTGGTGAAATAGAAAAAAAAACCACTTTATTTAAAAATATTTTTAAAAAAATGAGAGTGGCATTCTTATTTATATGAAGATGAAACCCACAAATTTGATTCATTTTATAGGCGTGGGATATCGTATTATCTATACTATTATATAAAATGACAAACTCATACACTGAATGACTGACTCATCAACGCAGAGCCGAAACGGTTGGACCTAGAGTAATGAAATTTGGACAGGAGGTGCCTTTTATTGCTTAGACAAGTAATAAGAAAGGATTTTTGAAAATTCCAACCCTAAGTATACTAAAATAGGGTTGAAAGTTTGTATGGAGTAAGTTTTATTTTTGATTCAATTAAACTCAAATTGTGTAAAAACACTGCAAAATGAAAATAATTAAACACGTGTTTCACAGTTTATCAATATTTTAGCCCTAGGGTGAAAAATACAAATTTCAAGTTTATAAGATTAAAAATATGTTTTAACTTTACGCGAAAACGTCTGAACAGTTTTACTTGAAATTCACCAAAAATGTTTCTTATGAATCGGGTCAAGTTTTAGGCTACAAATCATCACGCTGATTATTATGGGGAATGAGCAGTAAGGCATTGAAATAAGTTTGTAGTGTGATGACCTAACAAGTTTTTATAATTATGCATTTTCGCTATCATTACAATCTCTGACATGAAAATCATCACGCCCGTTTCTAAAGCAGATAAGCAGTAATTAAAATTGTAAAGACGTTGTATTAGAACGTAAATTTTACCTCAATGTCAACGAGCACTGTGGCGGAGGGGCTGTATTAATGATCAAGCGAATCGGTTACATCGAATTCGAATCCCACATATTTTTAGTTTTTTTTTTTTTAGTTTGGTGCATACACAATTTTCTTTTTCTTTTAGTTAATTTCACATAATATTTTTCACCTTTAGCGGCTTCAAGAATTAATTTACGAATTTGTTAAGGTAAGCGCTTTCAAGTCATCATATTATGTAGATGTTATTCCACTTTAGTAAGCATGGTGATTAATGCTCATGCATTCTATGTATACAAATGACCTCTTTTTATACATAACAGTGGAATAATTAAAAGCCAAAAAAATTTGCGCTTTGCATTGCATTAATTCTATTCCACACTTCAGAACTTAAGAATCTAGAATTCTCTTTGCTAATTAACAGATCATAAGGCCAAACATTTGAATGTATTCTGATGAACCTGAGTAAGGATCGTTTGTATTACACCTAACTGTTAGCGAATATGTTGGCACGCGATGTTGTATAGATATAACAATAAAACATACATTCGGACATAATTCACCGTTCTCCAGCTTTTCCTAATCATCAAGATTACCCGTACGCCCAGTGCATGGCACCCCACAATTGTGGCGATAAATATAAATCTGTTCTTTGAGGAGTGGCTAGGAAGGCGCCACGGCATCTTGCCCTACCGCAGATCCTATGCCTACGCCTGACGCAGGTTCTCACCGGACACGGATATTTTGGGAGGTTCCTGTCCTGTTCCTTAACGTCGAGGTGTCGACACTGTGAGGATCATACAGTGGTGATTTGCCCCGCTTAGGTGGCGGTGACCTCTCACGTTCGGCCCTGGTTCAAACCATGGTCCAAAGCGAGTGGGAATAGGAAGCAGTGGCCTCCTTATGCGAAACAGTCATGCTAGAGAAGGAGATAGCGGGATGCGTGAGGGAGAGACAAATCTCACGCCCCAGCCTAGCCATCAGCATTTGGAGCCAGGAATCGACTCCAGGCCACTGCAGGCCCGGGCCTGCAGACTTTAAGCAATAAGTGGCCGTCCGGTAAGAATTAGGCCCGCGTAGACGGCGCGTTTGAGTTCCACGCATGCCTCAATGAGATGTAGCATAGTTGACGGGGCCCACCCCCTGGAAAAGTGCCTGGGGGCGCTGTTCGAAAGAGCTACCGCGACCTAAGAAAATAAAGAGCGTAGTAGAGAACATAATGGATCGATTTAAGTCAGTCTGACACTTACCCCCGCTCCGCCCACAGCGGGAAGAGTCGGGACATGATTTTCTATTCCTAAAAAAAAAAAACTTTTTGCAAAAATAGATCAAAAATACACAACACAATACCTAATTGGAGACACCGACTTCTGTAACGATGTATTAGTTATTTTTCAATTTTATTTTCCATGCCAGTTCTATTTTTGCAAAAAAGTTTTTCAGTTCGCTTTTGAGTGTAGTAGTTTGTAATTTAAATAATAACAATATCCTAATGTTCATCACCTTGAATAAGGGTGAACTCTATACCTCTGCTTTCTCTTTTAAAGCTTAGAGGTGTGATGTTATGTTATAGAATAGTGAAAACAATCACTTGCATAAGATTGCAGTAATCGCTGTTCCTTTACTATTAGTAATTGAAGAGTTCCATTGGTTATCTTCGAAGAACTTCATCAGATCCCAATATACTATAAAGTATTATACTAAAAACCTTCCTTGAAACTGACTTGACTATGCTTTTGAAGAACGAAAACTCCTATCCAATTCGGTTCAGTAGTTTTTGAGATAATCGCGGACATAAAAACACATACATACGGGTACATATATAATTTTTTTTACAGAAAAACGTTTTTTGAAGTCTGTTTAAAAACAAAGACTGCCTACCCGTGCGAAGCCGGGGCGGGCCACTAGTTTAAAAAATATATTGATTAAGTTTTTATTTCCACCCACAACAAATACAGCAATAACAGCCTCCACTGTATAATTTTGTTTTACTTTTAAATATTAGTATTTTTACGTTTTAATAAAATCTCTTATCTAATAATCATCACGAACACTATAAATGAAATGTCATAAAACTTTTATTAAATTAGTTCATCACGAATTTGGTGTAATGTTCCTTTTAATTGTTTTTTTTTTCCTTAAAAACCCAGTCAGGGACGGTTACAATTAGTCCAGGCACTCGTTGGAAGATGGGTACCAAACTGTGGGCTTTAGTGGTTCTAGTCTCTTTGTCTTTTGGCTCGCTAGCGCAGCGAGCAGGTAAGTGAATTTTATGATTAATTACCACTTTTAAAAATTACTTATATATTTTGTAGTAGTGGCCTATTTGAAATAAAAAAAATACTTTGACTTCGGAGCAAATATTTAAAAATGTAGGTACCTATGTGTAAAATATGAATTAAAGATAATTACAGATTAGGTACCTAGTAAACTATGTTCCTTATACAGCTACACATATAATTTAAGTAACCAATGAGTTTAATTCAGATTGCATTTTCAATATTTTTATCAAAGTATAATCTACTTCGATTTTTTTGGTGATGTGATTCTGGAAAACTGTACCAATAAACAAATTGATTATTAATCTCTAAAGCTTATTTTCACACCCATGAACACATATAAGTATAAGTAAATAACGGTGAAATTCTATGTTTAAGATGGGGAAGACTATGCCGTCAATTCGGCAGATGCCTTATCCCTATCAGGTAAAGTGCCATTGAATAATACTGTAGCCACGTCATCATTAGTGTACATACGTACATTACATTATTTATTCTATTATCACTAAACCGATAAAATTACAAAAATACGCATAGTAAAAGGATATATTACATCATTAATTTAGAGACCGATTTTTTTTTGCAATTATTACACAAAACATAATAAAGCGCTACTTAAAGATAATGTCGTCATCCGTCATCAATCCTATATCAATCTATACTTCTATACTAATATTATAAAAAGGTAAAGTTTGTGAGGTTGTAAGGGGTGATCTCTGGGTCTACTGAACCGATTTAGATAAAATTTGGCACGGAGATAGATGGGAACCCTGGAGAAAATTATAGGCTTTTACCCGGGCGCGTAAAGTAGGTAGTTGTCTATATAGTACCTAATGCTTTGTACACTGCCATCAGCGTGCATATTTTATAGGGTTTTAAAAAATCCTATTTGAACAGTCAAATTCAATTTAAAAATACTTATCATCATTTATCATCTGCAATATGACTTTAATCATCGTCATCTGCCTAGCCTCAAGCCGTCAAGACGAGTGGGACTTTAACCAAATCATTAAACTCCGTACCTACGTAAATAAAATATATAATTTTCATTTACAGATGCTTACGAAGATGATGGGTCAGAACTATCAGATGCTTATGCAAATTCAGTAGCTCGTAAGTTTTTTTTAGTTAGCTCTCAAATATTGTCGTAATAATACATTATAATATCAAGATTAATGAAAACATCTCATTAAAAATCTAATTGCTATTCCATATAGAAATGTTCTATACACTTTAAAGTTATGGTATTTATCATGCAAACCCAAACATACTTATGTACATAGTAAATCATTATAGCCCCATAGCCGTTCTATTTATTTTATTTATTTATTTAGGGAAAACAAACAATTGTACAATGTATAATACACTACATAAAGGACATAATTAAAATTAGGCAAATGTACAATCCACGACGTTTCCACGGATTACTAAGGTTAGAGTACGGTGTAGACACAATATTTCAAATTACAACAACATAATTAAGGAGAAAAGAGATAATAAAACAACTACAGGAAGAAACAAGAAGCAAACTATTATAAATTACTTAACTTGGTACCTGCTCAGAAATATATACATACAATTACAAGAGGTGACAAAAACATTACCAGTTTCACAAATGCAGACTATCCACTAAACGTTTCTTGAATTTATGGCGGTCCAAAGCGAAAATGTCTATGGTAACAAAATGTTCATTATAGATCTTGACCATTCTATGGAGAGGCGCCCGTTCACCAGCGTGTGTACGACAAAGTGTCGTGGCAAAGAGCGGGTAGACGCGTACCTCTCGCCGTAAAACAGTTCTGGGCACAACATAACATAAATAATTGATTATATCTGAGCAATCAATTCTATTGTGCAACAGATCATGAAGCATCATGGTTTGAAGCAGGAGGCGCCTACGTTCTAACGTAAGAAGGTTAAACCTATCCAAGGACTCTATATATGAGCCACGTTCCATATGGCATCTAAACTGCATTGATCTTAAAAACTTGCGCTGTACTTTTTCTAAGGCGAGAATGTATTTGTCATAGTAAGGGTCCCATATCATACAGGCATATTCTATTTGTGGTCGAATTATAGAATTAAATAGATACAGAAAAGTTGCTGGTCGCTTGAAGTCTAGCGATGATCTCATTACAAGATGATACATTTGAAATGCCTTGGCGATAATTTTATCAATGTGTAGATTAAGGTGTAGTTTAGAGTCCAATAAGATACCCAGGTCACTGATCTGAGTCTCTCTAAGAAGTAGTTCATTGCAAAGAGAATAATTAAAACAAACGATGTTTTTATTTTTAGTGAAGTTAATATATCTACACTTATTTACACTTAATTTCAGCTTATTAGTCTTACAATAATCAGATACCCTATTAAGATCATCTTGTAAGAGATAACAATCATCGATCGTCGAAATTTTTCTAAAAATTTTTAGATCGTCAGCATACAGCAAAAAGTCACTATTTCGAAAGCAGAAACGGATGTCATTTATATATATCACGAATAATAAGGGGCCAAGAATCGATCCCTGCGGAACTCCGGAGGTAGCAAGAAAGGTGTCAGAATGGTAACCATTACACACAACAGTCTGATTGCGGTTACTGATGTAAGACTGAAACCAGCGCAACAAATTGCCTCTAATGCCATTGAATGCGATTTTGTTCAGCAATATTTCGTGGTCAACTCTATCGAATGCTTTTTTAAAGTCTGTATATACGGCGTCCGTTTGGGCTCTTACGTCCATATTTTTAAATAAGTAATTCGTAAATAGCATTAAGTTAGTAGCAGTAGATTTATTTTTGACAAAACCGTGTTGTTGAGGAACCAATTGTTGATGAATAAAAGGGTAGATGTTGAGATGGACTAGTTTTTCGAATAATTTAGACAAGACGCAAAGTAGGGAAATAGGTCTATAATTTTCGACATTTTGCCTAGACCCACTTTTGAAGACAGGAACTAAATTTGCATTTTTCCAAACTGAGGGAAATATACCACCCTGAATACATTTGTTAAATATAATCGTTACAGGTTTAGAAATGGTATCTGAAGTCCGTTTTAGAAAGCATGGAGGTATCCCATCCGGTCCTGGGCCTTTAGTAATGTCCAACAGCTGTAACTGTTTGCGAACCAAAGAGTCGCTGAAATGTAAACTATGAAGGGAGGTGTGGCTAGAGTTAGATTGCTCAAGTGTTGGACACCAGTCGGATGATAGACTAGTCGGTTCATAAACTGACTGAAAGTAATCAGAAAAGAAGTTACATATTTTATAAGGGTCACTAGAAACATCTCCTTTGTAAAGCATACGACTAGGGACACCTGTCTTGCCTCGGCGGTTAGCTATGTATGTCCAAAAATGTTTAGCGTTAAGCGGAATACTGTCTTCGACACTTCTCATGTAAATAAGATAACATTTGCTGCATTCAACTTTAAAACGAGCTCTGTATGAGGAAAATATTTCATAGTCGGATAAATTTTTGTAATTTTTCCACTTACGCCAGGCTTTCTTTTTATAATTGAAGATCCGAATAAGAGACTTCGTGAACCATACGGGGAAGTTAGGGTTTTTCAGTTTCGACAAAGGTACACGATCTTTTATTATACCGTATAAGTGGTTGTAAAAAACATCCACACTTGATTCAGCAGACTGGTTATCTAAGATCGAATCCCAGTCGATTTCATCAAGATCCTGGTTAATAAGCTGATAATCGGCCTTACGAAAATTATACCTTTTAATATGTTGTTTGGGCATTGAGTTGACGTTAATATTTAATGAGAGTAGGGTAAAAAATGGAGGATGATGATTATCAGCTTGGAGCAAATCATGGTTAGGTTTATAAACACCGCAATCATTATTGGACAGGAGCAAGTCTAGTATGCGCCCGTTTGAATTAGCAAGGTGATTATACTGCTTCAAATCGTGAACCGTCTGAAAATCTCTTAACCGTTGACATATAGAAGACGTACCCAAGCAACTTAAGGATTCCATACAGGGATCGATTTTTGTCCACTGGGCCATTGGAATGTTATAATCTCCTAGCAGCACCAAACCATCTACATTTGTGGAGTTTATGATATACTCTATGTTCTCGAAATGCAAGTTATAAACACTAAGCGGTGAATTATTAGGTATGTAGGCTGCACTAACGATACTTAGTGACGTCCTGCTGCTGCCAGGAATTGCGACAACTACGTGTTCATAACGTTTCTCAAATGTACCCTGCGTAGGTAAAGGAATACAGACAGGGTTGTATTCCCGTAGCACAGCTACTAGCACACCTCCTCCGTCAGATTTGTTGGTTGCAGATCTATTACGATCGCAACGAAACATAGCATAACGATCATCAATGAGTTCACTATTACTAATAGCAGGGATTAAATTTTAGCCGTAATTCTAGCCGTGCAGTACCTAATACTTTTAATAATCCGCTCGTCCATAATGTATCTTATTCGAATTTGGACTCAACTCCAGTCCGCTTCACCAATTTTACCAAAGAGGTTAGCACCAAAAAGAGTTTATTCCAAATACGTACTGGCCACCACGGGCTGAACACCAACAAAAAAAAAAAGAATAATGGCGCGAACTTGCTCTGCAAATTGGATTAGTTTGTAGTTTTATTGATTGATTGGGATTTTGTAAACTTGAATTACTACGTGTAGTTTAGTTACTTTTCTAATATTACAGAATCTGATGCGGATGGATATGATGATGACAATGCTCTATCTCAGGCATTATCAAATGCAGGTAAGAAAGATTTAAATTCTTAGCTTTTTATTGATGTTATTTTATAGACATCCACCATTTAAAGTTGCTGAAATTTAGTGCTGACTTTTGTTATGTAGGTACTTATTTAATAATGTAAATATTATTGAAAATAAATTCATTTTATAACCAAAAACTAAAAAGAATTAAAATCCTACTAATATTACCTATAAACGCGAAAGTTTGCAAGAATGTATGTTTGTTACTCTTTCACACAAAAGCTACTAAAATTAGATAAAATTTAGTATAAACATAGCTTACAACCAGGATTAACACATATGAGACGAACCCGAATAATAAGCATTATTCGGGTTCGGGTTCCATAAAGAAGTCTCTTTATGATCGGAGTTTCATTAATAATAGGTACGTCTTTTTTATAAATATTATTCATTTATTAATATTATTAAATCATTTATTTCAGAATAATTCATTCCATAAATTGTTAGTAATACTTAAAACTATGTTAGTAAACTAAATTCATTCTAATCAATATCATAAAAATCAATTCTAATTTATTTTATTTATTAATCAAATTATTTAATTCATTATGGATTCATTTATATATTGTATACTTAATTTTAATTCAATATTATTTTGAAAATATTATTTAATATTAAAATGGGCAACTCTGGAACTGTGGACAGTATTCCAGTGTCTCACTATAAGGCAATCCAATATGTTATTCAGAAGGCCGTAGGTGCTGCCTGTGACGCGATGTATCAATGAAGCTACTCTTTTCCGCACTATTGCTCTGAAGTAGTCGGTGCTGTTTATTTATTTTATACATTGAAATAAAAAGTCAGTTCTTCTCCAGCAAAATGGTGAGATGTTTTCAAAATATAGCTGCATTGCAAAGTCCATTAATGAACTGCTATAAAATAAACATGACTTTAAAACACCGATCTTCGTTTGTTGTTACAGGAGCTAGTGGACGAGGTAGAAATGCAGCAAAGTCACAAGCTCTCGCAAGATCGGCTTCTCGTAAGTATTATCTATATAACGATATCTGTGCTGATGAGCTATGACAATGAGAGATGACGGAGGAGCTTGTGGCTAAGTAAAAGCCGCACGGTTCGACCGATCAAAGGTTAAGCTGCGCTTGGTGCGGTCCATGGGTGACCATCTATGTCATAGCGAAACTCCTCCGTGCCTCGGAAAGCACGTTAAGCTGTTGGTCCCGGCTGTCATTTATAAATCTTTGACAGTCGTTACGGGTAGTCAGAAGCCAGAAAGTCTGACAACCAGTCTTACCAAGGGGTACCGTGTTACCTGGTAACTGGGTTGTGGAGATCAGATAGGCAGTCGCTCCAGATAAAATACTGCTACTAAGCTGCATCCGGTTAAGACTGGAAGCCGACCCCAACATAGTTGGGAAAAGGCTAGGCAGATGATGATGATATCTGTGCTGATGAGCCGAAATGTGTTATCTCAATTCATATTATATAATAGTATCTGTATTGGAAAAATTGAGATATAAAAAATCTTCTTAGTGTGTTTTTAGGGTTCCGTAGTCCGACAAGGAACCCTTATAGTTTCGCTCTGTCCGTCTGTCTGTCTGTCTGTCTGTCTGTCTGTCTGTCTGTCTGTCTGTCTGTCTGTCTGTCTGTCTGTCCGCGGCATAGCTCCGTGGTTTTTGTTATTAGAAAGCTGAAATTTGGTATGAATATGTATATTGAACACGCCGAGTAAGTGGTAAAATAAAATTTTGAAAAATGTTTTTTTTTAGGGTAGCTCCCAAACATGTAAAGTAGGGATGAATATTTTTTTTCTCGCGTGCCCCTTCGTGTGGGGTATCGTTAGATAGGTCTTTCAAAAATATTATGGGTGTGTGAAGATCATTTTTCGGTTAAGCGAGCCATTTGCGAAATATCTAGATTTTAAGTGAAATTTTTTGTTCGATACGAGTTACCCCCCCCTCTAACTTTTGAATGGCTGTACCTAGAAATGTGAAAAAAATCACAGACGTAGCACATGTAATGAACTTACAAGGAAAACTATCACGGCTAAGTAGGCTTAACCGGTTACACAGTTATAGTCGACTAACTGAGACCTACTACGGAACCCTACTGTGCGTGGCCCGACACGCACTTGGCCGGTTTTTTTTTATGTTTTAAGTTAGGTAGCGCTAGATGGGGTATACCATTACATGTGATATTGTCAAAGCTATTAAATGGTATATAAAAATAAAACTAAAAGTGTTGTTCTCAGAGATATGCGTATCTCGGCTGCGCAGCGCATATATCAAATTCATCACTAAACAAACATTTTCGAAAACTATTTTTCTCTGTAGCTTAAATTCGAAGAAGTCAGCTAAGAATTATACCTACGACAATACTTAGTTTCATAGACGTAGTTACCGACTTTTAGAAATGTACCTACATTGGTTACAATGTTAAATGTTTTAACATTACAGGGGGCAAAGGGTATGATCAAGGGGCAGGGGGCGGCAGAGGTGAGAAATAACATTAAAACATATAAACACTTTTTTAAAGAATTTTTAAATGTTATTTTGAAAAATAATTGTGTGGTCTATTTAGAGCAGAGTGATTTAAACATAATACATTTTTTGTGGGACTTCTACAAGTTACAAAAAGTATCCGACAGCTCCTAAAAAAATCTCCCGACAATCAACCAAATAAGTGACTTCCATTCTATGCTTGTTTATTGCTTTAGAAAATCAGCTTAAAAGTATTCGCTCAGCATTAAATAGTATGTTGCAAAAGTAAAAAAGGCAAAGCAAGATTGAATTATCAAATATCAATATTTGGTTAATAATAAAAGTGTCAAATTTGATTGTGATGGAACTTAAAAGATTATTGTAATCTGTATTTGCTTTATTTATTTTTTTAATTAACTTTGTATTGCCGTAGGATTGTATGGAAATCCATTCTGGGACTTTGGTGAAGGTGAGTCTTTAAAAAATTGATAAAAGATTAATTAAACATATTAGCTACAATTTTGCACAGATTTGTTCCACAAAAAATAATAGTATAGCTCACTTGATATTTATTCATAATAACGCCATTCGAATTCGAATAGGCGAAATTAACCATTTTCAATGTTGCCTTACCTTACAAACGATTCTATTAATCTTATCCTTACAGCTTTTTCAACCTTTAAAAAATATACAATTCTTTTTTTCTAATTAGTCGACTTATTTCAATGGTTCTTATACCCCATAAGACACAACTACTGATCATACTCGCTATTTATAAAGATTTTACAATTTAAATCTTATTAAATAATATTATATTTCTATTTTCTAGGAACATATTTTGGACCAAGAGGAAGATTTGGCCCACAATCCCACTCTTCAGCTTCAGGTTAATATAGATATATATATCAGTTACCTAGACCGATGTTAGAAACCTCACCAGAATCGTGTTATACTTTTCCAAACAGTATATTTAATTACGTGCAATATCAGTCCCATCAAAATTAAAATCCAAACAATGTTTTATGTAGGTATGTGAAAACAAAACGTTATCCGTCTGACGGGCATTCGGGTGAAAATATATTTAAACTTTCTAAAGGAGTTGTTTGAGATTGAAATTATACCTGCTATGTCAATTAGTACCCCCAAGGGATGACAACAGGCATGTAATGTAACTCTACTAATACCTTGGTATGGTATTAATACCTTTATGTCGTTTATGGTGAATGAAGGATGATGATAATGATGAAGATTATTATCAGAGTAATTTTTCATTCTTCTTGATCTACAATAACGACATTAAAGGCTCCACAAAGAGCAAAATAATTATACCAGGTATTTATTTATTTTATTTGGTTCACCAACAATTGTATACACTGGTACAAGCAATGAAATTGAAGCAGCTAATCAGAAAAGAGTGTAACAATCACTTACAGGTAAACACTGCAAGCACACAAAACGTTGTCGTAACTTGCAAAATATTTAAATAAGAGACTATATTATCAAAATTGTACTAAATTAAGTGGTTATACTAATTAAATCAAATAGAACTAGATAATAAAAAAAACAATTTGTAGCCTCAATTCACCCACACAGTGAGATAATGCTGGTCTAAAAACCTAAAATTGGGGGAGATACTTATAAAAACTTATTATTCAATGTTCTTACTTATTTGTAGCAGGAGTAACACGGAGCCCGACAATATATGGATTCTATTTGTTGATTACTTTTCATTTATAGGAAACCTTTCTAAATTTAAGACTATAAATTATCTAAATGAAACTACTGAAGGAGTAGCATCAAAAATATTATTTTTGTTATATTTCAGCCCGTGCTGGTTCAAACTCGGGCAGTAGAGGTGACCGCTCCCAATCGCAAGCAAGTAAGTATAATACCTAGATTATAAACTCAATCTTTGTTTTAACGTAGTTTATATAATGAGATATTTGTATTTTTTTAATAAGCAAATAATGAAATGGTAAGCAATAGTGAAAATACCAAAGTTAAAAAGTAGCGTTTAAATGGTAGTTGCGAGAAAAATATAATAATAAAATCGTTCAAAAATCAACAAACCTACATAAAACACATACATTATGTACACATCTCTTTTACAGTTGCTGATTCTTATGCTGGTAGTCGTAATGAACAATCTGGCAAACGAAAACCTCGCACACCAAAACCACGCGTCCCCCCACTAAGACAACCAATAGTCAAAAGCAATCCAAAACAGGACCAACCTCAACCTAGCAATCCAGAACAAAACATATCTCCATCAGTAACGATCACTACCGATTCATCTGGATCTCAAAGCGGTAGGTAGTCATCATTATCAAAGTTTACTACAACAGAAAATTAGATAAATACAATATAAAAACATTATCATAAAAACACAGTCATATATTTGAGTTATGATTCAATAAACTCTTCGTACCTATCGTAAACTTAAAAGCTGCTATGTTCTTGATATCAGGGATTATATAAATCAGATGCTAGCTAATAAACACTTTAAAAAAGAAATCTAGGGAGACGCACCTACCATCTTTTGTCGAACCCATTTAAGCTAATTTGAATCCTTCAACTTCGTCGTGGACAAATCCAAAAGCCTGTTTCAGTGACCAAAAGGGCACAATTTAATATTTGATCGGTTAAGATTTGTCAATTTCTTTAAACAAAATAAAAATAATTTCTATATAAAATTACATGACAATCGCGCTGCAACATGAATGCATGCATGCCAAAAATATAAGAACGATGATGTGTTTAATTAGACATATAAAATAGTAGATTTTATATATATGTATGTATGTAGATTTTGTGATATTTTAGATGAATAAAAGATTTTATGATTAATAAAACGCCCAGAGTACTATTTTTTGTAAATGTAACCAAAAGATGAACATATATAAATTAATCGATGATTTATTTTATAGTTGTCGTGTCTGGGCCAGGAGGAGCGGCCACTACATCGGGCTCTTCCGAAGGTGAATACGTAGTTGTAACTTTTATTTATTTATTTATTATATGCTTTATTGTACACCATACATGAAAACAACAAATAAAAAACAAGTTCATAGAGGTAAAGGTACAATGGGCGGCCTTATCGCTAACTGCGATTTCTTCCAGGCAACCATAGGATGGACAAAAAAGAGTTGGACAAGAAAAAGGTCCGTCTGCAGTGTTGGAGAAGTGTTTAACTTACCTATTATAACATTAATACATAGATATATAAAATATATATAATAAGTATATATATATACAATATATATAACACATATATAAATATATGCATAAAATAAATTAATAATAAATACTATATCAAAATAATCAGTAACAGAATACAAGCAAATAATCAATAACAACGATTAATTAGGTAGGTAAAGAAATTTAAAATTTGCTTTTTACAAGCACAAATAATGTTCCTTCACAAGCTTTTTAAACAAAGGCAATGTTTGTGCACGTCTAATTGGCACAGGTAAAGCATTCCACAAACGAGCAGCCTGGACTGTGAAGGACTTGTCAAAAAATGTTGTAGAATGCTTCGGCATTCTGAGTCTCAAGTTATCTGATGACCTGAGAAACCGCGTGTGAGTGTCACCAAGGAACTCGAAACGTAACTTTAGATAATGGGGACTAGTTCAAATGTAAACATAACACTGCGGATAAAAATGTGACATGTGTCTATAATATATTTAAAAAATAAACTAAAATTGGTCATGCCGCAACTTGAGAACAACTTAACCGATTTGAATGAAATTTGGTACGGAGATGAAAAGTAGGCTGGAGACGGTTATATGTGGTTAGGACTTTTTATTTGGTTGCGTTAAGTAGCTGTCTCGGAGCGCGAATAAAACTATTGGAAATAGCTAGTATTCACGAAAATATAAACATTTAAAAAACACACACATAAACAACTGTGATTGAACCGGATATTTTTTTCGAAAAATGTAACATTATACAATGTCAGGAGACATTAATTCAGACATAATACTGCCGATAAAATGTGATGTAAATAAACACTAAAATCTAAACATTTAGGCCCAAATTCACTAACAAGTAAACAGTCCAATCAACTATAACAACTGTTTACCATAAATTCAAAATTCCATGTTTCGAAGAGTAACATTATTATTTGAGCTTTTTATTCCTAAAACAGTCGATTACCAACCAGAGTTTAAATAAGAAGTGGGTAAAACTAAAATGCTCCCTACGTGGTTAAATAATGTTTTTCTTTAACGGGTCGATTAAGAAACCATCTGTCGGTGAACTAAGCCCTTATACGACTGAAGATTAAAAGGATTATATTTCGAAAACTTGTAATATTGTTATCTTACTTTCAGGTAGCAGTAAAGACGGAGATAGGTCTTCGCGAACTACTACTAGAACTTCTGGTAATAAGACTTATAATTGATAATCAGTAATTATAAAAAATAATTTGGAACCACTTACCACAGTAAAACAATAACATACTCTTTAGATTATTAAGATCAAAGTTTTTATTATTATTGTTATTTATTTGAGTGCGTTTAGCTTTACCTAAACTGACGTGTCATTAACTCGAGTGACTATCCTGATAGATTACGCAAGCACAAATAGTATCAATTCACTCTCGCCTTGTTATGGATAATTATTATTATAGTACGTCAATAAAAAAACATAATTTACAGCACCTGCACCTGGTAATAATCATGACAAAGGATAGAAGAGATTCTAAAATATGGCAATTCTTTAATTTACAGGCACTACTTCAGGGAATGCTTCGGCTGGCTCGACCGCTGGTAGTTCATACACAGGTATGCAAATTATATTAAAAAACTGAAATTTAATATTATTTTACCCGTTTTCAATCATATAGTACCCATAGTAGACATAACATGAATTCGAAGTATTCATATTAATAAAACTGAACTGCATTTTTAGGACAATTATTCTTAAGTTTTTTTTTGTTTAATATAGTAAACAACATTGGAATGGGCAAACTAAAACAGGCAATACCTCAACTGGGCAATCCAGTGATAACAACAACCATTACCGATTCATCGGGATCTCAAAGTGGTATGTACTAATTATTATTGTTGTAAGAGTACTTATTATCACAGAATAATTAATGACAGATTTTTAGGACTGATAGGAGCTGTCATCACAAAAAAAAATGTTTAGTGGAGTTAAGGCCAATGAACAAAAATTATGTTTTATTGCAAAAAAAAATATTTGAAGATACACTCTAATTTTGAAAAAAATATTTAACTACCAGATGCAGAGTAACTTGAAATTACATAAATTAATCAATGATTCATTTTCTAGTTGTCCAGTCTGGGCCAGGAGGAATGGCTACTACATCGGGCTCGTCCGAAGGTGAGAACGTCGTTGTAATATTATACAATTAATGCATAAACGAAAAATGCTTGAACGACTGTGATTTAACAGACTTATGTTTCCTTAACCTCTAATATCTTACTTTCAGGTAGCGTCAGAGATGGAAATAGGTCTTCGCAAACTACTTCTAAAACTTCTGGTAATAAGACTTACTCCATAACTGATAATCAGTATTCAAAAAAAAACATACATACTTTTTAGATTATTAAGATCAAAGTTTCAGTTTCAGTAATCACCTCTGGTGCCCGTGAAAGCAGACGTGTTAGCTAATTGAGTGCAAAAATAATAAATCCAAATAAAAGACTGTCAATCTAAAGTGACTCTAATAGCTGTGAGTGTTAAAATCAAAATAGGATCAAAGTGCATAATAACTCAAGACCCTGTGCTTCTAAGCGTAACAAGGTATTCGCGTAGGCGCAGCACCGCTCACCCCCGCGAGTAAAGAGAACCATCGCTATTTTTCGTTGCATTCGCACCCGTACAAAGAAGTCACCAATAACTAGGCAAAATGAATTTGCAGAGAACACCGCCTACTGCCATGCTAATAAGCGGGAGCGAAAGCGCAAGCGGATCGGTACCTAATCTATCCACCTACGGTGATACAGATTTACAGACAAATATCTGCATAAGAAAACGTAAAGAACGCTCGGAAGAAATCGATTACAAAAGTGATTTTGCAAAATTTCGTACAGATATGATGAAATTACTACAAGAATTTGGGAAAACGCAAAATGAAAATCTGATATGCATTCGTGATGAAATATCAGAGATAAAAAACGAAATAAAAACTATAAACTCAACTACAGAAAACTTTACAAAAAAAATTGAACACTTAGACACTGAAATTGAAAACATAAAATCAGATCAGACTACAACTCAAACCAAATTAAAACAGATAGAAGCGGAAATATACCAAATTAAAGATCAACAAAACATCGCAAGTTCAACATCCAAATCGCCTAACTTACATCACCATAACCTCATCCTCGAACTTCAAGATCGTTGTGACCGAGCGAAAAACATAATTATTGTGGGTATATTGGAAATTAACGACAAAAATACTAACTCCAGGCGAAATCACGATGACAATGAAGTGATGAAGGTATTGATATCTATCTATGAAGACTGTCCTAAACCAATAAAATCTATAAGACTAGGAAAATATGCGCCAAACAAGAACCGGCCTATTAAAGTTTACTTCGACAACCCAAGTATTCCAAAAAACCTACTACGAAATAAAAAAAAAGGACTCGAAGACATACAAATTTATTCAGACCAAACTCCAACACAAAAACATTATTTACAATCACTGAAAGAAGAATTAATCAAACGTACGGAAAATGGTGAAAAGGATCTTATTATAAAATATCTGAAAGGAATACCTACAATTGTTGTAAATAATCATCAAAAAAACTAAGAAAAACTACACTACAGAATGCAAATCAAACAGGCAGACTAAACCAGCACTTGGCAAAGAATTACGAGGACATTCCATTACACCCGTCATCTCTTCGATTCTTCTATGCTAATCTCCGTAGTATTCGCAAACCTGGTAAATTTGATGAAATTAAATGTACAATAAAAGCAATACCGAAGACTACCCACCTATTAATATTTACAGAGACGTGGATAACTTCGGAAAGCGATGCCAAATTATATGAGTTACCGAACTATAAACATATATACAATTACAGAAAAAAAACCAAGGGTGGTGGTGTATCTATTTATGTACACAACAGCATTAAATACGATATAACGAAAGACTTATGCGAGAACGGAAATCACTACCTATGGATATATATAGAAAAACTATCTCTTAACATTGGAGCTATATACAAGCCTGGAGAAACCAATATTAACAACTTTTTAGAGACATATTCCTCACAGCTCGAGCGGAGAAGAAGGTCGATTGTGTTTGGAGACTTCAATGTTGATCTACTTAGTACAAATAATAATGTCATAAAATATCAGAATCAAATAAAAGAATCCGGTTATGAAATACTGAATAAAATTAGCAAACAGTACAACACTCGCGAAACAAGCACCACAAAGACAATACTGGACCATGTGTGCACGAATATAGATAACCACTCAATGAATATAACCATAATTGAATCATGTTTATCCGATCACAAGCAAATATTTCTAGAAATAGGAAGCTTACCAGTACAAACTAACAAAAAAATTCAATATAAAGCAATTGACTACGAAAAACTATACATTAGCGCGGCAATAGCTACTTATTCTAATGAAGATAATGACTATGACTACCTACAGAGATTTATTTTGGAACAAGTAAATAAGAATAAGATTAACAAGAGCAAAATTCAAAATCCACCAAGAAAAGACTGGATAAACAGACACATCATAAATGAAATAAACCTACGGAACCACATATGTCAACAAACCAAATCGGACCCACAAGATGATAAGTTACGGAAGGATTTTACTGAACAAAAGGATAAAGTCGAAAACCTTATTAAGACAGAGAAACAAAAATATTACAGTGATTTATTTCATAACTGTTTCAATAAACCGAAAAAAATGTGGGAGATAATCAATAGCTTAGCGTTAAACAAATCTAAGAACAGCAGTGCTCTCCCCAAACTAATGTCGAGCTCGGGACTTATCACTGAAGGTAACTCAATATGTGATTTATTTAATTCATTTTTCTCATCAATAGGCGCGGAATTAGCAAACAAAATACCAAATATATATCACGTGAACACCGGCAACACTCTTATGTACGAACACAACCACACACACGACATAACTCTGAATAAACTCACTCCTTGCACTACAGACGAAATTTCTAAAATAATTGACGGTCTTGATAACAACACAAGTACCGGGCTAGATGGAATCAGCACGAAGGCGATCAAATGTCTCAAAAGTATAATTACTCAGAAATTAACAATCTGCATAAACGAATGTCTGATGCGCGGCATTTTTCCCGACACGCTTAAGATTGCTAAGGTCAGCCCTATTTTCAAATCAGGAAGTAGGACTGATCCAGGTAACTACAGGCCAGTATCGGTTTTACCTGTGTTATCAAAAATCTTTGAGCGTGTTTTGTACAGTCGTCTAAACAACTACCTACTTGAGAAAAAGTTCCTAATCGACCAACAATATGGCTTTCGCTCGAAATCTAGCACTCTAACAGCTACAGTAGACTTGATAACTAAAATCAAAACGCACATAGATCAAAAAGATGTTGTATTGGGGGTATTTGTTGATTTAAAAAAGGCGTTCGACACAGTTTACCACTTTAAACTTATCCAAAAATTAAATAACATAGGAATCACGGGTACAGCTCTAGAAATGTTTACATCTTATTTACAGAATAGACAACAGGTAGTTAAAATAGATAAATTCACTAGTTCCATAAAAAAAGTACCATACGGCTGTCCCCAGGGCTCAATATTAAGTCCCTTGCTTTTCTTAATCTATTTAAATAATATAAACACAATAGGGTTAACGGGACACCTAACTTTATACGCGGACGACACATGCCTCTTCTATTTCGACAAATCCATTCATAACATCATAACCGACGCTCAAAAAGATCTCGACGTACTCAGTGAGTGGCTCAAATACAATTTACTTACTATAAATACCTCTAAAACAACATACATGATTTTTACCGCAAAAAATAAACCAATACCAGAATTCTCACCGCTTACTTTAAATAATGAAAAAATAAAAAGATCTAGCCACGAAAAATATCTTGGTCTGAGGGTAGATGATAAACTCACATGGAAACTGCACATTGAACATGTAAAAACTAAATTAATGTTATTATTAACATCATTACGCAAAATTTCAAATTGTATTCCACGGAAAATACGAACTATTATATACAATTCATTAGTAAAATCACATCTCGAGTATCTCATCGAAATATGGGGATCAGCCGCAAAATCTATCCTAATGCCGTTGCAAAGAACTCAGAATAAAATTATTAAAACTTTGTTCCATTATCACTACCTAACTCCAACTAAAACAATATTTGAAAAAACTAAATTATTAAATCTCACACAATTATACACATACTACACCTGTATTCTAATAAAAAAAATCACCACAAATAGCATACAATCTAACTTACAATTACATAAAAAAACAATATCGCACAACCTGAGAAATAAAAATAAACTACAACTAAGACAAGCTCGGACTAATTACGGTAAAAAAACCATATTGTTTGAAGGAGCACAGCTGTTTAACGGCCTACCTAATGACATAAAAGACTGTAGTAATATTAAAACATTCAAATGGAAACTTAAAAATCATGTCTATAATAAGTAATGAATCAGGTCTATAATAGTAATATATAAATTAGCAATTAAATAATACTTTCTGTTTATATAACTTCTTATCCTAACAATGCACTAGAGGTAAAAAATGTTTTTATCTAGTTATAAGCTAACTTTGTATCTCATTGTAAGTGAACCTATGTATCGTTCTTATGAGAATAAATTCTTTAAACCTAAGATCAAAGTTTTTTTTATTATTATTATATATTTGAGTGCGTTTGGCTTTACCTGAACTGACGTGTCATCTACTCGAGTGACGATCCTAATAGATCACGCAAGCTCAAACAGTATCAATTCACTCTCGCCTTGTTATGTAAAATTATAATTTTAGTACGTCAATAAAAAAAACATAATTTACAGCACCTGCACCTGGTAATAATCATGACAAAGGATAGAAGAGATTCTAAAATATGGCAATTCTTTAATTTACAGGCACTACTTCAGGGAATGCTTCGGCTGGCTCGACCGCTGGTAGTTCATACACAGGTATGCAAATTAAAAAAAACTCTAATTTATTATTATTTTACCCGTTTTCAATCATATAGTACCCATAGTAGACAATAACATGAATTGGAAGTATTCATATTAATAGAATTTACAACAACTGAACTGCATTTTTAACCGACTTCTAAAAAAGAAGGAGGTTATCAATTCGGATGTTTGTATTATTTTTTTTATGTTTGTTCGCGCATACCTCTGTCGTTTGCACACCGATTTAAAAAAATATTTTTTTGTTGGAAAGGGTATACTTCCCAAATGGTCCCATGATAAGGAAACCAAGATCTGATGATGGCATCCCAGAGAAGTCCAAGGCAATTTTCGTAAACCCTAGGGAAAACTAGTGTGTTTGTTAATTTTTTCATTAAGTATTTTAAAACACTACAATTTTATGAAGGTCTGAAGTCAATCTGATGATGGAGCCAAAGTACAGTCGAGGGAACTCCTCAACAATTTACAGCAGTTACCTTGTGTTTGGGCTTGATTAATTTGTATTGATGAGAACTTTACACCTAGATGGGTTGTGACTGTCGTAAGGGGTCTGATGATGAAGACGAAGGACAGTTAAGGGAACTCCTCAACGATTTACAGCAGTTACCTTGTGTTTGGACTTAATTAATTTGTATTGATGACAACTTAGCATACATATGGGTTATAAGTGCCATTCCAGGTCAAGTGATGGAGACCATAGACATTCGTGGGGGTTCTAACAACACCTGAAAGTTTCTAACAGTGCAAATCTGATGCCTGGGTTCAAAGATAGGCACCTCGTGAATGTAGCGGGAATTCGCTGGATGCGAGATGACTCCAAAAAATTGTTAAATTTTATTATAGTTTAATCGTAGATTAGGTTAGGTTTATTAATATAGGTAGCTTTCAGTATTATTTTTACCTTTTTAGTGCTTTTCGGGTTTTTTGAAGTCGGTTTTTTTTAGGACTTTTCTTAAGATTCTTAAGATTTTTTGTTTAATACAGTAAACAACAGTCAAATGGGCAAACTAAAACAGGCAATACCTCAACTGGGCTATCCAGTGATAACAACAACCATTACCGATTCATCTGGATCTCAAAGTGGTATGTACTTATTATTATTGTTATAAGAGTACTTATTATCACAGAATGATTAATGACAGATTTTCTGTCTGTGGACTGATGTATATTTGGTGGAGCTAAGGCCAATGAACAGAAATAATGGTTTCATGCAAAAAAATAATTTTGAAGATGCACTCTAATTTTGAAAAAAAAAGTAACTACCAGATGCAGACTAACTTGATATTACATAAATTAATCAATAATTTATTTTGTAGTTGTCCAGTCTGGGCCAGGAGGAGCGGCTACTACATCGGGCTCGTCCGAAGGTGAGAACGTAGTTGTAATATTATACAATGAATGCAGATATAAATATAACACTGCGGATAAAAATGCTCGAATGACTGTGATTTAACAGGCTTATAATATCTTACTTTCAGGTAGCAGCAGAGACGGAAATAAGTCTTCGCAAACTACTTCTAAAACTTCTGGTAATAAGATTTATATCAAAACTGATAATAATCAATATTCTTGTAAAATTATTAAAACAAGTTTTTTTATTATTATTTTATATTTGAGTGCATTTGGCAGTACCTCAGCTGATGTTAAGTAACGATCCTGATGCTGCCAAAGATCATACAAACTCAAATAGTGTCAATTCACTCTCGCCCTGTTATGGAAAATTATAATTTTAGTACCTACGTGAATAAAAAAAATCTGCAGCACCTGCACCCGTTGACAAACAACGGATAGAAGAGATTATAATATGACAATTCTTTAATTTACAGGCACTACTTCAGGGAATGCTTCGGCTGGCTCGACCGCTGGTACTTCATCGACAAGTATGTAAATTATATTAAAAAAAAACTATTTAATATTATTTTACCTGTTTTCATATTTGTAGTAGAAAACAATAACACCAAATCGATGCATTCATGACGTATTTTCTGCGTGTACAAATCTACACTGAACTGCATTTTTAGGACAATTTTTCTTAAGTTTTTTTTTGTTTATTACAGTAAACAACAGTGAAATTGGCAAACTAAAACAGGCCATACCTCAACCTGGCAATTCAGTGATAACAACAACCATTACCGATTCATCGGGATCTCAAAGTGGTATGTACTTATATATGTTTTAAAAGTACTTATCATCACAGAATGATTAATGACAGATTTTATGTCTGTGGACAGACAGGGGCCGTCATCACGAAAAAAAAATATGTTTGATAGAGTTAAGGCCAATGAAAGAAATAATGGTTCCATGCAAAAAAAAATATTTGAAGATATACTCTAATTTTGTAAAAAACATGTAACTACCAGAGGCAGAGTAACTTGAAATTACATAAATTAATCAATGATTTATTTTGTAGTTGTCCAGTCTGGGCCAGGAGGAGCGGCTACTACATCGGGCTCGTCCGAAGGTGAGAACGTCGTTGTAATATTATACAATTAATGCAGATATAAACATAACACTGCGGATAAAAATGCTTGAATGACTGTGATTTAACAGGCTTATAATATCTTACTTTCAGGTAGCAGCAGAGACGGAAATAGGTCTTCGCAAACTACTTCTAAAACTTCTGGTAATAAGATTTACATCAAAACTGATAATAATCAATATTCTTGTAAAGCAATTTTGACCCTACCACGAAACAAAAATTATTAAAACAAGTTTTTTTATTATTATTTTATATCTGAGTGCATTTGGCAGTACCTCAGCTGATGTTAAGTGACGATCCTGATGCTGCCAAAGATCACGCAAGCTCAAATAGTGTCAATTCACTCTCGCCCTGTTATGGAAAATTATAATTATAATAAGTGAATAAAAAAAAATCTGCAGCACCTGCACCCGGTAATAATCATGACAAACAACGGATAGAAGAGATTATAATATGACAATTCTTTAATTTACAGGCACTACTTCAGGGAATGCTTCGGCTGGCTCGACCGCTGGTACTTCATCGACAAGTATGTAAATTATATAAAAAAAAAACTATTTAATATTATTTTACCTGTTTTTATATTTGTAGTAGAAAACAATAACATCAAATCGATGCATTCATGACGTATTTTCTGCGTGTACAAATCTACACTGAACTGCATTTTTAGGACAATTTTTCTTAAGTTTTTTTTTTGTTTAATACAGTAAACAACAGTGAAATTGGCAAACTAAAACAGGCCATACCTCAACCTGGCAATTCAGTGATAACAACAACCATTACCGATTCATCTGGATCTCAAAGTGGTATGTACTTATATATGTTTTAAAAGTACTTATCATCACAGAATGATTAATGACAGATTTTCTGTCTGTGGGCAGACAGGGGCCGTCATCACGAAAAAAAAAATATTTTTGATGGAGTTAAGGCCAATGAACGAAATAATGGTTTCATGCAAAAAAAAACATTTTTGAAGATACACTATAATTTTGAAAAAAAAATGTAACTACCAGATGCAGAGTAACTTGAAAATCACAAAAATAAATGTATGTTTGGTGGAGCTAAGGCGAATGAACAGAAATAATGTTTTAATTCAAAAACAAAATATTAGAAGATACACTCTAATTTTGTAAAAAATATGTAACTACCAGAGGCAGAGTAACTTGAAATTACATAAATTAATCAATGATTTATTTTGTAGTTGTCAAGTCGGGGCCAGGAGGAGCGGCTACTACATCGGGCTCGTCCGAAGGTGAGAACGTCGTTGTAATATTATACAATTAATGCAGATATAAACTTAACACTGCGTATAAAAATGCTTGAAAGACTGTGATTTAACAGGCTTATAATATCTTACTTTCAGGTAGCAGCAAAGACGGAAACAGGTCTTCGCAAACTTCTTCTAAAACTTCTGGTAATAAGAGTTATTTCAAACCTGATCATAAAATCAATATTCTTGTTAAGCAATTTTAATCCTACCACGAAACAAAAAATATTAGAACGAGTGTTTTTATTATTATTTTATATTTGAGTGCATTTCTACATCTTAAGTGACGATCCTGATGTTGCCAAGTTTCTAGAACTGTCGCCTGGCACCTAATAATAATCGTGACAAACGACGGATAGAAGAGATTATTTGATATCACTTTGATTTACAGGCACTACCTCAGGGAATGCTTCGGCTGGCTCGGTCGCTGGTAGTTCATCGACAGGTATGTAAATAGTACAAAAATAAAATACAAATTCAATATTACACCTGTTTTTAATTGCATTGCACATGTTCGTTCATACTTTTTTGTCAGATACCCATGATAACAATTATATTCAATTATGATTAAATCGAAACATTCGTATAAATAGAACTACCGCCATGTTTTCCAATGTACAGATCTACGCAACGACGATCTACAATAATTCTTATCAAATATTTTTTTGTTTAATACAGTAAACAACAGTGAAATGGGCAAAACAAAACTGGCAATACCTCAACTGGGCAATACAGTAGTAACAACAACCGTCACCGATTCATCGGGATCTCAAAGTGGTATGTTCTTTTTATACAAGTGATTGCTATCACAGAAAATCAATCTTCAGCATAATATATTGGACTGATAATCACTGTTATCACGTGTGCTTGGAGGAGTTTGAGCCTACTAACCTGAATTAGCATTTTATGTAAATAAAAATTATAATGAACGTATATAAATTTTTGCAACCACTAGATGTAGAGTAACTTGATGTTATATAATAATTCAATGATTCATTTTGTAGTTGTCCAGTCTGGGCCAGGAGGAGCGGCTAATACATCGGGCTCGTCCGAAGGTTGGTACAGAGTTGGAACATTATACAATTAATTTAGATATTAACATCATTGCGGTCAAAAATGTGACTTAAATATACACTAAACTATAAATATTTAGAAAGCAAACTTTAATTACAGTAATTAATCCGGAATATTTTTCTGAAACCTGTTAATTATTGTTATTTAATTTTAGTTCGGATACTTCTACTGTTTTTTAATTTATTTTTTTATTTGAGTTTATTTTTCTTCTCCTTCTGTTTTTGTTTGTTATTCTTCCTGCAGCTATCTTGTGTGTGCGCTTGCGCAAAATAAATGATTTTTCTTTCTTTCTTCTTATTATATAAACATTATCTGACTTTCAGGTACCAGCAAAGACGGCAATAGGTCTTCGCAAACTACTTCCAAAACTTCTGGTAATAAGACTTATTCCATAACTAAGTATCAGTATTCATAAAAAAACTATTTGAACTTACCACAAAACAAAAATTACATACTCATTAGATTATTAAGACCAAAGTTTTTTTATTATTATTATATGTATATTTGAGTGCGTTTGGCTTTACCTGAACTGACGTGTCATCAACTCGAGTGTCGATCCTGATGCTGCCATGGATAGAACACTCAAGCTCAAATAGTATCTATTTACTCTGGCCCTGTTATAGAAAATTATAATTTTAGTACCTACGTCAATCCAAAAAACATAAAGCAGCACCTGCACCCGGTGACAATTATGACGAACAACGGATAGAAGAGATTATATGACAATTCTTTAATTTACAGGCACTACTTCAGGGAATGCTTCGGCTGGCTCGACCGCTGGTAGTTCATCGACAGGTATGTAAATAGTACAAAAATAAAACACAAATTCAATATTACACCTGTTTTTAATTGCATTGCACATGTTCGTTCATACTTTTTTGTCAGATACCCATGATAACAATTATATTCAATTATGATTAAATCGAAACATTCGTATAAATAGAACTACCGCCATGTTTTCCAATGTACAGATAGATCTACGCAACGACGATCTACAACCATTCTTACATTTTTTTTATTTAATATAGTAAACAACAGTGAAATGGGCAAACCAAAAGTGGCAATACCTCAACTGGGCAATACAGTGGTAACAACAACCGTCACCGATTCATCGGGATCTCAAAGTGGTATGTACTTTTTATAAAAGTGCTTGCTATCACAGAAAATCAATGTTCAGCATTACATATTACATATTGGACTGATAATCACTATTTTCACGTGAATATGCTTGGTGGAGTTTGAGCCTACTGGACTGAAATAAAAAATACATAAATATATTGTTGTTGTGTATTGTACATAAATATATATATATTTTTTGGAAATTCTTAAAGTTACTTAATCAATGATTCATTTTGTAGTTGTCCAGTCTGGGCCAGGAGGAGCGGCTACTACATCGGGTTCGTCCGAAGGTTGGCACATAGTTGGAACATTATACAATTAATTCAGATATAAACATCATAGCGGTTAAAAATGTGACTTAAATATACACTTATATTAAGAAAGCATACTTTAATGACAGTGATTGAACCGGATTATTTTTATGAAACCTGCTATTATAAAAAACATTATCTTACTTTCAGGTAGCAGTAAAGACGGAAATAGGTCTTCGCAAACTACTTCCAAAACTTCTGGTAATAAGATTTATATCAAAACTGATACTTATCATTTTTCTTATAAAGCAAACCATTTTGAACCTTCCACAAAATAAAAAATAATTAGGTACTAGATTATAAAGACTAAAGTTTTTGTTGATTATTATATATTTGAGTACATTTGGCAGCACCTCAGCTGATGTTAAGTGACGATCATGATGCTGCCAAAGATCACGCAAGCTCATATAGTATCTATTCACTCTCGCCCTGTTATGGAAAATTATAATTCTAATACGTCAATCCAAAAAACCATAATCTGCAGCACCTGCACCTGGTGTAATCATGACAAACAACGGATAGAAGAGATTATAATATAACAATTCTTTAATTTACAGGCACTACTTCAGGGAATGCTTCGGCTGGCTCGACCGCTGGAAGTTCATCGACAGGTATGTTAATTATATTAAAAAACTCTCATTTAATATTATTTTACCTGCATTCATATTAGTAGTCTCAAATAGGTGTGTCCATAGAAAACAATAACATCAAATCGAAGCATTCATGACGTATTTTCTAAGTGTACAGATCTACACTGAACTGCATTTTTTGGACAATCATTCTTAAGGTTTTTTTTTGTTTTATATAGTAAACAACAGTGAAATGGGCAAACTAAAACAGGCCATACCTGAACTGGGCAATCCAGTGATAACAACAACCATTACCGATTCATCTGGTGGATCTCAAAGTGGTATGTACCTAATATACGAATGCTTCCCATCACAGAAAATCTCTTTAAGCATCGCTAATGAAATAGAATCATATTTTATTTTATAATATTTGTCAGTCAAGATGTCATTATGAGCTTTCGACACAACGTTGGACTATTCAGATGCTTTCTGATTTCCTGTTAAAAAATAATGTTCAACTTCACGTCTTAGATTGATAGCCACTGTTATCACAAAAAAAAATACTTTGAGGAGTTTTGACTGCTGAAAGCTAAAGTAGTGTTTTTATGCTAATAATAATAAAAGTATAAAGGACAAGTTGTGGTTCCTCATCTCTGCCTTGCCTTCACTAGCTGGCTGGAGTGAACAATGACGAGGAACAGGCTTCCCGCCTCTGGCTTGCCTTGATTGGCCGTCCAGAGTGAAGAGTAACTTCGATGAGCTCGTGGCTAAGTAACAGCCGCACGGTTCGATCGATCAAAGGTTAAGCTGCGCTTGGCGCGGTCGGTCCGTGGATGGGTGACCATCTTTATCATAGCGAGACTCCTCCGTGCCTCGGAAAGCACGTTAAGTCATTTGTAGATCTTTGACAGTCGTTACGGGTAGTTAGAAGCCAGAAAGTCTGACAACCAGTCTTTCCAAGGACCCGGTAACTGGGTTGTGGAGGTCAGATAGGCAGTCGCACCATGTAAAACCCTGGTACTCAGCTGCATCCGGTTTATACTGGAAGCCGCCCCAACATAGTTTGAAAAAGGCTAGGCAGATGATGATGAAATGCAGAGTAACTTGAAGTTACATAATTAATCAATGATTTATTTTGTAGTTGTCGTGTCTGGGCCGGGAGGAGCGGCTACTTCATCGGGCTTGTCCGAAGGTTGGTACACAGCTTAAACATTATACAATATTCAGACATAACACTGCCAATAAAAATATGATTAAAATGTACACTATTATCTAAACATTTAGAACACCTTTGTTTTTTATACGACTTTGGTTTAGCAGGATTATGTTTCGAAAATCTGTAATATTGTTATCTTACTTTCAGGTAGCAGTAAAGACGGAAATAGGTCTTCACAAACTACTTCTATAACTACGGGTAATAAGACTCATTCCCTAACTGATAATAGTTATTAATATCAGAAAGCAATTCTGACCTAACCACAAAACAAAAATTACATAGCCTAACCTAAACTAGATTTTTAAGACCAACGTTTTTTATTATTATTATATTATTAATTTGAGTGTCTGCAAATAAAGTATTATCTCCTTTATTTAATTTATAACCATATATTTAACATTTTTAAATATTAATTACAAAAAATATACAAAAAAAAACATTTAAAAATATAAAAATTAGGTATCCACCGATGTCGGGAACAGGGTCCAAGCTACCGGTGGTTAGGGCTCCAGAGATAGGAACTTCATCACAATACGAGCCGTATCAAGAAAAACCGCGTTCTGAATCGGCTCCTTGACCCAGCCGCCTAACGAGAGCCTCCTGAGATGTTGATCGAGGCTCTTGGCCATCAAGCCATTAACTGTCAGGACTATCGGCACAATGCCAGCAGAGTCCACGTTCCACATGTCAATAACCTTCTGCGGCAAGTCGAGATATTTGATTTGTTGCTCTTTCTCAGCTTTCACGAGATTCTCGCTATGCGGAATGGTGACGTCGACAATCATTGTGCGGCGCGCTAATCTGTCTATCATGTCAGGCTTATTGGCTACATTAGTCCTGTCAGTGATGATTAACCGATCCTAGTACAACGTCACATGGTAATTTTCGAGAACTGGGTCGGGCGCATATCTATAGTGCGGTACCTCAAGGTCCACAAGTTTGTACGGCAAAGCAAGTTGTTGGTGGATGATCTTGGTCACTTGGTTATGTCTGTGCAAGTATCCACCGTTAGCCAAACGAGAACAGCCAGAGATAATATGTCTGATAGACTTGCCTGGACGATGACATGCCCGACATATGTCAACCGTCCTGTCTTTCATAATATATCTCCGGTAGTTGTTCGTCAAGATAACTTGGACTGTAATTACGCAGACAAACCCTTTAGTATCCCCGAAGATGTCACCGAAGCGTAGCCAAGATACGGACGCTATAACGTCGGGCCCATGAAGTGCCTAGAAAACGCGTCCGTGAAGCTTCTTGGTTTGCCATACTCCCTTGCGGTCATTGGTAGTGAATACTAATGGTATGTGCCAGTTCTCTTTAGCCAGCGACAGCGGGGTGAACCCCTTGTCCACTGCGACCGCATCTCGATGCAAACCCACGTCGGATTTCAGGAAGGTATTCCCTGAGATTGCACACCTCACAGTTGTGGAAAGTCTTAACATTTAAAGAAGTAAAGTAGTATTAACCTTAACTGATGTGTAAGGATGCACGCAAGCTCAAATAGTGTCTATTTAGTATCTCTTGGTTTTGTAAAGGTATCATTTTGGTACGTCAATCCTAAAAACATAAAATAATTAATTACATCTGATCAACAATAATCATGATAAACAATAGATAGAAGAGATTAGCTGACATGTCATTAATTTACAGGCGCTTCTTCAGGGAATGCTTCAGCAGGCTCGGTCGCTGGTAGTTCATCGACAGGTATGCGAATAATATAAAAGTAAAACACAAATTATTTTACATGTTCTCAATTATTACAAGCTCATACTTTTTTAAATTGTAACCAAAAGTCTTAAATTACTATGCCTATAGATAACAATGACACAAAACCGAATATTCATTTAAATGGAATTACCGACTAGTTTTGTTAACAGTTCACAAATTCTCCAGCCTATGTAAAATTAATTTGATAATATGAAACTAAACGGTTTTTTTTTAATTTATAGTTATTGTAATAAGTGGAACAGGAAAAAAAAGCGACGAGAAAGAAGATACAGGCACAACAGGCAAAGAACAATCAGTTGATGACTCAGATAATAAAGATAAGGCGAACGGACCATCAGGCAATGAAACCGTGTCAGAAGACAAGGGTAAAGGACAATCAGGGAACGGAACCGAGACTGAGGACAAGGGTAAAGGACAGTCAGGAAATCAAACTGAGACTGAAGACAAGGGTAAAGGACAATCAGGGAATGAAACCGTGTCTGAAGGCAAGGGTAAAGGACAATCAGGGAACGGAACCGAGACTGGAGACCAGGGTAAAGGACAACCAGGGAATGGAACCGAGACTGGAGACCAGGGTAAAGGACAATCAGGTAACGGAACCGAGACCGAGGACAAGGGTAAAGGACAACCAGGGAATGGAACCGAGACTGGAGACAAGGGTAAAGGACAATCAGGCAACGGAACCGAGACCGGAGACCAGGGTAAAGGACAACCAGGGAACGGAACCGAGACCGGGGACAAGGGTAAAGGACAATCAGGGAACGGAACCGAGACCGGGGACAAGGGTAAAGGACAGCCAAGGAATGGAACCGAGACCGGAGACAAGGGAAAAGGACAATCAGGGAACGGAACCGAGACCGGAGACAAAGGTAAAGGACAACCAGGGAATGGAACCGAGACTGGAGACAAGGGTAAAGGACAATCAGGGAACGGAACCGAGACTGGAGACCAGGGTAAAGGACAACCAGGGAATGGAACCGAGGCTGGAGACCAGGGTAAAGGACAACCAGGGAATGGAACCGAGACTGGAGACCAGGGTAAAGGACAACCAGGGAATGGAACCGAGATTGGAGATAAGGGTAAAGGACAACCAGGGAATGGAACCGAGACTGGAGACCAGGGTAAAGGACAACCAGGGAATGGAACCGAGACTGGAGATAAGGGTAAAGGACAATCAGGGAATGGAACCGAGACTGGAGACCAGGGTAAAGGACAACCAGGGAATGGAACCGAGACTGGAGATAAGGGTAAAGGACAATCAGGGAATGGAACCGAGACCGGAGACCAGGGTAAAGGACAACCAGGGAATGGAACCGAGACTGGAGACAAGGGTAAAGGACAATCAGGGAACGGAACCGAGACTGGAGACCAGGGTAAAGGACAACCAGGGAATGGAACCGAGACTGGAGATAAGGGTAAAGGACAATCAGGGAATGGAACCGAGACTGGAGACCAGGGTAAAGGACAATCAGGGAACGGAACCGAGACCGGGGACAAGGGTAAAGGACAATCAGGGAACGGAACCGAGACCGGGGACAAGGGTAAAGGACAGCCAGGGAATGGAACCGAGACCGGAAACAAGGGAAAAGGACAATCAGGGAACGGAACCGAGACCGGGGACAAGGGTAAAGGACAGCCAGGGAATGGAACCAAGACTGGAGATAAGGGTAAAGGACAACCAGGAAATGGAACCGAGGCTGGAGACCAGGGTAAAGGACAACCAGGGAATGGAACCGAGACTGGAGACCAGGGTAAAGGACAACCAGGGAATGGAACCAAGACTGGAGACCAGGGTAAAGGACAACCAGGGAATGGAACCAAGACTGGAGATAAGGGTAAAGGACAACCAGGAAATGGAACCGAGACTGGAGACCAGGGTAAAGGACAACCAGGGAATGGAACCGAGACTGGAGATAAGGGTAAAGGACAATCAGGGAATGGAACCGAGACCGGAGATAAGGGTAAAGGACAACCAGGGAATGGAACCGAGACTGGAGATAAGGGTAAAGGACAATCAGGGAATGGAACCGAGACTGGAGACCAGGGTAAAGGACAACCAGGGAATGGAACCGAGACTGGAGATAAGGGTAAAGGACAATCAGGGAATGGAACCGAGACTGGAGACCAGGGTAAAGGACAATCAGGGAATGGAACCGAGACTGGAGATAAGGGTAAAGGACAATCAGGGAATGGAACCGAGACTGGAGACCAGGGTAAAGGACAACCAGGGAATGGAACTGAGACTGGAGACAAGGGCAAAGGACAATCAGGGAACGGAACCGAGACCGGAGACAAGGGTAAAGGACAACCAGGGAATGGAACCGAGACTGGAGATAAGGGTAAAGGACAACCAGGGAATGGAACCGAGACTGGAGACAAGGGTAACGA
The DNA here is from genome assembly GCA_963891755.1 of Pyrrhia umbra. Lineage (NCBI taxonomy): Eukaryota > Metazoa > Arthropoda > Insecta > Lepidoptera > Noctuidae > Pyrrhia > Pyrrhia umbra. Next base: position 5,638,487 of record OY982926.1, read on the forward strand.
ACAATCAGGGAACGGAACCGAGACCGGAGACCAGGGTAAAGGACAACCAGGGAATGGAACCGAGACTGGAGACCAGGGTAAAGGACAACCAGGGAACGGAACCGAGACCGGGGACAAGGGTAAAGGACAATCAGGGAACGGAACCGAGACCGGGGACAAGGGTAAAGGACAGCCAGGGAATGGAACCGAGACCGGAGACAAGGGAAAAGGACAATCAGGGAACGGAACCGAGACTGGAGACCAGGGTAAAGGACAACCAGGGAATGGAACCGAGGCTGGAGACCAGGGTAAAGGACAACCAGGGAATGGAACCGAGACCGGGGACAAGGGTAAAGGACAATCAGGGAACGGAACCGAGACCGGGGACAAGGGTAAAGGACAGCCAGGGAATGGAACCGAGACCGGAAACAAGGGAAAAGGACAATCAGGGAACGGAACCGAGACCGGGGACAAGGGAAAAGGACAATCAGGGAACGGAACCGAGACCGGGGACAAGGGTAAAGGACAGCCAGGGAATGGAACCAAGACTGGAGATAAGGGTAAAGGACAACCAGGAAATGGAACCGAGGCTGGAGACCAGGGTAAAGGACAACCAGGGAATGGAACCGAGACTGGAGACCAGGGTAAAGGACAACCAGGGAATGGAACCAAGACTGGAGACCAGGGTAAAGGACAACCAGGGAATGGAACCAAGACTGGAGATAAGGGTAAAGGACAACCAGGAAATGGAACCGAGACTGGAGACCAGGGTAAAGGACAACCAGGGAATGGAACCGAGACTGGAGATAAGGGTAAAGGACAATCAGGGAATGGAACCGAGACCGGAGATAAGGGTAAAGGACAACCAGGGAATGGAACCGAGACTGGAGATAAGGGTAAAGGACAATCAGGGAATGGAACCGAGACTGGAGACCAGGGTAAAGGACAACCAGGGAATGGAACCGAGACTGGAGATAAGGGCAAAGGACAATCAGGGAATGGAACCGAGACTGGAGATAAGGGTAAAGGACAACCAGGGAATGGAACCGAGACTGGAGATAAGGGTAAAGGACAACCAGGAAATGGAACCGAGACTGGAGACCAGGGTAAAGGACAACCAGGGAATGGAACCGAGACTGGAGATAAGGGCAAAGGACAATCAGGGAACGAAACCGAGACCGGAGACAAGGGTAAAGGACAACCAGGGAATGGAACCGAGACTGGAGATAAGGGTAAAGGACAACCAGGGAATGGAACCGAGACTGGAGACAAGGGTAAAGAACAATCAGGGAACGGAACCGAGACCGGGGACAAGGGTAAAGGACAATCAGGGAACGGAACCAAGACCGGAGACAAGGGTAAAGGACAATCAGAGTACGGAACCGAGACCGGAGACCAGGGTAAAGGACAACCAGGGAATGGAACCGAGACTGGAGACCAGGGTAAAGGACAACCAGGGAACGGAACCGAGACCGGGGACAAGGGTAAAGGACAACCAGGGAATGGAACCGAGGCTGGAGACCAGGGTAAAGGACAACCAGGGAATGGAACCGAGACCGGGGACAAGGGTAAAGGACAATCAGGGAACGGAACCGAGACCGGGGACAAGGGTAAAGGACAGCCAGGGAATGGAACCGAGACCGGAGACAAGGGAAAAGGACAATCAGGGAACGGAACCGAGACTGGAGACCAGGGTAAAGGACAACCAGGGAATGGAACCGAGACTGGAGACAAGGGTAAAGGACAATCAGGGAACGGAACCGAGACCGGAGACAAGGGTAAAGGACAATCAGGGAACGGAACCGAGACCGGAGACAAGGGTAAAGGACAATCAGGGAATGGAACCAAACCTGAAGATAAGGGTAAAGGACAATCAGGGAATGAAACCGTGTCTGGAGACAAGGGTAAAGGACAATCAGGAAATGGAACTGAGACTGAAGACAAGGGTAAAGGACAATCAGGGAATGGAACCAAAACAGAAGACAAGGGTAAAGGACAATCAGGGAACGGAACCGAGACTGAAGACAAGGGTAAAGGGTATCAACTGGGCAATACAGTGATAATAACAACCATTACCGATTCATCGGGATCTCAAAGTGGTATGTACTTTTTATCTCTTTAAGCATCGCTATTGAAATGAAATAATATACTTTGAGGGGTTTATTTAGTCTACTGAACAAAATTAGCGTTTTTATGCTAATAATAATAAAAGTATTTAAAAGCATATTCAAATAATGAAAATTACCAACAATCGCGGGGTAACTTGAATTTACATAATTAAATAATGATTTATTTTCTAGTTGTCGTGTCTGGGCCAGGAGGAGCAGCAAGTACATCGGGCTCTTCCGAAGGTACACAGTTTTAATATTATACAACACTAGCTGTTTCCCGCGGTTTCACCCGCATCCCGAGGGAACTACTTAGCGCACCTGGGTAAAAAGTAGCCTATGTTGTTCCTCAGGGTCTATTCTATCTCTGTACCAAATTTCATTTATATCGGTCCAGTAGTTTTGGCGTGAAAGCGTAACAGACAGACAGACAGACAGACAGACAGACAGAGTTACTTTCGCATTTATAATATTAGTAAGGATTTAGGCATAAAACTGCCAAAAAAGTGATTAAAATATATGTACATTAAAATCTCAACATTGGGAAAACATATTTATACGACTGCAGTTTAATAGGATTATGTTTCGAAAACCTGTAATATTGTCATTGTACTTTCAGGTAGCAGTAAAGACGGAGATAGGTCTTCGCAAACTACTTCTGTAACTTATGGTAATAAGACTTATTCCATAACTAATAATATAATCAGTAATAATATCAGAAACCAATTCTGTCCTAACCACAAAACAAAAATTACATAGTTACTCACTAGATTTTTAAGACCAAAGTTTTGTTAATTATAATATTATTAATTTGAGTACGTGTGGGCTTAACATTATGGACTTACTATTAGTGGATAAGGATATGGGGAACTATGGGAGTCTATGGGGCCTGCCGAAACTATGTAAAATATACATGTAAAAATGGCAGGTGGATACTCGCCAGCTCACTAACCGGGCCCCCAAAAAAATAATAACTCAAATTGCAAAAAGTGGGCAACGGGGATTATTATTATTTACATCAACTGATATGTAACGATCATGATGCTGCCAGGGATGGATCACGCAAGCTCAAATAGTGTCTATTTAGTCTCTCCAGGTTTTGTTAAGTTATAATGGTGGTACATAAATCCTAAAAGCATAAATACTTGACTACATCTGATCAACAACAATCGTGACAAACAATGGATAGAAGAAATTAGGATTATGGAATTTAATTAATTTACAGGCACTTCTTCAGGGAATGCTTCGGCAGGCTCGATCGCTGGTAGTTCATCGACAGGTATGCGAATTATATAAAAGTAAAACACAAATTATTTAACATGTTCTCAATTATCACAAGTTCATACTTTATTAAAATTGCGACCAAAAGTTAAGACTTTAGTTCATATTTATATTGGATAACTATGCCTATAGAGCACAATGACACAAAACCAAATATTCATTTAAATGGAATTACCGACTAGTTTTTTTAATATCCCACAAATTCTCTAGCATATGTAAAATTAATTTGACAATATGGAACTAAACAGGTTTTTTTTTCTTTGCAGTTATCGTAATAAGTGGATCAGGTAAAGAAAGCGACGAGAAAAAAGATACAGGCAAAACAGGCAAAGAACAATCAGTTGATGACTCAGATAATAAAGATAAGGCTAAAGGACAATCAGGGAATGGAACTGAAACTGGAGACCAGGGTAAAGGACAATCTGGGAACGGAACAGAGACCGGAGACAAGGGTAAAGGACAATCAGGGAACGGAACCGAGACCGGAGACAAGGGTAAAGGACAACCAGGGAATGGAACCGAGACCGGAGACAAAGGTAAAGGACAACCAGGGAATGGAACCGAGACTGGAGACAAGGGTAAAGGACAATCAGGGAACGGAACCGAGACTGGAGACCAGGGTAAAGGACAACCAGGGAACGGAACCGAGACCGGAGACCAGGGTAAAGGACAACCAGGGAATGGAACCAAGACTGGAGACCAGGGTAAAGGACAATCAGGGAATGGAACCGAGACTGGAGATAAGGGTAAAGGACAACCAGGGAATGGAACCGAGACTGGAGACCAGGGTAAAGGACAATCAGGGAACGGAACCGAGACCGGAGACCAGGGTAAAGGACAACCAGGGAACGGAACCGAGACCGGGGACAAGGGTAAAGGTCAATCAGGGAACGGAACCGAGACCGGGGACAAGGGTAAAGGACAACCAGGGAATGGAACCGAGACTGGAGACAAGGGTAAAGGACAATCAGGGAACGGAACCGAGACTGGAGACCAGGGTAAAGGTCAATCAGGGAACGGAACCGAGACCGGGGACAAGGGTAAAGGACAACCAGGGAATGGAACCGAGACTGGAGACAAGGGTAAAGGACAATCAGGGAACGGAACCGAGACTGGAGACCAGGGTAAAGGACAACCAGGGAATGGAACCGAGACTGGAGACAAGGGTAAAAGACAATCAGGGAACGGAACCGAGACTGGAGACCAGGGTAAAGGACAACCAGGGAATGGAACCGAGGCTGGAGACCAGGGTAAAGGACAACCAGGGAATGGAACCGAGACTGGAGACAAGGGTAAAGGACAATCAGGGAACGGAACCGAGACCGGAGACAAGGGTAAAGGACAATCAGGGAACGGAACCGAGACCGGAGACCAGGGTAAAGGACAAACAGGGAATGGAACCAAGACTGGAGACCAGGGTAAAGGACAATCAGGGAACGGAACCGAGATCGGAGACCAGGGTAAAGGACAATCAGGGAACGGAACCGAGACCGGAGACCAGGGTAAAGGACAACCAGGGAATGGAACCAAGACTGGAGACCAGGGTAAAGGACAATCAGGGAATGGAACCGAGACTGGAGATAAGGGTAAAGGACAACCAGGGAATGGAACCGAGACTGGAGACCAGGGTAAAGGACAACCAGGAAATGGAACCGAGACTGGAGAAAAGGGTAAAGGACAACCAGGGAATGGAACCGAGACTGGAGATAAGGGTAAAGGACAATCAGGGAATGGAACCGAGACCGGAGATAAGGGTAAAGGACAACCAGGGAATGGAACCGAGGCTGGAGACCAGGGTAAAGGACAACCAGGGAATGGAACTGAGACTGGAGACAAGGGCAAAGGACAATCAGGAAACGGAACCGAGACCGGAGACAAGGGTAAAGGACAACCAGGGAATGGAACTGAGACTGGAGATAAGGGTAAAGGACAATCAGGGAATGGAACCGAGACTGGAGATAAGGGTAAAGGACAATCAGGGAACGGAACCGAGATCGGAGACCAGGGTAAAGGACTATCAGGGAATGCAACCGAGACCGGAGACAAGGGTAAAGGACAATCAGGGAACGGAACCGAGACTGGAGATAAGGGTAAAGGACAATCAGGGAACGGAACCGAGACCGGAGACCAGGGTAAAGGACAACCAGGGAATGGAACCGAGATCGGAGACCAGGGTAAAGGACAATCAGGGAATGCAACCGAGACCGGAGACAAGGGTAAAGGACAATCAGGGAACGGAACCGAGACCGGAGACCAGGGTAAAGGACAACCAGGGAATGGAACCGAGACCGGAGACAAGGGTAAAGGACAATCAGGGAACGGAACCGAGACCGGAGACCAGGGTAAAGGACAACCAGGGAATGGAACCGAGACTGGAGACCAGGGTAAAGGACAACCAGGGAATGGAACCGAGACTGGAGACAAGGGTAAAGGACAATCAGGGAACGGAACCGAGACTGGAGACCAGGGTAAAGGACAACCAGGGAATGGAACCGAGGCTGGAGACCAGGGTAAAGGACAACCAGGGAACGGAACCGAGATCGGAGACCAGGGTAAAGGACAATCAGGGAACGGAACCGAGACCGGAGACAAGGGTAAAGGACAATCAGGGAACGGAACCAAGACTGGAGACCAGGGTAAAGGACAATCAGGGAATGGAACCGAGACTGGAGAAAAGGGTAAAGGACAACCAGGGAATGGAACCGAGACTGGAGATAAGGGTAAAGGACAATCAGGGAATGGAACCGAGACCGGAGATAAGGGTAAAGGACAACCAGGGAATGGAACCGAGGCTGGAGACCAGGGTAAAGGACAACCAGGGAATGGAACTGAGACTGGAGACAAGGGCAAAGGACAATCAGGAAACGGAACCGAGACCGGAGACAAGGGTAAAGGACAACCAGGGAATGGAACTGAGACTGGAGATAAGGGTAAAGGACAATCAGGGAATGGAACCGAGACTGGAGATAAGGGTAAAGGACAATCAGGGAACGGAACCGAGATCGGAGACCAGGGTAAAGGACTATCAGGGAATGCAACCGAGACCGGAGACAAGGGTAAAGGACAATCAGGGAACGGAACCGAGACCGGAGACCAGGGTAAAGGACAACCAGGGAATGGAACCGAGACCGGAGATAAGGGTAAAGGACAATCAGGGAATGGAACCGAGACTGGAGATAAGGGTAAAGGACAATCAGGGAACGGAACCGAGATCGGAGACCAGGGTAAAGGACAATCAGGGAATGCAACCGAGACCGGAGACAAGGGTAAAGGACAATCAGGGAACGGAACCGAGACCGGAGACCAGGGTAAAGGACAACCAGGGAATGGAACCGAGACCGGAGACAAGGGTAAAGGACAATCAGGGAACGGAACCGAGACCGGAGACCAGGATAAAGGACAACCAGGGAATGGAACCAAGACTGGAGACCAGGGTAAAGGACAACCAGGGAATGGAACCGAGACTGGAGATAAGGGTAAAGGACAACCAGGGAATGGAACCGAGACTGGAGACCAGGGTAAAGGACAACCAGGGAATGGAACTGAGACTGGAGACAAGGGCAAAGGACAATCAGGAAACGGAACCGAGACCGGAGACAAGGGTAAAGGACAACCAGGGAATGGAACTGAGACTGGAGATAAGGGTAAAGGACAATCAGGGAACGGAACCGAGACCGGAGACCAGGGTAAAGGACAACCAGGGAATGGAACCGAGACCGGAGACAAGGGTAAAGGACAATCAGGGAACGGAACCGAGACCGGAGACCAGGATAAAGGACAACCAGGGAATGGAACCAAGACTGGAGACCAGGGTAAAGGACAACCAGGGAATGGAACCGAGACTGGAGATAAGGGTAAAGGACAACCAGGGAATGGAACCGAGACTGGAGACCAGGGTAAAGGACAACCAGGGAATGGAACCGAGACTGGAGATAAGGGTAAAGGACAATCAGGGAATGGAACCGAGACCGGAGATAAGGGTAAAGGACAATCAGGGAATGGAACCGAGACTGGAGACCAGGGTAAAGGACAACCAGGGAACGCAACCGAGACCGGAGACAAGGGTAAAGGACAATCAGGGAACGGAACCGAGACCGGAGACCAGGGTAAAGGACAACCAGGGAATGGAACCGAGACCGGAGATAAGGGTAAAGGACAATCAGGGAATGGAACCGAGACTGGAGATAAGGGTAAAGGACAATCAGGGAACGGAACCGAGATCGGAGACCAGGGTAAAGGACAATCAGGGAATGCAACCGAGACCGGAGACAAGGGTAAAGGACAATCAGGGAACGGAACCGAGACCGGAGACCAGGGTAAAGGACAACCAGGGAATGGAACCAAGACTGGACACCAGGGTAAAGGACAATCAGGGAATGGAACCGAGACTGGAGACCAGGGTAAAGGACAACCAGGGAATGGAACCGAGACTGGAGACCAGGGTAAAGGACAACCAGGGAATGGAACCGAGACTGGAGACAAGGGTAAAGGACAATCAGGGAACGGAACCGAGACCGGGGACAAGGGTAAAGGACAATCAGGGAATGGAACTGAGACTGGAGACAAGGGTAAAGGACAATCAGTGAACGGAACCGAGACCGGGGACAAGGGTAAAGGACAATCAGGGAATGGAACTGAGACTGGAGACAAGGGTAAAGGACAATCAGGGAACGGAACCGAGACCGGAGACAAGGGTAAAGGAAAATCGGGGAATGGAACCGAGACTGGAGACCAGGGTAAAGGACAATCAGGAGATGAAACTGACGAAGATGTCAGCAGAGATTGTGGGTCTAACGAAGTACCAGACAACAATTCAGATCAGTCCGACAACCAAGGTTTGTAAAGACCAATTTTTTTAAAAATAGGTAATTCATCATTTAAACGGCCGTTTGCACAAAGAAAATAGAAATTTATATCTACTTTTACTTTTATCGCATAATTTGTATTAATTATTACATAATTGTAACTTTGGAAATGCAATTTAAATGACAGCTACTTTTGGTATTTTTACTAACATTTTATAATTTGAATAAGAAAGGATATCTAACTAATTATTTATTAATTTGGCTATATAATTTAAATCACAGGAGAGGATCAGATGGAATCCGAAGAAGGAAAAGAAACAGACGTAGAAGAAGACGAGCCAGTTGTTATTGAAGAACAAACTGAAAACTTAGACGAAGAATCACCTAATGGAAAAGCAAAATCTGGTAAATCTGGCAAAATACGCAGGATCAGAACATGGTTTAGAAGGCGCAATCCCAGAAAACAAGATAGAGATGAACCTAGAGCGTATATTCGAGGCTTCCCTGTTAGAGGTATCTCATTCAACGACTTCATTCGAGAAATCTTTCCTAATAAAGATTTTACTTTAGAAGAATACCAACGGTACATTCGTCGTCCCATTGCAAAGTGTAAGTTTTATTTATTATTATTCACTTTATCGAAGTATGGAATTAAATAAAAAAAAGCTTGTAAAAAAAATCTTTATGACAATTTTCAAAATCTTTTTTACGAATTGCAAACTTAAAATCAAAATCAACTCTTCTTTTCGTGATCTCAGACAAAACTATAACTGTGGGCCTAGCATGAATCACTTTCGAAAAAGTAAATGTACCGAAAGCGATTTTTTTATAGAATGTACTCGCTTTTTCTTTAATTTAAATTGATGATTTTAATCATACATTTTGGATTTTGCTAATTGTTATATAAGCATTTTAAATATAAATTTTGCTTTGGTATGTTGTATTTATGATTTAAACCGTGTTTTCATTAACGTTACAATTACATTACTGCGTCCTTGCCAGGCCCGCTGTCGTGCCTCATTGGTTTAATGGTCGTGGTCGCATATCTTTTTGGCGTAGCTTAAGTAAATAGAGTAACATAGTTATGACCAGGAATATTGTCTTGTTCGTGCTTTTCAGATTGCTTTAGTTTGTATTTTTTTTTATTTAGGGTTTCATTTCCAATAATTCTTCTGGACTTTTTTAATTTAAAATCCGTCATACTGAATTTGGCTGTTACCTAACGGTAACGGTAAAAGGTTGTATGTTATAACAGCAACTGTTATAACATACAACCTTTTGAACTGATTGCGACGTTATACTACATTTTGTACTGCTATTAAACGAAAGCATAAGTTGGATGCACCCTTTTGATATAATTTCACTAGCTTCCTGAGGGAACTTCGTGCGACTAGGTAAAAAGTATCCTATGCCCAGATCCTTTATCCTGGTTATAAACTATGTGTGTGCCAAATTTCATCAGCGGTTAAAATACATTCATAAATATATTAGCAGGATGTACATTAAAACGTATGAAATACCTTACTTTACCTTTTCTAAACTATCTTCTTTTTATACAGTCCGAGATCGTACAAACAGGAAATTGCGCAGAAGGCGTAAGGGAAAAAAGCTGTGCCTTTGCGATCAACAAGTACCCAGTAACTAGAGACGCAGTACAGAATGGTTAGTACACAAGTTCTTATTTCAAACTAAAACGCAAATAGCAAAACAAAAGACCTTACCTTACCATCTTATTCATAAATCAAGCCATTCCCTTAAAAAACCTATTTTTTGTATCAAACTGTTATGCCTTTGTATGTCAAGTCGAAATGAGTTTGACAAAACAGTTCGATAGCCTTATAAGACGAATGATGTTATTATGAATAAGAGGGACTGCAATTGGGTGCCTACAATTAGGCTAGGAATGCAGTCTGATGTTCAAATCATATTATTACATATTGTTCACAATATGAGAGTTTTTTTAAATTAGTTAGCAAGCATTGATGTAGTCAATCTAACAAAATAACTGAGGAGTTAATTAACCCAGTAAGAATTAATTATATAAATGCAAAAGTAACAATGTCTGTCTGTCTGTCTTCATGATATAATGTGGTTTTTTTTTCAGCTGAACCGACTTAGGTAGGTATGAAGATAATTTGAAACTTGGAAAGAGCAAAGAGTAGTATTTATCTGTGTGTATGGACTAGTTCCCTCATGAGGCGTATGATATCATAATAACATTGTAACTTCTTCTTCTTTCCCTACAAGCATTATTTCGAGCTTTTTTCAACAATCAATTTCTTTAAAAGTAGTGAACATTAATCGACAAAACCATCGAATTGATAACCTCCTTTTCTATTAAATCGATTACAAAAGTTTACGTATTTATCAGGAGTTTATTACTTTTGGGTTTTTTTTAAGATTTATCGGTAACGAAGAGCTCTTGCGAAATTAGTTACCATTAACTTATAAAAAAAAATACTTTTTCAGGAATAGATAGAAGACAAACCAAAGAAACCTAACGACGACCGCTGCAAGATAATGGACTCCGAAATATTAATATAATTTAATCACGTTTATAATTATTAATGGTAATGGATACCTGTTTAATCGCAATAAATTGAAGCAAGCATGATAATACTCAGTTTTATTTAATAGATACCTGTCCTATACTTTGTTTCCAAAAATACATTGCTGTCTCACTCTCACTCTCCCTACTTTGTAATGGATATACATTACACTCCCTCTACATACCTTAAGGTCAATTATTTCTGACTAATTAACCACAGAATTCTTAACCACCCTTCTAAGGAACGAGGTGTAAAAGGATGTTTAGGGTTACGAATCATAATAGTAAAACCGGCCAAGTGCGTGTCGGGCCACGCGCAGTAGGGTTACGTAGCAGGTCTTAGTTAGTCGACTAATTCTGTAAGCGGTTAAGCCTACTTAGCCGTGATAGTTTTCCTTGTAAATTCATTACATGTGCTTCGTCTGTGAATTTTTTCATATTTCTAGGTACAGCCATTCAAAAGTTAGAGTGGGGGATGCTCGTATCGAACAAAAATTTTCATTTAAAATCTAGATATTTCGCAAATGGCTCGTTTAACCGAAAAATGGTCTTTTTCACCACCAAAAATGTTTTTTTTTACCACTTTCTCGGCGTGATTAAAATACATATCCATACCAAATTTCAGCTTCCTAGTAACAAGAACCTCAGAGCTATGCCGCGGACAGACAGACAGACAGACGGACATGGCGAAACTATAAGGGTTCCTTGCCGGACTACGGAACCCTAAAAATGAACATGGTGTGACAATGTCTGTCCGTCTGTTGCTTATTCCAAGCATCACTACCGACTTGAAATTCGGAATAATTATACAACATGATTGTCTATGCATATTGCAAATGAAAGAAGTTTGAAAAATAATATTGCTTTCATGGAAGAAGTAAGGGGAAGTGGAGGCTTGAAATATATACCATAATTATGAAAAGACTTGATATGCACATTCTTATTATTTTTATTTATTTTATATTCTCTAGTTTTGGATTTATCATGAAAAGTACACAAAAAATACCGTCCCTCCCCTCCTCCGTCCCTTATATCTGAAGTTTGTGAAGTCATAAGTCTGAAATAATTAAGTTTGATGTATTTTGTCAAAAATGATATTTAAAATATTACAATGATTTTATTAATCAAATTTATGGAGTAATCAGTAAAATTCCTTTGCAAACAAACTTAATTTCGAGAGAAAAAAACACACAATTGCACTATATATTTTTTCTGCCAAAATTCAAGTCCGATTTGTACTTGGCAGGTTTTTCCAATGCTGATCTTACTTCCTTACAGCACTGAAACTGTTTAACTTGTAAACTAAAGTGACGTCATGCTAGTAAAGCTAGACGCGAAGATACCCCTGCTAAGTGGTCATGTATTTTATTTTCCAAGCTATAAATTCAATTCAGTAATCTATTGCATAATAATAATACAATTCATTCAATTAATCGAGAGCTGAATTCAAACGCAACGTGTCTTTTGAATCATGATCATTGAAATTATGAAAGTTGTATTCTGTTTTTATTCTGTTGTTCCCAATGAAATATAATAGTCGAAATAGATTAAAGTTAACAAAAATCATACGATTATTATATACTAGCTTCTGCCAGCGACTTCGTCCGCGTGGAACAGTGGTGCTCCGCTCCTATTGGTCTTAGCGTGATGATATATAACTTATAGCCTTTCTCGATAAATGGACTATCTAACACTGAAAGAATTATTTAAATCGGACCAGTGGTTCCTGAGATTAGCGCGTTTAAACAAAATGACAACATTTCCCTTCACTGCTCTGCTCCTATTGATTGTAGCGTGATGAAAAGTATACTATAACCATCTCAGGAGTATGACAAATAATTGGACCAAGTTTCGTTAAAATCCGTCGAGTAGTTTTTGTTTCTATAACGTTTATACAGACAGACAGACAGACAGACAGACAGACCGACAGACAGACAAAAAATTTACTGATTGCATTTTTGGCATCAGTATCGATCCCTAATCACCCCCTGATGGTTATTTTGGAAATATATTTCATGTACAGAATTGACCTCTCTACAGATTTATTATAAGTATAGATAGATAGAAGATATAGATAGATTATGTGTTTTCCTATACTCTTTATTTCCCAAGAGTTTTTAATAAATTTGATCACTATCAACTATCCAAATGGTCTCGCTACTGAATTTTATTTTAAGACTTATTGTTAATGTTACTTATAATATGTCTTATTAATATAAATATATAAATAAATTTGTCTGAACATATCAAATGCTTATTATTGTTAATATCACTCCGTCTAGAGCACGTTAAGCCGTCGTCCCGGCTGTTATCTTGATAGCAGTTGTTGTTACAATTCCATGTCAGTGGCCGTCAGGCAGATTTGAGAAAACTCTGACACCAGGGCTGGTTAGGTCGTTAAAAACCTGCAGCTCACACGATAAGAAGAAGAGGATCACTACCTATATCTAAATCATCAAATATTTTTAAAATGATTTTTACTTAAATTCTAGCTAAATCACAAAATAGTGAATTGTTGCACTTATCAATTTAATATTGATGATTAAATTTAATGTATATATTTTGTGTAAACAATTGTTGGCTAAACTAAATCTATACATATAAAATGCTTTGTCCTGAATGGCGGATGAACGCACAGCCTAAACCGCTGATCATAAAGACCTGAAACTTGGAGGGTGTATTTTTTGTATAGTGTAGGCATCTGATAAGAAAGGATTTTCCGAAACTCTACCCCTAAGGGGCTGAAAAAGGAGGGCAAAGTTTTGAAACTCTGACATTTTTAATTTGAATTCGTATAGCACACGCGGGCGAAGCTGCTGGCGGAAAGCTAGTCTTTATCTATACTATTATATAAAACTAGCTGTTTCCCGCGGTTTCACCCGCATCCCGAGGGAACTACTTAGCGCACCCGGGTAAAAAGTAGCCTATGTTGTTCCTCACGGTCTATACTATCTCTGTACCAAATTTCATTTATATCGGTCCAGTAGTTTTGGCGTGAAAGCGTAACAGACAGACAGACAGAGTTACTTTCGCATTTATAATATTAGTAAGGATGACAACCTCATACACTAAATGACTCGCTGACTCATAAACGCAGAGCCGAAACAGACGAGAGAGCGATCAGACTAGTCCTATTGCAAGGTGATTATATTTACATGGCCTGAGTGAAGGTGCTACTAGATGCTATTTCCAGGAAGGGTTAAGCCCATACTGATACTAACATGTTCACATATTTATTTGCACCTTAACGCGCTGCATCATGTAGTAATACTTGTATGACCCATCATAAACAATGTAAACAAACCTACTTAACTTATTTCTAACAACTTATTTCTAATGCTAAATTGTTCCTTATTGATCTACAGATATAATTTTGGTTTATTTATTAATCTACTAAATCTTAAGATAGTATAATGAATTATAAATATAATTTAAAAAATAACAAATATTAAATAACAATTCTAAATAGTGCATGCGCCTATCAAAGCGTTGTCGCGTCGGCTGCTACTTACGCCTACGTAGCGGCACGACTCTCGTCACTGACATATACATAGAAGAACTACTGGATACAGCTGAATACCAGTCGATATATTACATCTCATCATTAATAAATATATATAAAAAATCTCTATTGCCCTCGTTCACGCCATGATTTGAGAACGATAAAGACAAAGATACTTTTTATTTTGCAAATATAGGTAGGTACATGTAAATGGTGATATAAACGACTTAACCGATTTGGATAAAACTTGGTTCGGAGATAGAGGGAACACTGGAGAAGGTAAAAGGCTACTTTTTATCCGGGTGCGTGAAGTAGTTCTCTCGGGACGCAGGTGAAACCGCGGGAAACAGCTAGTTAATAATATAGCAAAAACAACCCAATTTAATAGGCACCTAGTAGTACTAGGTATTATAATATTACCCTACTTCTTACCAAAATTATAAATGCGAAAGTTTGTGAGGGTGTAGGTATATAGGTATGTTTATGAAAATTTCACGCATGAAATTTTATAATTTATATATAACCTGTGGGCCTAGCACGAATCACTTTCGAAAAAAGGAACTTCTATCGGAAACGGTTTTTGTTTGGAATAATATATACTCGCTTCTTGCGTTTTATGTATTTAAATAAATTACTACAGACCTTATCTTTTGATGCTGCATATTTTTAGTTATGCATTTTAAACATAAATTTTGCTTTGGTATGATTGTCTTGATTATTTGACATTAACGTTACGATTAAAAACCGGCCAAGTACATGTCCGGTCACGTGCAATGAGGTTCCGTAATACATTTTAGTTCGTTGAAGCTGTGATCGTTTTTCTTTGAAGTTCGGTATATAAGCTACATCTGTCTCGATCCTAAAAAAAATATATTTTAAATATTTCGTAAATGGCTACCTTAACCGAAAAATTATCTTTATTTTTGAAAGACCTATATAAGGACCCCACACGATGGGATACCTATGCGAGAAAAAATATTTTTCAAAATTGTATGTTAGATACCACTTTGTCACAGTGATCATTAGCATATCCATAAATTCATCTAGCTAGTACTAAGGCCCAAGTTCACCGACAAGATAACGGTCAATCAACTCAAAACAGCTGTTTACCATAAATTCATACTTCTGTCTTACGATGGATACCTTATCATTGGTATTTTTTATTCCTAAAACGGTCGATTACCAATACGAGGTTGGACAAGAAGTGGATAACATGAAAATTCCCGCATCGTGGTTAAAATACGGTTGTATTTATCGGGCCGATTAGGTAACCAACTGTCGGTGAAAGTTCACCAACAGATGGTTACTTAATCGGCCCGTTAAACGAAAACGTTTTTAACCAGGAAGCTGGAATTTTCGTCTTACCCACTTCTAGTTCAACTCTGGTTTGGTAATCGACCGTTTCAGGAATAAAAAACTCAAATAATACATTATCAATCGAAAGTTGGAACTTTGAATTTATGGTAAACCGCTGTTTTAAGTTAATCGGACTGTTATGTTTTCGGTGAACTTGGGCCTAAGAACCTCTGAGCTATGCCGGTACGAGTTTCTCGTTTATCCCGTCGTGTCGGGTATCGTTGGATAGGTCTTTCAAAAATAAAGCAGGTGTGTAAAGATTATTTTCCAATTTACTACAAGTACTATTTATAAAATAATAATCCACAAACATTGTAAATTATTTTTTATTTATTTTTAATTATTTAAAAGTTGTTACTTATATTAAATAGGTCTTGAATATAAATTAGATATGTTTGTTATACTTGCATGCAAAAAAAACTTGGTACTCACACATAGTTTATGACAGACATAGTTTATGGATGAGCATTTCGCAGATTCGATTCCCTGCTTTAGGTGCTTGTGCATGTATAATGTTAAACGCACCCATGATACAAGAGAAATTCCTAGTGCCGGGCAATTTTACACAAAATTACACATACATAAGATACTTTTAAGTAGTTACCTCGGGATACAGGTGAATCCACGGGAAACTGCTAGTACATATCACAGATAATAAAATAATTATAAATGTAAACACGACATAATAAAAAACAAATAATATCCGTTTAATACCAAAAACACGAGTCACGAATGATCATGATACACCATACGTATAACTTACATAATTACTGTCTCCTTACCTATAAATAATACAGCATTTCTTTATTGCTTATCATAACGATAGCATAAGTGATGGTGAGGACACGGTACATATTGTTGTACGCTTTGGTCGTAACGTTCGTAATCGGTACGTACACGTAAAACTGTTATTTATACCTCTTGTTTTCTCCAAATGGCCATGCAGTCGTAGTGGCCTAGTGGTTAATGCACCTGCCTCTCGTGTACGAGTGTGCAGTTGCGAAAACTGGCAAGTACCAATGTGATTTATCTAAAGTCATATGTACTTTCTAAGTATATCTTAGATGTCACTGACTAACGGGGAAGGAAAACATACATAACGATAACTGTAACTTTGAAATTGTCAATCCGCCTTGAGCTAGCGTGGTGATTAATGCTCATGCCTTCTCTGTATAAGAAAAAGCGTGTGCCCAGCAGAGCAGTGGGACAATATATAAGCTGATAATGACTTTCTCCGAATGTTATAAATGTAAAAAGTCATAGAAGTGTTATTGGATTCCGCCTAGTTCATCCTTAAAATATCACTCAGATACTAGTACCTCAGAAATTCATTCAGCCTTTATTTATATCGAGCAAAAAACAGAAAGTAACTGAAACCGCTATCGGGGAATTCTTTTAAAATTTTGATGATCAAAATTGGTAACTTCCTGTTTAATTTGATTAAATGATGTTTTTATTTTACCCTTAATCTAAATAAAGTCAGATGGACGATACTGAAAGCAACTTTTGACTATCATTAAAAGACACGGACGGACGGACAGTTGATTAAAAGCTTACATTACATTACTACATGACAAGGCTTTTTCGCAATTTGCAGATCAAAGCTTTGCGGACAATACCGCACAAGTGACTCAAATCGAAAACAATGTGGAGCGTCCCGACAATAAGCAGAATGGCACTTCGCAGAGGGCGACAACTAAAAAGAAAGGTAAGAAAGGAATATCTAGTAACCAATAAGAGATAGCTCCTAGTAACCGATAAGGTAGCAATTAATTATCTTATATAATTGTGCTCTTAAACGATTGTTTGACTCACCATTTAATTACTCCTCAAGGAAATTGTCCCCCAGACGGATATGATGAGGAACAAGGTAAGTGCATTTACTTACATTCGCTTCTAATTACCTACAGTTGGTTAATGAAAAAAAACGAATGATACCGACGTCCTAGCTAAAATTTTAAAAGCAAAAGCAACACTTGTACTGTGTCTGTTGAGCTTCCAAAAGGAAACCGATGTAGATAAAATTAATAATATAGACATACATATCTTCAACCCAAAGTAAAGATAAGATACTTTTTAACTAGGTACATAAAGCAGTTACCTTAGGATATAAGGGAAACAACGGTAAACAGCTAGTATGATGTAAAAATATTACAACAATGTTTTACCATAACAATAATGTTTCAGAAAAATTAGGCAGGTAAAATCCTTACAATATTCCGTGCTTTGTAAATTTTGTACCGATACACGTTGCTACAAAGACGTGTGAGAGCTCTCTTATCAACTCAGATAGAATTTACCAGATCTATTTTGTATGTAGGATATTCTTGAGGTATTTTAAAGTCACATGAATTTTCTAAATGTCTCGTCACACCTCTGACTAACGGCAAAGAAAAACATCGTGCGGTAACCGAAACTTAAAGAGTCTGATATAGTCCACCTTGAGCAAGCGTGGTGATCAATGCTCATGTTTTTTTCTGTAAGAAAAGAGGCCTATAAATAATTAACATTTTCATCTAATACAGGTGGTTCAGCGCCGATAACGATTGTGGTGATAGACGACGACGGCGAAGGCTCGATAGATTACATCATGCAAGGTTCAACACAGGAAACGGACAATAAGTCAAAGCAGGGAAAGATGAAGCCGAAGCCTAAACGCGGATCTGGTTCAGATCGTGATTCAGATGAGGAACGGCGTAATGCCGGATCCGGTTCAGATCGTGATTCAGATGAGGGACGGCGTAATTCCGGATCCGGATCAGATCGTGATTCAGATGAGGGACGGCGTAATTCCGGATCCGGATCAGATCGTGATACAGATGAGGGACGGCGTAATCCCGGATCCGGATCAGATCGTAATTCAGATGAGGGACGGCGTAATCCCGGATCCGGCTCAGATCGTAATTCAAATGACGGACGGCGTAATCCCGGATCCGGATCAGACCGCGATTCAAATGAGGGACGGCGTAATCCCGGATCTGGATCAGATCGTAATTCAGATGAGGGACGGCGTAATCCCGGATCCGGATCAGACCGCGATTCAAATGAGGGACGGCGTAATCCCGGATCCGGATCAGACCGCGATTCAAATGAGGGACGGCGTAATGCCGGATCCGGTTCAGATCGTGATTCAGATGAGGGACGGCGTAATTCCGGATCCGGATCAGATCGTGATACAGATGAGGGACGGCGTAATCCCGGATCCGGATCAGATCGTAATTCAGATGAGGGACAGCGTAATCCCGGATCCGGCTCAGATCGTAATTCAAATGATGGACGGCGTAATCCCGGATCCGGATCAGACCGCGATTCAAATGAGGGACGGCGTAATCCCGGATCCGGATCAGACCGCGATTCAAATGAGGGACGGCGTAATGCCGGATCCGGTTCAGATCGTGATTCAGATGAGGGACGGCGTATTTCCGGATCCGGATCAGATCGTGATACAGATGAGGGACGGCGTAATCCCGGATCCGGATCAGATCGTAATTCAGATGAGGGACAGCGTAATCCCGGATCCGGCTCAGATCGTAATTCAAATGACGGACGGCGTAATCCCGGATCCGGATCAGACCGCGATTCAAATGAGGGACGGCGTAATCCCGGATCCGGATCAGACCGCGATTCAAATGAGGGACGGCGTACTCCCGGATCCGGCTCAGATCGTGATTCAGATAAGGGACAGCGTAATCCCGGATCCGGCTCAGACCGTGATTCAAATGACGGACGGCGTAATCCTGGATCCGGTTCAGATCGTAATTCAGATGAGGGACGGCGTAATCCCGGATCCGGTTCAGGCCGTGATTCAAATGACGGACGGCGAAATCCCGGATCTCGCTCAGATGGTGATTTAAATGACGGACGGCGTAATCCCGGATCCGGATCAGATGGTGATTTAAATGATGGACGGCGTAATCCCGGATCCGGATTAGATGGTGATTTAAATGACGGACGGGGTAATTCCGGATCCGGCTCAGACCGTGATTCGTTTAGGGGACCCAAGTTGAAAGGGAAATTGAAAAACAAACTAAGAAAAAAATTTGAAAAAGTATATTACTTCAAAGAAAAGA
The DNA here is from genome assembly GCA_963891755.1 of Pyrrhia umbra. Taxonomy (NCBI): domain Eukaryota; kingdom Metazoa; phylum Arthropoda; class Insecta; order Lepidoptera; family Noctuidae; genus Pyrrhia; species Pyrrhia umbra. The sequence goes on from OY982926.1 coordinate 5,658,136, forward strand.
TATTTGGTGATGATGTAAAGCGAAAAGTATACCGTAAGTTTTTGAACCCACTCTTGATAAATGCTTAACCTATTTTTGTAGTTAACAGTAGCTGCTCATTTTATTTCGATTTGATGATAAAGATGATTGATGTCCATCTGATTTTAGATACATAGGCAGTGGGTTTTATATTTTAATTCAAATAGTTTTGTTACAACTCCTACGCAAGAGAATGAGTTACTACATGACATACAGACGCCAATGGCAATGCGCGAATGAATGTATGTCTGGTACTCTGTGGAAAGTTAGAATTCCTACCAAGGTGGTAACTAGCTAACTGGCTTATCTATTCTTACATTATCTTATTGGAATGGACGATGAAGTAGAATCAACGTAAGCTCCACGCTACTCCAGAGAATTCTTCTAATAAAAAGCTACTAGCATAGATAATATTCACCGACTGGGTTAAAACTAGAGCGAAAAATGCGTCTAGGAAAACGCCCAAATGAAGAAAAATGTATACAAAAGTATTGAGAACCAATTAGATTTATAAAATTCATATTTTTAAGGCATTGATGAATTTATTGTGTTTTTTTTTTCATGTGCTGCCTCATCTATGGACCAACATCGTGCTCTTTAGGGAAAGAAGAAGAGTTTGTCAAAGGTCGTCTTTAAAGGGCATTAGAGCGTATATTTCATGGGTTTTTCTTCAAAATGGAATTTTTCAACAATACTTATATGTAAAGGTGCAACTTTGAAAGTGTAAAGCTTATTCACATCATCAATGTTGTGAGAAATACGAAAATTGGTACCCTGATTTCATAAAATAAATTATATTCATCTCAATTGGTTTTATTATAAAGTAAATATACAAATAAACAAAATAGCTATAGCCTTCGACGGATTTGAGACAGTGTTTTGAGGAGACCATTCTTTACCGCTTCCTATAGATTTTACTTGAATGTGAATAGAAAGGACAAACTTTGATAGATTTCTCAGGTTTTACTAAGAAATCCTTATAATAATAATTTAAAAAAGACAAATATTCAATTATATCTTTTACTAGCTTTTTCAGTAACCTTTGAGTGCCGGGGTGGTTACGCAGAAAATATTTCTTACACGCTATAGAAAATACCATAATGCTACTATAATATTCCTGAAATATCCAAAATATTGGGTAAATATTACACCCACAGCTCTAATATTACTTTATTCACGGTAAACGGATTCGCTGTCCATGATTTGAATATCAAAGAATGTTTTAAAAAAAAATCGCCGTGTCTTTGAAGGCTCGAGACGTGATAGATTTCACGTAATGTTATCGTATACAAAACAGAAGGCGGGCCGCCTCCCAAACCAAATCTAATTTAAAAATAAATAACCCTCCGAAGAAAACATATGTGTGCTTAGAGTTCTGAAGAAAATAGGGTAAATATATCTAGTGGTACTACTTTGCGCATGATACCTTCCACAATTTAATTTATAGAATATTTTATTTGTTTAGAATAGAAAAGAATTTGCTTGAAATTAGTTACAATAGGTATTACAATATCCATTTTCTTATTTGTTTATTTTATAGAGAAAACAAATGAAATTCACTGATTTATCTATAGTCTGAAGTCCACCAAATTTTAAATAGATCAATAAAACGGGATCACAGTTTTAAATTGTTTAAATCTGTTAGGTATCATAGTTCAATGATATTCCTAGTTAAAAACCGAATATTATCTCAGTCAAAACATAATGTTACAAACAATATAAGTACCTAATTAAATCGTGATACCTCTAATTTCGCCTTTAAGATTACACTGGGTAAACTATCAAATGATTGGTACAAGGTAACATTTTGCGAGACATTTGCATAAACACGATGTGTTTAGAGCGTGAATGCAGATAAAATGTTACAAAGTTGAGTAATTGTTGTAAGTTCGAAAGGCAGGAATAATTTGATCAGTGAAACAAAATGCTCCAATTAATTTAATTTGTACACTCCATTAATAATAGCATAAGATAAATGCGGCCCACCTAGTCACAGATCTTTGGCAAGTCAAAATTAATTCATGAAATAGCAATTTTGATCGTTAAGGTTCATAAATACATGGTAACAATTGTGTTGAAACTTATGTAGAATTTGTTTTATTTCTCAGTAGATGTTTTTATTCAAATGAATATAATTTGTTAATCCTTACTTCCTTACTAGTCCTTACTTCCTTACTAATATTATAAATGCGAAAGTAACTCTGTCTGTCTGTCTGTCTGTCTGTCTGTCTGTTACGCTTTCACGCCAAAACTACTGGACCGATATAAATGAAATTTGGTACAGAGATAGAATAGACCCTGAGGAACAACATAGGCTACTTTTTACCCGGGTGTGCTAAGTAGTTCCCTCGGGATGCGGGTGAAACCGCGGGAAACAGCTAGTACATAATATTTTTTCCGCACATTACGAATGCTAAAACGAGCTCTTGACAAGCAACAAAAGAATTTTCCAAAATAATTTTGAGACTAATGGTTTCTTTATCATCGTGATAAGCATACCTTCGACTTCATAGTTTAGTAAAAGATGTAATAAGTACGTACAATAAACTGTACCATCATATATGACATGTTCACCCTTCAAAAGAGCGAATTTCGTTTAGCCGATGAAATGAGGCGTGAGAGCAGATTGAAGTGGCTGGCAACTACATCTGTGAACGTAAATCTCATTTAACTTTACTACATATTTCCAATAAGACTTTTGGGGCACATGTTCCGAGGGAAAAATCTTCATAAAAGCGTCACGTATGAAGGATTCTTTGCTTTGATTTTTTTTTCTTGTGCACAAAGTATTAGGCTGATATGAATATTGTAGGTACCTTTACCTATTGTTATTATAGTAAACATTGTGATTTAGTTTAATAGTCTCTGAAATAACTTTAATTAGGTTTCCAGAAATATCAATTTCAATCCAAAACATATGCACATCGACGTCGATAAGATTTTACAGCAACTTCAAATACAGAAAGCAGTATTCAAGACTAAAAATACCTAGATCAAAGTGTCCGTAAGAATCGGTACCTAATGTTCAGACCTAAGCTAATATTTGAATGGATATCACAATAATCTCCAAGGAAGAAGATATCATCACATGTATAAGCGATCAATTCCTTAAGGTAGTAGTGAAATTCTATAAAAGTACTACCTGATTCCCCGGGTATCGCGCATCTTAATTTTTCAAACATCCAGATAAAAACTCTACGTAATTCCCGGGCTTTCTCCATGTCAAACTCCATGCAAATCCGTATTGGCTGGTGAACAGACAAAGTTACTTTCGCATTTAAATATTAGTAAGGTCTTCGTGAAGCACCTCCTTTTTCTAAGTAAGTAAATTTGTAGATAGACACTTTGCAAACTCTTGCTGGGTTCGAAAAACAAACAATACCATAGAAAATATATTACAGTTTTATTTACATACATTTTTTATATTTACATTATTTTTCACATAAAATCCCATATTTCATACAAAATTAATACACAACATTCGGCACATACCTACATACATATATAGGGATAAAGAACACTTTACAATTTACACTTCTCTGTAAATACATACTTATTTTATTGTTATCACAGTTTTTCGTCATTGTGTTGTATTTAAATAATATAAGAATACATAGGGCATAAGACTTGTCTCACCACTATTTTATTTAAGCTTTGCTGATAGTCTTACACCTAAGATATCAAAAGTTTACTTAATATACACCCTGAAACTTGATCTATGATTGTATAATGCTTTTAAATGTATATTTAAAAAATATTTATATGTATCAAGCAAACATTAAACATTTAGGAAACCTACGTAAAAAAATGCCTTACCACACACTTGACCGATATAAACCAAACATAGCTAAGAACAACTGCAAGGAAACTGGCTTTCAAATGAAAAATACCACATCGAAATCGGTCCATCCGTTTGAGACCACAGACAGATACACAGACAGACATCGACGTCAAAACTTATAACACCTCTCTTTTTGCGTCGGCGGTTAAGAACAAAGTGCATAATCCGACTCTCTACAAATTCTTGAGATTTCGCCATCCGTGGAATATGGGCCAGATCGGCCTTATAAGTAAGTTACACGATTTTGGCTGGTTCCGAGTAAACAGCGCACTAGACTTGTACCAATCTATATACATACAGCATGCTACATTACTGTGAAATTCCCAAACACTCGTAGCATGCTTGTTGCCTGTCAGAAAATCGAACCAAATGTCGTGTAGTAAAATGGGAAATAATCGATCCTGTAGGCTGTATAGAGATAATGTCAGCTGTTTCAGAAAGTTTATTCTTAACCGACTTTCCAAAAGTAGTATTTTTTTTAAACCGTGGCAGAATACTAATAATAGTAACCCAGAGATACTGACGTTTTTCCATAAGCGTTTCTTCTTTTTTCTCTTTTCAGTATTTTTAAGGTCGGTTGTTTCTTTGTACAAGAAAATATTTTGAAATAGGTCGAATGCCTGATGGCATTAAGTCGCCTATTTATAACACATAAATGATGTGTCGTATTTTAACAACAACATAACAAAGAGTATTATAGAAATTCTGTGAGGCATACAATACAATAGAATTTAAAGGATTGTGGTATCTGTTATTATTCTCTTTATTGTTCGTACAATATTAATTATATTTGTTGTTTAGATGATTTTGCATTTACTCACAAGACGGTCTGTCGTCTGAGTGTATGGCACTGTTGCGAGTAAAAGTATAAAATTACAAATTGGTGCTACTAGCTGTGCTCTGTACAAATTTTAATGTTTGTTTTAACTATGCCGAATATGTTATATACAGGCAACTTATTTAAATTTCAACATTACTTTAAATCAAAGCAAATTCTTTACGTAGATATTACCTACTTCATAATCAGATTATTATGCTAAAGATTTGCCTTCATTTAAAATGATAATGTTATAAATTAAATTTTCAAGTCAAGGGCTATGAAAAATTATTGATGACCTGCCAATCATTATAATTTAACTACTTATGTAAAATGGTGACACAAGTCTTAATCAATATTTATAAACACATGGCGACATTTGACACATTCATAAATCAATATTTTCATTAATTTTACACAAAAAGGTACTCGGGCAATAATTAAATAATTATTTTGTACAAACAAATGTAGACACCATTCGTGTTTGATTTAACTAATTGTATTCTACCTCCTTAGATAAATACGTCTTCTGTAGAAAAACCTTGGTATCGCCGGTCCTGAAAGTAAAAAAATAGATGTTATTAAATATAATGGCGTGGTATTGGTCTGATGTGGAAGTTATATAGTTTCTTTCCTAAAAAGGTTGGCATTAACCCTTATTGAAAAATTACTTTTGTTTTTTAATTTATTATTATTTATTTTTTATTCAAATAATTTAAGAAAGTAAATTTGTTTGTAGAGGTAATCTCTGCAACTATTAGACATCCAAACTTATTAAAAAAGCGAAAGTGAATTTATTATGCTTTTGAACTTGCTTGCTTGAGATTTCGATGAAATTTGGTACGTAAATAGATATGACCCTGGAGACGATTATAGGCGCTGCTGACAAATTTATTTACTCTCCATTTTATACGAACGTAAACTGTGTTGATATTTCTTTGGCGATATCCTTTGTAAAATTCGTGCAGAAAAAAATAACTAAGCGGCATAGGTATCATCTCTCATTGAAAGTGCATAATTCTACGCGGAAGCGGTTTTCGTATCATATGTTTTATATATTGGATTGGAATTATATAACCGCTTGTATTATGTTATTAACCCAGATACATTAATGGAATAACAACTATAAATAACTATCTACTCTTCTTGCTATATTTACATCTTATAATCAGAACAATTTCATCTGTGATGTCATTCGCTGCGAAGATCTATCTGATCACCTACTGACACTATTCGAATGCCTATTAATCATATTATAATGACGTCAAAGTTTCGAAGTCGATACTTTCAAATCATTAATTTTAACAAACACGGTAACGTGCATTTGATTGGTTTCAATATTTACCAAACTAACCACAAGGTTATAATCTAATAAAAGTCAATGTACAATCAATTGCTTGTAATAGATATTATGTTTTTTTGTTTTGTTATATTTATTTCTATTGTATCGCTTTCAATAATATATTTTTAAATGATATCATTTTAATTACCACCTGGGTATACACTGATTTCACAGCGTACAACTCGGCAACTTTATAAATGTCCATCACTGACCGGTACAGATATATATAGCACTAGCTTTCCGCCAGCGGCTTCGCCCGCGTGAGATATACGAATTAAAATTAAAAATAACAGAATTTCATAAAAACTTTTGCCCCCTTTTTCACCCCCTTAGGGTTAGAATTTCAGAAAATCCTTTCTTAGCGGATGGCTACGTCATAACATCTACCTGCATGTTAAATATAGCCCGATCCCTCCAGTGGTTTGGGCTGTGCGTTGATAGATCACTATGTCAGTCAGTCAGTCAGTCAGTGAGTTATATATATATTTAGATTTAGATTATTGCTTCATTAGATCAAGTAAGGTAAGTAATCATAATAATGGCATTTGTCTTATAGGTACCTAAGCCTCTTTTAGCAATCGACTATTATGAATAAGAGGGCTTTTAAATATATAATCTTAGTATGATAGGCCTTCAAATCGTATTCTCCATTTACATAACTACAATGCTATACTGTAAAAATCGGTAAGTCTTGTTAAAATGTTGTACTATGATTGTGCTGCCTTTGGCGTGTACTTTCGCTTTTCAGAGTGAGAGTGAAGAGCTGGAAGTCACCGTTGTGTTTTCTAGCACAATTCTTACCTGACAATATAGTATAATTATATATTATCTATGACATCTCGTCGTCATGTACTTATACTTACAATTCTATATTTTTCATTAAAAACAACTACATTAATTGTTTAAATGTGTTGTTATATCCAATTTATGCATTGCTCCAGAAACAAGAATGAAACGTGATGATACTGGTACTAAGAACTGCCTCATGCTACCTGGCTAGAATGACACTGACACTGACCTTTTCACAGATAGGAGAAGCAGCATTGGAACAGATTTATAATATACATAGAATACAGCTGGTTCTATTTGCAACAATAATGATAGATACTGTCTCATATATTACAAAGAAACATCATGTCTATTTTGATACTCAAAATGTACGTTCTATTTTTTATTGTTTTAGTTTTATCGGCAAAAGTATAAAAGAGGGGGAATATTTAAAAAAACTTACCGATTTTTTGTTTTTGATTATAATAAGTACGTAATCAAACAAAACCTTAAATTCATTACTAGTCCTAAACAAAGACATTCATCTCATTGTTTATCCGCGCTAACAATGTAATACAAAATGTTACAAACACATTCAATATACCAAGAATAATCACTCAAGTAAAGTTATATCAGTATTGAAGAGTGCTTCAGATTGCACACAAGGAAATTTGGGGCTTACCGATTAAAGTTTAAGGTTTAAAGTTATACGGGGTCGTTTGTGTCGGATTTCACGCTTGTCGGCTCGGAAATGCACAAAGTTTCCTTTTGTGGCGTTTCTCATAACTTGATTTGTGACGGGGCAACCCTTCAGCCGGGTTCCGGCGTGGCGCCGCTACGGCGAGACGCGTCACTTCCGTCATGGAACACTCCTAGTTATAAGATTTAGCGGACAGTAATTTGGTTAACTTTTAGTATAATTTTGGCGAAAAATTTTTCGGGTACATTCAGATTGATATTAAAAATAAAATGTAGACTTTTAACTATACGATTTTTAACACGAAATGAGTAGATCATTGTTTGTTTTTTTAAAGTAGGTAGGTACTTAGAGTTTCACTATTGATTTAAAACGCATATTAATATATCTTTAAGATCAATTAAATTTGTTCACATTTCTATCACCCCTTTGAACGTGGATCCAGGCATTTTAAACGTAGATCCATGGTAGAAGTATAATGTATGTACAATTGTACATTATATTGTCTTCTTAATTAAAATTAATGGAGATTTCTAATCTCAAGGGTTTTTAACATTCAGTAAAAAAACAATAAATCGCTCGTCGCTTATCCTCACGCCTGCCACCATAACCTGTCCCTAACACAGAACAAGCGATGCACGTATTACAGACGTGCAAAGTTTTAAGTCAGACAAGAACTCGTGTTCATTAAGAACAAACCTAGAATTTAATTCGTGTTACAATTTAAACTGACTTGATGCACGTAGACTAGTCAGTATTGTATCTTTAGTATGTACTATGTTAATTTTAAACAACGTGAATTCAACTTATCATATAATATTATGTATAATACTGCTGTAATCTCTCGTACATATTATCAGGTCTGGTATTTGTAGTAATTGGTAGTGTTTTTAGTACCTATCTATAGGTACATATAAAATGCTATGTCCTGAATATCTGGCGGCTCAACGCACCGCCTAAACCGCTTATCGTAGAGACCTGAAACTGGAGGGTGTGTTCTTTATATGACGTAGGAATCCGATAAGAAAGGATTTTCTGAAATTCTACCCCTATATGATAAGCACAAGTATATTGGCCAGACATGAGATGCACCGTTACATAATTTTCTAATCAGGGCAAATTTTATGCAAGAGCAGTTTTTGATCACGATGAATGTTTATGGCGTACATGATAAATATCAACTTCAGCAATTATTTTTTTTATTGATTGGACCTTTTACAAAAGAACCGCAAAGAATTTTATCTACAATTTCGTATTTTTGTTTGGAAGGCCATGCCAATATATTCAGTTCCAATAATACTACATACACACCTGTCGTCGAATTGCTAACATATTTTTTGAAGTCGCTTAATAATATTATTACTTTATAGGAAAACTTTCTTTGCCAACAAATCGTATATGTAACAAAACAAACAATTCCTTCATAAAACATAATACATGTCTGGGCTGTCACAGCAAAAAAGCTTATGAAACTGTCTTAAGTTGGCAGCCCTGGGGAAAGTTTTCAATACGTATCCGTTTTCCCGCCCTCTGTTTAAACAATTGTTAAACAGAGGCGGTAATATAAGAATATGAAACTGATAAAAACTGAAACTAAAAGTTATTTTTAATAAGGTATAATGTCAAGTCTTTTCTTTTTAACTACTAATTGTCTACTTCCTGTGCATGTCCAGAAATAAATGCTTTTTCTTTCTTTCGCAAAAAAAAACATTTAATGCTCAAAGAAAAGGGTTCGTTCAAAAATGAATTGTGTTTATTAACACAACACTAAAAGGGTTCTAATATGAATACTTTTAATAAACAAAACAACTCTCTATTTTTGTGTGAGCAAACATATAAATATGCATTAGATAAATATCAGAGGTCTGGCTAGAAATGGCGGAGGAAGGGACCAATTAATTTCGTAAGTCCAACTCTTTTATTAAATTATAAAATGTGCACAGCCCACGGACTTGTGATATGTCAATTTCATAATTAAAATGCATTTGACCGTGTAGGGAGGGCCCGCGAGATTACGAGTACGCAAATTGAATATTCCGGGTTGAAAGTGAACCCGAAAATATAAATGAAGTCATCGAGAAATTTCGTCAAACACAATTAAAATGGTCCGTTATGAATAATTTAATCTCATACTGTTTTGTGTTATTAATTTGGTGAAGCTTTAATTTAAGCGAGTGTTTGATTGCGAAAACGGTTCTAGGCTTTTGTATGTTTATTTTATTTTTATATTTGAAAATGGAAATAGTATTTATTTAAAATAATTGTATACTCTTTATTCTATAAGTAAGACACGCACTCAAGCGAATTCAATTTATTAAGTGCAAACTGTCGGCGTGTATTTGTGAGGTTGCATTTTAGGAACAATGGTAGTTCAAATTATTAGATATTTCAATAGCAATGACTCAGCAAGTGCATAAGCAACTTAAACTGCTTTATAACATTTCCTATACAAAATTACAACGAACGTATACGTAATTGATAGATTATAAGTCTATAACTTGACGTGTCAAAACGCAGTGCCCTCAGGTCAATTCAACTGTTTCTAATCCGTAAGGCCCCCAACATACCGCGCAAGTTAGTCAACTGGCCATGATTTGAATCAGCTGACACATTCACATTTAATCAGTTTTTGTGTGATTTTGCTTTACTCATTGGAGTTCCCGTTTTGAATTAGTAAAAGGGTGATTCAGTGCAGGTGCATAATTTTTATTACCCGTTAACTTTTTTTAACATTCCTGTAACCTTATTACCACTTATTAGTGGAAAGTAAGGAATAAAAACCTTTTTAATTCATTTTTTAACTCGATGAAAATATTAAAGCAGAATTTTTATTAGTTAGAAGTAAGGTGTATGGACTACCAAATCTTTAGCGTTATAAGATAGCTACAGAGTATTGGGATTTTAACTGAATAGTTCTCAACTTTTGTATTAAGCTCATAATAACCTAACCTAACAATAAATTTTGAATAAATAAAGCAGTGTTTATGCTGGACTATGCGTTGCGAGCAACTGAGAAGTGAAAGATGCTTACCGCTTGCTAGCCACTTGCCCTTACATTAGATAGTCACTCGTCTAACTATCTCCGTGTACAAACAGCCTAATGCCACTAAGACTTGTTCCGGCAAGTTCACGTGCAAGAACAAGTGACCTTCATAATGCCGGATCAGAAAGCAAGCACTCGTTTCCCTGTTACGTTTATTTATAATTATTTTCTTTGTCCACTATTGTCAAATCAATCACGACTTTCAACATGGACCGATTGTGAGTTCTTAATATCAAGTAATGCATCGACAAATTTGGTAACCGACCCAGTTTTTATTAAATTACTTCAGTATTCATAAATTGCTTATCACCTAAATACTTGACGAAAATTACACTAAATTGTGCTATAATACGCTAACAGATTAAGTAATTAATTTAAAATGAAAGCTTAAACCAATCTATTTTTCCAGGAGCTATTATACAAAATCATGAATTCCAGAAATCTTAGTGGTAATATTTTCCTTAATCTCTTTCAATTCTTGGATTTGATTAATATTTCAAGATCAAGAAATGTTCTTAGCGATAACATTAAAACAGTAGCTTTTTTGGGTAAAATTAAGTTTAAAAAAAGTAATTTTTGACATGTTTGTGAAGTTCTAAAAACAAAAAAAAAATAAGAAAATTATTCCTGAGGCCTTATTAGATTTTCTATTCCTTTTCAAATACTTTTTCGTTTTTTCCTTGAACACTTTATGGGTTCTTTTCAATCTGTCCTTGTAGATCATTATCGATGAGATGGATTGCTTCTGTCATACCCCTTACCAAGTAAATCGTGCAGGCGTCTGGATCACGACTAATTTGACACTACTATTATACAGATACAGTCTTATAAAAAAAGCTATTTATACACTGTGTAATTGAATTCACTGTGTACCCGAAAGGTATGTATTTAATCCATGACATAGAATCTTTCTTGAATATTTATTAATCAAAATAAAAATATTAATTTAAGATTAGCAAATCCGGACAGCTCCTTAAATATCGTGTTCATACGGTACCGCAACCAGTTTATGATAAAATTATTAATGCCAATTCAGAATGTATTTTTTTTTAATTATTTGTGGTATTAAGTCACGTAAAAATTCATTAACTAAGTACATACTTTTTCGGGAATACAGTAAATATTAACTTACACCGAGTATATTGGTCTACAGTGTTATATTACAATTACATTGTACATGTTTTTTTAAATTATGGGGTACGTTAGTACATGTGAAGAGGTGACGGTAGTGCAGACATGCGTATTACAGTGCAACGCGAAGGTAATAAAATAAAACATATAATAATTCATTCGTTTATTTATAAATCATAAATAACATGGGCTCTCTCATCACTACAATCATACTTATATAAAACAAAATAATTTTCAGCTCAGTGTACATGCTTGATTTGTTCGCTCTTTTTATTAATATACAAATGGAATTTATTCCCCATTTCCCCACTACAGATTCAGCTAAAATAATGACCAAAACTCCCGTGGGAAAGTTCGGAAACTCATGCAATTACTACCCATGCAATTATATTACACTACAGCAATATTTAACAAAAAATAATTTACAATCAATATGCTATTCTCCAATTAATGGTTTTTGGTAGAATAACATATTAAATAGTTACATTTATTTGTACAAAGCTGTAACACGAGGTTAGGATATATTTAACTTTTCGATCATGTTAGTTTAATCTTCAGGCCAGTCTTCCTCATTTATCTATCTTATTTATTTAAAGTAACTCATACACGAACTATATTTATAAATTGACATTTTAGGCTACCCCAAAAAAGTCACAAACATTTACACAACTAAGTTTTTCAGCCACCATTTTGTTAGTAATTCTTTTAATTTTGTAAGAATATAAAGCCAAACTAAATAATTACCTAAATTTGAAATTTAAGAAGAAAAAGAGACCTGTTTGGCTATTCCTTGTCAGAAATTGTCGAACAGGAGTCTATTTCTCAGTAGTGATGGGCATAAACGTGCCCAAATTCATCACAGGTACGAAAATGCCTATATCACTACATAAAAATATATTTACTTAGGACCTGAACCTCGTGTTACAATTTGTACTTCTAAAATATTAGTGCTAACTACATTTGACTAGGGGGTCATTCATCGGCCGTAGGGTTTACCTTGCGAGCCGGGGGGTACAAAGCCGTAGCCTGACGCTCCTACGACTACGCCGCTGGTTTGCGAGGGGTCGCCGCTGGGAGAGGGGGGGAACAGCACTGGACCTGAAACAGTTTTAAAATAAACGTTAAAAGGTGACTTTTTGACTCATTTTTAACTCGATAAATATAAAATTATGGAGGTGTTTTCTGAAAACATATAAAGGACAAAAATAGTCGACAAGTAACGTGGAATTTTGTAGGATTCGCTTTAATTCAATTTAACGCAAATGTTATTCCAAGTGTTTCTTAAATATTACCCATAACCTCCAACAAACCTCAACATTTAAATATTCTTAGAAATAAAACGAAATCAAACAAAGGAACGTTTCTTTTTGAACAAACCAGACAAAGCGATTACAATCAATCTGTCCGTTCAAAGATCAAATAACGATCATTATAAATTTGTCAGCAGTCTGACAAAAGTTAATTCGTTAATCGTTAATCAATTGTCAAGATTTTATCAATTAGGTAAACGTAAATTTGACAATGAAAAAAATAGCTCACTGACACTTCGGTTAAGTGATAATTGAACGACAGTGGCCTTTAGGCAAAAAGAACGGGGAACGCACCATAGATATGCGCATTGCGCTGCTTTTCGGTTATTTTAATGCTATTAATAAATGAACCACACTGGATAATTGAATATTAGTGGGTAACATTTAAGCTAGGGAATTATGCTCAAGAAAAATATAAGGATATAATTTAATGCTCCTTTTAGTATTATAAACTGATAAGTCTACCAACGGTTTCCAGAAAGATTGACAAGATATAGGTACGAGCTGTAATCAAATCTATTATAGATGATTGCATCAGTTTTTACCTCTTAGATGTTAGGCCGATAACACAAGATAATCGAATTATACTGTTAGAAACAAAGTTCCAATAAAGGCTAGATTCTAGATAACTTAGTTCAAAATCCTAGATAAATACCCTTTCCCCCTTAATAAAGACAAATGCTTTGCAACATTTTCATACCGATATTATCAACCGAAGTACTCAATCAGTCGTAATTCAATATAAGCCAGTAAACTTTATTTATACTTTGACACTGTAATGAAGATTTGCAACCAATAACTTTATCTGTAATTGTGATATTATGCAATTGCGTCGTATTATGTAAAATCATAAACGAACCGGATTAAGATTGCATCCGATTACGATGATATTTTCACATTTTTGCAAATTAATTATTATTAAAATTATATGTCATTAAAATGTCTCACTTTTGGTATAATTCATGGCGTATTTTTGTATCAAACTTTCTTTATAAAGATAAGGTCACAAAGAGTGTCAAGTTTCACGGTAAACAAAGGTTTTTTAAAAGCGTAAGGCAGCACCTAGTCCCAATGGCTCAATTTAAAAACTTTTTTTTTGGTTGGGAAATCATCAAATGACCCCTCCCGCCGTGGATGGGGCGGTGTAAGACTCTTACTGACTGAAACCCATCCATGTTTCTTCCTCAGCTCTTTTAATTCTGGGGGCGTGGTCACTCCTTCGAACATACGCAGCCCCGGCAGGTCAATTTAGGAACTCACATAATACATCCGTCTGTTGATTCCTTTGTAAAATAAGGAAGCTTCATAGTTTTGTTATTTCCTCCATCAGTTACTTAACGCTTACAGGTTTTTTTTTATTTCCTCATACCAAGCCTACAACTGGCTTCATTGTATGATTCAATACTTAATATTAATGATACGGTTAGCAATTTACATTAACCCTTAATTTGACAAGAGGAAAAATTTTAAAAACTTTTGTTTCTTTTCACATTTTCGGCTTCACTAGGGGTTGTTAGGACATGAAAAAATAATTTAAAAAATCTGGTATTACCTCATTTCCTGAAAATGCATGTCCAGTATACTGGACCTTGCCAGGTTTGCCATAAAGTTGTCGATAATTTTGATGTGCTGTATAATACACATTGCCGAATTATTACATTCTAGGACTTATTTCTATTTTATGCAAGTGATAAAATAAAATATAATAAAACGCAAAAACAATAACATGTTTTGTATTGTATTACAAAATCTTTATTTTTTATGAATATAATGAGGCACATTTTACTTATTCTAAGTGAGATCAATAATATAATCAGTCTGAATGAAAAGATACGTAACAATTATTATTCTGAATTTTAGATAAAATTAAACAACTACAATATTATAATCAGTCAACATACTTAGAAACTTTCACTTACTATGATAATCGTAAAAACAATTTCTTTTACGTACTTTGGTTGCACTTTACACAAGTTTTGCAGCGACCGTATGACTCTCCAAAACTAGGGAAATGGCCAATACTATCATAGCGGACACTGTCATCTGTTCGACAGTTGTTGTTTACAGATATACGAGATCTACCTTTATTCTGTAACTCTCTTGCTAATTGCCACCGAAAAGACTTCAAAGGCATGTGCTTCACTGCCCGATTACTACAATCTCTGCGATAAACTAACCATGCGTTGTTCACACAAATGTCGAGCATTTGAGCAAAGATTGGGAAAATACCAACGACGGCTCTTATACGTAGTCCGGTACAACGCAACCAGCATATCTGCGAGATCGACGCCTCCCATGATTATTATAATGCTTTATAAGTTCCGGACAATCCACATCAACACGGGCTTTCATTTCCTTGCTGTACCTCTTTATTTTTCCTACAGGGTAAGCATCAGCGTACGTACCGATTAGAGTGACCACCTTATTGTCGTACAATTTAACTATTGCTATCTTATTGGTATTATCAACGACTTGGCAATAAGAACCTCTACCTTTCTTTTGAAAGATTTATTACTCATCAGTAGTTTGTCACAACCTTTGGCGTATAGTGCCTAAACTAAATATACCACATTCGTCTCTAAGGTATATTGCCTCTAAGGTATAATCTAGAGTCGAGAAATAATTGTCAAAATACACGACGCAGGCTCTCGTCTGTATTGTCTTGCATAAAGCAACGACAACTTTAGCTCCTAAGGTTAAGGTTTCTTCGGCTTGTGAAAACTGGATATATCTAAATGTGTCTTCGCCTCCATAAAGCAGGAAGTCATATCCAATTCCCGACATGCCTGCTCGGACAAAGTTTTTGAAACCCCATTTATTGGGTTTCATGGGATTGTACTGTCTCCTGTTACCCGCCTTTTTGCCTTTATACGGTATGGTCATCTCGTCAATACTAAATCTCATTTCCTCTTCGGTGGCCAAGCAGTTTCTTCTCACTTTCTCTACAAAAGGTCTTACTTTGAAGTAGCGATCTGAAATCTGGACAAGAGTTATCAGCAAAATGGATGTATCTGAGAGAATAACTTTGATGCACGTGATGTTTGCTTGAATACCTGCAAATAATACAAATTGTTAGAAAAAAACATTACACATAATTACTAAATACGCATCTTAGTTACTTTTCTAACTAACTGGCAGTGTCCAATATACTACACATCCCAAAACCGCACTAAAACAGTACCTACTTGGCAATGGGAAATATACTGGACATGCTAATTTCATTGAAAATTACGATAAATCCATAACAGCTATTATAATTTTAGTTTGTGTACACATATACATAGGTCTTATAAAATATATTGAGAAAAAATGAGTAAGCATTGCAAAGTAAAATTAACAAATAAATCGGGACTTACCAAGAGCGGTCGCGGCACGTGCTTCCTTCCAGACATTTCGGCGGTGACTAACCAGCAATGAGCAGGCGCACCTTACGCGTAATTTTATTTACATTATATTAGTTTACAAATAAACTAATGAAATTAAAATAAATAATATATAGTTTAAAAAAATGATTGTATATTTTTTTTAAGTTGATGTTCAGTATATTGCACGTTATCGAATTAAGGGTTAATTATATTATCATTAAGAGATTGACTGTTTGTTTTGTTAGCAACAAATGATTTCTTCGTTGTATAATTTGTGAGATACTTTCAAAACAGTGGTATAAGGAAATATACAGACATCACAACTGATAATGTATTCTTTATCTTGATTTTATATTTGCGAATATTCTTTAGATAATCCTTATTAATATTATAAATGCGAATATGAATTTGCTTGTTTGTTGTGCTTTTACAGTAAAACAGCTTAACCGATTTGTATGAAATATGGTACGGAGATAAAATGGACCCAGGAGACGGTTATAGGCTATTCTTTTTACCCAGGTGCGTTAAGTAGTTCCCTCGGGACGCGGGTAAAACCGCGGGAAATATTATAATGTTTTTTTCGGATACGAAATCATCAAATGTCCTCCCACCATGGGTTCCTCCCTCCGGGGTGGAAGGAAATATAAGACTCTAGCTGACTAAAACCAATCCATGGTAGTTCCTCATCCCTTTGCATTCCGGTGGCGCGGTAACTCTTTCGAACATCCCGCAGTTTCAAAAGATATGCTTTCTAATTCAAAAATCCTTGATGTACTTGATAATTAGCGATCAATAAATAAGTCCAAATAATTATGAACGTACAATTATTACTCAATCAATTTCAGATGTAAATCAGTGGCTGGTTAAGCTTTCGTTAACCTTTGAGTAACTGCTAATTATTTGTACACTAAATTACAAAGCATTGATTACAGTTCCATGACAAATAAGATGTTACGAGTATAATAGAAGTCGTAAATGGAAGTCTATTACGCCAATTTGTGATACTCAAGGATAATTTGAATTGTAGCTCAATATTTCTGTTACAATTTTGAATGATGTCGATCGAAATAGTACGAAGAAGCAGTTTTTTGGGGTTGCATAACGTTATTATGTCTTTATAACATTTTTAATGTATTTTTTTATTATTTAGAAATATTTTTATTTTTTCTTAATTAATAGGGACTCACTGTATTCAGGGTGTATCTTTTTTTATAAGTCCCTAAACTGTTTCCCATAACTGGTAAACATTTCGGTTAGTAAGAAACTGAAATTTATTCCTTTATTATTCCGTCAAAATGCACCCTACAATATTAATTATAATAGGACAGATCCTATTAAATAGGCGTAATCGTATTTTGAAAATAATAAAAAAGGTATTTGAGATTTCATTTAAATAATTCAGAAGCACGTGTTATTTCAATCAGAAAATAAAACTTACTTAATACTTATAATAAAATATAATAAATGTGTGAAGTATTAATAAAATTATTTATAGCATATAACTTCACTTAGAAATGTCTTTATTTACTGGTGACTCTACCTTTATGTCTTTATAAATAAACTTCATAAATATTTCAATAAATACTATTTAGGTATTAACAGAAAATAAATTAAATATATTAACTAATATTAAAATCAGGCGACACCAATGCGGATGAGTATGTTAATGCTTAACCTTTTGCCTTCATATTTTATTATGATTTAATTTTAATAATAGAACGTGTAAAGAGCAGAGTGTATGTGTATATAAAAAAGAAAAAATCGTTTGTTGAATGCAGTCTTAGAAATAACTAATGTAGTCTTGTCATAAAAAAATATATCTCTCTAACTTCACGCAAATAAACGTAGGTATACTATTATGTTATCTCTAACAGCCGGTTGCACTAAAAAAATGTGCAATTACTTATACGTGAAATGGAAGAATTGTTGTTCAAGATCTGTCAAAATGGAAAATTAAATTAAATAATTATGCTATTTTTTTATGTTTTTTACTTAAATATACAATGAATACATCATATATATTTTTACTTAATTATTATATATATGTATTGATAGTATACAAAATTAATAAAGTACCTATTCTAATTACTTATTGATATCATGTTTTGTGACGTTCGTAAAAGTATAAAGTATCAAGTTTGGTGCGATCGGCTGTAAACGTACAAACATGTGCAAACAATAACCTACTTAGAAGCAATAACTTCTAAATAATAACATCTATCAATTACAACAAAACCATTATCTATCATTACTAAATTAGGTCCCCTAAAAACGAAGGCTTTATAACCACATGATTGGCCCCTACGGCTATTTCAGTGGCCCACATACTTTTACGCAATAGAATTGTACACATTATTATGATAATGTAACAAACTTATAATTAATAGAGCCGTTATGACGAGACAACAATAATGTGATGAAATAATAAACTGACTACAGAGGCTATTTAGACTCCTCGTGGGCGGCCTATCAAAAGTATATGTTTCTTTTTGTATTAAGAGCATTAGAATTACTAATTATAAAATGACAGCATTTATTGTTAGATATTTATCATTATTAAATAAATAGCCTACTCTAACTCACCGAAACGAAACTTCAGAAAGACCAAGAGTAGACGATAACTTTTTTGTTACCCTCAATCCGATAAGAAAACGTACAAAACTTCAATCGAACCTTCATTTTTGTTGAGTTAGACCTGAGTGTCTACTGTACCTGGGGGTAACTACGGGCAAATTAAACAAATATTTAAAAATAAATTTACATGACACAGCCGAAGTTAAAATAAAGCTTTATTAAAATTTATTTGTATCCAATCTATTATTTTTTGCTTACATAATGTATTAGCCGTTATGTCTGTAAATACTTATTCACCTATTTTTGGACTCATTTTATATACCTTATTTCCTAGTCCTCTTTGTTCAGATGGCTGTAAACTTTTACGTTACATGTAAAAGTAATTACAAACTAATAATTGAAAGTATTAAGGTCAGAAAATCTTAATTGCGCCACTGAAATTAATTCTTGGCCTCTTTTTAAATCTGATATTGCTAATTAAAATTACACATCACACGCTTTTCCACGTCTTTCATGTGTATCTGTTGCCCAAAGTATTGTGCACCAAGGACTTCTCATACCTATATTGTGGGTGCGTTAGTAAATATACTTAGGTACACCTAATATGCAAAACTCAGATCTGCAAAAAATCATGGGCTATACCACCACGTGATTTTGCCATCACTATTCAAGTTTGAGAGCGTGACACAGCTACTAACGTCGTATAGCTCCGTCTCTTTTTCAAAACGAAAATAATCTTGTTTTTGCACGTCATGGTAAGGCCCCATAAGTCATGTGATATGTCCGATATATTTCACGCAAGAATCGATTGTGATTACTTCTGTGACGGCGAAAGCCACTGTGAAATAAAAAGTATATAGGTAATCTTTTATAGTAATAAGCATTTTTTTTTACTTTAATTGAATTTGTAATTTTAAACTAGGTATATATTAGCCATGCAAGAAAAAACTACTATTAACGCAACCCTTTACTTATACTTAAGAACTTACTTCCGAGATCATAGATAGGTATATATAGGTACCTAATAAATGTTATTGTCTTTCTATTGTACAACACGCGACATAAACGTTCATTGCGAAATATTTGTCCTTAGGAGAGCTAAAGTACCTACCATTGTAAAGTAGGATGTCAAGTTCTGATACTAAACGACTCGTGTATTACAAATGTTTGTGAGTCATTGTTTCCCTTTGTGTGGTTTAGAACAAATATACATTAATTTTGAAGAGCCTGAAGAAATATTAAAACAGATGTTTTGAGGGTACAAGAGAATCCAGGATCTAAAATTGTGCTGCGTGACATTCGAAAGAGATACCGCGCTCTCGGAATACAAAGGGCTGAGGAAGGAACAGGGTTTTTTAAAAAAAAAATTATCTTGTTGTTCGTGCATTTTCCAAATTCTTTATGTAAGTTTAATTAAATCATCCCTAAATAATCAACACTAGGGAAATGGACACTTTATTCTTAAATATATAAAAACTTACTGCTAAAAAATACATCTCAAATGGAGAAACAGGATAATTTTGTTTGATAAGCTTTGAAAGTTACATAATTGCCGATAAAACCAAAACTAATTAAACCACGCATAAATCTATTAAAATATATTTAAAAAATCACGCAATTGTTAACATGCTCTAATTGCAGAGCGAAGCATCGCCGTGACATTGGAGGAGCGAAACAGAGCGCGTGAATGTTATTAGCAAATGGTACACTAATCGTGACTTCAACTCGAAACAATTAAATTAACCACACTTACATGATATTATCTGTTTTATTATCAACTGGTTTGTAATTAAATTTCAAGACGGAACCACGTTCTAGTTGTCTTTAGTCAAATCTAGCAAGAGAAAAATTACGTGTTCCAAAACATATTTTTAGGGTTCCACAAGGGTGGTGAAATACCCTTATTGATTTTGAATTATGTTAAAATCTACCAAAATATTAAATAAATTGTTTATTTTTTACTCTTTTCTTGTTTTTTTTTAAATATTACTTCAATTTGATTATGAACTTTCAATCAAGTAGGTACCTCTATAGCACTCACTAAAGTAGATGGGATGCCCGATACTGATCTCTTTATGAGGTCCTGGTATATATAAATAACAATTTCAGTCACATAGTAAATTCCCAATAGTTATTACATTTGTATTACCGATCGACACCTTTACGCAATCGGATAGATTCAAATCAATAAATAAACAGAGACTTATAAAATGTAAATGTTATGTTTGTCGCGTGATAAGTTAATTAAATCAATTCTATTCGTATATGGGAGTAGACGAAAAACAGTGTACAGAAACCTAGAGAGAAAAAGGTCATTATGGACCTCGTGTGGCGATAAATAATCCTTATTGGCCGTTTTTTAGACTCAATTAATGGGTTGCTGTTGTGTTTTAAGGGATCCTGGGTCTTGCTTTTTAGCAATGCATATTAAATAAAGTAGAATAAGACAAACGTGGAACTAGTTCAGATACTATTATTTGAAAGCCTAGTCATATTTGAAACTAGCTTGTTCCTTATTATTCTACTAGTTATTTTCCGTATCTTCACTAGTATCCTCCCCGCAGCCAAGTTTTAATCTACCTCTATGCCAAAATGTCGTCGAAATCGGCACAGATATTTTGCAAAAGCGTAATGGATAAACAGACAGACATGCTTCCTATCGTTATTTAAATCCAAGATAATTAAGATCTTAAACACATTTCAAAGAAAATTATAGTATCAATCAATCAGACAAACAAACGCTTAAAAAATAACCCTTTTGTAAGAACCAAACCAAAATTTAATACGAACTCACAACCCAACCAAATGTAAGATCCACACACAAAATCATATAACAAGCAAAGTTTATTTGTTTAGGAACACAAGCTGTAGCCATAATTAATTCTTATTGAGGGATGCGTTTGTCAAACGCGGACTTGCAACATGTCCTCGGTTTTTGCTCGGCGAAGCATGATTCTGT